>CM021107.1:171645493-172052196 GCA_007115665.2 Sequoiadendron giganteum | reverse complement strand
GACATGTTAATTAACAAGATTTGCCAATTTTTCTCATATTTTCGTCTGTGCTCCCCGTCTGATTTGCATGTCTTTCAATGCAAGCTTATAAAAAAACCATGATAGCATTAACCTCTCTCTTAGCTATCTAAATATATAATTATGTTTTCATTTTGATTTAGTTAAGGTTTTGATCCATGGCTTCTATTGTAAATGCCTTCGTTTTTGGTCTAAAACCAACATGTGCTAGGTTTAGGATAGGTTTTTACATGTTCATCGGAACGTGAAACAAATTACATTTTTGAAACTAGACTCCATTCTACACATGATGAAAAAAAAAAAATCGATTAGTTTGCAAAAAAATTGGGGGGGAGCATGCTCAAATTTCATCTTTTCAAGATGTGTCCACTTTGAAAATTCATAAAATATTATATATTCATTAAAAAAATTATCCGGGAAACAAGGAGGATAAACTACATGGTGTTAGCTAATTTCTCACCATTGGGATTTTTGAAATTCTAAAAAAAAGGTTAATCAAAAAGGGGGGAGCCCTCAGGCGCTATGCTATTTTTTTTGATAAAAACATGACCCTTTTTGCCCCCCCCAAGCTCCTTTTTGAGACCCTTAATCTTCATTAATTTAAAAAAAAAATAGTAGCTTAGAAACTAGACTCATAGCACTTCAACTTTTGTTCTTTTCGCATCTTGAAATTTTGAGTGTAACTATCTTCATTTTCTCGTGTAAATCAAATTTTGCTGATTTCAGAAAAAAGGTGGCATCTTAAGAGCCAAAATTGTGTCACAGATTGGTGCACTTACCCACCTCCTAATTATTAAAATTTGACTAAGTCTAAAATTTGTGAGATCTTCCAAAAACTAGAAGAGAGAGAGAGAGGAGAGAGGGAGGAAGGGAGAGAGGGAGTGGAGAGATAGAGAGTAGAGAGAAGGAGAGAGTGAGAGAGAAAGATGATACAACTTGATGACTACTAAAATTTGACCTAATTACTGAAATTTAACATGCTGATTACTAAAATTTGACTAAGTCTAATTTTTTTAAGATCTTCCAAAAACTAGAATTTGCATTATAACTCCTAGAGATCTGAAACCACTCTCAAACATCTTGCCTATATACATGAAATATAACTTAAAGTATAAGAAATTAAATGTCCATATTGTTGGCATATGGCTTGTAAGTGTTGTCATTGATGGCAACCTAAGTCATGCATCTGATCTACAATACAGTTTTGGTTTACACCAGCTGAACAGTATGAAGAACAGGGCATCCGATTATAGGAATAAAATTTGATCTGAATACCTCACCGGACTATTATTTTGGGTTGTGGATATCTGAGGAAGGTTTGTTGATGTTTGTTGATGCTTATTCGTGAAGTATACTGATATGCATTCATTGGTATGCGATCTAGGAGATCCACTGCACTAATTTGTTGATTATCTGTGCTAGAAGGTCGGCCTGGTGAATATAATAATCGCAGATGCATAAGGAGTAATTAATCAAACATTTTCATGCTCTATTATGTTTGTTTAGGTCCTCTCTTTGTCTTAACCAACTTTGGAGGATGCACATAAAGAATTAGTGGTGGATCTGGCCGACATTTGAGAAGAACTTAATGTTTTATGAAGCCGACATAAGAATGATCAAATCCTTGATAGCAGATATATATATATGAGATCGGTTTTATCATTTTGTGTGTGTCATATGTGGAGAAGTGTGTGAAGATAGCGAATATATGGAACACGAATATGGTGTGAAATTCAGTTGAGTAATACTGTGAATTTTTCTATGTGATGCAAAGAGCAAAAAAGAGCAAAGTAGGGCAGAATGAAGTGCAGAGTTAGAAAGCAGATCCATAATCAAATCTATGAGCTTCACTGAAACTGTAACCTAACATGAATAGATGCTACTATCTTAGTTCATCCTTCAGATGGTTTTAATCTGAACTTTTGTAAGGTAGTGAGCCTTCCCTTTTGAGCAGTGAGCTCTAGGCAATGTGCCTAAATGCAAGTGCATTCCCTTTTGTAAAAAAATATTTGAGTACTCAAATTGTGGATTAACCTCCACCGTGCTTTTTCCCCTAACAGGGTTTCCACACAAAAATCCTTGTGTTATGGTGTTATGAATGCTTCCTTTGAATGCTTGCATCTTTCTTTTAATGTAATGATAGAATGGTTTAAGTTTTAGATGAAGAAAAGTTAAGATTTGTTGAACACTGATTCACCCCCACTCTCTGTTCCCTTGAGTCCAACACATATATAAATGTCAACTTATACTTAAATGTTTATTTCATGTATATAGTTTCCCTCAAAGATAACGAGAAGAAAGAAAAAAAGAGAAGAAAAATAAATTCGATGTAGATCAAAATGCAAGCACGTTATAACAACTCACGTTTTTTCAATGCATTCACAAAACGCAAAAAATGCATTCACAAAACGTGCCAAAATTGAGATATAATGCAAGCGCATTATAACACGCACACGTTATATATTGCTTTGGGAATCCTCAAGCCTTGGGATTGGTATTTGTTTTGGAATACCAACCCAAAGGCTTGGAGGGCATTCTCAACGACTAGAAATGTGTTTTTGCAAATTCTATAATATTTCACATAATCAGATTCGTGCTCACTATCAGGATTGCACGTGGTTCAATATCAAACAAATCAAACATCTGGGTAATGTTAGGTTCTCTCTTAGCTATCCAATGCTGTAATTTTTTTCACTTTTTGACAATGTTAAGCCTTTCATCCATAATTTATTTTGTTTGTATGTCTCTTTTTTGCCAAAAGCCAATGTTTGGTGGTTTTTTCGTTATAAATTAATTGTTCATTGAAATTTCAAATAAATTATATGTTTAGAAACTAGATTCCATTCTACAAATAAAAAAACAAATCAATTAGTTTCCAAAATTTGTAGGGGTAGCACGGCCAAAATTCTATTTTTCAGGAAGTGTCCACTTCGAAAATTAGTAAAAAAACAAATATTTATTAAAAAATTATCAAAAAAACCGTGCATCAACTACATACTATTAGCTAACTTCTTACCATTGCGATTTTAAAAATACTTAAAAAAAGTTCACCGTACGAGGGTCGTACAAGAGTTGTTATGTTATGTTTTTCTGACAAAAACAACACCAATCTGTGTATGTCCTTTTTTTGAACCCTTTAATCTCAATCATTTTCAAAATAAATTAGTAGTTTAGAAAGTAGACTCAAAGCACTTTGATCCTTGTTTTTGTTCCATCTCAAAATTTTGAGTGCAATTATCCTCAATTTCACGTCCAAGGGCAGTATTTCCTGATTTTAGGAAAAAAAAAAAAGAAAAGTGGTCACTTAAGCCCCTTTTTGGGACCCATCTTTCTGCACTTACCCCATGATGGGTGGTGCTCAAGGAATAAGATTGGGTTTTGAAATTAGGTTAATTCTAGGGGATTAACCCTAAAATATGAATTCTTTATTAGATGAGGAATTGTTGTCAGTAGACAATAAATATAAATTATCACTATTAGATTGAATGCAAAAGATTGACAAATGGTGGTACACACCTTATATGTAGAATTAAGTTAATTGATTTAGTTATCTTTTTCATGTTTCAAATAATAGAAAAATTACCAAGAAATGTGTGTTAGGCTAAAACTATAATGAGAGCACAATAGAGATGAAGGAAAAATTGGTTGAGTAAGATTTTACCATTTAAATAATTAGGTGATTTAAATGCATGTTTATGGGTTAATTCATGATCTATAGGAAGTGGTCTTTACATTGAAATTGATCTATATGTGTCATGTTTCCAAGCAATATCTACTAGTTGGCTTCCACTTCTTAATGTTGATGCCATTGAATTCCAACTTCGCATTCATAGAAAGAAAAATAAATTTATAATACATGTTTAAGTACAAAAAATAATGATTTGAACACAAAATATCTTAAACATAGAACAAAACTAACATAAAATATATTTCAAATATAATTGAATAGCAATAACATAAAATAATTTAAGTAAAGTACATTTTTTATACCTTAAACACCTATAAAACATAACATTTTTATTAATAAGCAATAGCTAAAATCAACATCAAAATTTATGCATATTGAATTCAATGCATTCAAAACATGTTTGAGAACCTAAATCTAACATTTTGAAAAGAAATTACATTTTTGTAATGCTTAAAGAAAAAATAAAATAATTCTAACTTGGAACCCCAAAAATTCTATAATTTTTTTCTTCAAATTCACTCAAAGAAAAATTTAAATGTTGTGTGAAGGAATGACAAAGGTGAATTTACTTATATATATATTTGTTGTGTATACCAACAAATTATGTTGAATGAGTACTCACAAGGACTTGTGACAAGTTTGTATCATAGAATTACCAAAGATTAGTCACGAGTTCAAACATGAATGCCTTGTTTTAGGTTTTCACTCATGAGTATTCAACAAGTTTAGAATCTATATTCTATATATTGACAAAATTGTCGACTACAAGAAAGTGATAAAAATTTCTTATGATCTTATACACCTTGATATTCAAAAAAACCACAACATAGTGATTAAATAGATTCTACAACTAATCTAAAAATAACACAACATAATTAATTAAGTCAAAAACAATAATTCTAAGAAATGATACATTGAATCATATACCATATTTGAAAATTATGATAAAAATAAACAAACACAAATTACTAACATCCCTCATAATGCGAGATCTTTTAAGGCCTAAGTGTGATCCTCTTACATTCTCTCTATCACGGCTATAAAAGCATAAGTGGAGAGACAACCTCCTCCACTATTTGAACTATACTAAGACTAAGATCCATCATAAGTTCAAGTGGATAGAAAGCTTCCCCCCACTACCTTAAAGAGAGTCAAATACTAATCATACACTTTGATTAAATTTGGTGTAATTTAATGTTTTTTCCTTACAATCCCAAGATTTTCAAACCACCACATTACACGTGTAATTACAAATCTCAATTTAATAAAAATATATATCTAGAAAAGCATGTGAGCGATAAATATGCACTAGAATTTATTTTCTTCTCGGTAAAGAAAAAAAGGTGATTTTACTTTTAAAACTAGCAAGTTGGGAGAGATTTCACTTTAAGGCCATGATATTTACCAAATCCCAACTAGTGGGTCAAGGACATGTTATCAAAGATTCCGACCTTAATCATTCCTGGTTGGGAAGGTAAAATAATGTTTGATGAAATGCCATAATAAGGTCTATGCTTGTATCATCAAATTGCCCTTAAAACGTTGGGCTTCTCTAACATCAAAAAGGATGTATGACCAGTGGTTCAAGGTAGGTGTCATCAAGTTTACGTTAGATTGGGAGAATATTGGTCTCCCATTCTCACTTGCTAATGTGTCTTTGATTGAATCCAATTGTGGCTAAAATAATGCCTACTCTTAACCATTATATTCATTTATATTGGCAAAATTTTGGGGTAAGTTTGGAGTAAAGTTTATTGAAAAAATGAGGGTGGGTTTGATTTTTTAATATGGGTATATTTGATTATATTTTAAGCTGTTCTTATGGTAAAATATAGGGGTGGGTTTTGGTCCATACATTAAAGTGCCTTATTTTTAAGTATTGACATGGTCACTCGAGAAGAATTGAACTTAAATTCATTGTGTGAAACTTCAAATTCTCAACCATTAGACTTAAACGTGTCGAAGTAAAACTTTGACATAAATTTGGGTCATAACTCATAAAGACATGGAATTGAACTTAATTCATTAATATGCCTGCAACTAACATACTTTAGGGTGTCACCATGGTAAAACATAGAGGTGGGCTTTTGTCCATGTTTTACTATAAGTACAACTCCAACCACCAAATATCCTCATAACAACTATAAGATGTCTTGCCCATAGAATTTTTGAGTCTTTGGTGTTAAACCACTGATAAAAATAAAATAAGTTTCTCAATACAATTATTAGCCGATAGGTTTCATATATGTGAGATTTGAGCTTGAAACAAGTCTTGCAAACCATTATTGAGTTGTCGGAAAATAAGTTTCAATAAACCAAGTGTTGTTTAATGGTAAAAACCTCCAAAAACTCATTTATCGAATAAAAGCTTGATAAATATTGATTTGACAACTGGATGGGAACATTCTATTTCCATTTGTAGTGTTTTTGTCAATTTGATGACAACTTTCTTTTTTCATTTGCATTGCTTTATGTTTAAATCTGCAAGCAAATATTTCATAATCAAATAATGCTTTATTTTTGTAAGAAAAAATTTAGAATTGTCTAAGTATATTTCATTCCATTATTTAGCATTTATTATTAATTGTTTAATCAGCCACATGCAACTAGAATTTGAATTTGCATGCATAACCATGTACTCTCTAACATTTTAACATACATATAGTTTTCTATGGACGTAATCCTTGAACCTTCTTTAAATGCAAGTGCTAATTTAAGATTGACGAGCCTATTCTTATACTCAATTTAATTAAAAAATATATTTTTATTTATAATTTAAAAAATTAAAAATAAATTTTAAAATCTATTGTTGAAGACATTAGATTGGTGTATGAGATCTCCCTGCATGACTTCGTCACTAAATCAACTCAAGCTGTAGTGGGAGATTAAAACACGTATACTTTTCAAAAGGATAATCACAAAACTTTATTGACAATGCTTGCAGTCCAAATCGATAAGGCTCAGCTTAAAATATAAGCAACATCAGAGAAACAGAAGGGAAGAAATTTGAAACCATGTAAAATGGCCCACTGATATAGTCGGTGGTATGACAGAAGAGTGCATTGTCTTTTGGCCCCATGGCCAGGCAGATAAAATGTCAAAAGCTTTATTCTTCTCGAATCAGATGCAACGTTCAATTTTATAATCTGCAGTGTGGAGTCTCCACATAAAATCAAGGACTTTCCCATTCCAAAGCACCAAAATATCTTCCACTAACTTTAAAAACACTACAGAATAGAAAAAATTCTAGTCTCGTTGAATGTGCAGTGCACATAGCTCAAACTTCTTGTAAAGCATAATAAGCATTGGAGAAAGAGAGACTAAAATTAAATAAGTAAATCGTTTCAAAAACCCACTTATTGCTGTTGGGCTGTCAAAGTGTAAGTGGAAACCGAAGAGAAATGTTCTCGAGCTTTTACTTCTAAGCAACGTTTAAACAGAGAAAATGGGTCCCTCTCTAGACGTTGACATGACGTAGATATTCTGCATGCATGTGCAACCTTTGATCTATCGTATAAATGGACGTCGTAGGAAGTACTAGTATGAATTGACATACATGGTACCTAACCTTTATTCGGTGCTCATTTATTTGCTTTGGAATGTGGGGCACATTTGGTACTGTTTTTATTAAAGTTGTTACTGTGATACTTTTGCCTTTAAATTGAAGTGCTTTTGAAGGCCTTAAATGGGGATGTGGTTGGGAGGGGCTGTTAGGAGAGGAAGTGGGTGGCACATCTTCATTGGAGTTTTATTTGATTTGTTTGGAGTTTGTTTGCAGTTTGTTTGCAGAGGAGTAAGCAGCCATGGCCATGGCCTTCAGAATGGTGCACACTTGTTTCTTTCTCTCTTGTTTACTTTTTCTTAGGCTTGTTTGATCTTTTTTGTGAATACAATCATAATTCATGGGTGTTTGGGATTTTCTATGCTATTCTTGTTTGTGGATCAGGTGTCTGAACTCCATTTTTGAGGGAAAGCTTTATGTTCATTGATAGGATGATGTTTCTGCAAGTTATCTATTACATCTGTTTTTGTTGCTTACGATGTGGGCCGAATCATTGTGGAATGCTTATGTGTTGAGAGTACTTCCTAGGTGATACGGTAGTAACAGATCTGAGAATCTGTACGCAATCTTGTGTTCTGTTTTCTTGCTTCAAAAGCTTAAGTTTAAATGGAATTCATGATATCAGAAGTGTGTTATGGGCTTTGGAAGGGGATGAGCCTGCAAACCACCTAGTTTTGTCATTTTTTTTTGCTTTTCATAGGTTTAAGTTTGAAAGGAATTCATAAGAACCAGATGGGGGCCAAAATATATAATGGATGTTCGAAGGGGATGGGTTTGCACACGACTTACTTTTCTGTTTTTTTTGCTTCAGAAGCGTTAGTTTGAATGGAATTTATAAGAATCAGAAGTGTGTCAAAAGAAGGAATGGGCTTTGGAAGGGATAGGCCTGCACATCGCCTAGATTTCAATTTTATTGTTTATAAGGCTTAAGTTTGAATGGATTTCATAAAATCGTTATGTGTCAAAAGAAATAATGGGTTTTGGAAGGGATAAGTAACTGTAAATTTTTAAAGGAAGCCTGATTTAAGAAAGATCATGTTCATTCCTGTGCTTTGTCTTTGTTGACTGAGAATAAGGTAGATCTAATGTAATATATAACATTATGTGTTTAATCTTTGATTAGAATATGGTTTCAGGTCCAGCTCAAGTACAGATTCTCAGTAGTGCACACATATTTTCATTCAGATTAGCCCTCGACTCTGTAATTTAGCTGAATAAAGGATCATTGCTTTTTAACCTTGTGCGTCAATGCAATCTGTTAAAATGTGGGGGTTATGAAAATCAAAGATTTTACAGTAGAATCCGTTGTCGCCCATTTACTCTGAGCTCATGACAGAGTTTTGAATGGTATTATAGAATGCTTTAATGTGTTCTTACATAGATATTTCACGCAAATCACCTCCTGTACAACCTGTATGATGATATGGTATCTCCATTAGTTGCAAATTCTAATAGAGTTGCAACTTTATAGATTCGGATGCAGGAATTCTAATACTTTTGGCTCTCAAGTCTCAATGCTGCTCTTACTTGAATAAAGGGTCATTTCACTTGAGCTTTGTGCGGCACTCCTTTTACTAGGTGGCTGGTTTGAAAACCAAGGGATTGTACAATCGAAACTATGTTTGCTTATTTTCCTTGAGTTGACGACTCATCCTTAATTGTACTGAAATTTTCTAACATATCGCCTCCCACAAAGCCTAGGAAATGATGTGGTATGCCATGGATTGCTAACCCTGATGTAAAATTTCAATATAGCTTTGGATTTTGACACTACAGGGTCTCAATACTGCTATTTAGTTGGATAATGAATCATCTCTCATCAGATTTCTGCAGCAATGCATTATTTTAAGATGTTGAGCTGCTATGAAAATTAGGAAATTATAGAGCAGAAGCCACAAGGTCTCGTGTCCTCTGATTTTTTGCTGATTTGAAATTCCTCAATCATATGATATGCTTTAGTGTATTCTTACTTGGAATTTGCTTGGAAATCATTTGCTATATAGCCCTATAAAATGGCGTTGTGTGCCCATTGATTGCAAAACCTGATGTAAAACCTCGACTTACCCTGGGGCTAGGATACAAGAATACCGCCATTAGCAGTCTGATAAAAAATTAACCCATCTTCAGTTTTCTGCACGATAGCGTTCTCTTAAGATGTAGTTGATATGCAAATCAAGGAAACTATACAACAGATACTAGAAGTTATAAGCTCTGATTCCTCCAAACCTCTGATCTGCTGGGAAATTCCTTGATGGCATAGATTGCTTTACTTACAAGGAATTTTCTCACAAATGAGCTTCACATAGCCTATAAAGTGACGTAGTATGCCCATTGACTGCAAAGCCTGATAGTGAACTGCATACTTTTATGGAGTGGGGTGCCAGAATCCCAAAAGTACTGTAGGATCTCCTTATAATTTGTAGTTGATAAATGTATCAACCCTATAAAATTTGTGCAGGAATGTATTATTTTAAGAGTTAAGTGCTATGACTATAAATGAAGTGCATATTAGAAACCATGGTTACTCATTTCCTCCTGGCAACGAAATTCCAATGATGTGTAATGCAATGATGGAATTATTATCTGTAGATTTTTTACAACAAACATCTCTGACAAAGTCTCTGAAATTATAAGTTATCTGAATTTGTTTTCTGGATTAGATTGTGTTATTAATTTTTCATCATCAACGTTTCGAATCACACTACGTGATCCATCATCAGGATGAAAGAGAGCTGAAGGAAAAAATCCCCATCTATAGCAGACCCGGATAGAGAAGCCCAGCATTAGTTTAGAGCATTAAAAGGAGGAGCTCTGTCAATTTTCGCACAGGACAAAGGGGGCTTTAACCAATGTCAATTCGACTATTCTGATGTCCTTAAAACTTCACTATATTTTCATTGAAATAACTGTTTCATACTGAACTTAGAAGCGTGTATCTGAAAGGTCTATGATACAAAACCTCAATACAAATTTGAAGTGTGGGATGCAGGAATCCTACCAATCTTTACAAATTACCATGGGTTCTTTTACCATTTTCTCAATTGGGCTAATCTTTTTTCCTTAAAACATATTTATTATGAAATGCCCTGTTCTTATAAAAAATTGGAACTGAAAGGTATATTATATTGTCATGGTATGTCTCAATTTCTGTAAATTAATGATGTAGTTGATGGTGCTTGAACCAGGCAACTACTGGCATGAATGTGTCAGAGGACTGCAAAAGCATGTTTTTGGAGCTGAAGCGGAAGAAAGTGCACCGATACATTGTTTTCAAGATAGATGAAAAAACTAAACAAGTCTTGGTTGACAAAACTGGAGGTGCAGCAGAAAGCTATGATGATTTCATGGCTTCCCTCCCAGAAAATGACTGCAGATATGCTGTCTTCGATTTCGATTTTGTAACTGTTGACAACTGCCAGAAGAGCAAGATATTCTTCATTGCCTGGTCAGTTGATTTGCATTTCATTCATTTTGTTTCTATAGAATGTAATTCATATATAAATAGTGTGTATCGGTTGAAATGTGAAACTATAAATCAATTGAACTCAGGATCCAAAATAAGGTGAAGCATTGAAGGATATACCATTACGATCCCTGCTCAAATGGATGTAAATTTTTTCATCTGATTAATCAATTTTATGAGTTAGAACTCAGGAAATATTTGATATCCCACCGTGGCTCTGAGCACGATTTTTACTCTGTTTTATATATATAATATATCTACTCTGTTTACCCTTATCAATAAATCTATGCACTTCAATGTCTATCATCAACATCTAAATGTGGTGAATTTTTTAATGATATCATCAGGTCTCCTGCTGCATCCCGTATCCGGGCAAAGATGCTTTATGCTACCTCTAAAGACAGACTTAGGAGGGAGCTTGATGGTGTTCACTATGAGTTGCAGGCCAC
Organism: Sequoiadendron giganteum; assembly: GCA_007115665.2. Lineage (NCBI taxonomy): Eukaryota > Viridiplantae > Streptophyta > Pinopsida > Cupressales > Cupressaceae > Sequoiadendron > Sequoiadendron giganteum. The sequence goes on along the minus strand of CM021107.1, from coordinate 172,041,016 downwards.
AGATCCCACCGAGATGGACATTCATGTCATTAGGGACCGTGCCAATTAGATTGCAGGAAAAGTGCAGGAATCTCAAGATCTAAGCTTATAAAAAGAGTGACATATCACTCCAGACATCTAAACAAGATCTTTCCAGCATGGCATCTATGAGGAAACTGCCATTTTTGCTTTTACTGATCGTGTCACTTTTCCTGTTTTGCTTCTGTGAACAAGCATACTACCGCATGTTTTATCACCTGAACACTTGGTTTGGTTCAGTACATTCTACCGTAATCTCTACACAGATATAGAGGCTCTGCCATTTTGAACGTCATATGATGGCAAAGATTCAGCTCAAAGCTTGGCTTTGTTCTGATGGCATGTTTAAAAGCTTCTGAACTGCAAATGATCTGTTTATAAATAAATTGTGTGATAAGTTGGTGAGCATATTTGGGGTTACAGAATCAGATTGCCCTCATAAAAACCCAAAGTAACGATTCTTCCTTCAGTGTGCATCTTTAAAATGGTATTGGTAAATATTATATGGTTTGACTATATATGAATGTAATTGATTTCAGTAAACAATTATGGTTTCAAATAAGAGTCACTCGTTTGTGTTTCAGACAGTCTGGTAGTGTAAATTTCCTGTAACAAGGGAAACCAGAAAATTTATGGCAAATAAGCAAATATAGGGGATGTTTTTGTTTCTGTAAGGGGATAGTGTATGGGTGTGATTAGGTCATCATTAAACTATATAGAAAAAATAAGCAAATACAGGGGATTCTGTAATGGGTTATTTCATGGGCGTGATTAGATCATCATTCTATATGGTGCATTAGGATTCAGGGTTTTGTCATAATCTTAAAAATGTATCTTGTAGTTAATATACATCCAATGATCCAAGTTTTTATGAACTGTGATTGATCTCATAAAACTTGATAAGGACACCCTTATTTCTATTTTTACTTCATTAGTAGTGTATTTTCCCTACACACTCTTTTGGAGAAGTGAAGTATGAATACAGTACCACCAATAGGGAAGCATAGGGCTCGTTGTAACCCCAATGGTTGGGGTTTTCCCTCTCTTTTAGGCTTCTTTGATCAGGAGCCTGTGACATTGGTTAAGTTAAAATAAATAGATTGAATCATTGGTACTGTATCTATTTATGTAATTTCCAAAGCTCACTGAAAGGGATATATTATTGACCTCTTGAATGATAGATGTTCCTATACTAATGATTTCTATGAAAAACTGTTTCTTCATAATCCTTCTAATCCTTTCTTTCGTAATCCTAGAAAATCCTGCTGCCTTTAAATTTGTTCCTCATCTGTTTAGAAGACTATTCAATCTTAAAAATGTATCTTGTAGTTAACATACATCCAATAATCCAAGTTTTTATTCACTGTAATTGATCTCTTAAAACTTGATAAGGACACCCTTATTTCTCTTTTTACTTCATTGGTAGTGTATTCTCCCTACACACTCTTTTGGAGAAGTGTAGAAGTATGAATACAGTATTACCAATAGGGAAAGCATAGGGCTCGTTGTAACCCCAATGTTGGGGTTTTCCCTCTCTTTTAGGATCCCTTGATCAGGAGCCTGTGACATTGGTTATGTTAAATGGATTGATTCATTGGTACTGTGTCTATTTATGAAATTTCCAAAGCTCATTGAAAGGGATATAATTGACCTCTTGAATGATAATGTTCCCATACTAATGATTTCTATGAAAAACTGTTTCTTCATGATCCTTCTAATCCTTTCCTTGAAAATCCTGCTGCCTTGAAATTTGTTCCTCATCTGTATAGAAGAATATTCCTTGCTGCTTGTGTAACTTTACCATGACAGCCAAAAGTTTTAACACACTTAAACATAACACTGTTTGCTTTAGACGCTAAAGTTGCGGTCCACAGGATTCAGTATGAATAAAAATATAAGGCAGGATTTCTGACCCACAAACTACTGTGCATGCTTGGCAGATACATTTGATCCAGACTTTTTTATAGAAATCTTATGTTATATATCGCTCTTAGACTGTATGTGCCTGAATGTGAAGGCATATGTACTCGAGGGAGGAGGCACATATTTGGGTGGGATACTTATGCCCATTATATCTATAGCTCAATTCAGTAGCTCTTTTGTCGTACAACAGGCCCACAAAGATTACATATCATTGCTCGCCAATCACTTTAAAAGTAACATTCCTACTCAGGGGTAGAATTTTTTGACTGTGAAGCAATTTTTTTGTGATCAAAGGGCTGTAGTTCAATTGATTGAGCACAATTGTAAAAGGTAATGGTATATTTCATGATTATACCATCCACTAAAGTTCAAATCCCCCAGAGATATGATATAAGAGATTAGATTGCGATCGTGTTCAGATGACTTTGACAAAATGGATACCCTCACTCTTAAACTCTTAACAGAAATATCAGTTTAAACCCATATCTCCAAATACTAAATAAGAAAATACTATTTATACAACTACAATTCATTAATATTTTCGACAGCCTTCCCAAATCGCGACCTTCATGTATACAATCTTTGTGTGTTTTAAAGCAAATTGGCATAAATAATGCCATACGACCATCAAATTTGGCCCCTGCTTGGGCTTAATCTCATGTTTTTGGTCCCCAAGAGCTCTTTTGTCTTTGTTAATGGTAATGTCACATCCAAAAAAAATTTAAGTTGATTCTCTTTCGCTCTTTTTCGAATGCATACTTATTGACTTTTTCGTACATGTCATGACACAACAATACGTCAAATTTAATGATAAGATATTATTTTGATGTGAAGCAACCATTTCCTAAGGTAATTGGACTTTTGTACTTTTTGAACACAAGAGGAATATATGTTTTGATATGAAGGGTAGCTTTAACTTAAAGCCTAAAGCCTTCATAATGGTGAAGTTAACCCCCTCTCATATTCAATTGAACTAAATTTTATTTAATTAATTTTGAATTCTTTGTTGATGTATTAACCCTATTTTTATTAAAGTTATTTCGTATGATTAATTAATTTAAATTTTATTTATGTAGAATTTTCTTTCATTGTATAGTTTGAAAGTGTTAAATTATGGTGGTGTTAGTCTAGATAAAAAATTAGGTCTTTTAAATTTTTTGGAAGTTAAGAGGAATGGTATTTCTATGGTTTGTGATAGCATACATGAGTGTTTTTGAATGTAATTGTGCAAAAAAATAACATTGATATTTTAGATCACACTCGTAATTCATTATTTAGAAATTATGTAATTGCAAAGATAACATATTGATTATCATTCCATCAAATTTGAAATAATATTAAGTTTGGGTAGATTAAAGGTATAAAACAACTAAATAACCATATAATGGTTTGGTGTAGGTTGCCATCCATTAATTATCTTTAAATTTTGTTTTTACTTAAAACATGTAAGAAGACGATGAAGTAGGCTTCTAATATGTTTAATTAAATTAATATGATGACAATTAGCCATATAAAAAGAAAATTTATTATTCAAAAACATGTGGAGTAATTAAAATGATGATAAGCAACCATATTAAAAGAATGTTATATGTTCGTATGAAAAGAGGTATTATCAAACTAGTTAGCTTTTAGCATACTTAGTAAGTCTTATTCACACTACACTTAAAACCTACAAAATATGATCCATTGAAATAATCCCCCCATAGGAGAGACAAAGATATATGGTCTATGAGACCCCCCACCCCCCCAAAAAGTAGAAGGTTCCTCCACTGCTCCATTGAAATAAAAGAAGCATTAGCATAACATAATGATAATTCTACCCTTAATGTTGACGAGGAAGTGGTATAGGCAAAGCAATTGAAATTAGGCACAAAAGTGTGCAGAGGAATGTAGATCTAACATCAAGTCCAAAAAGATGTATAAGAAATCGATAAAGGGTGTGCATCAGGGCACACACACACGAGGTGAGAATCACAAAGATCCATTGTTGTGATGGCAAATCAAGGCACTGCACAACCCCTCAATACACTTTATAATTTAGTGTAAGTACAAAATTTCCTCCATAAGAAACACAAATTCAATGGTTTGACACTTTATATGAGTGCATTTACAAACTTATTTTCTTGTTGAGTTCTTACAATTTTATGTCATGAGGTGGACAATGAAGACATATCAAGTATGCCTTTCAAATCTCAAGAAAATGAAAACTCTCATTATTCAAAGCATGACCCCCTGAAATGATACAGTGATATGGCACTTTATATTTAGTGCATTACATATTCCACAAAGTGGATTTGATGTACAAAACCTCAAAAGAGACATACTCAGAATCTAAAATTTTAGAATATAGTCATGAAAAATTAACATTACCATTGCGTAGAACTCAAAAAATCATGCGGATTAAAAAAATGGGACCTAAAAAGGAGTTTTGTATGAGCCCAAACAAGTCCTCTAAAGTTCTGAAAACAAGAATTATGCAGGGTGTCCTCTAAGAATCTTTTTTTTTTTAATTTGTACATCATACTTCAAAAATATCATACCAATGGATAAAGGACAAAAAATATACACATAATGAAAATAAATTTCACTCAAAAGGACGCTTGTATGCCCAAGAACGAGGCTCCTGAAATTGAGCCAAAAATTAAAACAGGCCAACGGTGAAGGGGAAAACTTGGGGAAGAACATGATGACATCATGCTAAAATCAACTGATGGAATATGATGAGGAATAACAAAATATTCTCTAATGCTTGCAGTTGTACCAATGACCAAAAAAGTAATTTTTTAATGATTAAAAATTACTAAAAATAAAAAATATTAAAAAAATTGTTGCATAGAGGCCAAGGAAGCACATAGATCAAGATGATTGACACAAACTAGTATGTCGATGCAAGATAGTATGCTTAACAATACGGTTGTATGGATCCGTAGGGATTGTATGAATTCATGTACAACCCTCCATGGTTGGGCTTCCAAAAACTCATACTTTTTCTTAGAACACCTAAGTGTTATATATCAAAAGCCATATATTGCCCCTCTTGAATGCAACCATGAAGTCGGTCTTATTCCAAAATACACAATTTGAAACTTGATTCCCACAACCCTCACAAATTCAAGAGAGAAATGAATTGGAGATGCAAGATTTCTTTGATATCTTATTGGAGCAACCAAGATCTACTTGCAAACTCAAAACAATCCACAACACATTATATGCTTATGATATTTTCTTATTTTGTATATGCTCATTTGTGGATTGTTTTGAGTTTGCAAGTAGATCTTGGCTAATTTTTTTAGTGTTTAGCTTACTCCCTAAGTATCACTTAAACGAGGGTGTTAGTGTGAAAAGAGGTATTATCAAACTAGTTACCTTTTATCCTATTTAGTAAAGTCCTACTCACACTATATTTAAGCTCACTTAGAGGTTATCTACACTTTTGTCTCACCTCATATAGACTCACCAAGTGTCTCAACACTTGTCTATAGAGTCCTACACTTTTTTCATACTTGGAGGGGTAGTCAAAGTTTGAATCCTACCTTCTCACCTCTTCAACCTTGCATTTATAAGCAAAACTTATTTGTACATTTTACATCACATCACATGTTTATGATATTTTCTCATTTTGCATATGCTCATTTGTGTATTGTTTTGAGTTTGCAAGTAGATCTTGGTTGCTCCAACATTATATAAACCAAATGGAGAGCTACAAAGTTGTCTTTCAAACCCTAAACATTTTAACTAGATATTTTTTTTTGATTGATTCTTATATTTGGGTGGGTGTAGGAAGATGGGGAGCCAAAAAGTGGCCATCCAACTTTCAATTTTCAAAAAACTCACAATGCGAGCGCGTTATAACATGCTTGTTTTATGGCTTGGAGTGATTGATCCTTAGGCTCAGCCACACCAAGGCCAAAACACGCTCAAGTTATAATGTGAGTGTGTTTTAGTTGATATAAACAAAAAAAGAAACTTCATTTCATTCTATTCTCTGCTATTTTCAATTTCCTTTGTGGCCTACAAACCCTTAGAAGCACACTTGCATTATAGGAAGTCTCAAATCGCTCCATTTCTTCATTGAATCTTCAATGAATCTTCGTCAAAATGCCACCACGACGTTGGGGAGGTCAAAAGAGAAAGTTTTTATTGTTTTTTGTGTGAATTTTTTATTAAATAGGTAGATTTAATATTTTTTTGATGCAAATTTATTTAAGTTTTAGGAAATGATAATGCACCTCCAAACCCTCCTCAAATTCCTCTTCAAAATCATGGTTCACCTCATGCCCAAATCCCTACTGAAGAACAACCCCAACAAACACCTCCAACAATTTTTCAACATACTTCAAGAAATCAAGAAAATTTAATGGGGAAAATTGAAAATAACAAAAAACAAATTGAGGATATAATTGCAAGGTTAAAAGATCCTACAAGCTTAACCTCACATAGAACCACACTTGTTCAATCACTTGAATCAATAGTATCACATGTAGATTCAATTAGCAAGCAAATAAGTAGTTGGTCGGACAAGAGACAAGAGTTTAGAGAACTTTATGTAGATAAATTATCCTATAAACAAGTGAAAGATGAAAAATTACAAAATTTTACTTGTGTGCCCTATTCACAAACCCTAGAACAAATCAACCTTTGCATCCTTCCAACAAGAGGTTCCCCATCCATTGGTGCAACCTCCAAGGGATAAAGAACAACTTTTGGAGGAGACTTGGTGGATAGTTTTTGACCATCCTCCATGCAACAACAATAAGGTGCCACAACATTTTTTGAGGAAAATCTACTGTGATTTTGTCCTCAATAAAATCCCAAACTGTTTTGGTATGCGAGACTTCCAAGGTAGAGGTGGGGGCTCCACATAGGATAGAGTGGGGGCACATATTGATGCATAGTAGCCAGTGAGATGAGCACTCACTAGACCAGAATATGAGCATGTGTCTATCCCTTTCGTTGTGAATGAGAGTGTTGAGGTTGATATATTGTAGTCAATTAGTTCCCTAACCTAGATCCTCATACAACATATCAGTCTTCTAGCACATGATCAACCAGGCGAGTCGTCGAGGAGTAGAGTTCAACCTCATATTTGTCAGGCTTGCGGGTCACCCTGTGGTTATGATCCCATAGATATTTAGGATGCAAGTGCCCAAGGTACATCTACAACTAATCAAATGGTGATGACATATGCCCTCCTTAATGAGGCATTCAGCCTTGATAGTCAAGCAATGTTAGCAAGTTCATTGAATTCAATTTATTAAAGTTCATTTTTGAAATGCACGATTAACTAAATTAGTTGAATGATTATAATGAAATTTTAGGGTCATAACATTCATTCTATTTTCAATGGTCCTACACCTCCCTATTACGTGACCAAATGTACTGTGGATCTATGTAACTAGTAAAGAATTATAAATATTGCATGTGAATAGCTAAATGTTATATGAATGGTATTCTTATATCTCATTTTGGATGTTGAATAGGTTAATCTTGGATCTTCAACGATAGCACCTTCTAATGGAGGTGGTCATTGAAGTTTCACTCAAGTAATACTGACTATTTATAATTTTAAAATAGAAAATAGTATTTCATAATTGAATAATGTTTAACGACTTGAAGGTTCTAGATAGTTTGTAAGTATGCTTTGTACTTTTAAATTAATTTTATTTCAAGTTGTTATGCACTTCATTTAATCTATAAATTTCATTTGTTCATGTTGTTGACCTTTATTCATCATTTATGCTATATCGTTTATTGTTCATTTGTTATCCTTTATTCGTCATTTCTCCTTGTGATCAGTAATTTTCCCATGTGAATATTACACCTATCCACTGTAATGAAGATATCTCACTCCATTTCTTAGGTATATCTTATTTGTGATTCACCCATGAATATGAATAGAATGTTGAGGTTTTATGAAAGTCATGGAGTGTCTTTATAGGTGTGAGTTGTTATCAAGATCTTAGGATCATAGTCCCCTCATTGCTCACTATCACTACACCATTTTGTTCTTTGTCGACAATGCTCATTATTGCTTCTTTTCATGCATCTCACTATCATGTTTTATATTATTTCCATAAATATTATCCCCACTTCAAAAATTATTCACACGTCACATCAACAAAGGTTTGGATGACTTCTTTATGTAATCATGATATTGTCCCTTGGTTGCATGATATGATTGTCCCTAGGACTGTCATATTGTGACTATCCTTTACTTTGAAATTTTTCTTATGAAACATGCAAACTGTTGAAGCAATATATAGTTCAATAAGTAATCAATTTTTTTTACTCTCATACATTATAAGCCATGACTTGCATCACTCTTCTAGTTTTCGTAATTGAATAATGTTGTTTTGTTTTCAAATGATGCAAGTAGAGACTCCTCCTGATGTTGATAGGGCAATGGAGCATGGTGTATCTAGTGCAATAGATAGCTCGATGCCTTTGACGAGGGTATGAGGTAGATTAGTAAATTTCAAATTACATTCATTGGTATAGTTGTTTATTATTGAAAAATCAAATGGTTATTGATTTGTAGTTTAATTTCTATCTAGATGGTTTCTATAGGACTTTGAAATGCCACCGCTTGAGCATGTCTTTATTGTGGATGAGGAGAGATCATTTGGTGATGGTAAATGCTTATTTTGTTAAATATTTCATTTTTTATAATGTAATTTCTATATATTAATGCTTATACTTTTTATTGTAACAGGTAAAGCTCCATGAAGAATTAAATAGGAGTAGCCCTCAAGTTCGAAGTAGACCATTGTCATACAGGTCTCCATCCCCCCAACGATCAAAGGATGCCCGCAATCTGTTTTCTTCACCTGGAGGGGAATGCATTTTTTTAGGGGTCATTGAATGCCTATATGGAATTAAGCCTATATGACTATTTTATATATATGTTAGAAGTTTATATTGACATATGTTGATGTATGTTATATGGCTATTTGGTTAATACACATCTTTTTTATTGATGGTGTCCATATTTGCATTATAAATCCACGGTTCAGTGGATATTTGTAGATGGTTTACTTCAAATATTTAAATTTTAAACATTATAAAGTAAATATGAACTATTGGGTGAATTGAAAACCTAGCCATGTCATCATTTCAACATCAATCATATGAATATAATAATCCATGATGCAATCTAACACCTAGGTCTCTCTACCACTACACATCTAAGCCCATACTATCTAGGATCATTGTAGCATGGTAAGGAAATTCATGTAATTATACAATGCACTTTCATGTATGTAACTAAAAATGAGCAAGACATTATTACATGTGACCTCATACCTCTAGAATTTTATGATATAATTCTTGGAAGACATCTACCTTTCCAAACCCCAATAGTGGATGTTATGAATCAAAAGATAATATTTTGACCTCAACAAGTCTAAATTATAAGACAAAATAGCTTGGTCTCTACTAAATAATGTTATAACATTGATAATATTCAAAAATTATTGCTTTGTATTGTCTACTTAGAGATGTTGCATAGTCAAGATCACAAGCAATAGCATTGTTGATCACTCATGTATCTTCTCTATCACAAAAATAGATGCTTGAAAATGTACTATTATAGGATGAAGATGTCTTTATAAATTATAAAAGTATTCCAAAAATAACTTATGGTACAAAATCAAAGCAATTGGTTATTGAATGCCCTTTCCCAAATAGATCATTGTATCATAGGTCTACTTATGAGAAGGATGAAATTTAGCACAAAATCTAAGAGTGATATGGAAACAAGTAAAATAATAAGCAGCAAAGAGATTCAATTCTAAAAATGAGACAATAATCTTTGCAGTCAGAGAACAAATTCAAATGACATTATTCTCTACAAGTAAAAGCTACAAACTTGTATTTCCAATATGCTCACAGAAGGAGGAAAATAAATTATTATATATGCATTTTGTATGTCAAAATTAAAGATTTGGAATATCATCCAAATCTTCATGTGAAGTGGAAAATGATTTAAAAAATAACAATTTACTAACTAATGCTAACTTCCTAACAAATAGGAAACTAACTTTTACTTTTAACTTTTTATTGTTTCACATTTACATAGGATAAAAACTAATAAAAATAATACTATGCTAATAACTTATATATATCCTATGTATACCCTATGAATCCTCAACAAAGAGCTGCTTGATCAAGGAAAGAGTTGACCTAGCTATTTTTCATGTGGCACCTTAGAAGCATGGACAATGATGGAGGAGCACTTGCAATAAAACTAGAGTTCATGTGGCATAATCTACAAGCATTATAGTTTTATGAATTATAGATTAAGTTACCACATGTATTTATAAGTAAATTTATGTTTGTGTGTGCTATCGTGAGGAGGTAGTAGTGATGGCTATATTGGAAATGAGTATGTATATCAAAATATTAAGGAAATAACTATTTCTTCATAACATGTGGTAGAAATTGCATATTTAAGGTGATTATTCACATAAAGACATCATAATTAGTGATATGTGTGGTATGTTGATGTCATATTAACTTAATAACTTATTTCACATTAATTTCACCTATATTTGTTGGTTAATTATTAACTTTCCTACACCAATATGTGTTTGTGGTTTTCGATGACATATTTTGGCATATTGTTATGGAATCAAGTTTTAATCAAGATAAATTACAAACAATTTACACTACGTTTCTAATAATTTCATTCAAGTATATTCAAGTACCCACCCTCTAGTTGGCCGAACTTGTACTTCAAATTTAGAGACGTATTCTTCATGCCCACACTTTCCTTCATCTCAAAAAAGTGCTTTCCCATATTAATCAAAACGTGTATGATTGTATTGAGTTCAAGCAACAGAGAAGACTAGTTCTTTCACTAGTAGAATTTGGCAAATAAATGACTATTTGACTAAAAATTTTAGTCATGACGACTAAAAATGACTAAATTCTACTAATTTTCTACAACACAACTATAAATGACTAAATAAATGACTAATTTGATTGTCGGGTAAAAAACACAACTAAATAATTAGTCACACAAACAAAAATGACTAAATAATCAATCACACAAATAAAAATAAAAGTGGGGGAAAGAGAAGGCGCACATTTTTTGTTCAATATTTTGAGCATATTATTATTCGCGCTCTTTAGTTTTGGAGGAAGGAAAGCAACAGAGAAGGAAAATCAACATTACAGAGTTGAGACGAGGATTCTGTCTATGTTGTTTAGAACTCCTTTTTCGCTGGAGAATAATACATCCCTTGCTTATTTTGGACATGGCTTAGGGTTTTTGTGGCATTCAAGAGTTTTGAGGTAAAGGGTTTGATCCTGGGGAAAAAATGTTGTTTCTCCTTTTTGCTTAAATGAAAAAGTCGTAGATGCTATATTTTTCAAAATTTCTTCTGGTACAAATTTTGTTTTTGTGGTTTCTGGTATATGAAAATCAGACAGTAATGTGAATCGATATGTATATGAAAGCACATAACTCTATTTGATAGTCTCTCTTGGTTTTAAAACACTTGTATATTTTTTCTTCCTTTTTCTTTGTTCATTGCCATTCCTATACTTGCTCATTTCGCATAATCTTTGTGCAATAGATTGCCTTTGATTAATGTGTACCGTAACATAGTGATTGGTGATTGACTATTCGACCAAATTTGGTGTACATTTGGTATTGGGACTTTGACATTCTTTTTTTTGTGTATGTATCAATTATAATGTTGAAGATGTATGGTTGCACAATCTTTTACTCTAATAAAGTTTGGTTTTCATCAAAATTCCAATTCGTTGGTGTCTTTTTTTTTGCTTCTTACTCATGCATGACATCTTAGATTGTAAATGTAATCTAAATTGTCACTTTGGTTGCAAACACTTGGCATAAATTCAAACAAGGGCTATCCACTTTTTGTTGAACCACTTTGATAGATTTGTCTATTTATGCCATCATGTAGAAGTTTCATTTTGTGTCCACAATTTATTTTTTCTATCCCCCTTTGGCTTCCTTCTTTTAATAGTTTCATTACTCACTCCAAGCAAAATTTTCCATCTTTAAAATTATTTTTTATTGAGAAATATATCTTGGAAAATGTAGGGGTGGGTGATATTGAAAAACCCAGATTTGATATCAGTATATTCATGCTACATTTGGACATGCAAAGATAATACAAGGAAAATATGCATATATAGTTTGATCAATTTGTTATGAAATTTAATAAAAAATAGGATTCAAAGTAATATATTAGCCATTTCCCTTGTGGTTGGTCCTTCACACACCTTCAAAGATAGGTGAAGGTCATCCATCAAAGGTTACTGACACTAGGTGATCATGAAGACTCCATGGAGTGGGTCTCTTTGTGTCTCCACATCCAAATTTACTTTTTGGGATTCTCGGTGAGCTTAAATTGTTCTTGCAAACTTTCCAACCAAGGGTATTCACATGCTCAATATCCAACTATTCTAATTTCTTCCTCTCCCCTTCATTCAAACTCTCTTGATATTGTCTATTTTCTTATAGCTCCACTGGATTGTAATCAGCCAAGGAAGTTGTGTCAAGATACATGTTGCACCAAATAACAGAGTTGTCACCAAAGCCTTTTCATTGCCAAAATCTGCATGTGCATAGGAAGATGGGTAGTCACTTGTCACCTTCAAACTTTCATGACATGTGGAAGATTCAGAACATGGTTGTTTCAATTCCCTATAGTGGTTTAATGGTAAGTTACATGATCGCAACCACTAAAACCCATGATATATTGTATAAATATTGTAATATACAGTGTAATTAGATTGGCTGAGCTGGGAGTTGGTAGGAACTATGCTTAATCTTGTACTTGAAGAGATAATTTCATCATAGATATTTTGACATCTTGACAGCAAGCAACTGTATATAGAAAAATAATCAGAGAAAGGATTGAGGACTGTATTTCATTGTTATGTGTAAGTGATGGAATTAATCCTTGTCAAGTTCATCTCAATGAAGATTTTTTCTCAAGGATAAACTTATATTGCTTGGGGGATTTTGGATTAGAATTTAAAATCCCCTTTAGTTCCTTTGAGCAAGTTCTATGTTTGATTTGTATGACACATTGGATGCCAGATAATGCTTTTATAGTTAACACTACACGTATGATCTTGGGAGTTAAGAATTTGTGTAAGATGTAGGTAGGCATTCTATATTAGAACTAGGATTTCTTGAGTGAGTGGTATGTGTAGAAATTGATTAATTTGTTGTGTGGATTTTTCTTGGAAGCTTTGAGGATTGTTCACACCACTGTATGCCAGATTGATTTTAGGAGCTATTTTGGAAACATTATTGTCTAAGATGGAATATGAAAGTTTGGAGCATAAGGAAATTTGAGAAGAAGAGTAGTCGAAGAAAATATGGAGGAATACCTCTACCGTGAAAAACATGTTTACAAGGTCACGGGCACTATCTGAGTTGCTAAATTTTGCTAGTTTGATGTTAACAAATTCAAAATTCACTGAATATAAAATACGCCTATTAAAATTCAATGAATTTGCAAATACATTGATAGGGATTGAATGTTGAGCGGAATCAACAAGTAGATTATATAAATCATTTTAAAAATTTTGAAATCTGTGTTAAGGGTTTATGTGGAAAGAGGTCAACATAAGAAATTTTAATTAATTAATTTATGTTTTTTTGTTTGTTCTATTTTCTCAAGGTTTCTCTATCGGATTGATGGCCGATCCTTGTAAACGAAATATGATTTTGTTTTATCTACAATTTTCTTTGTAATTTTTGCAATCCCAAAATCATAATTTCTCCTTTTAAAATTCTTACCAAACATTTTCCTTCTCAACTTGTGGCCTCTCTTCCAAGTTTGGGATTGGGATTGGTGTTGTTGAATGTTTTTATTCAACCTCTTTGTGTACTGAAGATTTATTTTTCCTGCTTGTCAGTGAAGCCAATGCAACCATCATTGTATGTAGTCAATATTAGGAAGGTGTGTTGTACAACTTGCATAATAATATTTTAATATTAATGTAATTTTGACCTCTAATGGAATGGGAAACCTCACTTGGAGAGGAACCTTGAGATTCCCCTTGTAGTAATTGTTGGATAGGACAACTAAGAGGGGGGGGTGAATTAGTTGTCACAAATTTTAACCTTAAATTAAATTACCAGAACTAAAACATAAACTAATTAAGTAGTTAACCATCAAATTCCAATGCACAAACACAATAACACCAGATTTATGTGGAAAACCCAACGAGGGAAAAACCATGGCGAGGATTAACTCACACTATAGAGAATATCAAAATTGATTACAAAAAGGCTCATTGTCTGGAATAAGGTTCACTACCCAGAATAAAGACTCACTATCCACAAAGCTACAACCCAGATGGCTCACTATCATAGAGATACAAAGAATACTTGTTACAGGGAGACAAAAATCCCAACACAACAAAGGATTCCACCACAATCACTAATCCACTTGCATGAATGACAGAGTTAACCTTCTGCTCACTACATCCAGAAACTTAGCATTAAGCTTCACACTGATCAACCACACACATAACTCACACACTTTCATAATAGAATCAAATTCACACATGCTCTTTCACTTATCTTCCTTCTTTTCTTATGCACACTTTTCATTGCTAGCGCATTTTGTATTTATACCATCTCCAACTTTGAAAAGATACAAATTTGGTCATCCAACTTCAAATTCAAATTAGGTCGATGCCAAACATCCTAGGGTGGAATTAGAATGAGGGCAACCCAAACACACGCTTCACCGGGACCCATAATAGATCCAACATACTTCATCAACTTCGAAGATAGTGCTTGACACACGGTCGACCAAACCAGTGTAAAACACATAGATCAATTAAGCTCGATATTTCAAAATGTTGAAACCATCTTCAATAGAACCAGGGAAACACAACTCTAGAACCATAAAGAGAAATCTGAACCAACAACAATTCTCCTAGACCTCAGCTAGAACAAATAAAACATAGTTCGCAAGTACCAGACCAATAGCTGACAACTTGTAGCCTTCTTTATATGCAATTTTCTCAATATCCTCAACATATGCAGTCAACAACAACTAGTAGATAACCAGCTAACTAGTTGGCATCAATGACAACACTTTCATTCCTCTTTCCATTCTTGCAACAATCTCCCCCTTTATCATTGATGACAACACATGATGTGAAAAACCATCAAAGACACATACAAACTCTGAAAATGCTTCTCAAGGTTTTTCTTTTGCTTCTCCCCCTTAGAATATCATCTTCCTCATCACTTGTTTTCTCTTATTATCTTTCTTTCCTCTTCACATGCTCTTTCTCTCTTTTTCACATGCTCTTTCCCTCCCCCTTTGACATCAATGGAAAAGGTAAAAGTATATGTTCATTGAAACTTCCTTTGACATGAAAACATAATACTCATAATGACAACACTTAAAAAATGCTTGCTCCCCTTGATAGGTAGCCACCAAAAACATCAATGCAAAAATATAGAACCATAAATCCACCAGACTAGTGCATCTCCAAATGTATCTTAGTTTGTAAAAGGAGGGGCAATAACCCCTAGTTTATCCTGGAGATACTCAAAAGTATCTTTAGGAAGATCCTTTGTAAATATATCTGCAATCTGATCTTTTGTTGAAACATACTCAAGCTTGACTTCATTCTCCATGACCTTCTCTCTCAAGAAATGATACCTGATAGATATATGCTTCATTCTCGAGTGCATTACATGATTCTTTGAAATTTTAATTACACTTGTATTATCACATATTATAGAAATGGGATCATCATACAACACTGTGATATCCGTCAATGTTTATTTCATCCATAAAACTTGTGTACAACAAGATGCAACATAAATATACTCAGCTTCAACAGTAGATAAAGAGACTGAATCTTGCTTCTTACTCAACCATGCCACCAATCTATATCCAAGAAATAATGCACCACCACTAGTACTCATTTTGTCATCTATACTTCCTGCCCAATCTTTATCTTTATAAGCACTAAGTGTAAAGTTAGTATCTTTAGGATACCATAATCCATAATTTGGAGTGCCATTCAAATATCTGAATATCCTTTTAACTACAGTAACATGTGTTTCCTTCGGATCTTCTTGAAATCTAGCCACAAGACAAACCACATACATAATATATGGTCTAGTAGCAATCAAATATAGTAGTCCACCAATCGTAGATCTATACTTGATCTGATCAGTCTTAGGTGAATCATCATATTTACCCAACTTACAATCAGTCACCATAGGAGTACTTATTGGTTTGGAACTATCCATTCCAAATCTTTTCAACATCTCTTTCACATACTTAGATTATGAAATGAAAATTCCTTCATTTGATTGATTAATCTGTAGTCCAAGAAAGAAATTCATCTCACCAAACATAGACATTTAAATTATTTTTGCATCTCTTCCGCAATCATCTTGCACATATTTTCATTTCCTCCAAAGATAATGTCATCAACATATACAACAACAATAAAGATTTTGTCATTTTTAGTCTTGAAATATAAATTATTGTCTGTCGTACCTTTGTTAAATCCTTGCTGACTCAAATACTTATATAGCCTTGCATACCAAGCTCTAGGAGCTTTCTTAAATCCATATAAATCTTTCTTCAATTTGCACACCATATCCGATTGATCTGTTAATTGAAATCCTTTTGGTTGTTCCATGTAAACCTCTTCTTCTAGTTCACCATTCAAAAATGTTCACTTGACATCCATCTGATAGAATTTGAAATCTTCATAAGAATCCAATACCAAGAATATCCTTATAGATTCCATTCTTGCTACTGGAGCAAAATTCTCCTGAAAATCTATACCTTCTACTTGCAAGTAGCTTTTACACACAAGCCTTACTTTTTTTTTGACAACTTTCTCGTTCTCATTCAGCTTGTTTATGAATACCCATTTTGATCCAATGATATTTTTTTTCTATCGGTCTTGGGACCAATTCCCAAGTTTGATCCTTCTCAATCTGTAAAAGTTCTTCTTTCATAGCTTCCTTCCAATGTTCATTCTTACAGGCTTCACTTACTAACTTCGGCTCAATCTCAGAGAATAAGCACAAATTTTCTTCAGTAGCAGCTTTGCTTCTAGCTAACACACCTTTTGTCTTGTCTCCAATAATCTGACTTTCTAATGATTCCTGTATAGATATTTCAGTGTTCTAGGGAACATCACCAAAGCATCTTGTTCACTTTCATTATGCTTTTCTCGCTCATCATTATCGTGTTCTTCCACAACTTCTTCTATTCTTGTACAGTCATGTTCATTAGTCGTATACCCATCAATATCATTAGAATTTTTTGTTGTTTCGTCAACCTTCACATTCAAGCTTTCTACAATTTTCCTCAATATTTTGTTGAAACATTTGTATGCCTTACTTTTAGTAAAGTATCCAAGAAATATTCCTTCATCACTTCTTGCATCAAACTTACCCAAAGTTTCCTCATCTCTTCTGATATAGCATTTGCTTCTGAATACCTTGAAATATTTGACTATAGGGATTCTTCTGTGCCATAGATCATAGGGAGTCTTTGTACTATTTTCTCTTGTCTGAACTCAATTGAATATATATATAGTAGTGTGAATAGATTCTTTCTAGTAAACTTATGGTAATCTGTCTTCAGTGATCATTGACCTAGCAGCTTCTTGAACTATTCTATTTTTCCTTTCAACAACTCCATTTTGCTGAGGATTTCTTGGAGAAGATAACTGTCTCTTTATACCATGCACTTCACAAAATATATTGAAATCACAAGAGGTGAATTCTCTACTTCTGTCAGATCTCAAGCATTTAATCTTCAAATTCACTTCATTTTCAGCCATAGCTTTGAATGCCTTGAATCTATCTAATGTAGATAATTTCTCTCTTAGAAATGTAACCCATGTATATCTAGAATAATCATCAATCAAAAGCATAAAGTGTCTTTCACCAAGTAGACTTCACACTCTCATAGGACCATAAAGGTTTGTATGAACCAAATCTAACAATCTAGTAGTAGATTGTTCTCTTGATCTGTAATGACTTCTTGTTTGCTTCCCGAACTGGCAATTCCTACAGATAACATTTATAGGCTTTGTAATTATCGATAGATCTTTCACAACCTAAAACAAAACTGATTCTTGCCAAGTTATCAAAATTCATGTCACATTCTCCTATGCCATAACCAATTGTCATTTATCTGAGTCATAAAACATCGTCCATCAACACCTTTAAGTTGATAAAAATTCCCTTCATTTTTCTTTCCTGTAGCAATCAATGTTTTGGATCCTTTTTGGATCTCACATTTCTCATCCTTAAATGCAAAATCATATCCTTTTCTACACATCTGACCAACACTCAATAGATTATGCCTTAAACCCTTAACATAGTAAACATCGTCAGTATGATGTTTTCCATCAAAACTTATTGAACCTATCCCACATATTTTAGCACCAGTATTATCTCCAAACATAACCAAACCTCCATCATATTTCTCAAGTTCCACAAACTTACTCTTGTCACCAATCATGTGATGTGAGCAACCACTATCAACTACCCAAAAATTATTTTCCTATTTAGCATGTAGGGCAGAGATAATTGTACCTTCATTTTTCTTCTTCTCATTCTCGTTCTCTTTCTCCTTCTCCGAAGGACTTTCTTTTGATTGAATTTCTTATTTAGTAGAAGTAGGTTCATCCTTAATCGCCAAGAACAAGCATTCATTGTCATCTGGATCTTCATATTTTGAATCTTCATCTGAAATACTAGCATTCCCATTAACATAGTAAGCTTTGTTAATCTTATTTCCTTTCTTTTCTTTCTCATATTTTTTTTATTCCTTTTAGCTCTTTCTGGACACTTTGTATCATAGTGACAAATTTCTCCACAACTAAAATACTTAAAGGGAAATTTACCTTCATACTCACCGAAGCCTTTTCTCATTCTTCTTACAAAGTTAGCCTCGATTTCATCAAAGTTTTCTTCATCCAAATCTTTATTTTTTGTAGCTTTAAAATTAGTCTTTGTTTTACCTCCACTTCTTAGATTTGGCTTCCTCATCTCATAAGATGTCAAAAATCCTAGTAGTAGATCCTTAGTACAAGTCTTGTAATCTATAGTTTTCTCAATAGCACTCACCTTTTCGTTATAAGCATCAGGAATAGTTTTGAGAACATTCTTTACAGTTCTTGTTTCATCTATAGTAGCGCTAAGGGATCGCATTCTATCCACAACCTCATCCAATCTATGTACATAGGCTTTAACATTATCATCTTTGGACATGCATAAAATATCAAACTGTGTTTCCATATTTTGTAATTTTTCCTCTCTCATCACCATCATGTTCTCTTTCTAAAGCATCCTAGACTTCCTTAGCTATCTTCAAATTTTGAACCTTAATCAACTTGGAATGTACCAGACTATTCTTCAAGATGAACTTTGCCTTATTATTTGCTTCATGTGCTCTAATTTCTTCAGGTGTACTCAGACCATTAGCAGAAGGAGTGTAGGGTTTATTATAACCTTTCTCTACATCATATCCCCAATACTCCAGATATTCTTCCATCAATACTTTCCAAATACCATAATTAGTTCCATCAAACCTCAAATAATCATAGATCATTTTTCTAGCCATCCTAGACCTTCCTCAAGCAGTTAAGATCTTCACCAAGGAACCTTGCTCTAGTACCAATTTTTGGATAGGACAACTGAGAGGGGGGTGAATCAATTGTTACAAATTTTTAACCTTAAATTCAATTATTAGAACTAACACATAAACTGATTATGTAGTTAACCATCAAATTCCAATGCACAAACACAATAACACCAAATTTATAGGGAAAACCCAATGAGGTAAAAACCATGGTGAGGATTAACTCACACTATAGAGAATATCAAAATTGATTACAAAAAGGATCACTATCTGGAATAAGGCTCACTACTTGGAATAAGGACTCACTATCCACAGGCCTACAACCCGGATGGCTCACTACCACAAAGATACAAAGAAGACAAAGAAGACTTGTTACAGAGAGACAACAATCCCAATGAAACAAAGGATTCCACCACAATCACTGATCCACTTGCATGAATGATAGAGTTTTCCTTCTGCTCACTGCATCTGAAAACTCAGTGTTAAGCTTCGTATTGATCAACCACACACATTACTCGCACACTTTCAGAATAGCATCAAATTCGAATCTGCTCTTTCACTTATCTTCCTTCTTTTCTTTTGTAAACTTTTCATTGCTAGCATGTTATGTATTTATACAATCTCCAACTTTGAAAAGATACAAAGTCGGCCATCCAACTTCAAATTCAAATTAGGTTGGTGCCAAACATCTTAGGGTAGAATTAGAATGAGGGCAACCCAAACACATGCTTCATCAACTTCAAAGATAGTACTTGACACATGGTCTAACCAAACTAGTGTAAAACACATAGATCAATTAAGCTCGATATTTCAAAATTCTGAAACCATCTTCAATAAAACCAAGGCAACACAACTCTAGAACCATAAAGAGAAATTCAGACCAACAATAATTCTCCTGGATCTTAGCCAGGACATGAAAAACATAGTTCGCAAGTACTAGACCAACAACTGACAACCTGTAACCTTCTTTATACACAATTTTCTTAATATCCTCAACATATACAGTCAACAACAACTAGTAGATAACCAACTGACTAGTTGACATCAATGACAACACTTTCATTCCTCTTTCCATTCTTGCAACAATAATAATCTTGTCACTTATAAATTTGTAATGTCATTTATGACAATTTACAAGCAACATTCTTATTTTGCCTATACTTTTAGGTTGATATATTTAGAATCATCTGAATCTTATTGAATAGAGCACATCATAAGTAAACATTCCATTTAAGGTTCAAGGTTTTCAGTGCTAATTTATTTTTTCGATTATATTGGTCATGTTTTATGAATTTTGAAACATTATTCAAAACCTGTCAATGATTATTTTAATAAGATGTTTGGATTTTAAGGCCATAATCTTGGATATGATTTTGCTAATGGTAATAGGCCCATAATTTTATGCATTCAAAAATTTGGTTAGTACCCTATTAACAAGGTTAAATCTTGTTACTTCTACTCAAGTTCACTAGATTTTAGTAATTTACATCTGTGGGAGCAACTTATGAAACAATATTTCTTGTTGTTTCAAAGGACTATGTCTGCCTTTTGAAGTCCTCCACTATAGGTATGCATCATGCATGATTGTAACTCTGACTATGTTTTCAGCAGGAAGCTTGTCACCGTACATTTCTCACTGTTTTGCATGGAAACCCTTGATGTAATGAATACCCTACCTCCTTTACCTAACATATCACTTTCATACTTTGGATTTTTTATATAGTCACCTCATGACACTATTTCTTAGTAACCCTATTCCTTACCTTTATGCCATTTCAAGAATCCATTTCATAACAATAAATCTATCTCTTAATACTTTGATTACTATTCTTTGCAAGAACCAATGCATGGCATAAAGTCTTCAACCTGAATTTTTTACTACTTTCTTTCTAATGAAACCCATGATTAACAAAAGATAACTCCTCTTTACCTTTGGACCTGCACTTGACTTGTCACAAATTCCATCCTCTACTATCCTTCATCAAGGAGTGTCATTCATTAACATGTTTGTCCCTAGATTGACAATCTCATCATTTGTTCCCTTCTCATGACTTGGTGTATGGATGTCATAAGTGTGCCTTTGGATATGGCTATCATTCATTACTAATATGAGTCCTCTCTTCTCCCATAATTTTATTTTTGTAGAAGGAATATAAGAATGATTTTTTTGTACTTTGAGATAAAAACTTGATTATTTTTTATACTCAAAAAATGTAGATTGTTTTTTCAACATGAGCAACCCTTTTCTTATTTTCTTTTGATGAATATATCTATTCACAACTATTTTATCTTGATTTCAATCATTACATTTATGTTTTACTCACAGGGGTGGAGATTGCAGAGAGGTTTGCTCATGTTGACATATCTTCAAATTTGATAACTTATCTCACAATGAGGATAGAGGGGAGAAGAAGGAAGTAAACCATCGGGTTTGTCACAAATAAATTTCATTTTTTCTAGGTAATTATTTCACTTATACTGCAAATTAACATGCAAATCTAGTGCATACTTGATAGGTATTTAGCTAGGTTGAATTTTCTACAAGAATTAAATCATAAATAATTTAAGTTGTATAAATATCTGCACAATAATTTCAGCTATGTAAGATCTTTTCATCAAAAATGCATAACTCATACCATTCCATCGTAGATAATAAATCTCCATGAGTAAGTTACTGAAATGGAAAAACAACATATGCAAGTGTTTCTCCTAGTTTGTCATTATTTTTTCCTTTCTTTGATTTCTTTGGTTTCCATGAATTTTTTTGTAGTATATGTTGGATCTACATGTATGATTTTGTTGCATTGTATGCAACAATACAATGGAATTGATTCCATTGTAGTTGCAAATATGAGATTAAATTGTGTCTTTATCTTGAAGGGCATGTAGATTAATAAATTAAATGGAGCAACATTTGGATCACATATTGGAGATTTAGCTACTTAAGGCCTAATGGAAATGGTTGTTGATGATAAATCTTAAGGCTTGTTTCTCAAAAAATTTGTAGTGGTTGACCAAGAGCTTCCGCCTTTAATGGTCTTGAGAGCTAATGCTATGAAATTATTCCTTGGATCTCTAAGATTAGTTTTCAAAAATTAATATGTGTTAGGGTTTGTTAAGATAATATGACTTTTATACGGTTTACGGTCTATAACAACAGTATTTTAAGTTTATGGGATACATTTTTTAGTATAACACTAACTAGGATAGGTGCTAAGATTCACATCGTGTGATGTAGATGCCTATGCATTGAGAACAATATTTAATGCCCTAACCAATAATAACATGTCTATTTTTGTTATTCATTTATGAAATTTGGTTTTTCCTTGAGAAATTGCATCAAACAACTCACATTCTTTGTCTGTGTTCAAATTCTTAGTCCATGTCAAGCTTTAAAAATAAGTGGATAGCTATCTCATGTAGACCCTGCCATCCATGAAACTCCATATTTTAGGCATTTACATAAAATATTCTAGGACTTTATCCATAAACCCATTTTGAGCATATCCTAACATTACTGCATTCCATGAGAATGCAGATTTTACAAGGCCTCATCAAGAAACATAGTATGCAAAATTCCTTTACTCATCACATTCCACAATACCAGCATTCATAGAGGCATTTGATCAGAGATTTGCAAAGCCTCATCCACAAACTTGTTTTGTTGTAAACCTGCAATCATGATATTCTAGAGGACCTCATTCATGAAGCCATTTCCATTAAGAATTTAAGAGTTTCAATAAAATTTCCTTCCTCTCTAAAACTACAGTAAATACATTCCTCAAGACCACATTGTAATAAGGAATTTCATCAAAAAAATTCAAGGCATCATTGTTCCAATCATTTTTGAAAAATTTTGCAATCATCCTATGCCAGGAGACCATGTCTTGAAGAGGCATGCTTTCAAGTAATTCAATTTTTTTTTTTTAAGATTCTATGCCTTTCCATAGCCTACAATTATTGTTTTCCAAGATACATCTATCATATTCCACAGTTTGCATATACATTGACAATGACATTTGTTGCGGAGATAAGAGACTGAAACACTTATTGTTCGGTGTGAATATCAATCCCATTCCAGAGATTCCAAGTGGATACACAATAAATTTATACAAGAACACATGAAAATCCACAAGAATACATTTCTTAAGGTATTTGATAAAATAATTGTGAGCATGAACAACCTTTTTCTTTCAACATACATAATTACACTTGGTGCATAGTTGTGTATTTTCCAAAAATCAGAGAGTCCTTTCTTATTGTATCTTATAGGTTTGTCCCTTGGAAGGGTGCATTCCAACCTTCCTCTCTCTCCTGTAGAAACCTCTTGAAGTGTCTATGGGAGAGCAGGGAAGGGTTTCTCCTCGCCACTCCAAGGAGCAAAGATCAACACCACACAAAACCAGATCCGAACAATGAAGGAAACCTGCAGGTATAGCCTAGAAGTTGTTTGCACATCACCAAATGTTTCAATGGAAGTAGATGCCATTGATTCCAAAGTAGAAGGCTCCAACATGGATGCCCTCTACAAAGAGATGATAAGCTTTCTTGAGCCTCTTAATGGATTGTTAGGATTTGAAAGAAAAGACACCGCAGTTAAGTCCACAATGCAAATTCATGGGCTTGCCAAGCATTATGTACCATTTTTGTGCCATTTGTTGAAGGTTTCTTGTAACAATTTAACCAATGAAATCTCATCTTCACCCACTCTCCCACAAACACTTCTTGAAGTGTCTACAAGAGAGTGGGGAAGGGTTTCTCCTCACCACTCCAAGGAGTAGAGACCAACACCATAGAAAACCAGGTCTGAACACTAAAGGAAACCTGCAACTATAGCTTGGAATTCGTTCGCATATCAATGATTGCACCAGCTTCCTAATATAAAGAATGCTACCTAAATAGTCTATATCCTTTAGATAAGAAATGTTAAGTTTAAAAACCCAATTAAGCTACCTAAAGGGTTATTAGAAGCATAGTTCATCTCACAAATATCAATGCACACTCAAAAAGTAATACAAGTGTGCCTAGTGTTGTGCACACAAGAAGAAAGGCATTAAGAATAGCCTTATAGAGATGCGCCCCTCAAACCATGTGGCACTTTATAGAATAGTCTGATTACAGTATATTTGCCCCAAAAAATTGCTTATAATTATAGAGTATTACCACAATATTTGTCTCTCTACTATATTTATTAAAAATGAGAAATAAAACAAAAAAGTGGTTTTAGTACAATTCAAAGGTAAAAATATAACAAAGATGGATTCTTTGTCAAAAAATATGGACTTTAAAAAAAAAGACCCCAAAATTATTCTGAAGTGAGAAGATATCACCAAAAGTTTCAATGGAAGCATATGCCATCATTTCCAAAGTGGGAGGCTCCAACATGGTTGACCTCTATAGAGATTTGAGAAGCTTTCTTGAGCCTCTTAATGGACTGTTAGGCTTTGAAGGCAAAGACAATGCAGTTAAGTTAATTTTATCAAAAATTTATAAATATAATTATAATACACTGCAGAATGAAATAAAAATTGATATTTAAATATGATTCCTCTTAGCAAGTCGGGTGTGGAGGAATGGCTAGGGTTTCCAAGAGCTTGATGATTGCGGGCATGAATCCATCTCTGGGTTTCTCTATGGATGTGCATGCATTGACGATGGATTCCTCATTTGTGGGCGAGAGCTCTAAGCTTAAGAAGGTGAATGGATGTTTGTCGTGAAGTCAAGATCGTCTAGTTCTGGTTATCTCTCTAGAATCGATGCAAGAGGATTTTTCTTATTGGAGTCAACATGTTCTGATTTGTAAGTTTTTGGGTATTCGTGTCCCCCTCTCATCTTTGGAGTCCTGGATTCGTCAATCCTGGCAAGTTGAAGGTGATTTTGATATTTTGCTGGTTGGGAATGGCTTCTTCATGGTTGATTTTTCTTGCATTTTGGATCACAATCATGTTTTTGAGGGAGGGTCATAATTTTACAATCATGTGGGATTGTTCATGAAATCCTGGCATGGAGGATTTAATGTGGCAGAGGATTTGCCTTCCTAGGTTCCTGTATGGGTTTGACTGCCATGACTGTCGTTAGAATTCTAGAGAGAGGATATTCAACATTAGATTGCTCCATTGTTGGGGAAGCCGACTGCTATTGCTCAAAATACTTTGGATAAAAAGGTATTTTTATTTGCTCGTATCTATGTTGAAATTGACTTAAATAATCCATTGCTAGATTCTTTGGAAATTTGTATTGGCTCTGCCTTGTGGATTCAACAGTTAGATTATGAGTCCCTTCATTTTTGATGTCTTTTTTGTCATGAGTATGGACACCTTCAACACCATTGTCCTCGAGCATCTAGAATTGTGGGGGTTTCTTCTCCTCCTTCATCGAGGCCTTTGGTGGAGAAGGGAGATAAAGGCAAGGCACCTATGGCTGAGGGGGGGCCTAATGATGGACTTATTCCTATTAAGCCAAAAGCTAAGGGGAGGGATCAAAAGAGGCCCTATAAAGATAGACAAAGTGATCAGGGTTTCAATCATTTTGAGGTCTTGGATAGTTGGGCCTTGGAGGAGGGCATCCCAGTTGAGATTTTGTTTGGGGCCACTGGTATGGATACAAGGTTGGAGCAAGCAATTGTTGTTAAGGATAACTATCCACCTTTGGAGCAGGGGGTGTTGGGCTTCCTGATGCTTCTGTACGTTTACAGGATGATATTTTTTTAGCGGATTTATCTAAGGAGGTGTTGTCTTTAGGTAAAGGTCGAGGATTGGCTCCTGGTCTAGGGGTGCTACAACACCCTCTCAAAAAGGGGCATTTTGAAAATCCCTCTAAAGTTGGTTGTAAGAAGGATGTGGACAAGCTTAAATCTACTGGGGATTTTCTAGTGGAATTGGGGTTTGTTAAGACCATTAAGGCCCACTTCGTTCAACCTTCCACATGATTATTCTATCATGGAATGTAAGGGGGTTGAATAGCGCCTCCCATCAAAAGGCTATTCAGGATCTGATTGGGGTTCATTCTCTAGATATCTTTTGTGTTCAGGAGACTAAGCTTCAGGTGGAACTCATGCTTCAATTTTCTCCTCGTATTTGGGTTTCTGGTCAATGCCAGTGTATTGGGTCTAGGGGAAGTTCCAGAGATTTGGCTGTTTTTTTGGGATCCTCGTAAGGTTGTTCCTCATCGGTGGATTTCTAACCATTCCTCTATTTCGATGGTGGCTTTTGTTTTGGAATCTGGTGAGACTATTTTGGTTAGTAATGTTTATGCTTTGATTGATATTCATGGTAAAATCCAGCTTTGGGCCCATATCAGGTATGTTAGGTCTTGTGCACCTTATTTTCCTTGGATCTTAGCTCGTGATTTCAATTCTATGTTATGTTTCGAGGAGAAAAGAGGGGGGCTTCTGAGACTGGGTCTTGCTTCTGACCTATTTCAGGCTAATGTGGATTCTCTTGCGCTTGTTGATATTAAACCCTCTAATGGCATATTTACTTGGAATAATAGGCAGAGTGGGCCAACTGTGATTTATGAGCGGTTGGACAAATTTCTTGTCTCTTGTTTTTGGGTTGGGGGAAGCTTGGTCACTTGCTCTGAGATCTTTGATTGGTGTGGCTTTGATCATTGGCCAATTAAGTTTTCATCTTCTTCTTTCCCTAATCCAAAGAACCCTCCTTTCAAATTTCAGCTTATGTGGCTTCATGATTCTTCCTTGTATAATCTTGTTGCTCAGTGGTGGGGGGATGGAGCCCCTATGTATGGTAATGCTATGTATTCTTTTGTTAAGAAGTTGCAATATGTCAAGTATCATCTTAAGCGATGGAATAGGGCGTGTTTTGGGAATTTTTGGGCTAAGAAAAGGGAAGCGCATGAGCGTCTTGTTGTTATTACCCGCCAGATTAGGGATTTGGGATTTTCAGAGGCTCTTGGGCATGCTAAGTCCCAAGCTTTGAAAGTGGTGGTGGAGTGGGAGCTTCGTGAGGAGAAATTCTGGAAACAAAAGGCTAGGGTTGACTGGCTTCAAGAGGGTGATAAGAATACTACATTCTTTCATCATTCTATGCAGGCTCGTCGGAATAAGTGTTATATCCCTTCTCTTTTCAATCCTGAGGGCTCTTCAATATCTTTGCAATAGGATTTTTCAAGAGAAGCTCGTCAGTTATACTCTGCACTGTTTACTAAGGATTCACTTCTTGCTGAGGCTGATGAGAATATGGTTCTTTCATGTATTCCTTCTTTGATCTCTAATGACTTGAATGCTTCTTTGATTCATTTGATTACTTTGTCTGAAGTGGAGGAGGTTGTGTTTGGGATGAATCAGGGGAAATCTCTTGGCCTTGATGGTTTCCCCATTGAATTCTTCCAAGAGTTTTGGGATATTGTGAAGCTGGATTTGTTGGAGGTTGTTTGTGAGTCTCTTCATAATAAGCAGATGCTTCGTGCCCTAAATGCTACTTTTTTGGTTCTCATTCCTAAGAAAGAAGGTGTTGATAGGCTTGATTTCTTTAGACCTATTGCGCTCTGCAATGTGGTGTATAAGATTATTACGAAGTTGATTGTGGAGAGGTTTAAATATTGTTTGCCTATTGTTATTTCTAAGGAGCAGGGAGGCTTTGTGGAGGGTCATCAAATTTTGGATGGGGTGGTGGTTTCCTCTAAGGTCATTCATTCCATGGCAACGTCTAAGGATAGGTCTATGTTCATTAAGCTGGATATGGCCAAAGCGTACAACAAATTCAAATGGAGATTTTTTCAGAAGATTTTGTTGGCCTTTGGGTTTTCTTCGGATTGGATGAGTTGGACTATGAGTTGTGTGACTTCTTCCTCATTTTTGGTTATTGTGAATGGTGAACCTTTTGAGCTATTTGGTGCTACCAAGGGCCTTCGTCAGGGGGATCCGCTCTCTCCTTATCTATTTATTATTTTGGTGGAGGGGCTAGGTCGCTTTCTTAAATTCTAGGTCTCTCAAGGTTTGATTCATGGTTGGCAGTGGGGGTTGGGTCTTCCAACGCTTTCTCATCTCCAATTTTTGGATGATAGTTCCCTTATGGGGTTGGCTCATATTCATGAAGTTGAATCCCTTAGGAAAGCTTTGGATATCTACCTTGCTGCTTTGGGTCAGAAATTCAGTGAGAAGAAGTCCTCTATTTTTTTCTTTAATACTCCTTAGGCTATCTAGTGGAAGATTGTTCGAATTTTGCGGTTTCAAATTGGGTCTCTACCCTTTTTCTATTTGGGGATTCCTCTTGCTGTTGGTCATCATCCTAGGTCCTCCTAGCAGTTGCTACTTGATAAGTTGAGGAAGAAGGTAACTCATTGGTGGCTGTTTACAACTGCTAGAGTAACTCTCCTTAAGTCTGTTATTCAGGCCCTCCCCATCTATAACTATTTTGTTTATTCAACCCCTTTGTATTTCCTTAGGGAATTTGATGCTCTCTCTCATCAATTTATTTGGAGTGAACACTTGATGTCTTCTAATTGGAGTCTTGTTAATTGGGATTATGTGTGTAGACCAAAGCAAGAGGGTGGTCTCGGCTTACACTCTACTATTTTGAATGGGCAAGTTTTGGCTGCTATTACTAGCATTGGTGCACCGATCAACACCATTTATGGGCATGTATTCTCAATCATAAGTATCTTAGAGGTGTTGCTTCTTTTGAGGTTCCTTGCTATCCTCTAGAGGGGAGTGGTTCTATGATTTGGCGTACTTTGAAAGTGGGGGCTTAGTTGATTAAGCATGCGCTTTTCTGGATCTGCCAGTTGGGGTCTCAGGCTCTTTTTTGGTTTGATGCTTGGGATGGTCACCCACCCCCTCTTTATGTTTTTCCTCATCTTCAACCCCTTTGCATTACAAGGTCATTGAGCGTTGTGGCTCTATTGTTACCTTTCATTGGAAGCACCCTTTTGAATGGCCTCCTGGGGGGTCTGAGGGCATAAGGCAGGAGCTTGCTCAACTTTTGGCTTCCTGTGCTTGTAATTCTTTGAGGGCCCCAAATATTTTTGCTTGGGATGGTTCTGATATTTTTGGGAAGTACTCTATGTTTGTTGGATATAAGTAGCTAGGTAGGCAATTATTTAGGGATATTGAAGTCCCTTGGTGGAAGCATGTCTAGCACAAGTGGTCATGGCCCAAGTGCAATTTCTTCATGTGGTTAGTGGCTCAAAACAAGTGTCTTACTTGGGATAATTTATGCAAGCATGATTTCCAAGGCCCCTCAAGATGTGTGTTGTGTCGTGATTCTGAGGAAAGTGTCTCTCATCTCTTCTTCCAATGTTCTTATGCTAGGGAGATTTGGAATTTTTGGTGGAGGGTGTCAAATACGCCCTGTAGGCATGTTTCCTCATTGGCTGAGTTTGTGGATCGGTGGGGCAGGGCCTTTATTTCTACTTCCTTTCTCCAAGTTGCTTGGGCTATTGGCCCATCCTTCATTATTTAGAATCTTTGGTTGGAGAGGAATCTTCAGATATTTCAGGATGTGTTGTTGGTGGCCCCTCGCCTGTGGTGGAAACTTTTGCGTTCCTTGGGAGAAACTGTTGCGGCTAAGTGTGATCTAACTATTTTGATGGCTCCTTGTGATGATGGTTGTTTTAAACGTCTTCATCTTCCTCCTCTGCAATGACAACTCATGAGCACCAGATGTAGACATCCTACCCTGAAGGTGAATAGGGAGGGAAGATGGCCCCCTCCTCCTTAGGGGGTCCTCAAAATTAACATGGATGGCTCTTCTCATGGAAACTGTGGTCATGCTAGTATTGGTGGTGTTGTTCAGGATAGCTCTAGAGATGTTTAGTTTATCTTCTTTGTGTATAAGGGTTTTTCTACTAATAATTTAATGGAGGCTCAAGCAATTTTATTGGCTATGAAGCATCAAAGTCAATTGGGATGGCACAGGATCATTTGTGAATCTGATTCCCAGGTTGTGGTAAACTTGTTGAATAGGCAACATTTAGATGATGTTAGTTGGCATTTGGCTTTGATTGTTGAACAGATTCTCACTCTTTGTGCGTCTCTGGAGTTTGTTACTTTGACTCATATTCCTAGAGAGTGGAATGGTGTTGTTTATTGTTTGGCTAAATGGGCCTCTAATCATATTCATGACTGGAACTTGGTGGATCGGGGTCAATTACCCCCTAATTTTTCTCAACAGTTGGACCACTTGGTGGAGCTTGATAGGGCTATTTAACGACCTTGCTTTGTATTTTTCCTTGTTTTAATAAAGTTTTTACCCCTCTTTTATTTAATAATACATTGTAGAACCCTTATTATAATAGACTATGGAACCTAAACCCCCATTATAGTTATAATAGATTGTGGAATCCTAATGTTTGTATTTAGAGTATTTTTTAGCGTTTTTTATTAGTTTTTTTTTAGACAAGTTCATTTTCTTTGTTGTTTATAGATCTAAGATGTCTTTATCCAGATACTAATGCTAAAAATTTTCTGTGTGACCTTGTCATCCTTCAAATCTGGACATTCGTTGAAATCTTCAATAGTATATTTGGGTGAGCATTATCATTTTGTAGATATATTGAAGTTGTTAAGAATTGCATTTAAATACTGATTTGATACTCTAGTCTCTGGCATTTTACATTTCGCTATCAATTGAACTAGATTGGATTGAGTTTTGACTTAGGGTTGATGTACTTGTAGGTGGTTATGACATTGAATTGAAAGTAGCAAGAGCTTATGACTAGGTTGCTCTCAAGTATTGGGGTGACAAAAGCACAACAAATTTTACTGTAAGAATTTTACATTGGGTATTGCATATAACTCTATTTATTATTCTATATTACGCACACATCTACCTTTGCATAATACTATTAAAATGGCATGTTTTATGTAGATAACTGAATACAAAGAAGAGCTTGAAGTCATGAAACAGATGACCACCGTAGACTATATTAATTATCTCAAAAGGTATAAAAATTCTTTCCATTGAAGTCTTTTAGATTAAAATTATGGTAGTGGAGCTTTTGTTTCTAGAACTGACAATACACGTATGCTGGTGTAATTAATTATTTAATGACACTTTATTAAGTCTACTTAGGTAATAATTAGTTTACTTAATTAATAAGTAAGCTTTATTTAGTTGAGCTAATTTTAGGTCAACATTAGGTTTTACCTTTAGGGTTTTGCATACTTTTCTTTTCTAAAGAAATTCATCTTTTGTAATTTCTTAATTCCTGAATACAATTCATTTGCACATCTTCATGCAAATTGCTTTGCTTTTTTTTGTTTTTCTCTTGTGGAAGGTTTTTTCTGGTTTGCATGTTTGATCTTGGTTTCTAACATGGTATCAGAGCCTTGATTTGCATCCCCTTCTCATTTTTTGGAAAAATTCATCGCAGAGCACATTCGGGGTTCCTTGAGGGTTTCATGCCTTAAGCTTATTTTTGGAGCATTTTGGATCAGATCGTACATCTCTATTGGATTCAGAGCGTTGGAAAAATTCAGAATTGGCTTTTGTTTCATTGATTTTCATCTCCATTTATCAGATATGTGAGGGTTTGAAGCTACAACAGTTTTTTACCCCAGATCAAAGGGTTTTTCCATCACTTTTTGAAATTTTTTGACCTTGATCTCTCAAATGGTGCATGCTAGTGCAAAACAGACCTTACGGGTACACTTAGAAGGTCCAAAATTCCCTATTTTCATATAAAATATGATAGGGTTTGCTGAAAATTGATCTTTTTGTGTTTTTAGGGATTTTCAAAAATGCTACGAGAAAAATCCGTATGACTGAACTGATCCATACAAACGCCTCAATTTTTGTGCATATTTTTTGGGTGCCTGTGAACTTAAAATTCCCAAGCTCCCTTCGGGTGAGTTTTTCCTAAGTATCGACCACGCCTCGATGAAGAAATAAGCATATCGGGCTCCTTTTACGCAAAGGATTTTTGTAAATATCGCCACGTGTGAGCCGAGCACTCCTTGCAAGGTTTCCTTCGGTCGCTTTTCAAAAATCTTGCACCAGGCTTCCACATGTTAGTTATTCACAATATTTTGTGCCTCTTTACATCGCTCCCCTTTCGGGCCCTGACCGCACACCACGTAGCATCAGTGCGTGCATATATTTGTGGCAGACCCCACCATCGACATGGTATGCTGAAGACCTCCACGTGTCTTCGCAGCGCAAGTTCTTCATCGCTCAAAGGGAAGGATAAATGTTAGGCCCCGACCTCTTGTCGTGTGATCTTCTAAAGACTTCACCGCAGGAGGAGGCTAGGCAGGTGACAACCTTTCACCAGTTGTCATGCTCTGTAACTACAACCATGAATCAATTGCACGTGTCAAGTGCTCTAGTCTGTTGGGATCACTACCATCATTCACAGGGGATGCATCCAACCCTTGGATGTCCTCGTTCATGGCCCAAATATTTTCAGTTGTAATGGCCAAAGGAAAATCATTGCTAATGCATCATTACTCATAATCAAAGCATCTTTTTTGTTATTTGCTTGACAAGCTGGGTTTTCATTATAAATATTGCTTCTTCTTTCGAAGCAAGGAGTTCCAATTTTAGTTCAGAATTGGACGGAGGAATTGATAGAAGAACCAAACCTTTAATTTCTTTATTAGATTATTGTAAAGAACTCACAGACTGTGCCATTGTTCGGCCTTTCTATTTTCTTTGATATTTGATAAGTTTTAGTGTGCCATTATTGTACTGGATATTTCATTCCCAGACTTCTATAAATTAATACAAGTTTGCTGGTTTGGATCATGTCTTAGACTCTTCTTTCTAGTAAAATGTATGAAGTTATTTTATGTCATATAATGAATCATTCAGGCTTTTATTTTTGTTCTGCAATTCTTGAACGCAGTAGACTACCCACAGGCCCTTAAGTCATATCCCCAAGATAGATTTATCGTGTCACACATCTAAATCTTGGCGTATTGCCTTAGTTAGATCCCTTTATTTTATATCGGCTTCCTTTTCCTATTTTAAAACCCCAATTATAGAAGAAGCCAGCTTCTTTAAAAATTCGGAGGTTACTCAGTTTGGTGCAATAGGTCCCCCCTAAAACTGAGTTTCTCACAGAGGGTTGTTACGTTGCCAACTTTTGGCATCAATAGTGCCCTGAGCATTTTTGAGCTGCCTCAGTTTTCATGCCATTTTGACTCAATTTTTGTTCCCTCTCAATTTCTGTGTTGCCTCAGTTTTCATGCCATGAAGGTATAGCTGAATATTTTATTAATTTTTTAATCTTTACATTAATAAAATATTTGGTTTAAAGCCAAAATGAGCATTTTTAGTAAAATGGTCGTATCTTGAGCATACGAAGTCCGTTTTTCAAAAATGAGATACCGTTGGAAATCTGGTTCCAAGCCCAATCCATTGGTGTAGGTATTTTTTCCAGATTATGCTCCAAATTTATTTGCAGGCCTTCAGATGAATTTGTTTTCGCTTTAGAGGGCATATCTTTTGCCTCGGTTATCCATTTTTCGCGATTCAAGCGGCACCGAAAAATTGATTCAGTCCTATACACAGATATGAGATCATTTTTTAATCATGAAGGAAGATGTGAACATTGGTTTGTACATGCATTCTTTTTTGTTTTCATGCAGTAGGTTTTCATTTTCTCTTTAATTTATGCATGTTCTCCTTTTACAATCATGGGGTATTGTAATAAATGAACTTATATAAAGTTCCATCAAGGGGGATTCTTGCATAATAATTTGATTAGAGTGTAGTTACATTACATGCACTTTGATCCCTTTGTATTGATGACAACTCGCATGAGTTGTATCTGGATTATGTTCTTTCTTTTGGCCACATATTTCTCATAGCTTGACACATTTTGGTTCGCATCGGTTCACATGTTAGATTGAGAGCCTATAGTTAATGATCCTGAATCACATTAGGTCACATCTCAATTTGAGGGCCATTCATTGTATGGTTAATATTCTAGAATCTTCATGGTACTTGCTCCTATGGATTAGTTTTAGTCACAGTTTGGCATTAGTATTAGGATACACATAGCTTTCAGATTCTTTCATCATATCATTCCCTCTTATGGGGGGCATCATTTATTCATCTATTGTTGCTTCACAGATTCCAGGGTTGTTCCAATTTGTGAGTTTTCTAGTGTTCCTTGGCATCGAGTCTACTGTTGCATTATCATGATTTTGCCTGAGTCCTTCAGTGACTCTCATATGGTTTCTTGTAAACAAAGGTATCTTTCCTTGCTTGCCAAATTCAAGATTCCAGTGTTACTCCACCAGTGTTCTTCCAACGCTTCTTTGCAACAGGTCATCTCATTGAGGGGGGTTTGTCCCACTAGGTTTTCTCCTTTTTCTCATTCATTGCATTTGTACATGGGTACCTAACACGTCCTTGTAGCCAGGACCCATTCATGCTTTCATGCATTCATCCTAGCATTAGGTGCATTCCTTTTAGTCTCCCTAAGTTGCACTTAAGGGGGGATGTTGGTGTAATTAATTATTTAATTACACTTTATTAAGTTTACTTAGGTAATAATTAGTTTACTTAATTAATAAGTAAGCTTTATTTAGTTGAGCTAATTTTAGGTCAACATTAGGTTTTACCTTTATGGTTTTGCATACTTTGCTTTTATAAAGAAATTCATCTTTTGTAATTTCTTAATTCCTCAATTTTATTCACTTGCACATCTCCATGCAAATTGATTTGTTTTTTTTTTTGTTTTTCTCTTGTGGAAGGTTTTTTTTGGTTTGCATGTCTGATCTTGGTTTCTAACAATGTATGCATTTCTATTAGAATAAGAAAGGGTACACTAGTATAGAAAGCTTAAAATTTTAAATACATGAAGAGTTTCCCTAGCTTGAATTTATTCATATTCAAATGACCCATCAAAAAATTCATACACAATAGGGTCATCATAAGGTCTATGATAGCGTTTTAGATTTAGTTTGAGTAAGATATTGTATTGGATTACTTTCATGTATGGTGCTAATGTATAATCTTCTATTAATATAGGAGTAGTGGCTTTACTAGAGGCACATCAATGTACCATGGAGTAACAAGGTTTGTATTTAAATTGATAGCTTTATTTAGAATTTTGAGATCTTTATTTGACTGTAGAAATGGCTATTCAATAAACATTTGTAGGAAAAATTGTACTCTAATGGTAAAATCTATAACATATCGTAGACACCATCAAAAAGGAAAGCAACAGGCTAGAATTGAAAGAGTTACAAAGATGTATATCTGGGAACATATAGTGAGTACACTGAACATGAACAAATCTACTATATATTTCGCTTATAAAATAGATTTATCCATTAAGTAAACCAACTAATAGTTATGGTGAACTCATTGGCTCTTTCAATTTGGCAGCAACTGAGGAAGAAGCGGCTTTGACATATGACATTGCTGAAACCAAATTTAGAGGCATTGATTTAGTTACAAATTTTGACAAGAGATTATATGACGTTGCAAGAATTAGAAACAACTCACTAGCTATTGGAGAACTTATAAATTACGTCAAGGAGACAAGATTAAGTCATGTTGATGGCAATGCGAATGCACCCAGAATTGAGGAGGACAAAAGAATGGATTCACTATGATGGAAGATAAATGATTCTTTTTTCTTCTATTCCACAACATTAAAGGGCTCCAAGCATGTGTTTCCATCATTGCAAAAAAAATTTGGAGAATTTTCTTTCTTGCAGTCATTTATGTGCAATATTGTAACTCAGATTTTCAATCTTGTGACTGAAAATAAAAATTGTAATACTCTATTTCTAAGTTGTAACTAGAACACCTTTCTTTTATTAATAAATTTCACCGATTTTTCCTTCTCAATGGCTGTTATATCATGTGCAATTGATGATGCATGATGTGTATTTTTGTGTTTTATGTTTAAATCCTCAAATATGACTAAAAATATATGACTAAATATACTACCAGTTGACATAAATCAATGAATAAATATGACTAAAAATACTACCAGTTGACAAAAACCAGTGAATAAATATGACTAAATATATGACCAAATTGATCAAATGACTAAATATACTACCAGTTGATAGAAATCAATGAATAACTATGACTATATATGACCAAATTGATCAAATGACTAAATAAATGACTAGAAATAAACTACTAATGGTCACATGACCAAGCTTAGTGAATAATATGACTAAGTATATGACTAAATTAACAACTAAATATACTACCAAATTGATCAATCAAAACAACCAATAAATGACTAAAATTGGTTTAGTCATAAATTTGGTCACGTTATAAATGAATGGCAATAAACTACTAATGGTCATGTGACCAAGTTTAGTCATTTATAAGCAGTTTTTAGTAGTTTTTTCAATCATATATTGTTGTTTTTGTACTAGTGTTTGGTGTAGATTATTTAGTCATAAGATTATAAATACACCTACATTGACCAAAAATTGTAAAGTGGACTTATTCTATAGTCATGCCAATGTGTTCAAATTGTCAATTTACCGTTAGGAGATGAAGAATGTAAACAATTCCTCTTAACAATTTTTTACTAAATGCAATTGACACTTTTTGGAACATTTGAAACATTGTTTCCATAGTGGAATGACTTGGATATATTAAAAAATAAGGGAGGTTATTATAGAGAGACCCTATGTGACATTATACCTTTAGATTAAATATTTGTAAGACCTACGATTTTCGAGTATCTAGTCATTAAATTTTTACTCCCTTTCATACTTAAGAAGGCTCTTATGATGAAAACCAATGTTATTCAAAATAAATTGATGAGTTGAAGCATCTTCTTAAGAAGGCTCAAATCAATTCTTCTTCATCATCAAAGGGTTCATCTTCTTTGTCTTTATTAAAGTCTGATAGACATAAGGGGCAAGCATGTGTTGCAGTTGTAGACTTTGAGTTAGAGAGGTGGATACTTGATTTAGGAGCCTCACATCATATGGCTTCATCAAAGAGTATGTTCTCTTCATTTAAGTCTTGTTCATCACCACACATACTGATGGTGAAAACCACATATATGCGTGTTTGTGGGAAAGGATCCATTGACATGGATGACCGAGCATTCAATGATGTTCTTTATGTGCCTTCATTATCAACCAATATCCTTTATGTCTATTAGATCACACATGGCGGAGTAGGCAAGAGTGTTGAGTTCACACCAAATTTTATCATAATTCAAGATTTTCATAGCAAACATATAGTTGTAGTTAGTGAGGCTGATCACCAATATTAAGTCTACACCTTCTCACATTTTTCTCCTAATGATTCGACAAATGTTCACATTGAGGCATCTAGTGTGGACACCTTTTGAGGAGATTCAGTATGGTTATTTGAATCTTGGTATTTTTTCATCCATTGAGGATCTAGTGACATGTGTTGGTATTCCATCTCCTTCATCTACTATTGTACCTAAGGATGCTTGTATTGCCACAATTTTGGCTCCTTGCGATTTAGTGTAGAAATACATTCATCCTCTTCTAGAGATAGCTACTTGGGATGATTACTTGACATACATTTTTTGTTTATTTTATGAGTACCACATTTTAGATTTGGGAGACACCATCGATTTCATTCATCTTCTCTTTGATGGGGATGATCCTTCTTTAGTTGTTGCGAGAGAACACTTTGAACCTCTTGTTCATTATTTGCATGATCATCCTTTACAATTTGACATGAGTTTGGATACTTTTGGAAAATATTTGGAGGAGGCTTCGTTATCTTTAGAGGAGGTATCATTGTCTTTTGGATTGTGTTCTACAATCGTCTCTAGGAGATTCTGGATTCTATTCTTCTACAGCGTGGCCTAGAACGCTTGTTTGGAGTGTGACAATTTTTGGCATTGACATGGAGACACTTGAGAATTATTCGAGGATATCACACATAATCTATCTTCCCTCATCTTCCTTTCAGGAATGGGAATACATCTTGCATACCATCTTTCTTTTGTTTCTTCCTAAGGGGAGGAATGTTGTTCAATGTTGTTGGATCATCTTTTGCATTCAATTTCAAGCTTCTACCATCCTTACAGGAGATTCAAAATTGGGGGGGTTACATGGTCTCTCTTCTACTTCTCTCTTATGGGGGAAATTTTTCCTCACATGGGGTTTTGTCCTTCTCATTCTTTAGTGAGAGTATTTTTTTTATCTCTTTTTTGGAGAGGATTTTTGTCCCACTAGGCTTTCTCATTTTATTCGTTTGTGAGAGATTACATTTGCATTTGTACATGGGTACCTAACATGGCCTAGTATTCAGGACCCATCAGTGCATCTTTGTGCATCATTTTCATAATAACCTAATCCCTAAGTTGCACTTAAGGGGGGTGTTGGTGTAAATAGGTGTTTTACCTATCTAGTCATTAGTTGTCCTATTTACATGTTAAGTTTACTTAGGTCCTAAGAGGGAATCTTTCTAGAAGGTGTTAGTTGTCATGATATCTTATCTTATCTTTTGAATTTTAACACATGTGTCCTAGGTAGGTATGATAAGTTATCACATGACATAGGATTAAGACACTTGTCATAATTTTGATTAATTTTATGTCTCACCTTGGCTATATACCTAGGTGGTCTCATGTGAAAATCAACATTTGTCATATTGAATTCTATTGGAGAATCAATTCTATTGCAATCTTGAGCATTGCATATTGGCCTATCTTGTACTTTCATGAAGTTCCTAGATCTTGGGTGGCTATAATCTTTAGCCAAATCCTACATGGTGTAGAGTTATTCTATACCAAATCTTACATAAATGAGTGGATTAGATCATAAATGCACCAAATACATTAATTATCACTCATTTATCACTTAAATTTATTTTTGAATTCACCTGTACCATGCAAGTCAAATATTTTAGATTTTTTCCTAACTTGTTGCACTTTTGCAGAGTTTGTAAACTCACAAACTTTGTGACATTGATAACCTATTCACCCTTTGCCCCTTTTATTTTATTCTTTCATATCATCTCTTCCCATCTCTTCATATTGTCACCCTACTTTTAATTTTTGAAATTTATTAGTGTTTCATAAAGTTTGCCAAAAATTTAAACTTTACAATATCACAAACCTAGAAAAATTCTTCATTCCCTTTGTCCCATTTTTACACTTCTCATGAACTAAAAAATCTTAAGAAAATTATCACACTTTTCTCTAGTTCATGAACCTACAAGATTTACAACATATTGAACTTACCCTCCTTATCACACACTCAAAGAGCTCATGAATTTGTGAACTTAGCAATGGGTAGAACCTACCAATACGCTAAACCTTTCCCTTGGCCTTCTCAAATGACATTGGATAAACCATGAGAGCACAAAACCATTGAACCCCTCATTTATTTTTTGATACTAAGTTTTACCACTATTAAATATTTTTCTAATGTGCAATCAACACAAATATAAATTTACTTGTGGGCCCAAACAAAAAATTAATGTGGCTAAGCACATCTCTAAAAAGGCACTACAAATAAATATTTATTTTACAAAATATTTTTTCTTGTGCAAGGTGTATAACAAATTCTTTCCTAACAACATGCACCTCCAGTATTGTGATATTTACTAAACAAAAACCATGATAGAAGTGTGCAAAAACTATGTCCATAAAGAAAAAGTAAGACATATTCATTTCTCATAATAATCCCTAGAGGAACAAAATGTAGATCTCATATCTATGAAAATTTAAACAACATAATGATATGTAAACTAATATTTTAATAACAAGAGAATAATTGAATAAGCATAGACAAAAGAGAAGAAACACTAATATACATACATGGGGAAAATATTTGGGTGAAATCCCTCTCCAAACTATAGAACCAATATTAGTCAACAACACATAATAATTACAACACAACTTGAAGCTCTTGCCTTAATTTATGGAAAAAATCATCCTACTCCTCTAGAGGAAATCTAACAACATAACTCTACAATGAAAAATTCTCATTTCCTCCACCTCAATCCCTTGATATATAGACTTGAGGCTTAAATAGGCACTAAATGACATTAGCATGGGTCCAAACAAGGTCTAAAAATACCATAAGAACTCTCACAACTCAGATCCCATTTGGTAACTATTTTCATTTACCTCCTTTAGAAAGATGCTCTATGATGCATCATATGTGTATCAAAATTATTAGTACGCTTTGTAAATTCATATAATCATGCTCTTACATGCGTCATAGAATCTCTTACACACTTACAATGTCATTAATACTCTTAAACATATTACATGGCATAATAATCTTATATATTCTTACACATATGTCATATAAAATAATACACATGACATAATAGACAATCATAAATGGGATGTTGCATTTACCAAATGAAAACAAAATAATTAAAACTATGCATGGAACACCTAATCCCAATATAAATGGAACAACTCTTTTGATTACACATGGAAAAGACAATGATATCTCATTTCATGGGAGCTTCTCCATGTCCAAAAACTATCCTCAAGTTAACAAATAATATATTCCCATAAAATCTGTAGAGATGCTCATAATACCAAAGTGATATCTAAGGGAATTGTTCTCTTCCATTTTTACCTCTTAACCACATCATCCCTTTCCACTCTAACTCTTTATTAATATGTTTATTATCACTTTTCTACTAATTAAAACTACTCATGGCCTCCTTCATGGATTTTAAATTATTGCAAGTCCTCTCTTCTAAACCCTTACTAAATCATGTTTTTAAGGCTAAAATTCTCAAATAAACAATAAATTTAATAGAAAAGGCCTAGGAAAAATATGTTTATCCATTTTCCTTTTCGTCATGGGATATCAATAACATTTGACATTAAGTTTTTAATGGATCAAAATTTACTCTTGGAAACCTTAGTCTACTATGAACTATTAATTTTGGTTGGATATATACAATAAAACATGTTGAGTTTCATCCAAAACCCCTAAAAATTGATAAATAAATTTAGAATGATAAAGAGAAATAGAAGGTGTTTTTCTAGCTTTCATTGGAGGAAAGTTTATCACACTATTAATATCTACATGTGACACTAAAAATTCTATACAATTTAGAGAGGGATTCATATATTTTTTAAGGAGATGATTTTTTTGAACTAGAAGATTTGTCTTCTCTTACAAATTCATATATTAATATATGGGTTTAATAATATTTCCACCAAGTTGCTATACCCACCATATTATATTTTAGAA
This sequence comes from Sequoiadendron giganteum, assembly GCA_007115665.2. Lineage (NCBI taxonomy): Eukaryota > Viridiplantae > Streptophyta > Pinopsida > Cupressales > Cupressaceae > Sequoiadendron > Sequoiadendron giganteum. Next base: position 171,999,331 of record CM021107.1, on the reverse strand, counting down.
TTAGATAATATATATAAACACTTTCATTGGAAAAAGACAGATTCTCACAATCCAACTATTTAACATAAATACAGTCCTCAACTTTGGCCCTTATGTTTCCTAGGTCTTTCATAATATCTATATCAACTTGGATATAAGCATAAAAGGTATGAGGAAATGGAGAAATTTCAAGAGTTGTAGTCATATACTAACATATATATTTTTCAATAACTTGAGAAAAAAGAGTCAATCCAAAATTGAAGGGGGTGATTAGGAGGCATAACCCTTATAATAAACACTAAATATTTCTATCAATGGGTTGAAGGATGGAAACCATAATTCCATGAAAAGAGATTTTTTTACCCAAAATCATAATTTTTTATTGAGAATTGCATACATATCTTTACATAATAAAAAAAAACTATGAAAAAATATTATGCATGAGGCTATAGTCCTACCATGTTTTCACATAAACTTCTAATTGCAACAAATCCATTTATGCACCTTCAAGAAACTATGCCATGATTAATTGCATGTATAGATCACAAAAAAATCAAAATAGGCTTCTCCTTCTAAAACTTCATCCCTAAATTTTGAAATAGGGGTTAACTCTAATCATTTTAAAGGAGAGATATTCACATCTCTTTGAGATCCCTTCTTATCTATTATTATTATATTTGTTGCAAAAGCCTACTCTACACCTCTAACAACCACTACAAAATATTTAGAAGATAAAAAATAATCAAATAGATAGTTACCTATGATAGGTTTTGCATCCCCATTAGACATTGGAAATTCCTTGGAGGATTTGTATACATCAATACCTAGGCCTTCTTATGTAAACACATAAAATCCTCTCACTAAAAAACATTTTCCAAGTGCCACTAAATCCTTTGTTGCATGAATAGACCCATCCAAAGCCCCTAAAATAAGAAAAATATTCAAGAATCCATTAAAACTTTGCATTTCATCCATAAAATTAGAAACATCAACCTTAGCAACTACAAGAGAGGAGAAGGGCTTTTGGGAGGAACTAGAGTTTTTCCATCCTATTTAAATTTTGGGCTCCTTTTTAGAATGAACTAAAATGGCTTTATTTAATCTTAGCAACACAATTCTCTTGAAATAAAAATTTAATAAAAAATTATTTAAGTAACAATTTAGAGCTCAACCATGGTACTATGGTGTGATATCGATGAAGCTAGAAAACAGTTTTCTTATTTCTAAATCACTAACTATTAATTGATTAGGTAAGAATAAATAATTAAGCCCTACAAATATTTATATACCTTCCTTAGAAGATATTTGGGTTCTCATTTTAATGGTTCCTTGTAGAGATAGCTTTGCAAGGTAGCTCCTTGATCTAAGGAAAGATGATAGGTAAAATAATCGTTATGTAGCTCATAATAAGGTATGATAGAGATGATCTAGAGTGTATTATTCTTGTAACATTGGAAAACTTGAGGTAAATTTCCTTTAGTATTAGACAAATAAAGTAATATTATGTCATGTATTGTGACTACTTGGTTCATGTCTTTTAAGAGGATCTTAATGTCATCAGATGCTTTTATTTTGTTGATGGTGTTTTCTTCCTCTCCACCTCTGTCCATTCTTGTTTAGTTTCAAGAGGATCATTATTGTTTTCCACTTTCAAAATTTCATTATTAACACCTGCATCTAAAGAAATAGAAGAAATTTCAATGTTCCTGTGTTGTAAATCATTTTCTCCAAGAGGGATGGAGAATCCAATGAGATATCCTCTTTTGACTTCTTATCAGGCACAACCTCTTAAGGTAGATGAGGTGAGTTTGGAACCTTTACTTGGAACATAAGGGAAGGAGTGGCAACAATTTTCCCAGAAGGAGAAATTACATAGTGATGGGATTCTACCATGTCTCACCAAGACAACCTGCTCTCCTTAGTTTGACCCTTATCACATTGTGTAGTAACATGTTCAGTTGTGAAACATCTTCTACACTTGAAGGCAATTTTTTTATAGTCTATTGGTTGGATCCATCGTCTATTGCCAAATTTGAGGAAAATCTTTGTCAGAAACCCTTTTGTAACATCCATTGCAACACAAAGATGAGAAAAAGTCAAATTTTCATAATTGATTGTTTCATTTGAGATATTGTGATACTTTCCCAACCTATTTCTAATCGCCTTCACATAGTTAATTTCCCAAAACTATAATGGAAGATAAGGTAAGTGAACCCACAAAAAGATAGAAGAAAAATACTTTGTTCGTGGATCGAACAAAGGGAACCATGATTTCATACATAAGAAATATGTTTGATAAAATCAAGACCCAAAGTTAAGAATCATTTCTCTATCTTCTATTGAATCAAATTCCAGTATAGAAAAACCTTTTGCACAAAGATAGATACTAATTTCTTCCTCTAGAAAATCTTTCGAATGTGTGTTAATCCATAAATTAAGATCAATTAATTTTATCCATACCTTCGTAAATTTGTAAACAAGGGCATGAGCTTTCAGATAGACTTTTTTGTCACCAACAACAGTATCCAGACATATCTCTATGACATTAGATGAAAGATGGAATGAGAATAAAGGATTTTGATTTTTCTCTTCAAAAGGAGAGGGCAGTTTGGAGATCATAACAAAATTTTCTCTCGCCTCCAAACATCCACCAAATTGGTTAGAGGTCATACCCAACACGGCCTTGTAATTGGGTTCTGCAACTTCCATGCTATTTTAGATGATTTTCTAAGAAATTTTTACCCTATGACCTACGTTGCATCAAGTCCTAGTAGAGAAACCTTAGCATCTTCTTGGAACGTCGTTTTTGAAGCAAAATGGAGGGAAAGCGATGGAGTTTTGGAAGCAAAAACCCCAATGATCTTCACAAGGTTAGTCATGATAGTTACAGAGTGTGCCAACATGTTTTCTTCCATTTGTGACTTCTTTTGAGTAAAAATTTTAATTCTTTAATGTGGACACATATTAAATTCTATTATATATGAAAATATGGGCCCTAATCTCCCTAATTTATCAAGGGATTTTTTTTGTATTAACCCCATTTCAACATATTTATTTAATAATTATATATTGATAAGAAATTTGGATATTAAATTTCTATAAAGTTATCTATTAAAATAAAAATTAAGTCACTAAATTGTAAAATAATTGGTACAAGGAAAACATTCTCATCCAATTCAAAATTTTAATTTTCAATATGAAAAAGAATAACCTAGGATATTATTCTTTTTTGTAACTTGGATTCACCAAGGTTTATGTAGAATTTTTAGGTAATTTCTAAAAGTATACCTTAGACTTAGAATGATGACTTTGGGAACCCAATCTCTATGGACAAATAGAAACACCTATATGTTGAACTCTTTCTTCAATCAATATTCAAGACTCACAATAAATTAGATGTGCATTCAATAGTATTGAATATTCATTAGTCAACATATATAATCCTATATAGGTTCATTCCCTTGTGAATACTAAGATTTACATTTATTGGATGGCAAGTTATGAAAACATGACATTAATTCTTTAGAAGAATAAATGAGAGTGATATTATGCATATATTTTGGTTATGTTTCAATTTTTTTCAAGATTAGTTGTAAATTTTTTAATTTTACAATATGGAGAGTATACAAGAGCAATTGGTAGTGTGCATATACATATCGATCATTATTATCATGTATTGGTAGGTTCCATGTACATGTAAGGTAAAAAAATTATACTTTTCATTCTCCACCTTATGTTTTTGCACTCATTTTGGTGTCCACTTTCTTAGTGCATTTTTAGATCCAATTCATCTAATTCCAACCTTTCCTCTAATCATAGAAGTACAATGCAAGAAATCATAATACTAGAAAAGTCTCATTTTCCAACTCCGGAAATTTAGAATCTTGACTCTAAAAATACTTACACTAGTTGTGCACTAGTGTTTAGAAACCTTCATTAGATGGGCATGTTGTTACTCAAATCTTTAAAAATGGATTTACTCACCCGTTTTTGTCCTAAGAATTACCATATTTTCAATGGTAAATTCCCCCAAAACTTAGGATATTATCATTTTAAAACTATTTCCCCATTTAAACATTCATAATCACTTGCAAAATATAAAGCTTTCTACTATTCTACCCTCCAATGCACAAGTGAATTTCATAGTTTCCATTATTATAGTATGTAAACAAGTTTAATACTGAAAACTTGAGGACAATTGAGCCTCTTTGAGCCATCAAGCTATGGATCCCTTGTTATTTTCCTTCCCTTCTATTTTTCCATCAATTTTCCCATCCTTCCATTAGAGAGTCATTAGAAGCTAATTCCTCTCTCCATGGCCAACCCCTAAATCTTCACAATTACCACCTTAATTGAATATGAGTCATTCTCCATCCTTTTCCCTCACTTTTATCCATCATTGGGATCATTTCCACCTCCCTTCGTCTCCATCACTCCACACACCACATATTTGTAGCTTTCCCCTAGGGTTTTCATATTATGATTTCTATATTCTACACACACCACCAAAAATTCAATATTAGTTCTTCACACAATCCAAATATCTCTAATAATACTTTGTGGATTTTGAAACATACCAAAAAAACTATTGGATGAGGAATTCTCCTCTACAACACACTATTTCCCCATTTCCCCCATATTTATCTCAGATTATCTCAATGTCAAGAGTGGTACTTGTATTCTACAAGTGGGAGGAAGGTTAAGACATAAATATGAGAATTCCTTGAAATTTTTAGAACCTAAAAAATAAAATACATTAATTTACCTAGAAGGAAACTTCACCCCTTTTGCACAATTGTAATTCCCCATGATGTAGGAAACAACACCCCTAGTGTAGCTAAAGTACCTAGTTCCAAAAAATTCTCTATTGGGCCCATATTTCCACTAAAAATAGTACTATCTTTCCTCCTCCACAAATACATCGGTGCATACCAATTTGCCTATGTCACAAGTCCATAAGTGACAAGTAGGGTGATTTGTAGTTCTTCTTTTGAAAACATAAAGAAATAAGTCACAACCATTTTATGACAAAACTACACCAATCCCAAAGGAAGAATCCTCAAAATGAGGCATCAAAGCTCCTTCACCAGTTCTTCTTTTTCCCACCTTCTTAATTTCTGCAACTGGGTCCTTAGGGACCTCTTCCATAAACCTAGTGTATTCCTTCTTTACAATTCTCTTATTTGCAGGTTTTTCTAATATTTTTGGTTTAGGCTAGTCATCTTGGGGCTTTGGTCTTTTGACCCTTTTCTGGTTAGGTTTCCTCTTAGGCTTGGTGGAGGACTCACTAGGTTCGCTCATGTTTGCAGCGTACTAAAACTAGGGTTTCAAATAACAAGGAATTGTAGCCTAAGTGCCTTAAATTCAAAGGATTCAAATTGAAAAATAAAAAACTTAATGCCTCTACCCCCAAACCTTGTGTGCAATAATTCAATTCTTACTATAAATGACAATTTTGACCACAAACCTTAGCTTTCACTCAATTTCCAGACTACCTAATGCCACAAATTACTCACAAAGGTCAATAAAATAAAACTTACCCAAGAAAACCAATAGGTTATACTTTGAAATTTACCTTACCAGGAGCTCCACTTTCTTCTCTTCTTCACTTAGCCAGTCCTTCAACTCTCAACAATTGTAATTATGGAAGAAAATTGAACAACAACCCTCCTCTTTGTGGCTCAAAAATGGAGCGTCTTCTCCATTAATAGATGGTTCATGTGAGCAAACTAAAAAGTATCCATTCTAATTTGAAATCCAAACGTCGATCTCCTTGATTTAAAACATGATCAACGGTCATCCTCAATCATTGCTCCTTGCTTTTACATCTCTGCCTTAAAACAATGATGATACCATAGAGAATTGCCATGCAGCCATCCATGTATCCACAATACCTTTTGGACTCCATCACGGGCCGGCTTAACCGGCACACTCTAAGCATCTGATTGCTTAGGTGGTCGGGCCCACAACAGTACATTTTTCTCATTTACCTCCGTTGTTCCCGTTGCTGTTGACGCATCCATTCCCTTTCCCTTTCCGTTCGTTTTCCTTTTTGTTTCCGTTTTCGCATCCGTTGTTTCCATTCTTATTCATGTTCGCGTTTTGAAGGATTTAATTTTCCATTTCCACCATTCAGAGCTATAAATTTTTTTGTTTTACACTATGTGTGAAAACTTTCAGCTGTGATTGTGGAAGGTAACCAGATCTCTTTCATATTCATCCTCAAGTTGTCCGAAAGAGTAAATATTTGTTTCAATGCAAATTATTTTTAATCCCACACGCATTCCATGAGAAATAGTAAGGGAGAAGGGGCTTATAAGTTAGAGGCTTCAAAATTGTAACGCTCATCTTATTAAACATCTCTCTCTTCAAATGTCGGTTGCGTCTATAGGAGATTCAAGGGAGACGCCGATAGGAAATTAAAGAAAAATCATCAATGATTTGTAACAATACGTAATTGGTTATATTAAAATATATTTGTATAGATATATGCATTGCAAAATATAAGCTTAGTAAGGAAAATATGTTTATAATATGTGAAAGTTTAGTAAGGCAAATATGGGAAAGTTTAGTAAGGCAAATATTATGTAGTGAAACCTTGTATGGAAATCCTTGTGATATGTGTTGGTTTAAAGGTTGTGAAATGTGTTTGTGAGGTTATGAGAAGAGCTATGTGACCCTTAGAGCTCGAGGGTGGATTGAGTATCAATTCTATGGTTGGGAAGAGAGCTATTGGCCATTTTTTTTCTTTTGTTGTTTTCACTTTTCATGATTATGCATTGAAGTTGGAAAACCATTTGAGAATTCTTCAAATTAGAGCTTCAAAAAAATAGGCATGTGCCTTGTGCAATGAATTTTTTTTTCAAGTTTTCATGAATGTAGTTATGTGGAATATAATTGTGTGTATTGATATGCCTTATAAGGCTAGTTGTGCATTTTCCCAAAGGAAGATATTTAGTCATTTTCATTGTTATTGTGTATTTAAGACATAAAGCATGGATTTAAAACTCCATGTTGGATAGTGTATAGGGTTTGTTGTTAATAGAAAATATACAAAAATAGGACCAAGGATTAAGTTAATGGGTTTTTTTTAACCAATTGGCTTATTATTTAGATTGTGAGAGTAGAAAGGAGAAAGGTTCAATAAAGCATTAAATAAAATAACTGCTTTATCAAATAAAATATCTATTCTTTCCAAAATTGTCTTAAAAGGGAATCCTTTCAATAAAACTCTAAGTTCCATTAGTCAAATTCTTATATATTCTTATATATATATGTTAAATTAAATCATTTTAAACCTTATTAACAAATAAGATTTATAAATAGAAGCTTGTATGAATCATATAGATTTTCAAATAATTTAATATAATAAATATTTATTTAATTGGAATTTGGAATAGATGTAATAAAATTTACATTTATATATAAAAGTTTATTTAATAAAATTATTTAATATTTTATGCATATATTTAAACTTTTATTAAATAATAGAATTAATAAACAATATATGTGTATACAAAATATAAAATTATATATATAAAAATTAACTTCTATAGATAATAATTATAAATTATAGTTTAGAAATTTAAAAGTGAAAATTATATATATAATGTTGTAAGAGGAAATGTTTTACCTTATTTCACTTATTATGATTCCATGATGGATATAAAGATGAAATAGACAATCTAAGTAAAATAATTTAAATTTTATAAATTGTTTGAAAATAAAAATAAAAATAAATTTGTGTATTGTAAAAATAAATATGTTGTAAATTAGTTTGAAATAAGTTATTTTGAGGAACTAACTATCATGATAATTAATATAATGATTAGTTTAATATAGAAGAAGATAAAAAAGGAAGTTTTTAGCTCTTCTAGTTATACCAATAATTGCCAACAATTTATATAAATGCATATTCATTTAGAAAAAAATATTTATATAAAATATTTTCTTTAAAACAAATAAATAAATAAATATAAGTTGGAAGCATGAACTAATATAATATATATATAATTAAAAATTAAACAATTCTTATTTATATAATACATATATATACATTATATATTTTACAAGTACTTTTATTATTATAAATATGTTTTAATGAATAGATAAAATTTAAAAGTTTTAAGATATGTATACACATTGGTAGACCCCATAAAAGGGTTTGAGCCATTCTCTTGCAACAAAATAAACAGTTTAAAAAAAAAATTAATATATTCACATTGCTCGAAACAAACACAATAAACATTTTAATATTTAAATATTGAATCTTAAATATATGCATCTACAATACAAGCAATACAATTTTTTCTCTATAATGATTTATGAATAAAAACATACATAACGAATTATTGTGGATCTATAATATGGCATGGCTATTGCAGTAGATGCCTTGTTCATCAAAACGTATAAAGTTTGCAAATCATTAAATGGTTGAGGAAGAACCTATGTATATTGAGTATATATATAAAATTAATTAATTTAAACGAAATGAAGCATATCTGCTCAGTTGTGATTTGCAAGAAAAGGAAATAGGTATTTAATTTAATCTGTCAAAATTTGCACGGCTAGGGCTGGTTTCAGATTTTTAAAGGTATTGAGCAGTTGAAGTTTGTTATGATTAAGAATTAGTTCTATTTAATTAAATGAATTTTGAAATAAAATTGATTATGGATTTAATTAAAGACCATTCCAGTGACAACTGGTATCACTGTATCAAAGGAGAAGTAGACACCTGGTAATTGCATGGTACACTTGTCATTTTTCCTAATAAGCGTAGCTAACAACATGAAGCTATTTTTTTTTGTTTTTGCTTCTGACCAAATAAATATATGTATGAGCATCATTTGAGAAGATTATTTTCATGTTCTTTACATGGGTTTTGAACCGTTGCAAGAAAAATTAGAATGCCATGGCTGCAATTATAATCGATGTTGTTGCAGAGTTAATATATAACAATATCCATCTATCATCTATTATTCTTCTTCTTTTCTCTGTGATATTTACTTACATAACTTAGTCCCTTAAGCATATAAAAAGAAAGAATATCAATGTTATTGTGCAGCTTCCACAAAGATACCCAAAAAATAATCAGCTCTTGGTGTGGTGTCATATGCAATTATTCGAAGATTGTAGGCCTTGCTAAATCTCAAGTATACAAAAACTGTGTCTTTAATAATTCACAGTAGCTAGTTTTAAAAAAAAATTCAAAAGATAGTATAAAAAAGGAGAGATAAGAGGTATGTCTATTTATCGAAACGAGGGAATGAAAGAACATGAAAAATAGAAAGAAACAATATCGTCTAGAGCTGCTTGTATCTTTGTAGCTCCTTGTATGTCAAAGAGCTTGCTTGCAGAGTAGATACTAAATTCAACCCTATAAAAAATATTTAAATCAAAATGCAAATAGAAAGTTGAATTTGAGAATCACATATCTTCCCTGTAAAACTAAATTGCCCCTAAAATTTGAAGTGATCTGACCTTACCAAAGTCAGAAAAGGAGAGAAAATCAAAACGAAGACAAAGCAAGAATGTTTGAAAATACAAATATTTCAGAATGAATCGGTGTAGTAGTACACAATTGTTATCAAAATTGAAGCTTTCTTACCTCATATGAATCGATGCAAATGTCCCACTCCAAAGATCGCTGATGGAGTTATCTATTGACATCTCAGTCTATTTATGGAAAATTTGGGCGGTGATAGGGTGGTTGAAGTGAATAACTGTGGATGAAACACTAATACAACCATCTTCTAAAAGGACAGAATGTAGGTAAGAACATAACTGCAACCAAATCCAGACCAAGATATTTTTCCTGACAGATTAGACGTGTGCATTCAAATCGACATCATTTTTTTTTATTCACCTCCTCTAGATGGAGTGAAACAAGATTTACGCAGGATTTTTTCATTATGAGATTAGACTTTAATTCGTGGTAACAATAAAAGCAACTGTTTATACAATAGGAGCCATAGAATTAAATTTTGTGGTGGTTGTCAAATTGTATTGCAACGAGTGTCAAATAGTATTGCAGCATGGGAAGCGTGAGACAGGTTTTCCGAACATTTGTGGACTGGCAAGTCCACAATAAAAGCTTATCGACTAAATTATGAAAATGTTCAAATTTCTAAACCAAAGTGAAGATAAAATCAAATGGTTTTCAAATTTCTAAACCAAAATGAAGATAAAATCAAATGGTTTTCATGGTATTTTATTCATTAATTTTTAGCTTTTCAGGGAGTTCTAAATTACATTTCTTTTCAATAAAATTATTAATTAAAATTCATAAAATTTATATATTATCTTAAATACAATATTAAATATTGTTTTTTAAATAAAATTTATATTTTAATAAAATTATTAAATAAAATTTATATAATAATAAAATTAATAAATGAGCTTCATAATTTGATTTATATTAAATTACATAATATGTTATAATAATAAATAATATAAGTTACATTTTTTTCAATTTATGTCAAATAAAATATTTAATTTAAATGCAAAATATAAAAATATCATTTTATGTTGTTTATACAAAATTACATAATATGTTCTAATATAATAATAAATATTCAATGTTAATTTAAATACAAAATATAAAAATATTATTTTATGTTGTTTATACAAAATTACATAATATGTTATAATTTAATAATAAATATTCAATGTTTATAATTGTTTGTTTTTTAAAATTAGAATTTTATAATATGTATATTTATGAATTTTTAATATTTTTTTTTTAAATTATGATTCTATTGTTTTAATTAAATTATTTTTCAATATAATTTACAAATATTTTATTTGTGTAGAATTTAAAATTCAACACAAGCTTTTGTGAGCATTTAGTTTAATTAATTTTCTAAAACATAGATTTATAAATAAAACAAATTATTTAAAATTTACATTTATTTTTTAAATATAAAATTATTAAAAAATTTAAATATAAATATTAATATCTACGAATGAAATTGTTAAAAGGTAATATATGTAATAATATTATGACACAAAAATACACACAGTAGAATCCAAAAGTTAAGTATCTAACTACATGGACTTTGGAAAACTCATACCAACTATTACTACACTTTTCAAAATAGAAACATAATAAAAGAATTGTCAAAATAGTAAAAACAAGCATAATAATAATAAAAAAATTACTCTTAGGTAAATAAATTAACCTTAGACTAGAGTGACCATAATTGTTTAGGTTGGATCTAAGGAAGTATACATATTTGATATATGTTATTCCTTGTACTAATATATTTTCTATACTACTTGGTAGACCTTAGTTGGACTAATTTTTTATGAAGGTAGAGTTGTAAACATTACACAAGATTCATATGAGCTTCTTAAGAAATTGATCCATTTTACTTTGAATGTACTTATATTCCCACTCCCAAGCCCATATGAAAGTGACAAGGATATTCATGATATGTATCAAATATAATAAGAAGTCAAAATGAACAAAAAGAATAAAATACGGTAAATAATTAAGCTAAGTATGTACCTTGTCATTTGTTCCACTACAATAGGAAAATGAGTCAGTATTACAAAAAACTAGTGTTTCATGACAAGAAAATTACTACATGGATTATAAATCAAAATGTGATGATTGACCAAGTGCAAAACCATCCTATGCAAACACTACCAAAGAAATTAAAAAAATGGATTAGAAAGGAGAATCCTATAATTCCACCAATTGATATTATTTTCACTAATAGTAAAAATTCTTATTAAGAAAAGACACAGGTGATTGAAAAGGGAAGCAATATCGTTAAAGAGGAAGATACAAATGTTATATAGTAAGAATGGTATTTTTGAGGGAGATCCTTCTTATGTTCCATGAGACATTGAACATTATTGAACTATATACTTATATTAGCTTTTATTTTGATTCTTATATGTATTTTTTATTCATGTCATGTTTGTGGTGCCTTTTTACTCTCATTTCACCTTTTTGTATTATTATTTATGCTATTTTTCTTTATTTGGGGGCACCTTTCATTTTATTCTTATGATTCATCAAATGTCATTATTGGTTTTTGTGCTTGCTTATGTTTTTTTTTGTTACTCTTCCTTACTTTTTTTACATGTCTTTTATTATTACCTTGATTTCTTAAATGTTTGTCATCTTATACAGATGGTTTATGAAACTTATCATATCTATGATCCCTATCATGTGCTTAGATATTATAATTACATATTATGATCCCTATCATAACTACATATTTTACTTCTTATTGATATCCACTATCTTTACCTTTCCTTAAGGTCCATATTTATTCTGTCACTTTTCCACATTGAGTAGTCAACATTATAAACATATTTTTATGATTGATCTTCTTGCATGATCCTTATCTAGAATTTATGGTTATTCTTGTTATTTTCCTATCCTAAGAGCAACCTTTTATGTATTCCTTAATGATTATCTACAAGTTATGTGTTTACATATTTATCACACAATGATATTTCTAAATATGTTATATGCTTTATAATGCTTATCAATTTATTTGGACTTTCCTCCAAGGATCTTGTTTCTCGAACTAAATCCTTGAGGTAGCAATGCATGTCCTTGAGATCATCTAAGTTTATATTCATAGCATTCAAAGCATTCATTTACTCATCTATTATTTTCATTCTCTTGTCACCTTTAATTCTTAAATATAATAATTGAGTTCTTACATTCTTTATCAAATCCTTGATTGTTGAGGTAATGTCCTAGAGATTTGATGTAGTCATAGATGAAGGATTAAATTCAAGACTATGCAATCATGCAATAAAATGAATAAATCATAATTACAAAGTGGAAATCTCAATGATACCAAATTATCTAATTTAAAAAGTGATACCATTCAATATATCCTATACATATTTCTTCTACCAAGAAAATTACCAAATCTTGATTTGTTGCAGTATATAATTATGAACCTGGCATATTATGATATTAAAGCCTTTAAAATAAATAATACATAGTAGCACAAAATAAAGGATTACCCTTCATCAATAGTGCCATATACTAAAATAAATCTTGATCCCAAAGCAACAAAATAATACATGAATGAAGTCTTTTTAAGGATAAAAAAAGAGATGAAGAAAGCTTAATGGGGCAAATGATCTAAACCTTGCAACTTTAAAATTATAAAGGAAGAAATCCAATTATCTCCAATCCAAAATTTACATAGTAAAAACTTGTATAACCACCTAGGAAAAGAACAAGCACCATACCTCCTATTGTTCCAAGTGCGAAATCCATCACTTGGTGTAACATCCAAAAGATTAAGAAAATACATATTATCTCAAAACAAGGCTAATGAAGGGTTTATCCTATTGGGGTCTAGTAGTGAAATGAATATTAAATATAAAATCTTCCATAAATGTGTCAAAAAATATTATACAACTAAATCAAGAATATATAATGAACTTCTTGTATTTTCAAGACAAAGAAGAAGGAAGGTATTAGTAGACTAATAACTAACCCTCTGAGAAGCGTGATACATGTAGAAAACTTGGGATAAGTGTGAGGACATGTATAAAGTCCCTATTAAGTGAGACAAAATGGTAGACAACCTATTAGTGAGACTAGGCTAGTGTGAATAGATCTACTAGGTTAAAATAAACTAGGTAGGTAATAACACTTTTTACACTATCAACCCCACTTAAGTGATATTCAAGGAGTAGGCTAATCATTAAAAATTAATTTCCAACAATCATGTATAATTAAAAGTATCTCACAAATGACGTAAATGATTAAATCTTGTGGAAAAAACTTCACTAAAAATGAATTAATATAAAGGAATGGGGACTCTAAAGACTTGAAGATGAGATTTTGAATTCTTAATTTAATTATATATAGATTAAATCTTGTGGAAAAAACTTCTCCAAAAAATTAATTAAACCTTAATATCATAATTTTAAAAAATATTTAAAATTTCATAATATACATATTATAAATATTTAACTTTAAAAAACAAACAAATAAAAATATTAAATATTTATTACTATATTGTATAATTTATATTTTGCACTCAAATTAAATAATCATAATTAATCTAATATATGAATTTTATTTAACATATAATTAAAAAACATAATTTATAATATTATTATTATATTATAACATGTTATATAATTTAACATAAACAATATTTAATATTATGTTAGAAATACTTAATATTATATTTAACATAATATATGAATTTCACTTAATAATTTTTAAATATATGAATTTTATTTAATAATTTTATTGAAAAATAATAATTTATAACTGTATAAAAAAAACTAATGAATAAAATACTATGAAAACATTTCCGTAATTCACACTTATCGCACAACCAAAATTTAAAGACAGATATCTTTGTTCTCTGAACTTATAAGCCCCTTCTCCCTTACCTTTTCTCACCGAATGTGTGTGGGATTAAAAATAGTTTCCATTGAAACAAATATTTACTTTTTCGGACAACTTTAGGATGGATATGAAAGAGATCTGGTAACCTTTCACAGTCACTGCTGAAATATTCCAGACACAGTGGAAAACTGCAGATTTTATAGCGCTTAATGGTGTAAATGGCAAAACTAAATCCTTCCAAATGTGCAAGTGAATTAGAACACAAACAATTAAAACGGAAACGGAAACGGGAAGGGAAAAGGATGCATCGACAGGAAGACAGATGTAAATGAGAAAAAGTACTGTTGTGGGCCTGACCACCTAAGCAGTAAGATGCTTAGAGTGTGCGGGTTAAGCCCAACCCTCCATCACTCATCACAGTAATGCCTTGAAGTTATGTCCCAACTTTGACGATGAGTGATAACCCTTCCGATGGAAAGAATATTCCCTAGTATATCCTTCATCACTTGTCGCGAAAAAGTCACAAGGTTGCATTTGCATTTTGGTGAGGGGGAACTCCCAGCGATACTAAGACACAACCTTAGTCCATCACTCATTTATGTAATTGATTTGGAGTTAAGAGTACTTTCGGTGATAGGAAAAACCAACAATGACACTAGATGTTGACAAGTGGTAGGATCATGTATTTCTCCATTCTCAACCTTTCCATCGCTCATCGTAGTAACTGAAAAGGGCAATAAAAAATTTATGTGATGATGCGACATAAGGAAGAAACAATGTTCATCGCACTTCACTGAGGAGGACCCAAGAAGCCGAAACATTTCAGCGATAGGTGATAGGAAAACCACACAGTCGTATCACTCATCATAGTAATCAATTGTGAATATCAAATGATTTCAGCAACAGGCTCGATATAAAATAGAACCAAAGGTTCATCGCTCATCACGGTAATCAATTGTGAAGATCAAATGCTTTCAGCGTCACACGATATAAAAGAGAACCAAAGGTGCATCGCTCATCGCGGTAATGAACCCAATGATAGAAACAACTTCAGCGATGAACGATAGACTTAAGTGATAGAAGTATGCACATGCACCAAGTTGTTTTAAAAGGGGGTCTACCTAAGACAATGTAAGATGAAGCCTGAAAGACTTAATATTTTTTGCAAAGGATGTAAAGGCCAAACAAGGCTGAAATATCAATCTTATAAAATAAAAGAATTTCTTAGACCAAGGTGTGAGAAACCTTAAGCGACAGTTAACGGGGAACCCTAACCAAAAGGGGCCAATCATTTCATGAAATTAAGGACATAAGTAGTTTTAACTTGACCAGAAATAGGCCACAACAAGTCAACGAAGGATTAGACCAAAACATCAAGGTTTTAGACAAAGGAGAAAATCTTCTAAGTAAAACAACTCCCCACATAAAACCCTAAACCCTAAACTTTGATAGACCAAGAGGATACCAAAGGCAATGTATTTTCAAACCAGTGGAACATGAAAATTGAAGGTTCCGCCCAGGTACACGAGGAAACAAACTTGTAAGAAAAATGCCACACGTTAATAAATCCAAAGCTTATATTAATCCTTCTAATGAGTTACTATAATACAATTTCTCTCTCTAAATTCTTGCAATACTTTGTCACTACTACAACCTACAAAATAACTTGTCCAACCTCCTAGACCATGCTACAATTTATAATATAATTACACAATGAAACAAGATGGTTTTGGAAACCATTTACAAGCCTAAGACGTATGGTTCCAAAATTGGTTGGACTCAAAACTCAATGCCTCCCTTGGTCTAAGATGCCCTTGACTATTAATAGCATATTCCTTACATGTAATAGTGTTATAATATAAAATATTTGACTACCCAAACTTAGGCATCCAATTTATCTGTACCCTTCCATGCATTAGATGCTTAATGACATGTTTCTAACATTGTCATAAGGTTGGTCAAGATTCCAATGTAACCTCCCTCTTACATGCTCTTGCATATCATAATAATCTATCATATATAATCCCATAAAGACTAGTCAAGATTTTATTACATGCCTTCCCAAATATCAACACATGTCCAAATAAGAAAAGACAAAACTAGGAGACTAACATCCTCATATGAGGGAAAAAATCATGCCACTCCAAAATGGATGTCAACTTTGCCATGTGGAGAAAAAAGGCTCAAAATATGAAATAGAATTATATACAAAATATTAAGATGTGAACATTAGGATAGAAAGGTTGAGACGTCTTAACCCAACAATCCTACAATAAGAATTATTGAACCAAAAATTATTTGTCAAAGAAGGGGAGGATATTATAAGATAGATCTACTCGAAGTCTAAAATATAATATGTAAATTAGGGCTATAAATTGGTAGACACTTTCCCACTTGAGAGATAATAGCCAATGTGACTCTAATGACACAAATATTATCTCCCTAAAGTGAGAAACTTTGCATGAACCACCTTTCAAAAGAAAATTTTAACTATTGAAAATTTTGTGAAGCTTGGCTTTGCAAGTCCTTCCAAATGACGATTGTGTGGGAAAGCAGGAGAAATGGTTAACCACTTGATATCCACTTTCCCTTTCACATCCAAACTATGACAATGGCTATGTGTAAGACTAGGCTAGGTTTTCCAGTGCTACCAAAGGATCTTTTAATAATTTTTGAATCTTAACCCAATATACAAAGGAATTTAGTCTTCTCTTGTTTATGGGCAGTAGGTTCCTTGATACTTATATTGGCAATGTGGAATGAAAGAAATAGATAGTTTTTTCTAGAGAAGCAATTGGATTAAGGTTTTTTTCGCTCAAATTGGAATTAATGATTCAAGAAGTTGCCCTCTCAAGGATATCTTATCAAAGATATAAGAAAAAGAGCTTCACCTCTTGGGAAAATGAAATTTTGCATCAATGGGAATATTTTACAAACCCCCCTTCATGAGATTTAAAGAGTTATTTTGAGGTCAAACCCACCTTCAAGAACAAAATGGTGATCCTCTATGGGATGGATGAAATTAAATTTCAATGGACCAACTAGGGGAAATCTAAGATCATTAGTTATGGATGTTGGGGGAGGAGATTCTCTAACTAAACCACAAGTATAGGGTAACTTTAATATTTTTTTGATGCTCATGGGGATACTACTATATTTGAGATTAGATAAGGAAGAGGTCCATGTGGTGGCTAATACTTTGATTGAAAGGAATTTCTTGGTTGGGCTTGACTCACATTTGAATAGTACAATGTTGGGAAAATGTTTCTTGCTTACATATACTCCTCGACTAGAGGAAAACAACATTGTGATGGGATCATGGATCCCCTTCATCAAGACTAAAATTAGAAGAATGAAACAAATTAGAGGAATTCAGAAAAAGCTCTATTGTGTCTCAAAGATGTCATTGGATTATTGGCTTCAAGTATATGGATTGTTGCTTTGAGCGAGATCCTATGTAGATTTCCATGTTGTAAAAATACCATAAGAGGCTCTAGTCAAGAAAAGTGTATCTTAGTTATGCAAAAATATTTTTTGTAGTTCTTGATGCTAAGACTTGTTTCTTAGTTTAGAGTATGAGCCATTTTGTCTGCTGGGATTATATAATCATTAGTTAGAAGGTATATTCCCACCTAGTTTTTGTATTACAACTCTAACATGATCTTGGGTTGCTATCACATACATATTTATTTTTGATATCAATATACGTGGTAGTGAACCCCAAGATCACATTTTACCAACAAAAAAATATATTTAATTTCATTTAATATTAGGTCATATTGAGGATATGGAATTGTATGGTGTAGTAATAACATGAATTATTTCTATTTATTTCTTGATAATATACCATGGTAATTAGGTATAAATTCCATCCATGATGGTAAGGAAAACACCTATGAGGTAAGACAAAATTTATATTGTAAGGCTTATAAAAGAGGAAGGGTGGTTTGATTTAGCATCTTCGACTCTTCTTATTATTGGGGTACAACTGGATGTCAAATTTTGATGGAAATTCTTTTTTTTTCAATTTTTAGCGGTCCCTTTGTTTCAATTTCTCCATAATAGTAGTACAGTTGAAAAAAAAAAAAAGATCCAATTTTAGAGTAGTAATAGGGTAGATGAGGGCTCTACCTCAAGTGTTGGTTCAAATTTGCATTCCAATTTTGATAGTTTGACATATGCTTGAGAGGGGATGGATCCTTTCTTCTTGGTAGATATTAATTTGGAGTTAGAAATGTTATTTTCTCAATAAGTAAATTGATGCAAGTGGCACTTTTGGTCTTTCCTAGAATCTCCAAATAAATACGAAGATAAGTCCCACTAAAACATTCAATGTCATAAATTTTTAAATCCTCCTTGCCATGTTGGTATATAGTTTTAATGACAAGCCACTGATATAAATTTGAACTTGCCCTCTTCTCCTTTCCAAAGATTCTTTTTGTTTCTTCTTAGTCTTCTATTGATCTTGATAACTTGGAGGATAGTTATAATTTAGACTATACTCAGTTTTGATATCTAGAAGATTATATATATTTCTTGATATCAACTATTAGGTGGTCATAAAATCTATTAGTAAGAAATTTTTCTATAAAAATATTCAAGTAGGATGATGAGTTTAGGCCTTTCTTGTATTGTGTCTATACTTTCTTAGCAAGGGAATCCCTATCTTCCTCAATTAATTTCAACATTGCCTTTGCACTTGCATCCATCACTTTACAAGGAAAGGGTATTCTTTCAATATTGTAGTAATTTGGAATCAACAAATAGAAAGTGAAAAATATTTGTTTAAACACCTTAAAAAATTGAATTGGAATGAGATATGACACTCATATACATGATATCATACATCAACCAAATCAATGGAAGATTAAATACCATAATGCATATCTTCCAAATTTTCAAGAGTTTTTTTGTACTAATATGATTATGCTACCACTGTGAATGAGGTCACTCTCCTCCACCTTTATTCATCTACATGGATTCTATTCAATCTAACCTATTTAAAAATTCTTACAATTGTCACATTTGATGGGTAGGTGTATTTTCAACAAGACACGTGTCCCTCAATACATTGTCACATAAATAGTATATAACAGTACTTGTCATTTTTAACCCTTTGTCACAGATAAGAAATTTTCTTAATTAATGTTTTGCTTCAACAAGTTTAACAATAAAAATACACTTCAAAGGGAATGAACCCTAAAAATAGACATACTTTCTTAGCAAGGGAATCCCTATCTTCCTCAATTACTTTCAACATTGCTTTTGCACTTGCATCCATCACTTTACAAGGAAAGGGTATTCTTTTCAGTATTGTAGTAATTTGGAATCAACAAATAGAAAGTGAAAATGTTGGTGTAAGCACCTTTAAAAAATGTGTTGAAATGAAATATTGAACTCATATACATGACACCATACATCAACCACGCCAATGGGAGATCAAATACGATAATGCATACCTTCCAAATTTTCTTCAAGATATTTACAATTTTTTGTACTAATGTAATTATGCTACCACTATATACAAGGTATCTTTCCTCCACATTTCTTAATCTACATGGATTCTAGTCAATCTAACCAGATTAAAAAAATTTTACAATTGTCAAATTTCATGGGTAGGTATATTTTCAACAAGATATTCTTCCCTCAATGCATCATGTCACATAAATAGTATATAACATTACATTTTATATTTAACCCTTTTGTAACAAATAAGAAATTTCCTTAATTGATATTTTGAAGACAAGTTTAACAATACAAATGCACTTCAAAGGGAATGAACCCTAAAAATAGGCATTAAATCCAATAAACAACTTGATGAGCAAAACAAATACTTGACAGATAAAAAAAAACAAGGATGATGCAATGTGGTGAATGATAAGCTCAAAGCAAATAGTTAAAAGGGTAACAAAGAGTAAATAATTAGATTTGAGCCATTGTAAATAAAATATAATATAGATGATTGTCATGTTGTAAAATCTAAATTCAGTTATGAAATGAAAACAAATCTAATCCAAATTAAAAATTGTCTCTCTAAGATCAAAGTTTCAACAACTAGTCACAAGTAATTTCAAGCGCACACATTTGTAGATTGTTGTACATAAAGTGCTCATTGCATAATGCTTCCTATGAATGAAATAAATCAACCCAAGATTTTATTTTGTTGGTGAAATATTACACCTATTAATAAGTTTACCGAGGATATTAGGAATATTCATTTCTTCTCACCTAAGTAACTAATAATGACATGTCTTCACTTTAACTTGAGGTACATAAGTGCAACCATCTCCTCATCAATCTTTGATCAATGATAATTAAATGTTACTTTTGTTTAGTCAAGGCTTACCTCTATCTTAGTTAGATCGAGTCAATCAATCTATTGATTAGTAATTCAACTCTTGACCACTTTGTAAGATTGAGTTAACTCAGCCCCTTATTGTACATGATTACAAGTTGAAGTTATGACTTGTCCTTGATTCATGCATCCAAAATGCCTATATATTTGTAAGCAATCTTTTGTATTGTATCTTTTCATTTTTAACATTAGAATATCTTTTATTTGCATTTTACATTATTTGTTTGTTTGCTTGTAGCTTTTGTAACTTATCTTTGTTCACCCGGATCTTGGTTCATGTTTGGATTTACGTCACATCTTACATGATATGTAGTTTTTATAACTTATCTTCATTCACCCAAATCTTAACTCATTTGAATTCTCATTAAATTTTTACATAATATCAAAAACCCTATTGATATCTAAAACCTATTCTATTCTATCCTCAAAAATTCAAATCTCGATAGAACATTAATATTCACCTTTATGAACATCACCTAGATGCAATGAGTACTAAATGGACTATTCATTATTATGAAAGACGAGTTCTTGTGAACCACTACTCAAGAAATGTGGATCAATAAATTTGACTAAAAAGCTACAAGATTGAACAGAACAATATCATAATTAATATTCAATACATCCTAACTTTAAATAGGCTAATGATTACATCAAAATATATCAAAACTCATAAACCTAGCTATAACCAAAAATAGAAATTATGTCTGGATGCAAGCGAGACCATACCATGCAAGCATGGTGCATTATTGATTAGTATTGAGGCCATTTTTTCGCACACAGGCAAGGTATTGGATCAATTTCATATTCCTTTTCACAAAATTATCTTGATGGGACAAGTTTGTTTTTTGTAAGATATATATGCTGAAAGACATTTCGTACCAGTCCCAATCTTGGGCCCGGTGTTCAACATCCATTGTTTATTTCATTGTGCCTGTCTTTGAGAAACACAAGTGACAACCACACAAGACCTGTTCTTTAGAAGATTTTTTAAACCTTGAAATTCAAGTTTTGTAATTACTCATCTGACTGTATCCTCCTTTTTGGTGATTTGCCCAGCTGTGGCCTGTACAGATGTGACCCAGGCGCCTCATCTTGTGATATACTATTGCCTTTATGCAAGAGCCCAATTCATATTGAAGGGAAGGGTGTTGTCTCTTTGTGAGGGGAGGCAAACATATGGATGGTTTTCTTGTTTCTCTATAACCTGGCATTCTAAGCTTGTGTAGTGGAGCTCACTATGGTTTTTGTATAGCTTTCCTTTATTGTGTGAAAGAGATAAGGTATCACAAGATAAGATCTGCATTGCAGCCTAGTTCTTGGTAAGTGGTGACAGAATAATTTTGTCTTTGGTAGGACAGTTTTGAATAAGTGTAAAGTCTATCTCTATAACTTTTTATATTTAGTCTTTGGTAGAATTGGAGTTTTGGAAGATGCCAGGGACATCTATCATATCAAAACCAGATTTTTTTTGGTTGTTCTGGTTAAAATGTAAAAGTATATATATAGTGCACATGAATTATTTTATGAAATCATTGAGAAATGTAATTACAGCAATGATTGCAACATACTCACAAATATGATATGTCAAAAATGCAAAATCATATAAAAATTAAATATAAAATAGTTAGAAATTTGTCAACATCAAGAATTTTGCTAGTGCAACTGGTGTGAGAATGTAAGTTTCTATAATAGCAAAGTGCAACTGGTGTGAGAATGTAAGTTTCTATAATAGCAACCATACATATTACTCCTTAATGGTTGTCAAAAACAAAGTAGGTAAATTAGGCTAGGAAAACAAAAAGAAGTATCACTTCTAATACAAATATTTAATAATTATAGTAAGACTTGAAACATGATTGATACATATATTAAAATATAAATTAGCATAACAACAAAAAACACATATTTTGTTCTATAAAACACAAGAGCATATCTATCCTGAAACTATTTGAAATGCCTTTCAATCACCAACTATAACAACCCAATAAGTTGTACCGTTTTTTTATATTTTCTTTCATCTATATACTAAAGTAATGATAATCATTAATTCATCTATCCATACTAGGTAGACATTCATATATCCATAAGAGACATGCATTCATTTATCTATAAATGACACATATTCATATGTCCATACAAGAAAGATAATTTTTTTTTTGGCTAGAGACCGACTCATTAGGACAATCTATGTGTTGAATCTTCTTGATAGACAACTCTTCCCTATTGAAAAAGCACTAAGGTCATCATTTATCAAGACTTATAAGATCAAATTCACAACTCACCTTAAGATTTGGCTTAAAGCCTCAAGGATGCAAAATGTTTAATTGGAACTCTTTTGAGTATATAGTGAATCTTGACTTTATCTTTTAATTTCTTTAAAAAAATTAGCGAGAGTTGATTTATCCAATTTTAAGGGAAATACCAACTATGATTTACAGAACCCAAGCATTGAGAACCTCTTTTGTTTATCTAGATTGCTTACATACCCATATCCATAGAATCAAAGTGTAATATATGTAACTTAGTTTTAGTTTCATTTAAGAGGACACAAAATTCTTTCTAGGGCTCTTTTTCTTCAGGTTGTTCATGTTCAACTACACCCACTAAGGAAAGCATTGATTCGAAAAGTTCTTTGTCATTTAAACTAAAATTGTTAACGATTTATTTTAAATACATGCTCTTAATTAAGTAATACTTTTTCTTGAAATCTTATAGTGATAATTTACTTGGTACTTTTCAATCATTAATTTTTATATCCGAGAAAGATTTTTCATTCACTTGGATTTAATTGAAATAATAGGATGTCCTTAATACTCTTTGATGATTTAAAGGGATGAAACTATATATGTTTGCAAATATATTAGGTTGTATCTATGTAAAAAGTTTAATCATGATGACTTGACCCATAAAAATGAACTAGAGGCATTGTTAATGAGCACTATGATTGGTTTTATTTTGCATTACTTGTTTAAATATTTAAAATGAAACAATAACATCATATTGAATATTCCAAAAACTTTAAGCAAAAATATTTTTTATAATATATCCTTAGTTCTAAAATCCATAAAGATAGAGTACGATATCACTAGGATTAACAAATGAACAGTTAGATTTCAAAATAATAACTACTAACTAAATTTTTCCCACATATTTAAGTTGTATAGCTAATTTTTTATATTAGTAATAAAATTAAATAATAATATATAGTAAACAATAATAATACAAAGCAACATTACATAGTTGAAATAATATAAATGATATGTTATGTTGAAAACTAATAGTACACAAATTGCAACTATATAAACAAAAGAGCAATCATATTATACCAACTCATTAGAGAAACATATATTTTGTTCATAATTGTAAATTTTGAAGAGTAAAACTTGAAACAAAAATATCTACAAAACCTATATTTTTAACAAAAATACACAATTTTACATTTGCAATCAAATATCTATAATTTTGGCATGAGTTTAAGGCACATAAAAGAATTTGACTCTTGTAGTTCAAAATATCTCATTACATGATTTAATGCCAAAATTATATGATCCATCTCATTAGACACATTTTTTTAAAAATCTTGGAAAGTAAAATGAAATAAGTAGTCTAAATAGTTATAAAAAAAAAACCCTTAAGTCTACATTTATTGGTTGTGTTGCATGTAATTCAACTAAGGTTTAGGAATAGACATCTTACTCCAAGTCTAAATTATAGGAAAAATGTGCAATTGGACTTCCACTTGAACAAGTTTTGCAAAATAAATTACATTAGCATTTTGTTTTGGGAAGGGAATGAAAGAGTGAATGTATTCTACCTTAGAAAGAAAAATAAATAAGATCGAATGCATTCAAAATTGACATTCTATAAAAATAGTTGATATGTTAATGTGTTGTGGATTAACAAAAATTTCAATCATAAAATCTAGTTGTTTTGTAACATATTTAACACAATATCTTTAAACATTTAATTTTTTTCAATAAATATTGGAATATTCTCTAAGCATACAAACATACTTCTTGTATTTTATGTTCTAAGACTCACATTTGAAAAAAAATGGCAATATGTAAATAGAGATGATAAATAAAATATCCCATTTTCATCAAATACTAGCTAAAGGAATTTATAATGACTGGAGGGGACTATGATTTGGTATGCAAATATGGCAATGGTTAGAGAGAGGCTCAGAGGTCAAATATGACCTTCCATTGAATTTTACTGTTAGAAATATGAGGTTTGAAGATGAAGTTTGCTGCCCTCTCAAACATGATCGAGATCGGCCTAATATCTTTGAAAAGTGCAAGTGGTAGGAAGACTATCTTGCCTCTGTTTATCTTGTTTTCGCTAGTTAAGATTGATTGGGATTATTAAAAGCCTTCATTTTGAAAATAAACTACATTCTACTCCATGTAGTCCTCCTACAAGTAGTGAAACCATTTTTAAAGTTGAGGCAATTGACACATAACTTTTTTAATATAAATTAAATCATATTTATATTTATTTTTTAATAAGTATTAAACTTATCATCACATATCAATTTTTAGTATAGACATTTAAAATTATTGATTAAAATTTATTTATTTTATTGATTTCAAGAAAAATGGACATGTTGGACCTCCATTGGTCCCCATTTCCATGTAATTACCCACTAGAGTTCTATCACTTTCCTTAGGTAATCTTACAAGATTCTTTCTCAAGATTTGACCCTTCACATTATATTTTGCCTTTTATTGTATACCTAAAGAAATAACATTAAAAATTTGTTACATTCTGGATAGTTGGGAATCATGGATAAAATAAATCATTTAGACTAGTGTTGCTCTATTGATAGGTGATTCTAAAAAGAGTGGCACAAGGGCCAAGTATAAAATGATATGGCTCAACAACCATAAAATAGATTCACTTGGAGGCCACGACCAAATGATTGTTATGGAAGCATGCTAGATGTGTGAGTGAAGATGAGTTTAACCTCTACAAATGATTGTATGAGAGAAGAGAATTCAATCATTTAAGGAGTGAAATAAGATAGAAAGGAAATATGTGCCAAGAAAGAATGGAGAGAGGGACATAAAAATTATGGTTTCCTTCTAGAATAACAAAGAAATATTCCAAGGGGGAAATATAGAGGGTGTAAAAGGTAGAATGGAAAGAGGAGATATGTCTCCAAACAAATAGTTAAGAAATTGTTTTATCTTAAAATAAGCAAAATCAACAAAAGACAAGGTTGTTACTAAAGAGGATGGTAGCACCTAAACTATGCCCACACAAAATGATGATATAAAGAGTAAAACATGAGTGTACCACATACTAGGTAATAATATGGGAGATAAAGGTAATTGAAATACAGTGGGAAAAATAAGTGAGAAGGCTCGTCCATGCATACAAGTGAGTATAAAAAAATAGAAGAATTAGAACATTATATTTTAAGTAAACAATATAGAGGTAATCTCAATGTTGTGTATCAATGGCCAAAATGTCATGAGAATAAAATTTTAAAATTCAAAACATAAACATCACTTTCAGATAGTCCAAATTGTAAAATTGTGACAATTATGAAGATAGGGTAATTAAATAGGGATTTGATTTAATAGCACAAATGCTAGGTATAAAAATTCACAAAGAGGATTTGATTTAATAGCGGAGCATGTGATGCCCAACGAGCAGATTTCAAACGGGCATGGGTGTGTGTCGGATGCCCAATGGGAAAATCTGGTTGTTGCATGGGGATGCCTGGACAAGGCTCTTCCTCCTTCAGACAGGGTTCCTGGCATGAGTAATGATCCTCCTCTATTTTCTTTGTAGGAAAAAGGTGTGCGAACTGGTATTGTGTGTGGGGTGAGAGACGCTAATGTTTTTTCGTCTGAGGGGGCTACGTTGGGGGATTCTCCTCATGAGCTTCCTCTGGGCTCTACTACGATTGGGGTGGATCCTAGACGTTTTGGGTTGTCTTATGTTCCTGTGTCTCATGCTCTGGCTGAGACAAGCGGCCTGCGGGATCTTGGTTGGGAGTGGTGGGGGTTCTTCTGGTTGGGTTAAGTCCTTCTCTGATGCTGCTAAGGTGGGTGCTCGGCCTCTTGCTCTGGCTCATAGGCCTCTACCCTATGCCAAGGATTCCCTATTGTGATTTGTGGTTCAGAGGTTGTTGAAAACAAAGAATACTATCTGAAGCATGGTGTTATCTACAAGTTTAATGGCATGTGGCCCTCCCTCCCTGATCTCTATAACTAGGTGTTGGTCTCCTGGAAGCCTTTGGTCTCTAGGGAGATCGAGCTCTACCTTAGCACTAGGGGGTTCTTTATTGCTACCTTTGCCTCCCCCAAGGAGTGAAACAGTGTTGTGGACAGGGGGTGGATTGTAGAAGTTGAGCAAATACAACTTCATAGGATCCTAGTGATCTCTACAAGCTAAGAAAACCTAATACAGACAGGCAAATGCTCAAAGATATGGAGCTTTGTATTATTCAAAAATGTGTAATAGCGTAATGATACAAAAGAGAAGTTTTCAACCACATATAGGTCAAAAAACCCTAAAAAGGAAAACCCTAGGCTTGCACATTAATAATTAATAAAATAATTAATTATTATGCACCTAATGTTAGCTTAAGCGTAAAAGAGATAAAAGGGACTTTAATTAATTAAACAAATATTTTTTAATTAATCAAGTAAATAACCAATTACTCTAACACCCCCCCTTAAGCTAGACTTAGGGAGAAGCTAAAACCTAGAAGAATCTATTGAAATCAAAATCAATGGGTCCTGGCAACTAGGCCTGATCAAGTACCCAAATACAACCAAATCTCTATAAAGTGGAGAAATAGAGAAAACCTCATGGGAAAAACTCTACTCCAGAAAAGAGAAATACAAGTGAAGGATGAAGAAGCCTCCAAACAAGAATGAAGGATGAAGAAGCCTCCAATCAAGAAGAAATTATCCCAAAAGATAGGAACAAAGGATGAACACCACAGAAGCATGAAGAAACTGCAAACTCTGTCGAAGAATGACTGCTAAAATGCTGAAACAAGAACCTCCGCTGAAAATAGATGATGATCGGGAACAAATACTGTATACATAGGAACAAATACTGTATACATAGCTCACTCCAACAAAACCAAGGAAGCATTAACACCAATAGTAGCAACCTCCCCATAATGCTGACAAGGAAGAGGTATGACAGGTACTCTGAAATGAAATGCCTGAATATAATGCATGAAGAAGAATAAAGAACATCTGAATGTGCAAACATGAAAGCACAAGCAGATATAAAGGGTGTGCAAACAAAAGGCACACACACATGAGGTTGTTGTCGTGGAAGGGACACTCACTTGACATAGGTATGATTGCAAAGAAAGGCATAACATCAAACCCCCCCATGACACTTTATAACATAGTGCAAGTACAATAAGGCACAAATCAATGTGCAAGAATCCTAAAAATACACATACAAAGCTGAGGCACTTTATTTTAGTGCGTTTACATATGATAAAAATAACATGCAATGCGAGCCCATAAGGTCCAAAAAGGACAACTGTGGAGAAGAAGGATTTCTGGAAAAAACCAAAACGAGCTTTCCAACGATATCTCGTTTGCCCATTTTCGACATCATATGCAAAAGTTATGTCGAAAACACTGAAGGCAACACCCGAAAAGAAGAGCTGACTTTGACTGGAAATAATAGAGACCTATGAAAAAAATATCCAAAAAATACTTGCACCACTCAAAATTGCTCTGAATCCTCTTTCCGATGATATCTCGTTTGCCCGATTTCGACACTGTGGGCAAAAGTTATGGCCTCTGGAAGAAAAACAGCTCCAAAGAGGAAAAAAAAACACAGAGCTGGATTAAATTTGATGGTCAAATGACCGTCGCAGAAAAAATGTGAAGTTAAATTTGACGGCTAAATGGCCGTCACCGAATTTGCACAATTCGGCTTATTTCAAAAAAAATGTTTTTCTTTTAAAAAACAATAAAAAAAACATTACATTAAATTTTTTGATAAAAAAAATTTTAAGAATTTTTTTGGTGGGGGAGGCACATGGGCCCCCCCACGCACCTATGAAGGTGCAGGTACAACCTAGTACTCTTCACTCTTTTAGATTTTTTGTTTTAAAAAAAAAAACTTTTTTATTTTAAAACTATGAAAAATGATATTTTTGTAAGCTTTAAAAACGAATTTTTACAATAAAAAAACTGTCGAATTTTTGCAAAAAAAAAATATATATTATTTTTTTAATGAAATTTTTACCTCGATCTGCGTGCATACAGCGGTCGTACAGACAATTTTTTTTTTTGCCCTCTGGATCAACTGTGTCCAAAATGGATGAATTGGCAGTCGTTTTGGGGGTTTTGGATTGCTGCGGACTCAACCGTGATGTCGGATTTTTCCCAAAGTGCACCAAAAATAAACTCCCCCCTAGATTCACAACAAAAACTTCTGAAACCCCATATCTGCTTCCAATGCAAAAATTCTCAAAACAAGAACAGGTAGTTGCAGATCTGATGCTCTAATACCATGTAGAAGTTGAGAAAATACAACTTCATAGGAGCCCAGTGATATCTACAAGCTAAGAAAACCTGTTACAGGGAGAAGCAAAGAGAAACAACACAAACAAATGCTCAAAGATATGGAGCTCTGTATTATCCAAAAATGTGTAACAACGTAATGATACAAAAGAGAAGTTTTCAACCACATATAGGTCAAAAAACCCTAAAAAGGAAAACCCTAGGCTTGGACATTAATAATTAATAAAATAATTAATTATTATGCACCTAATGTTAGCTTAAGCGTAAAAGAGATAAAAGGGACTTTAATTAATTAAACAAATATTGTTTAATTAATCAAGTAAATAACCAATTACTCTAACATGGATGTGGGGTATTCATTCTTTGCCCATCAGGCCTTGGTTTCATTCTTTCAACCCCCTTATAGAGTCGTTAAACACCGGACCTGTTTGGGTCTGTTTGCCAAATCTTGCTCTCTAGTTTTGGGAGGAATCATGTTATGAATATATTGGCAACACCATTGGAGGTTTTTTTATGGTGGACTCAACGACTAGGGAGCTTGGGCATACTACGATGGCTCGAATGTTAGTTTATTTGGATATCTCCAAACCCCTCCATGGTGATGTTGTCTTGTTGGTGGAGGATAGACCTTGGAAGCAACTCTTAGACTGTAGGAGATGCTTTTCGGTGGGTCATTTGGCCTCTGCTTGCCCTCATGCTTGTCGTAAGGGCATTGCAACTTGGTGGAAGGATGCTCTCTCAGAACACCTCATAGTGGGTTCTCCTCCTTTGAGGGCTTCTTTTGATGAGGTTGAACCCATTGTGCCTTCTCAGGAACATGTTTCTGCTCCTCTCCCAGATCTCCTCACTGTGGAGCCACAATTGGCTCATTCACCTAATGTTTTGTTGGTTGTGCCTGCCTGAACTTCGTTAAGTGCTACTGTTGGTCCTTTGACGATTCCTGCCTCCTCCCCTGTGTTGTTGTCTCCCTTGTTGAGTGGTAACTCTTTGCCCTCGGTGGATTCTTTGGATCTGCTTCTCTCACCTTGTTCGATGAACTTGGAGACTGAGCCTTCTTGTTCTTTGGTGTTGCGGAAGAAGAAAGGACTCCCTCGATCTGTCACTTTTTCGTGACCTTGGATTAAGGGCATCAGTTTAGTTCCTTTAGATTTTGGAATTTTTTCCTAATCTGTGGTTTGATGGTTGTCTGTCAGTTGTTCATGTGTTTGTTTTGTCCTCCC
Source organism: Sequoiadendron giganteum (assembly GCA_007115665.2). Taxonomy (NCBI): domain Eukaryota; kingdom Viridiplantae; phylum Streptophyta; class Pinopsida; order Cupressales; family Cupressaceae; genus Sequoiadendron; species Sequoiadendron giganteum. The sequence goes on along the minus strand of CM021107.1, from coordinate 171,968,914 downwards.
ATAGTTCATTCCTGGTTTGAGCTAGCTCTTTTTTTGGCCCTTTGGGCTCTCTATGTAAAGGGTACACCACCCTGTAAATGCGGCTTACCTTATCAAAAATAATTCACCAAAAATATCATTGTGACTCCCGTAACTCCTCTCTCTGCTCTCTCCACGAGCGATGGATTCCTTGGCTCGGTAAATCTCTCACATGGCGCTAGTAATTTTTCTTCTGAATGTTTGGCCTCTGCTTCATTTGGTAGGCATACCTTTATGGATTCCCTAGCTTTTGGCGCTAGGGCTTGCAATGACCCCTAACAGCTCCATGTCTGGTGATAAACCCTCGCTTGAAGCGCCAAAATGGGCGGGCCCTCCGCAATGTTGAGATGAGCTCTTCTCAAAGGTTGATGGATGTGCCACCATCCCCTCCTCTTCCAACATTAACCTCCACTGGTTTTGGTGACTTTGCATTGATGGTCTATGTTGTTCCTATAAGTCATTCCGCCACTATCCCAAAAAATTGTTTGGATGGTTTGACTAGTGATAGGGAGAAGTTTTTACAGAATCATGCCATAATTTGTAGATTCACTAATTTGTGGTCGAAGCTAAGTGATTTGCATGTTTGGATTTCAGAAAATTAGAAAAAAAAATCATATTTCCTTGTGTCAAGGGGTTTTCATTCTTGACTTTGAGTCTCTTGCAGACAACGAATGGGTGCTAAAAAAATGGTTCTTTGACTCTCTAGGGAGATTTCCTGTGCATGAAACCATGGTATCCTTCTCTCGACCTACAAATCAAAACTTTCTCCTCTGTATTTTTGGGTGTGCTTTCCCTATCTTCCCTTCCAATTTTGAGAATTAGATTGAATGCTTGTAGGCCATAGGCAATGGCTTAGGGAAAGTATCATTGCAACTCAAAAGAAACAAGTAACTATCAAAGTTCCACTTGTGCATGTATATGCATGAAAATGGAGTTATTCAAAGGACTCCCTAAGGAGGTATATGCATTAGAAGCAACTGAAGATAATTTCATTTAGGATTAATTCATATGATGATATGGCATTCTATGGTGTAGTAGTAATGAATTATTTCCATTTATTTCTTGATATACCATGGTAATTAGATAAAAATGTCATCCATGATGGTTCTATGAGGTGATACAAAATTATATTCTAAGGCTTATAAAAGAGGAAGGTGGGTTTGTTTTAGCATCTTTATCTCTTCTTATAATTGGGGTACAATTGGATGTTAAGTTTTGATAGAAATTCTTCTTTTTCAATTTTTACTATTTTTTTTTGTTTTAACTTATCTATAATAATATAATTGAAAAAAATAAAGTTTCAATTTAAGAAGTTAGTAATAGGGTAGATGAGGGCTCTAACTAAAGTGTTGGTTCAAATATGCATTTTGATTTTAATATTTTGATTTATGCTTGAGAGGGGATGGGTCCTTTCTTCTTGGTAGATACTAATTTGGAGTTGTTTTTTGTTCTTTTTTTCAATAAGTATTGATGCAAGTGACACTTTTGGTCTTTCCTAATCTCCAAATAAATGCTAAGATGTGTCCTACTAAATATATTTAATTTCATGAATTTTTAAAGCCTCCTTGTCGTGTGGGTAGATAGTTTTAATGCAAGTCATCGATACAAATTTGAACTTGCCCTCTTCTCCTTGCCAAAGAAAGTTTATTTTCTTCTTCTTAGTCTTATATTGATCTTGACAACTTGGAAGAAATTATCATTTATACCATACTCCTTTTTTATACAGGATTACATATATTTCTTGAGATCACCTATTGGTAGGTCATAAAACTATATTAGTAAGCAATTTTTCTATTAAAAAAATCAAGTAGGATGATGATTTTAGGCCTTTCTTGTAATAAATCTCTACTTTCTTAGCAAGGGAATCCCTATCTTCTTCAATCAATTTCAACATTGTCTTTGCACTAGCATCCATCACTTCAAAAGGAAAATGTGCTCTTTCGCTATTGTAGTAATTTGGAATCAACAAATAGAAAGTGAAAATGCTTGTTTAAACACCTTTAAAAAATGAATTGAAATATGGCACTCATATACATAATATCATTCATCAACCACATTAATTGGAGATCAAATGTCATAATGCATATCTTCCAAATTTTCAGGATTTTTTTTTGAAATAATATGATTATGCTACCACTGTGAATGAGGTCACTCTCCTCCACCTTTATTCATCTACATGGATTCTATTCAATCTAACCTATTTAAAAATTCTTACAATTGTCACATTTGATGGGTAGGTGTATTTTCAATATATAGTGCACATGTATATTTTCATAATTTGTTGTTGCAAACTTTTTTTAATAACTTTTTCAAGTGAGATTAACTATAATTTAGACATAGGTTACTTCAATAACACATAATTTATTTATTTTGTATGCATTTAAATTAACTTCTTATTTTTTGTTGAAATAAGAACATTAATAGCTAGTGCAAAGATATTTTTCAAAAAAAAAAAATCTATTTTACTATTTTTCCATGTGTGTGGAACAAAGATATTGATGATTATTGAAAAACCTATGTTCACTAGAAAAAACAAAATAAATATAATAATCAAACTAAATATATTTATAATTATACTCATTGGAAAGCTTATTTTTAGTGCTACAAGCTTGTAAATTATCTTTTCATGTTCATTCCATTTGCTAGTCCAACCCAAGGTTAGAAACATAGAATTTTGAGGAAAAAATGAGGCTTAAGGTAGAAAGGTCACTTTTAGGGCCTTTGTTTGAAGGTATTCAAGGAACTAAAGGTATGTCATTCCCACCAAAAATTATTAAAAAAACCTTTGAACAAAGTTAATTTTTGACTCACCTTCAAACGAAGGTACCTTCGTTCGAAGAAATAACTTAGAACAAAGATATTTTTTTCTTTTCACCTCCATTCAAATTGAGAAATATCATGTCCCAAATTTGGGACTCACTATTGTAGGTTTACCCTAGAAGGTGTCTCCCCTTCTAGTAGTTGTATTGTAAGTCTATTAATGATCTTGGGTTGCTATCACATACTTGTTTTTTTTTTATATCAATATATGTGGTAGTGACCCCTAAGATCACATTTTACCAACCAAAAACTCATGTTTAATTTCATTTAATATTAATTGATATGATGATATAGCATTGTATGGTGTAGTAGCAATGAATTATTTTCATTTATTTCTTGATATACCATGGTAATTAGATAGAAATGACATCCATGATGGTAAATAAAAAACCTATGAGGTGAGACAAAATTATATTTTAAGGCTTATAAAAGAGGAAGTTTGGTTTGCTTTAACATCTTTATCTGGGGTATAATTGGATGTTGTTAAGTTTTGATGGAAATTCCTCTTTTTTCAATTTTTTGTGGTTTCTTTGTTTTAATTTAATAGTATAATTAAAAAAATAAAGTTTCAATTTTAGAGTAGTAATAGGGTAGATGAGGGCTCTAACTCAAGTGTTGGTTCAAATATACATCCTGATTTTACTATTTTGACTTATGCTTAAGAGGGGATGGATCCTTTCTTCTTGGTAGATAATAATTTGGAGTTGAAAAATAATTTTTATCAGTAAGTATTGATCCAAGTGACATTTTTTATCTTTCCTAATCTCCAAATAAATGCTAAGATAAGTTCTACTAAAAATATTTAATGCCCTGAATTTTTAAAGCCTCCTTGCCATGTGGGTAGATAATTTTAATGCAAGCTACTGATATAAATTTGAACTTGTCCTCTTGTCCTTCTCAAAGAAAGTTTATTTTCTTCTTCTTAGTCTTCTATTGATTTTGATAACTTGGAAGAAAATTATTATTTAGACTATACTCTTTTTTATAGAAGATTACATATATTTCTTGAGATCACCTATTAGGAGGTCATAAAACTCTATTAGTAAGCAATTTTTTCTATAAAAAATTCAAATAGGACAATGAGTTTAGGCCTTTCTTGTAATACATCTCTACTTTCTTGGCAAGGGAATCCCTATCTTCTTCAATCAATTTCAACATTGTCTTTGCACTAGCATCCATCAATTCAAAAGGAAAGGGTGTTCTTTCAATATTGTAGTAATTTGGAATCAACAAATAGAAAGCGAAATGTTTGTTTAAACACCTTAAAAAAATGAATTGAAATGAGATATGACACTCATATACATGATATCATACATCAACCACTTCAATGGGAGATCAAATACCATCATGCATATCTTTCAAATTTTCAAGATTTTTTTTGTACTAATATGATTATGCTACCACTATGAATGAGGTCACTCTCCTCCACCTTTATTCATCTACATGGATTATATTCAATCTAACCTATTTAAAAATTCTTACAATTGTCACATTTGATGGGTAGGTGTATTTTCAACAAGACATGCGTCCCTCAATACATTGTCACATAAATAGTATATAACACTACTTGTCAGATTTAACCCTTTGTCATAGACAAGAAATTTTCTTAATTAATGTTTTGCTTTGATAACTTTAACAATAAAAATACACTTCAAAGGGAATGAACCCTAAAAATAGACAATAAATCCAATAAACAAATTGATGAGAAAAATAAATACTTGATACACAAAAAAACAAGGATGATGCAATGTAGTGAACGATAAGCTCAAGACAAATAGCTAAAAGGGTAAGAAAGAGTAAATAAGTAGATTTGAGCCATTGTAATAAACTATAATATTTATCATTGTCATGTTGTAAAATCTAAGTTTAGATATGAAATACAAACAAATCTAATCCAAAATAAAGATTGTCTCTCTTAGATCAAAGTGTCAACAACTAGTCACAAGTAATTTCAAGCACACACATTTATAGATTGCTCTAGATAGGGTGCTCATTCACAAGTTGCTTCCTATGAATGCAATAAATCAACCCAAGATTTCCTTTTGTTGGTGTAATATTACACCTATTAATAGGTTTCCTTAGGATATTAGAAATATTCATTTATTCTCACATAAGTAACTAATAATGGCATGTCTTCACTTTAACTTTAGGTACATATGTGCAACCATTTCCTCACCAATCTTTGATTAATGGTGGTTAAGTGTCACTTTTGTTCGGTCAAGACCACCTCTATCTTAGTCAAATTGTGTCAATTAATCTATTGATTAGTGATTCAACTCTTGACCACTTTGTTAGATTGAGTTAACTCACCCTCTCATTGGAAGTGATTGTGAGTTGAAGTGATGACCTCTCCTTGATTCATACATCCAAAGAGGCCTATATATTTGTAAGCAATCTTTTGTATTGTATCTTTTCATCTTTAACATTAGAATAACTATTATTTGCATTTTACATTATTTGTTTGTTTGCTAATAGCTTTTGTAACTTATCTTTATTCACCTAAATCTTAACTTGTGTTTGGATTCATGTCAAATCCTACATGATATACAATTTTATAATTTATCTTTATTTACCTAAATCCTAACTCATTTGAATTCTCATTAAATCTTACAAATATCAAAACCCTATTGATATCTAAAACTTATTCCATCCTAAACTTCAAAAAACCATTAATATTCAACACATCCTAACTCAAAATAGACCAAAAAACCATTAATATTCAATACATCCTAACTCAAAATAGACCAGATGATTGCATCCAAAATATATCAAAACTCATAAATCTAGCTATACCTAACCTAAAATAGAAAATATGTCTGGACACAACCGAGGCCATACCATGCAAGTATGGTGCAGTATTGAGAAGTATTGGGGCCATTATTGCACTCACACACAAGCAAGGTACAGGATCAATTTCATGTTCTTTTTAGCAAATTTATTTTGACAAGTTTGTTTTATGGGTAAGATTTGCTAAAAGACATTTTGTACCAGTCCCAATCTTGGGCCCACTGTTCAACGCCTATTGCTTATTACATTGTGCCTGTCTTTGAGGAACATGGAAGTGACAACCACTCAGGTTTTTTAATTCCTTCAAATTCAAGTTTTAATTCCTTATATGACTGTACCCTCCTTTTTTGTAATTTGCCCAGCTGTGGGCTGTACAGATGTGACAGAGGCGCCTCATCTTGTGTTTTACTTGTCTTTAGGATAAAGTTTCAAATATTTCAGCTATATGAAAAAGATATTTCGTGCTTTAAACAGTGACAATGTATGTTACAATTCAGAATTTAAGGCAACTGTTTTGTAATGTTTCTGATTTGTATGGTGGGGTATTCTCTTCTCTCATCAAGTCTATTATAGATTGTATTGATTTTTTTTAATTGGGAAAATGTATTATATTAATAATAGAAAAAGAATGTAGGAGAGTACAAATGTTTCTGAAAAAGGTACATCCCAATTCAAATGGTTGAAAGAGACAATCAAACCAAAAACAACAGAGCATATATCAGCTACGACAACTGAAAGAAAAGCTGTTAAGGGCAGCATACGATTTACATGAGAATCATTTTTCTTTAAGAATGAAGAGTACATGTTCTTCTGCAATGATATTAAACATTGAAAGTAGAGTTCCATTATATTTTTTAGTAATCACTGCCAAGTGAGATTGAACTTTAGATAGTTGGATTGTATTGAATTGCTAGATACTATAACTGATTTTATTTATTTGGTAGCTTGCTCGTTACCCATTTATTTGTAATTTTTCTTACTTTGTTTCAATATAAAAAAAATAAAGAGCTTATTGATGTTTCTTGTCTCTTTGTGAGGGGAGGCAAACATATGGACGGTTTTCTTGTTTTTCTATAACCAGGTATTCTAAGCTTGTGTGATGGAGCTCCCTATGGTTTTTGTATAGCTTTCCTTTATTGTGTGAAAGAGAATAGATATCACAAAATAAGAGGTGCAATGCAACATAGTTCTTGTTAAGTGGTGACAAAATAGTTTTATTTTTTATAGGAGGGTTTTGGATAGGTGTGAAGCCAATATTTATAATTTTTGTAACTAGTCTTTGGTAGAATTGAATTTTTGGAACATGGTATGGACATTTATCATACTATAATCAAATATAGATTTTTCTAGTTATTCTAGTTACAATTGTCATGGTGAACTTGTTTGTAAGACGCAAAAGCATATACAATGCACACAAACTATTTCATAACATCACTAAAATGAATATAACCACATGAATTGTAATGATTGCAACATGTCCACAAACATGGTGTGCTGAAAATATAAAACCATATTTATTTATTAAATATAAATTAGCTATAAATTTGTCAACATCAAGGATTTTTCTCATTGCAAGTAATGTGAGAATGTAAGTTCCTACAATAAAAATCATACATATTACCCCTTGATGGTTGTCAAAAAGAAAGCAAGTAAACTAGAAATCGCACCTAGGTGTGCAATGGGTATGCCAAAGAGATCTGGAAGGTTAATTAGGAATTTTTTTGATATATTACTTGCGTACATTTTTGCAATATACAAGGTCAATTGGTAACCTATTTAGAAAATGATGTTTGTGCAACAAAGGTCTCAATGGAGAAGTGATAGCTTCAAATAAACTATGCATCCACCTACAAGGATTCAAACATGACCAAAACATTACCTCTAAATCATGAAGATAAGTAGGCTCCACTACCAACAGGCTCATATTTTGTTTGCAATAGGGAGAGAGTGAGAGAGAGAGGTAGAGAGAGAGAGATGAAAGAGATAAATATATCTATAGATAGAGAGGGAGAGATCGAGAGGAAGAGAGAGATATAAAGGAATAGTTAGAGGGAAAGATAGGTAGAAACATAAATGGCGAAATAGAGTGATAGAGAGATAGAGATATAAGGAGATAGAGAGAGGGGGATAAAGAGATAGAGAGAGATGGAGATGGAGATAGAGACAATGAGAGGGAGAGATAATGAGAGAGATGAGAGAGGGATACATAGATATGGAAGAGATAAATATATCTATAGATAGAGAGAGAGAGATCGAGAAGAAGAGAGAGAGATATAAAGGAATAGGGAGATGGAAAGATGGGTAGAAACATAAATGGTGAAATACAGTGATAGAGAGATAGAGATATAATGAGATATAGAGAGAGGGGGATAGGGATAGAGAGAAAAAGAGATAGATAAAGTGATAGGTAGAGATGGATTGAGGGATATATTGAGAGATAGAGAGAGATATAGGATGAAATAGAGAGAGGGGGGAGAAAGAGGGATAGATAGATATATACAAAACTTGAGAAAGAGAAAGGTAGAGAGAGGTAGAGATAGAGAGATAGATAGGGGGATAGGGGGAGTGAGGGAGGGAGAGATGTGGAGAGATAGAGTGAGGGAGGGAAAAAAAGAGAGAGAGAGAGAGGTAGGTAGAGGAGGGAGAGGGAGAGAGATAGGGAGAGAAGGGAGAGACATGGGTGAAGGGGAGAGAGAGAGAGGAGGGGGGAAGAGGGAGAGATAGCTCAATATAGAGAGAGGGGGGGAGGGACAGGGACAAGGAGAGAGGGAGATATATAGATAAAGAGAGATTTAGAGAGATAGATAGAGTTAGGTAAAGAGATAGAGAGATAAGGGAGATGGATGCAATGAATGATATGGTTAGAAATACATAGGAGGAGAGAGGGAGGGAGGGAGGAAGGGAGGAGGAAGGGAGAGAGAGGTGAGATAGAGAGAAATAAAGAGGGGGAATCAGACATATAAATAAATAAAGGAAGGAGAGGGAGCCTGGAGGGAAGTAGAGAGAGGAGAGAGGAGAGAGGTGAAGTAGAGGGATATAAAAAGAGGGAGTGAGAGGGAAAGATGGAGAGGGAAAAATAGAGATAGAAATAAAGACACAATGATAGAGGGAGAGATGGAGATATAGGAAGTGATATGTAGAGATGGGTATATATATAGGCACACAAAGAGAAAACAAGAGAGAGAGTGAATAAGAGAGATGTAGAGGAATGGAGATAGAGATAGAGCAAGAAAGAGAGATAGATAAAGGAGATGATAGAGACAAGTAATGGAGAGAAAGGGATAGAGAGGGGGAGAGATAGAGATAGAGATAGAGATAAAGAGAGTGTGTGTATGTGTGATACATATATACATATATATGTGTGTGTGTGTATATGTATATGTATATATATGTGTGTGTATGGAGATAGATATAGGGAGGGAGAGAAATAGAGAGAGATGAAGTAGAGAGATATAGAAAGAGGGGGAACTAGAGAGAGAGAGGGAGAGATAAAGATGTAGATATAGTGGGAAAGATAGAGAAGAGAGAGACATAGATGCAAGGAGAGGTAAGGAAATAGATATAATGAAGAGAGACAAAGAGGAAAATAGAGAGAGATGGAGATGGAGATGAAGATGGTCATTCTTTATTGTCAATCTTTTTAACAGATCACAAAAGACTTTTATCACCTTAGCAACTTTGTTTGATTGAAATCTACCAAAGCATAATATAAAGAGATGTCACTGGACATTAACTTTTTAGAATGTGAGGATGATTTTACATGCAATTTATTTTCAAAAAAATAACATAAAATTTAGAACAAATTAAAAATTTATTACATTGCATTCAAACATGGTAATTAGTGGGTTGTCTACATGATTTATTTTTTAATTGAGCATCATATTTTATTTATATTAAATATATTATATACTTAATATTTAGTTGTGTCTCTTATATATAAAATTAATATATGAACTATATTTATTATTCTAGATTATGTCCTATTTAATATATTTTATTAAATATAAACACAATTTAATATAATTAATACATATTATACTATTTACATATAATACTAATTAAAATATTAAATTTATTATATGTTTAGTATTTTTTGTATTATTTAAAAGCATATTAAAGTTATTAAAAAATATTTAAATTATATTTATTATTATACAAAATTATATATTATTAAATATAAATATTATATAGAATATAATTTTCATAGATAATATTAATTAAATATAAACATAATATATACAATATTTTTAATGTATACTATGTAAGAATCATATTATAAATTATAGAATATATAATAATAAAAATTATTATGATATTATTTTGAAAATGGATTTAGTAATTTACATTATATATAATTTAATGCGTACTATATTAAAAAGATAGTATATATTAATTATATATGATATTATATTTAAATTTGATAATTTCTATTATAAAATATAATATATAAATATAACTATAATATTATTATTTTAGATAAATTTACATCATATAAAATATAGCATATAATAATAATATAATCTATAATATATAAAATATCATTTCAAAGATTGATAATCCACTAATAAAGCTTTCAGACTTGCTATGATTTTTAATATTCTACACATATTGTGTCACACTGTCATTAATGCAGATGAAAAAATGGGTATTTGCAGGAAAACTATTTCAAAACCCTATTAAAGCATATTTTTAGGTTGAATCATCCCTGCTACTTGTGAATCACAACAGTGCATGCTACAACGACCCACTTTTGATCCCATGTCATTGTTTTCAAAAAGTTATGTAGAAAAGCAGAGTGCTTAGTTGAACATTCAGTTGAGAGTATAGGCAAGTGTGGTTGAGTGGCGCAACAATCACACCTTGGGTGTGCAATGGGTACAATGAAGAGGTGTGGAAGGTCAATTAGGAAAAAAATGGCCTATTTTTTGCATATATTTTGTAGTACACGAGTTTAATTGGTAGGCCATTTAGCAAATGATGTTGTATGTGCAAAAAAGATCTCAATGGAGAATTGATAGCTTCAAATCAACTATGCATCCTTTTATAGGGATCCAAACATGAATGAAACAAAACCTCTGAAAGAGGAAGATAATCAAGCTCCATTACCAACAGACACATGTTATGTTTGCAATAGAGAGAGAGGGAGAGATAGGGATAGAAATAGGGAGAGATAGAGGGGGAATAACAAGAGAGAGAGGGGCGTAAGAAGATAAGATGAAAAAATAGAGTGAGACTTAAAGAAAAAAGATAACTTGAGAGAGGGATATACAAAGAGGGAAGGAGGAGATAGAGGGATAAGAGAGATAAACAAAAATAGATATCGAGAGAAGAGAGATTAATAGTTAAAATTACATCTATAACATCTAAAAATCCCCTTCCATTATGTTGTAATAGATGTCATATCCTATTATATAGATTTTGTTTCTACAACAAAATTTATAACTACAACATTTGACATGTCATTCACAATTGTACTAATTAGCAAGGTCAAATTTCTATAGGAGAGAGGGCCAAGGGAGGAGGCCACTTGGAAATTCCATAGGACATGTCATTTTTCATTGAATATGTACTAAGTTATAAAAAAATTGTTGGTTTGAATCCCTTGTGATTGACCCACTATATCTTTTTTCTCACTTTTTTTGTTTACACTTTTTTCTCATTTTTTAGTCTTAAATTAAACTATGCCATTATTTTCCTTATACCCATTATTGCTTTGCTCTAGTTTGACATACAACCTTATGACTGTGTAGATACTATTTTGATTAAATGTTCTTGAATGTTGATACATTTTGAGGCTAGGTTGTCCTAAGGTCCATGGAACCTCACACCCTTCTATTGACTTTTGTGTATTGATAATCACATTTTAAAATGAATTAACATTATATTTAATTTTCCATACAACAAACATATTAAGTTTTATTTAATCTAATTTGTTCTATTATATTTATCCATTCTTTACAAATTTAACTTAAACTAAAATAAATATTATCTTTATAATATTAAATTAATCTATAAATTATTACGTAATATTAAATAAAATTTAAATGATACTTGATTACTATTTTAAATATAATATAATTATATAATATGTTATAAATTTTAAATAATATTTAGTATCAATTAAAAAATTATATATAATATAATTATATATTAAGTCAACAACTGGTAATATGTATGGCTATAGCTTGTAGCTATCGTACTCATTCGGCTTTGCATATAATGTTTGGCTTGACTCGAGGTGGCCATGATTCAAGCCTACGGGTTGGTGAAGTGGTGGAGGATCTTCATGCTGGACCAATGCTCGGGCATAAACCGCTTCGTCATATCGTTATTGTCTATCCACTTCAATATGAAAATACATTTGGACATAATAGAAGAGCATTTTTTTTTCAGTAGTTATAATTGTAGTTGCTCGGTAGATTTGTATATGAAATTTGGAATTACATACAAGGTATTCAAATTGTTTGATAGAATTCCTCAAATTAAGATGCTCTCATGGAATGCCCTACACACAAACGTAAATCCAACTTTCGTAGTCTCTATCAACATTCTTGACCTATATTAATTTACCAATGACAAATGTAAATTCAAATTTGTAGTCTTTTCCAATATCCTCCATGCCTATTTTGAAACAAAATCCATGGATTGGGATATAAACGTCTATGAAATCATATCTTAATATAGTAGGAGAGAGAGAGGGGCAGGGATAGAGAAAATTATAGATCGAAGGAGGGAGGGAGGGAGTGAGGGAGAGGTGAGATAGAGAGAGAGGGGGGGGAGAGGGGGTAAGGAGGAAGGTGGGTAGATTGAGAGAGGGAAGGAGGGAAGGAGGGAGAGAGAAAGAGGTATAGATGGATAGGTTATATAGAGAGAAGTAGAGAGGAAAGGTGGGTGGAAGAGAGAGAGAGAGAGTGTGTGTGTTCTTGATCTCAAGGTAGAGAGAATCAGATAAAGGGATGGAGATAGTGAGAGAGAGATGGGTCTAGAGCATAAGATATGAACAATGAGAAAGATAGAAAGAGAGAGAGAGAAAGATGATACAACTTACTGATTAATGAAATTTGACCTCCTGATTACTTGAATTTGACATGGTGATTACTAAAATTTGATTGTCTAAAAAATGATAAGATCTTCCAAAAACTAGAATTTGCATTATACCTCCAAGAGATCCAAAACCTCTCAAACATCTTGAAACTATATACATGAAATATAACTTAAAGTATAAGATAGTAAATGTCCACTTATACTTAAATTTTTATTTCATGTATATAGTTTCATTGGAAAAGAAGTACAAAAACAAAGACAAAGAAAAAAAAAGAGTTCAGCAAAATGCATTCTAAAAACTCATCATTCACATTTGGTGAGCACCAAATTTGGTGCTTGCCAAATGGATTGCATTGGGAAATACCAACCCAAAGGGTTGCACAACCATTTCATGTCAAGAGAATGATTTTTTGAAAGGGTAACAAAATTTCTTACATTTTTGGCTATGCTCTCCATTAGGTTTGCACGTGTTTCAATGCAAATTTATAAAAATACCATGATAACATTAGACTCTCTCTTAGCTATCTAACCATATATTTTTTTCGCATTTTGATTATATTAAGGTTTTAATTTTTAACTTCTTTTGTTAGTGTCTTTGTTTTTGTTAAAAACCGACATGTGCTAGTCTGGGTATAGTTTTTTACTCATTCATCGAATTTTAAAACAAATTACATTTTTAGAAACTAGACTCCATTTTGCACATATTGAAAAAAAAAATTGATTAGTTTTCAAAAAATTTAGGGGGGAGCATACTCAAATTTTTGCTTTTTAGGATGTGTCCACTTCAAAAATTAGTAAAATATTATACTCATTAAAAATTTAGCCGAAAAAATCAGCATAAACTACATGGTATTAGCTCATTTCTCAAGGAAGTGGTTTTTTAAATTCTAAAAAAAAAGTTGACATTTTAGGGGGAGCACAATAGACACTACACTATTTTTTTGATAAAAATAGAACCACTTTGTGTGCTCCCACTTTTTCAAACCCTTAATATCCATTATTTTAAAAAAAAAAGTAGTTTAGAAAGTAGATTCAAAGCACTACAACTCTTGTTCTTCGTGCATCTTCAAATTTTGAGCATAACTATCTTCATTTTCTCGTCAAACATCAGACTTGGCTGAATTTAGAAAAAAAGTGGCATCTTAAGGGTCATTTTTGTGTCACGACTTTGTGCGCTTACCGCTATTGACACAAGTTCATTTTTTTAATGATGTTGGAGTGTTATATTCCAACACCCCCTCTTAATGCTACAACATCAAACTAACTAATAACATAAAAATAAAAAGAGATACATTATGCAAAAGCTTATCTTTGAAAATAATTCTCCGACTAGTGAAAATTCTTCAAGATTCTCCCCAAATGCAAATATAGTCATCTAGCTATCATCCAAGTTCCCAACATCATTGAATACCATTTTCACATGAAGTGTCTCATCACCCTCATAAAGGTATGGTATTGAAATTCCAAGTTTCAGATCTCCCTTAAACTATTGGACACCAATCCTCACCTGCATATCTCATAACCCCAATGAGATATAGTTTCTTTGATCCACAAGCATTTTAGACTATTGAGCATCTATCTATCCTCTACTACATCCTTCTTAATCTTCAAAGTGTTAGCATCTTCAAAATAGAACAATTTATTCATCTTCAATGAAATCATCATCACTACCATCTAGTGGTTCTTCAACAATGGCTAATGTTCCCTCAACTTTTATGATTGCAACAGGTTACACAACAACAAGAGAATCCTCCATAACACATAGCATCAAACTTGACACACAAACTCACAACAACAAGACCTCACATTAGCTTTGATATCAAATTAGAATTTGGAATAGAAAATAAACACTCACTACTCATTATTCATAAACAAGGATTACATATTTATAGGAGAAGAAGATACAACAGTCTTCCTATAAAATAGCAAAATATTTTGATAGCTGACCATAGTTGTTTGACACCAAATTGGACCAAAGACAACACACTAAACTTAATAGATAACAACTTGGACACCTCTACACTATTCTATTGACACATATTTATTTTGTTAATTATGTTGGAGTGTTATATTCCAACAGAGGGACCAATTTCCCACATTAGTAGAAGCAACATTGACATAAGCATCTAAAATATGGAAATCAATGGGTTCCCCCTCTAAAACCACTTCAAAATCAAGGGTGATCCCACAATAGTGGGTTACACTTTTTGGCCAAACTTGGCATTGAACTAAACTTTTTTAACCAAATCTTCACTTTCAAATACCTATAGCTGCTAAACCATGAGGAATTTGAAGATGACGCAAACTAGTTATTTGTGACATTTTTTCTGTAGATTCTAAATATTTAACCAAAAAAAAATTGGAATCATATTTCATTTCTTTTTCCATCTCCTTTGATAACTAGTTTTTAACAATAAACAACATTTTTAAAGAGTGATGTTTACTGTATAACAAAAAAAATCTATGAAGGATAAAATTCTATTTTTTTGAATTTAGATTTGTAACTACGATATCTAGCTCCTTCATTTGGTTTCATAGTGTTTTATTGAATATTATTTTCTTAATTAAGTTTTGAAGTCAAACCAATTACAATTTATACATAGGTTTACTGTATAACACAATTTTTTTTGTATGTATCGAAATTCAATTTTATTTTTGTTGGATCAAGGACATCAATACCAAGAGCATAGCTATTTTCAGATTTTTTTTTGGTATTCTACTATTTTCCCACATGTGCAAAACAAAGAGCTTGATTTTCGGTGAAAAACTTACATTCACAAGAAAATAAAAAAAATATTAATCAAATTAAATATATTTAAAATTATACTTTTTGGGAAGCTTATAATAAGGACTACATACTTACAAAACATAAATTTTAAATTAATTCATTTGATCCCCCAAAAGGTAAATCAAAATTGGCTTTTTATCAGCATTTTGATAAGTGTAGAGGAGACTCCATTATAAGCGTGGTTTAAAACTAGTGGGGTTCTTTCCAAGGGGGTTTGATCGAACCCCCTTCAATTAAAATCCTTTAAATGGAACCTTTCAAGGCTTAAATCATTATATTTTTCAAAAATGTGTGATTTCAGCAAAAATCAAGATGTCCCAGAAAGTGTAACCCATTATTGAGGCAACACCCTTAGTCGAGGTAAAATCATTTTTTTAGGCAAGGGAGGAAGAAATAGGAGTCAAATTGATCCCAGGTTCCTAAGCATCTTCAACAACTAGAGGTTGTACCAATATTTTGGGAGAAGAGTTAAGGTTTTTCAAAATGATCTTATCCTTGCAAAAAGTGATACATTTATGGAAAGGGTTTGCATTATTCTTATAGGCTACTTATATTTGCATATTTGAATAGGGATTGAGCAACATCTGGGCAGAGGCCATGAGTTTGTGAGAGAAAGAAGCAATAATATCCTTCTTCTCATTAGTCGCCAAAGGGTTGAGAGGATTGAAACCCAAGCATTGTTGTCTGTTTGAAATAGTTGCCACAATAGAATGTTTGCCATTTTGACACCTTTCACCAATATTTCCATCTACTACACCTTTTGCCTAAATATACTCCTTGTGTTACATACCACCACAACTCCTTCAAACATGATGCCTTGTTCTTTAGTTATTAGTCTTATATTATGAATATGTAATTTTATTTATTAATTATTTTATTCTTTAATTTTTATCATGTAATTGATAATTTTTTAATTTTAAAATTTTATCCATGCAATATAATTAGTTTTGTAAGTTTTAAATTAATCTTTTATTAAAAACAAAAAAATTGAAGTATAAATTAGTTATTAAAATTTTAGTATCATATAAATTTTAGTGTTTATAAATTAACTTTTAAAAAATTTAGATAAATAAGTGATTTCTTAAATTTAAAATATTTTACTAGTTTTTAAAGTCTTAATTTTACTTTAAAGCTTTTAAATTTTACATGTAATTCTAGATTTAGTATTTTACTTTTAATAGTTTTTTAAGTCTTAATTTTTGCTTTAAATCTTTTTGCATGCAATTCTAATAAAATTTATTTTAAGTTTTAATTTGAATATATAATTTTAATTTATCTTATTATGTAAATTAATTATCATTAATTTTCTAATACATAGTGAATATTAAACAAAATTGAAACTGAATTATTCACAGTGTTCAATATTTATGGTGCTTATAATTCATGTTTACAAGTAATGTCATCATGCTTTGAACTACTACATCTATCATCTAATATAGTTGCAACAAGGGCATTTGTGGCATCATCCTTATAAATCACTAAGGATTAATAAAGAATCATCTAGATATTCAATTAGAAGAACAAAAAATCTTCCTTGGATAACTAATGTTAGTCTAACATTAACAGAGATAAATAAATTATTATTTTATATTTTATTTTCATAGAAAATTTAAAGGTATTTTACTCACGAGGGATACATTTTTTAAATTATTTTATTCATTTATAATAAATTTTTGAAAGAAACGTTATTTGATTAAATGTATAAACCTTATTCAAGATGACTAAGTACAGGATCAAGATTAGAATTTAATAGTAAACAAGTACTAGTCAATGAGACTAAAGTAGTTAATGAGTTAATACTTCCCTTCATGGGTAGCAATCATGGAGGGACTGTCTAGGGACAAGGGACCTAGAGAGGAATATGTACCTACATTTAACAATTCACATCAAACATGGAGTAAAAAACATAACTACATATATTACACCTTGATTTTGTTTGAAAGAGGGTATGTAGGTAATTTGAATAACGAAGAATGTTACTAGTACTCAAGTTTTCAGGGCAGGGTTACGGGATAAACCAACCCATGCTTAAAAATTAATAAATACAAGTAACTAAATGAACCACTTAAGAAAGAAACACACTAAAAATACATAAGTAAATCTTAATCTAAATCTAAAGGTAAAATGAATTCATTATATACTTAAAAGAATCCCAAATGGATTTTCTTAACTCCTTGACGCTTTAAGCCAAATTTTTTTGTGAGACTCAAACCTTTTTATTTTATATACTCATAAAGATGACAACTTCAATGCACTTCCATTAGGGGAGCATAGTATTCAATAAGAGACTTAGGACCCAAGTGGTCCCAATGAGTGTAAATATTTGGCAAAAGAATTACCTATCTCATTTGGATAGATGGTTATCTTGTATCGATAGATGATTAATCCATTTTGATGGATTATTGTATCATATGGATAAATGATTACCTGAGTATACAGTTGAATGAACACATAATAATTTAATAAATGGATAACGTTTTAATATGTCTTATCATGTTTGTATGGATTTATTTCTTATAAGGATGGATGCATATCATATATGGATAGATTATAACCTAAACTATACAATTGAAATAACACCTAATAAATTAATAAGTGGATAAAGTTTTAACAAAATACTAGTAAACTTTTTTATGTGCAATTTGAGGGTTGTTACATCTAGTATCAAAGCTAGGTTTGGAAGCTAGGCCTTGAGATCAATATGACTTGTGTTAATTGGAAATGATTATGAAAGTTTTTAATCACTAATGATAAATTTGGATAAACTATAATTAAGCATTATCAAGTATTGATTAGAAACATATGCTTTCAAGAAATAATAAATGACAAAGGTTGGAGCATCTCATGCTAGCAAATAAGAAAATAAAGAAAGGATCTCATTGAATAATAGAAAGAACCTAAAAATAATAATGGCAGTAGAATTAGTATAATGATCAATTTGTTAACTCAACAAAGAGATAAGATTAGTTTTTTGGAATAAATAATAAATGCTTATAGAACAAGGCAATCCGACATAGAAAATATGGTGGAACAAATTTGAAATCCTTATTAAAGAGGAAATTATTTTAGAAAGAAGGATGAATATTGTTTTTGATACGGTAAGTAGCATTTACAGGGTGTTGTACCCTTAACACAAAGAAGGATGAATATTGGTGTGCCTAATTAGGACTTAGAAATTAGGGAATCAAAGGATTTAAAAGGATCACCCCTCCAAAACTTGATGCAAAATAATTAAGAGGAGCTGAAAATTTGGTTAACATAAAAGGAAAAATACTTTGAATTAAGGGATTACACATAATCCGTTAAGCCTTACAAGGTCTTATCAAATAAATGAATAAGTTGTAGTTTGGTGGACCAATATAAAAGAATAAAATGATTATACTAAGGAAAATATATCATAGGAACAATATGTGCAAAACATTGTTTCCAAAACTATTCCTTGATGAGAGGATGTCATAATTTCATAACCTTAAGTAAAATTCTTTAATATTACAACAATATCGGGATAATTTGTAAAAATATTAAAATATTTTCTAATATACCAAAAATATGAAAGGAGAGAAACTAAAAAATCTCTTATTAGAACTAAACAAAAAAAATATAGTAGAGGTGGACATGCTTAATCTTGAAAGATGAAGTATCAAAGATATTTTTGAGAAAAAATAAATAAATTACAAGCTCTCACTATAGAAATACAAAGTTTTAATTGCTTTAGGATTCAAGCTATAAAAACCAAGATTTAAGGGAAATAAAATCTTCAAAAACCAAAGAACAAACATTTCAATTCAAATTCCTATGTTGAAACAAGAGTGAACACCCATAAGATTGTATGATGTAATCATTGAAAATCCTATAAATATGAAAAATTAAATCACTAATTCCTATCGCGTATGGATATATGATTACTTGAAACTTATACAACTAAAAGGGCACCTAATAGCTTAATAAGTGGATAATTTTTTAACAAAAAAATGGGTGAAATTTTTTAGGTACAACTTCAAGGTTGTTACATAAAGTAATATGAGGGAAGAAAGATCAATATTTTTGAATTCTCTGAACTATTTGTAGGTGTTACCTTGGTGTTGACAGGTGTCACCAACAAGTCAGGTGTTCTAGGCCACAACAATGGAGGTGACAATCTAGAACCTTCTAGAAATGGATGTAGAACATAATCCAAAGGCAAAGATGCCTCCTCTAAATGATGCTCAAGGACTCCAAGACAATGCCAAACTATAAAAAGTGATCATGTGGAGAAATAAAAGGAGGGTTATAATTTTCTCTCACAATATTTGAATAAGATGATGCAACTCCATAAGCTATAACATCAAAGAGGATATGAGTATCCTCAATAGTGTCCTCCAAGTATACAATATAGGACTCACAAAGAAAACACAATTATTTTGCCAAGTACTTGTCCCAAGTAGTATCTAGAAGACAATGAATATCATGGTGTACTATATCATCAAAATTCATACATGTAGCAATAGTAGGCTCATCAAAAGTAATAATAGATGGAGATGAGATCTATGCATTTCATTTAACTACCAACCTTAAATTATGTATCCATATAATATGCTTGAGTATGAATGTCAAATGAATCTCTCATTGTTAGATTATTAGAGTATTTAGCCTCAAGATGTTGACTCCTATATGAAGAATATGAACCCTCTAAATCTTGATTAATATCCATAGAAATTGAATTCTTAATGGAATTATTTGTAGGAAGAGAAAGAGAATTTGTAAGTTTATGTCACCATGACATTCAATATCTTCCCATCCAACAAGAATTGTAATTATTTTATGATGATATGGTTGAAACACATCAAGTGGAAAAAAATAATCTACAACAAGATACTTAAGAATAGAGGTTAGTTCGATTCTCCATACAACTCCCAAAGTTTGGTCCAAATGTCGCAAGAGCACTCTCCCTTAACATCGATAGATTTTGGGATCAAAACTTGCCCTAGCTAATCAAATTTTATTAGTGCATATTTAAATTTTCCTCTTCTTCCTTTGATTTTTGGAAATGGTGTTAGTTATGGAGAAGGATATGATGGAAAAGGAGTACAAGATGAAGTAGATGTCGCAAGAAAAATTTATTCATATGGAGATAGATCTAGAAGAGGTAGAGATGTCAAGGTTGATGTTCTATTGGGTTGAGTATGGGCCCTCACAGTTATTTAATGGTTTCTCACATATTTTTCATATATGTGCATTATTTGAGAAGAATAATTTTTTTTTATTGATCTTCTAAGTTCTTTGTGCTTTCCATTAGGCCTCTACATCTTGGGGATATCTCCATAGCTTATATAGGCCAAGGCGAGACATAGGAAAACATAAGATTATGACTTGAGATATAAAGTGATAATGCTCTTTGATAATGCTCTAAGTAAACTTAAGAAAACTAGTGTAAATAGGACCTAAGAGGTTAACCAGCTAGGTAAGGTACCCCATACATACAAAAAATAATGTCCCCACCCACATATGAGCATCTCATTTTTTCCACTCTAAAATATTTGTGGATCATACTATAGTGTCATACATTGTTACCACTTACAATTTCACGCTAAGTTTAGCACTTGGTTTAAAGTGCACGTTTATGATGTACTCACTTTGGGGCTTGATTAAGAAACTTGATTTAGTGCCTTGTTAACGGTCCTTTCAAGGAAAAACTTCACTAGGAAACTAGCGTCCTACCCATTTTCTCTAAAACTTTAAACTTGGAATGCCAACCTTGTTACATTGTGTGATGCACCTTGTCAGCCTCACCCTCCAAAAATTACTTGGGATGCATATATAAACAACCCTCTTTTTCTCATTTTATACACACTGGCATAAGGATCTATCTATCAACAAGCTCTATATTCTTCCCTATAATCGTGAAGCTCTATACTTGTGAAACATTATTATTATATGCACACTAATCCTTGCAGGTATTCAACTCCTTATGGAGACTTGTGATATGACATCACTCTAACAAGGGCTTCACACTTATGGTAACTGTATTTCATGCTATTTCATTTACTGAATCTTTATCATTTATTTTTCCTCTACTCCCTTGAGAGCACACACTCTTTATCATGGTTATAATTGTTGTTGTGGAGGTGGGGACACCAAAAATAGTTTTGATTGAGGCAATCCCATATATAGCACAACCATCTTTCCTTTTCATTTTTCAAGTCTCAAATCATTGTTACAAAAGGAAAGTGCAACATCTCAATCATTTAGGTCATATAAGGTTTACACAAGAAAAAATAAATTATTTGCTTCTTAGAGGCTAGAGAGACACTCTAGTATGCTAAAAAAAAATCCCCTTTTTATGGTAGGTTCCTCTCTTCATTGACATACCGGATCCTCTTTTGGTTTATGCACATCTTCTTTGAAACTCTTATATTATTGCTCAGACTCTAGCACAGAGCTCTAGTATCCTCAACATCTTTCTCCAGTTTTTGGTTACATGTTCGCCTTTGTCATCCCTTCTCAAATTTGTGTTCATTAACTGAACTATGATATATGTCTATACAATTATTTATTTAATTAGATTATGGTTTGTGATCTCTTAGGTTAATTAAATCACACACTTATCAATCTTTCATCTTTACAACAAAGGAACAAAACCCATGCATCTTGGATCCCCTTTGAGGACGTTAGCCAAGCACAACACCTTTGTCGATTTATGTTCTAAATGTTGTATGGGAGAAGGATTGATCTAGATTAAATTACTAATTAGTCTAATATCTTTTTCTCCTATAACACATACATTATTTATCATCTACATAATTAAATTATGATTTAGAAGACTTAAGACTTGCAAGGTGAATGGTACACCTATTTCTAACACATTGGGGTTATGAAAAGCAAGGTTGAATATGTGGAGTAAATATTGTCTCATGCTTTTCATTGGATGGAGCAAGAGAGAGTGGTCTATTTATAATAGGTATTTGGGTAGGAACTTAGAGAGGGGTGATGGATCATGTTGGGAATGAGATGAATGTGAATGTTAGAAAGCATTTTTTGTTTGTAGGATAGAGGCTACATCTATTTTTCCAAGGTTGTAGTATGTTATTGTTTATTTCATAACTAGATGAAGCTAATATTAAATGTAACCCAAGAACCATAAATTGAGGACCATGCAAATTGTCTTGATTTAATTTAATATTTTGGTTTACATATTGTGTATATTCCCCATATATTGAATCTTTACACTAGTTTGAAATTATCTAGGTTTTCTAATGAAGTAATTCATTGTGATTTTTATATTTCTACACAAAGGTTTAAATGTTGATTAGGGAATAATGATGATAGTCTTTGTGCACAAACTTGACATATTGGTTCAATACAAAAGGTATAGATTTGAACTCATATTCCTAAGACCTCCTAAGAAGAACATAGATTCATTTTGATATATGCTAAGATTTGTATGGTCTTTAAGCCAATTGAAAGAGTTATGATGATACTTCTTAGAATATATGTATACATTCCATTATAGCATTTTAATGCTATTCCCATATATAGATAAGTATTTTGATGGGTGCTTATGTTGTAGAGGTATTCTTCTATGACAATTTTGAAAGTAAGGTATGCAAAAAAACTTCCTAATCTTAGAGGATAGTATTGTGTAAAAGATGTTTAAAATTTAAAAATGGATAAATACATATAAAACATAAATAAAATCATACCATAACATAGGTGTATGCAAGGAAAATCCTTCCGAGAGAAAATCCCTACACTTTAAAGAAGTAATGTATTATCCAATATTCTAAACAAAATTATAATACACTTGTAGAGTATGCATTTATAGGAGTATCACCAACCAAATATTTATAGTAATTATGAGAGCATAAAAATACCTAAAAAATCATGCTATCCTTACCTCCTTCACAAGAATCCTATAAATATAAGTAGTACACAAAACCATCAAATAGTAATTACTGTAAAACCATGAGGTAAAACTACCAAAAATGTGGAACCCAAATACCTAGTTAGAAAATCAACACCCAAATCCAAGATGAATTCACAAGCTAAAAATAGCATATTCATTCCACCAATTATAAAAAACCATCATAATTCACTTACCAACTTGGGTTTTATATTTTGGCTTATTTCTCTCCACTCAAAATTCCTTATGATGTGTCATACCAAACATCATAAGTTGGTCAACAAGTGTAACTCCCTCTAAGAACTATTTTCTATGTCCTATATGTTTTTATGTTTCTAATAAAAGAGGCCAAACTTTTGAAATCCATAAATTTTGATTCACGAGGTCATTGGGGCCTTTTATAAATTGTAGATGTTGAAAATATTTACACAATATGAATCCTTAAAAGTGATTCCAAGGAACCTTAAAAAAAATTATTTTTCCCAAGAACAAAGTCTATACCTAGAAACTAAGGATTTTGTGTTTCATAATCTAAAAATTAAATGAACTTCATACACTCAACATTAGGATCAAGGTTGAGACACCTTTACTAAAAAAATTGAAAGAGTATTTTTTGTCAATCAGAATATATTCACAAGAATTACTATAAGAAATATCACTAATGTATAAAGGCCCATGATGGTTATTGTTAAGAATTTCTTGTGTGAATGTAATGATGGGTATCTCAATGGTGGTTTCAAAAGGAGGGTCTTTATTAAAATAAATTATATCAACTATACTAACCATATAGCTGAATTTGTAGAATACACATTTTGGTCTCTTATATAGAGAATCTAGCTAGTGTTCAAGAGAGGAGAGTGTAATATTAATTAGCTCAACATTATTTGAATAATGAGGGAATGGGTTCATGTGTATTTTTAGATTCTAATTGGGAGGAGTGAAAAAAGGGTTACTCTTATCATTTACTCATATAACTAGATAATTTTATCATCAATCAAATCTCACACTTTATGTTTGAGAGTCATGTACCTTCTGGTGTCATGACTAGGAACCCCATGATACTAACAAAAAGCATTAGGATTATAGTTGTATATAAAAGAAGTGAAATATCAAGAGGAATAATTGGAGGTGGATGAAAGACGCTTACAAATTATAATAGCTTGATAGGAATATATTAGTGTTAAGACTTACCTAAATAGATATGGTTTGAGGGAAATTTTATTGGTAGAAGATGGCAAGGAGAAGGAGAAGTCCAGTGGTTATTAGAAATGGAGAGGTTGTGGTGACTATGTTGACTACATCCTTCTTGCTATTATTGTTGTTGATAGTTTATTATATCTTTGTAAACTTATTGGTCAAAACAGTATTTTTTGGTGCTTTTATTAAGGGTTTTATTTTTTTCCATATTTGTTTCAAAATTCCTAAGGGTACCACATAAGTTTGCAAAGAATTATATTTTTGAAACATTAACTTTTATAGGATAAATGGAGTGAGATTATCCATGAATACTTTTTGAATCTCCACGTTTGGGAGATGATAGTGAATCTTTGTTAATATGGATTGAAAGAATAAGATGAAGTGACTATATTTTTCTTATGGGCCTTGTTTACAAAGTATGAGATCAATAAATATTTCTTCAAGGTAAATTTGAATCTGGAAGTGGTTGATTAAAACTTTTATGATTGTATCAAACATGTGGATGTACCCATGAACCATTAAATAGAACCACTCAAGAATATAATATTTAAGTGACTATATTGAAATATTTTACATAAGATGTGATCACTACATACATAATTTAGATATAAATAATAGCATGTTCTTATATGTGTTGTTAGGTCTCCCTTTCTATCGTAAAGAGGGAGGTAGAGTCCTTTAAAGTTGATTTTAAATGGATGTGTCAGAATATAATAAGATAAGGCATTGTGATGTAATTGTATTGCAGTTTCTCTTAGGTTGGTAGGTAAGACAACTAATTTTCAATGCACTTGTTGAAGATAATGTACAACATGTGACATGATAGGGTCCAAGTGATAGGATATAGGGTATATGGTAGAGGGTTATGTGAAGAAACTTGGTGACATGAGTGATAAGATGGAATTTGTTGGGGTAAAGTAGATAAGGAAAGGGGGAAAATTAGGTGTGGTACATACTAATTTAGGAGGTAAAGTATAGAAATGATGAGATAGATATGGTGGCGTAGAAGTAGATGATAAGGGAGAAACAATCATCATAGAGGTAGAGGGTGGGGATGTAGTGGTGATCATGAGCACATGAGTGTATGAAGGGATGTTTGTAGGGTGATATGTAGGTGTAGGAGTAGGAGTTTGTATAAAGAAAGAAGAAATCAATAAGAAAGTAAAAGGTGGTATTATTTTGGAGAAGAGGTTCAACAATGATGAATGGAACATTAGATGGGATAGGATCAATGCATGATCAAATGATAGAGGAAACAACATTATATTTCATAGTTTTGAGAGGTCAAAACATGTTGGATGAGGGAGCATGCAAATGCACAACATTCCAAATTTTGAAACATTTCTAACCCAATTATATTATTTAGGATAAGGTTGCCTATGGAGTCAATGAAATTAGATGGAAGTGAGGCAATATCTAGGATAACGACATTCCCAAATTTTTGTATTTGAGAGATAATTTTAATTTGATTTTGAAGGTCAAATTTTTGTATTTGAGAGACAATTTTAATTTGATTTTGAAGGTAAAGTTGATCTTATTGGTCAATGAAGGAAGAAAGGGATGATGTCTTCAATATCTAAGTGAAGGATGATGTTGATCAAAACCATTGATGGGTTTAAGCAATGATAGTGAATA
Source organism: Sequoiadendron giganteum (assembly GCA_007115665.2). Lineage (NCBI taxonomy): Eukaryota > Viridiplantae > Streptophyta > Pinopsida > Cupressales > Cupressaceae > Sequoiadendron > Sequoiadendron giganteum. The sequence goes on along the minus strand of CM021107.1, from coordinate 171,942,746 downwards.
GGAATTATTTTTAGAGTAAGGTCTTAGTCTTTGGGAAGAGGAGGTAGAGGGCATGAACTAGGCCTACCATCAAATGATAAGAAATTTTTTTTATCACTAGTGCAAAGAACAATGAAGTACATGCAATTAGCACTCTATTTGAAGAAAATCAAGAAGTTTAAATTAAAAAAACACTAGATAAGTTTAAATTAAAAGAAAATTTAGATACTACTTGAACTTATTCAAATCAAAAGGAAGAATAGTAATAAATTTACATTTAATTATAAACCTAACCACATATAAAATAGATGAAATATACGTCTATCAATTTTATAAAATGAGATCCTGATGAACTTTGAATGGTATTAATAGTGGGTAGTATAAGGTTGTTTTAGTGTGACCATGTGCAAATAGATGGAAATTAGTGTTTCCTTAGACCATATTGATAATATTAACACTAATAGGAAATTAGGAGATATGGGTTTGATAGCACAACAAAAAATATGAAAGAATCAACCAAGTGGAAACACAAGCACAAATTAGACTAGGGAAGAGGATAGAAAAATGACATGAAACATATGCATCTATATTTTAGTAGAACTAAAAGATATTGAATAAAGGCCTCTCAAGGAGTCACTAAACCAATTTTTACTATATTATAAGCTAAAAAAATTAGTGTAATATGTTGTGCAGCCTAATCATATGTGTTGGGAATTTCATGTAGGGTGGTGCAATTAATAAAAAAAGTAATCAATGCAAATAACATATGTAAAGAATAGAATAAATTCACAGAGATAAAAAAATTTAACATAGTTCACCCAAAGTGGGCTACGTCCACAAATAGCAATCCAAATTTATTAATTCACCAACAAAAAAAAATTACATTAACCTATAGCACTATCATAGCTACATGTACAGATAAAAATGACTACACTCTAGTTGTGCACATACATTGCTACGTGCTCATTTACAAACTACACTCTTTTCCCAACATGTTGTTGTGTGTTACTCCAACACAACAAACTATTCAGAACCGCAATCTGTTAAACTTTTTTAATTCACACTAATTGTTGTGAGTAACTAACATCTTCCCATGCATTCAAACCTAAAAAATAAAGTCTATTTTTGAGCAGTTACAAACTAATTTTCAATCAAATTATTTACAAAATTCCTTTAATAAAAATAGGCAATTTTTTTCTTTTGAGGCACTGCCCTCGAGCTCAGACCATGCAGAAGGGACTTTGCCCCCTGCACTCTCCCATTAATTATTTTGGGGGGAAACTGCAACTACCAACGTGGCTAAAATTTAACATTAGAGTATGATCAGGCTCCACAAAATAATGGTCTCCCACTTGGATACTGATCAGACTCCACACCAAACCATCTCCCACTTGGAGACTAATCCTATAGCACCTCTACCCCTATAGCTCCCATTGGAGCTTGGACATAGTTGTTCCTTACTTCCACCAGTTTTAATCTTGAAGACCAATGGAATATGAAGACAAAATCAACTTATCCCATGTTATTGCCTTCATAAACATATCTACTGGATTTTTTCTTATATGAATTTTATACAACTTCAACTAACCATCCTCCAACATAGACCAGATGAAGTGGTACCTCGGTTATGTGTTTTGTTTTTTAATGAAGTACATAATTCTTGGCAAGATGAATGGAACTCTGACTTCCGTATATAAAAAAATTATAAGCATGCTACTTGCCTAATTCCTCTAAGAAATGATGCAGTCAAATCATCTCTTTGCTAGCTTCAATTGCAACTACATATTCCACCTTTGTAGTTGACAAAGCAATAAATTTTTCCAACCTTGAAATTCAACTAACTATTGTCCCACCTACAGTAAACGCATAACCTATAGCATTGCGCCTAGTATCTATGTCAACCATAAAATCAAAGTCAACATAACCTTGTAAATCAATGTTTGATCCTCCAAAACATAAATGTTTGGTATTTGTCCCTCTCAAATACCTGAGAATCCATTTCATAGCATTCCAATGTTCCATTCCTAGATATACCTTCTCACAACTCCAACAACATGTCCAATATCTAGCCTCATGCATACCATGGCATACATTAAACTACCAATAACTAAAGAATATGAAATCTTAAATTTTTTATCTTCCTCAGGTCTTATGTCTTTGGACACATCTCCTTAGTTTTAAAATGACTAGGCAAATATGTGCTAATAGATTTGGAATTTTCCATATCAAATTGTTTCAACAAATTTTCTACATATTCACTTTGAGATGGAGTTAATTTTTGTTTGCCCTATCCCATGAAATCCTCATACTAAGGATTTTTTTGGCTACACCCAAATCCTTCATAGCAAAAGAATTTTCTAACTTCTATTTCAGCTCATTAATATGCTCCATATTAGATCCTGCAACAAGCATGTCATCAACATTTAATAATAGGATAATGTAACTACCATTATCCGACCTCTTAAAATAAACATAATGGTCAGAATGACACCAACAGTAACCTTGTCCAACCATAAAACTATCAAATTTTAAATACAATTGCCGAGGTGCTTGCTTCAAGCCATACAAACTCTTTTTTAATCTATACACTAAATTCTCCTTACCTCTAACTTCATATCCTTTAAATTCTCCTTATTTCTGATTTCATATCCTTGTGGTTGTTGCATATATATTTCTTCTTCCAAACCTTCATGGAGAAACATTGTTTTCACATCTAGTTGTTCAAGATGCAAATCTTCTACAACCACAAGACTTAAAATATTTTTATTAAAGGTCATTTTTACTTTCGGAGAATTTTTTTAATCAAAATCAATACCTTTATTTTGTACAAAACCTTTTACCATGATTCTGACCTTAAATCTTTTATTTCCTCCTTTTAGCCTAAAAACATATTTATTTAGCATATTTATTTAGCAAAGCTCTTTTACCTGTAGGTAGTTTGATTAAATCCCAAGTCTGATTTTATAGCAAGGAATCCATTTCTTCTTTCATTCCCCACTCTCAATGTTCTTTGGTATCCACCCACATAACTTCTTCATACCCTTTTGTTTCACCAACATCAATTAATAAAATTGAATATAAAGAAGGAGAAAATCTTTTGGGAGGTCTACTTATCCTTTTACCTCAAAAAATTCTAAAATTTTCAAGGATGATTTAAAACAATCTATTGGCCAATTATTTATATGGAAAATTATCCTAGAGATTACCAAAAAGTGAAATAAAGCAATAAAATGGGTTAATTTCAAGATAAAATACATTATAGATAAGACAAAAATAAGTAATTAGAGAGATACACTTGATATTTTGACACATGCACACTAAAAATAAATAGCATGAGCTATAAAAGATTAAAAAACCTAACTTTAATTAAAATAGATCCTAGGTCAAGGCCACTCACCATAGTCCTACCCTAACAACATACTATAAAACCTAGTCTAGGTGGTGGATATGATCTAATATCTTAGAATGCTTCCAAATTTGGCACTGAGGTTTGTCATCACTTCCAACTACTTTTCACTTTGAAATTCCTTAGGATTTTTCATATATTTTCTTGTATTTCACCTACAAGTCAAAAAATTGTTGAAAATTTTGCAAACAAGAATAGTTGAAGGGAAATATTCCATAGTCAATCCCTTGTGGGCATCCAAGAATGAATCCACATAACATAAAACACTGGTAAAAATATTTAAAAAAAGGTTTATACTCTAATTAGTGTAAAAGACAAGTAAACTAGTAAGCAACCACCACTAAGAATTGGTCCCTAGGATCAAGGAGGTTTAATTTTCTATGAAAAACAAGGGTAAAGGGGGATATATAAGGGTTGTGATTATGGTTCAAGATAAACTTCTAGATACATAATCTAAAGTCCAAAAAGATATGATTTTGAATTAAACTTAGGAGATATGATCTAGTTAATTAATTTAGCAAAAGGTATTAAGGTTATTATAAGGAAGAGGTAAGTGGAACATGAAAAGGTAAAACACCTATGTGAAGGTAAATAAGTGGTGGAAAAAATTGAATTAAAATATAACACATCCAAAAGGAGATAGGGTGACTTAGGAGAAAAAGGAATAAATACAAGAAGACAATAAGGGCCAAAATCACAAAACAAAACATAAGCTAGAGTAAGCACAAAACACAGGAAAGAGAATTGGAAAGTGTATATATATATATATATATTTCCTCTTAGGATATTCTCTTTTTCTTGATTTGTATTCATTTATAATTCAAATTATGATGTTTTATCAAGATTCAAGTCCATAATTTTTGAACCAAACTCACTGAATCATATTCATGTGTAGTGGTTCATACAAACCCATCTCTCATGAGCAAGAATGGTCTACTTAGCACTAATTGCATCTAGTGATCCTTGGAAGGGAAAATCATTGGAGGAGCGATGCAAATTCATAGTTATAGTTGGCCTTTAAAATGATTTGAAGTTACATTGTGAGCATCACATATATGCAGTGAGTTCTAAGTAAACTATTCATGCTCACGAGATATTGGTTAGTGTGAAACACTACTCATGAAATATGATCAATGAGTTTGACTTAAAAGAACCACAATTGAATCTTAATAAAACAACATAATTTGATACATAGCAAAAATTCCCTTATTGTTCAAATTATCAAACAATATTAGTTCTAAATGTTAGAGGACATTGAGAAAAGTTGACCTAAGTGGCATTGGTTGTGCCCAAATGATGAGCAACAAATGAGTTAGAATATCAATTAAATTTAATATCCATTTGTCACACATGCTCTAAGAAAGAACAATTGAATTTAGAAGTCAAAAAGTGAACATGGTAGAAGTGATGAGAGGAGGAAATAAACATGATTGTCGAAGTGGTACTACCCAATTCCTCTCTTATATATTTGACAATGGGGGTAATTACCCCACATTGAATTTCTGATTGAACTCAACATAGTATATATCATTGAACACAAACAAGAAATGGTGAAGGGAGAATCTCCCTCAATCACAACCTTACACAGACAACAAAATTTAGGAACAAAAAACATACAACTTTATTATACTTACATGAAATCATCTACATACATGCAATCAAATGCAATACAACTATTTGGTCACAAGACCATTATTAAAAAAATATGGGTTGCAAATACATGCAAAAAAATAGACATGCAAGTCTGTGAATGGCAATAATGGCCATTGAAACCCCAACCTTTGTTTTGTGCTAAAAAGCAAGAAATTTGTTTATCTCCTCATCCAAAATGGATCTCTTTCCATTCGTGACCACTTTATATGATTTTTCCACTTGTCAATGAACTATCACTTCCATTTTGGCACCAAAAAATCTAATTGTCCCTTTTTTGGGCCTAAGAAAATTCCTAAATTTTAGTCCAACTTCCAAGAGCCATAACTTTTGACTCGATGATTAGATTGAAAAATTGTTTTCACCATTGGAAATCTCTCGAAAATCCAAAGGTCTGTCAGAGATTCCTTTAGGGACCTAATGATTTTGGCCATTTTTCAAGCCCATTCGAAATCTCTAGTACCTCAAAATTGATTTTGAATATTTATAAAGAGATTTTGAAGACAAAAATGTTAATATCTCACAAATGAAAAAATGGTATTAAAGTGATTTCTTCACCATTAGTCTCATTTCACCATTTTGGAGCTCTGTGTAATATTTCATGTCCATACATGCACAAATGCCAACTTACTAAAAATAATAAACCTATCATTTTAGCCCTTCCAACTTAATTAAAATAGTAACCTTGCCATTTTTAGCCCTTATTGAAAAATTATTCACCAAACCTAATAGAAATAAAAATAAACATTTTTTTTGGGATGCAAGATTGCTCTTACACCTTAGATGTTCTTGCATCAGACACCAAGGGAAATTTGAGAAGTGACATTGTCACATCTTAGGTGTTGTGAAGAAAACAAATATGTTTAGACTTTGTCTTAGATAGCCATGACAAATCTTCAACAGGTATTCATTTCTCCTTAACCAAGTATTATTCATATTGTTTGTTTTGTGTACTTCTACTCACACAACTATCCAAGATGTCTTTTATCTCCTCTTTTGAAGTAGGTGCTGAAATATTCTATTGTTCTTTATTGGTCCATCCTCCATATCTCCTTCATGATATTTTGTTAAATCAGCAATGTTGAACATCGGAGAGATGTTTACCCCACTCAACAACACTACCTCATAGGAATTTCTTGAATCATGCTTCTTCAAAATCTTGCATGGTCTAAATTTCTTCATTTTATATTTGTTATATGTTCCCATTGGGAACCTTTCTTTCTTGAAGTGAACCATGACTTCATCTCCAACCTAGAATTCCTTAAATCTCTATTTTTTATCTACCTTAGATTTGTACTGATAATTCATCTTAAGGATATGATAGTGATAGAATAGCATCACTAGTCTTATGACATAGAATGAAATGTGTCATCTTTGAAAATTTATCCACCACCATGAATATTGAGTCATATCCTCTATGTGTCCTCAATAAACCAAGAAAAAATCCCATACTAATATCTTCCCATGGCCTCTTGGTACAGGTAATGGCTTATACAGCCCAATATTCTGACTTACCCCTTTAGCCATCTAGCATACTTTACAAATCTGCACAAACTTTTTCATATCTTGGTACAACTGTGGCCAATAATAATTCTCATTTACAAGAGAAATGGTCTTATCTTGACCATAGTTCCATGCCAATCCTTTGCTATGCTTATCCTTAATCAAGTTATCTCTCATAGAACTTCGTGGAAAGCCCAACTGGCTTCCTCTGAGCAAAATACCATCCTGTATTATGAAATCCAACCATCTTGTCTTATCCAAAGTAATAGGTTCCAAATAAGCCTTACAGGCCTCTACAAAGTCTAGATCTTAAGGATACAAAGTCTTGAGTTCATTGAACCCAACAACTTCTATCTTCATCTCTATAAAAAAAAAATACCTTTTTCTTGAGGCATTTGCAACTTTGTTTGACTTCCCACTTCTGTGTTTTAAGACAAAACTAACTCTTCAAAAACTCAACCCATTTTAAATGCCTTTGGTTCAACTTCCCTTGACTACTATGGTGCTATAAGGCCTGATGATCAATATATAAAATAAATTCTTTTGGAAAAAAATAGTGTCTCCATTTCTTTAAACCTTGAACTATTGCATAAAACTCCTAATCATAGACATAATATTTTATCTTGATATCATTCAATTTTTCACTAAAATAGGCAATAGGCTTACCATCTTGACTTAAAATAGCTCCTATGGCACTACCACTGGCATCACAATATACTTGAAACACCTTATTGAAATTGGAAGCACCGAAACAAGTTGCTCTATGAATTTCTTCTTTAACAAATAAAAACTCTTACCTACTCCTACAATCCATTTAAACTCTTTTTTGTCCCCTTTTATTGTCTTTGTTAGGGCTGCACAAATACTACTGAAACTCTTCATAATTTTTCTATAAAAACTTGCTAGTCCATGAAATGATCTTACCTCTGTAACACTCCTTGGTGTAGGCCACTCAATGATAAACTTTACTTTCTCTAAGTCCATCTTAAAACCCTTAGTTGAGACTAAACATCCCAGATATATCAACTCCTTTACAAAGCTTCATTTCTTCAAGTTAATCAATAATTTATCTTCCCTTAGCTTCTCAAAAACTCTATGGATATGTAGCAAGTGCTCCTCCAATGTCTTACAAAAAATTAAAATTTCATCTAAATAAGCAATGACAAATTTACCCTTCTTTTAATACTTTATTCAAGAGCCGCATGAATGTGCTCGACACATTGGTTAGCCCAAATGGAATGACTAACCACTCATACAATCCCTCCTTGGTTTTGAAGATTGTCTTCCATTCATCTCCCTCTCCAATCCGGATCTAATGATATCCACTCTTCAAGTCAATATTTGTGAAGTACTTTGCTCCACACAAGCTATCCATAATTTCATCCATCCTTGGAAAGGGAAATTTGTACTTGATTGTAATCTTTTTAGTGGCTCAAGAGTATGTACACATCATCCACTCTACATCCTTCTTTGGTGCTAGTACTATAGGTACTACACATGGATCGGGGCTCTCTCAGATCAATCCTTTCCTCAACAACTTGTGGACTTGTATGTTTAGTTCCTCATTCTTACAGGAATCATTCTATGGGATGCCTTATTTGGAAATTTGGATCCTAGTATTAAATCCATCTAGTGACTAACCTTCAAGTACATTATCTAAGTGTCCTAGAATTCTCCCAGTAGATCTGAAACTTCTACTAGTACATATTCTTCTTTTTTGACTCTAGGAATCAACACAAAGCACACATGCTTGTGCTTCATACCATCTAAAAATTTCCTACCATATACCAAACAAACTCTTGCATTACTACAAAATTTTCTCCTACCTCCTTTAAGGGCTTCAACTTATGACAAACTCCATCCTTTGTTAGGGAATATGTGTTAGCATGGCCATCATGGACAACGTTCCGATCAAACTGCCATAGGCTCCCTAGTAATAAATGACATGCATCCATAGGCATGATGTCACACAATCCCTCATCATGGTAATTCACAATATTGAACTTCACAAAATATTGTTCATTGACCAAAACTCTATGGTCTTTTTGCAACCATACAATCTGATACAGATGTGAGTGCCTCTTCCTTTCCAACTATAACTTGTTAACCACATCTAAAATGAGATTATATGTGCTACCATTATCAATGATAACATCACAACATTTACCTCCAAATTTGCACCCTGTGTGAAACAAACTCTTCCTTCAAATGAGTTCATTTTATTCATTCAAAAGTGCTCTCCTAATGACCAATCTCTCCTCTTTCTGCATCTTTAGAATGCTTAAATTTAACTTCATCATCTACATGTCCAGCTCGTGCATTACCTTCAGGTCTTCTATTTTTCCTTCCTTAATGTTGTGGACACTCGTATGCTTCATTTATTTCTTCTCCTAGTTGGAAATAGGTTCCTCTAAAGCCTCCTCTCATGGGGCCTCATCCAAGTCTTCCTCTTCCTCTTTGTTCACCATTGTTCTAGTTTCAAAGGAAATAAAAATGATCTCCTTTGGTTTTGACTAGGATCAACTTCTTCATTCTTATTTTGATCTTCATTTCGTCCTCCATAAGATCTTCCACCAGTCCTACCACCATGACCTCTTCATCTTTGTTGGATTTCAAATCTTTGGTTTATCTTCTCTTCTACCTTTAGGTAAAATTGATAAGCATCTTCTATTGTGGTCATGTTGACCAAATTCAACTCTTCTTGAATATTTGGTTTCAACCCATTTATATAATGAGCTACCTTCTCCTTGTTGGCCTCTTAATGGATAGTTATGACTATGACCTTTTAGAACTCTTTTGTGTACTCATTCGCAGTATTACCATCTTTCTTCAAACCTTGCATACATTTTAGTAGATCTAACTCATAATCAATAGGAATAAATTGTCTCTTTAACTTCTCCACCATTCGGTCCATCTTGTGATTTTCTCTTTACCTCTTATATATCTTTCTAGTTGTACTTCTTTCCACCAAATGTTGGCATGACCTTTCAATTTTGTCTTTGTAAATCTGACCCTCCTAGGGTCTTCTATTGTTTCTACTCAAAGTACTCTTCCATGCCATTGATCCAATCAATCAATTCTTTCGGATTGAGATTTTTGGAGTGTTGAAAAACTCCAATCTTGGAGAGAGCCTTCAATATTCTAACATGTTCATAGTCTTCTAGTTTGTCTTGTTCTTCTTCATACTATGCTTCTTTTTCAAATTAATCTTCACTTTCATCTCCTCTTCTAAGATCAATTCCTCTACGCAGCTCCTCTTGAAGTGCTTGAACTTGTTTCTACAAGGCTCTAAAACCCTCTTTTTGTACTACAATATTCCTTCCACCACCATAATTTCTCTGTGGAGGCATTCTAATCACTTCTCTTACAAACCCACAATGGCAAGTCCCTATGCAAACTGCCCCATGTTTGGTGATCTATTTACATGCTCAATAACTCCCACTCTAATACCACTTGGTAAAGGGAGACTCTCCCTCAATCACACCCTTACACAAACAACAAAATTTGAGATCAAAAAACATGTAGCTTTATTATACTTCCATGAAATCATATACATACATGCAATCAAATGCAATACCACTATCTGGTAACAAGACCACTATTACAAAAATTTGGGTTGCAAATACATGCAAAAAATCAGACATGCAAGTTTGTGAATGGCCATTGAAACACCAACCTCTATTATGTGCTGAAAAAAAGGAAATTCCGTTGTCTCCTCATCTAGAATGGATCTGTTTCCATTTGTTACCACTTTATATGATTTTTCCAAATTGTCACTTCCATTTTGATGCAAAATAGGTCCAATTGTCCCTTTCTCAAGCTTAAGAAAATTCCTAAATTTTAGTCCAACTTTCGAGAGCCATAACTTTTGACTCGAGCCTTAGATTGATAAACTATTTACATCATTGGAAAGCTCTTGAAAAAATGAAGGAAAGGGATTTTGAAGACAAACATTACTATCTCAATGATGAAAAATGGTATTGAAGTGATTTCTTCACCATTGAATTCATTTCACGATTTTGGAGCTCTGTGTAAGATTTCATGTTCACGAGGAAGCTTTCTAGCAAAAAGCCGTGAATTTTGTAACTAAAATATGCTCTCCAAATTTGTGAATCATTCAATTTCAACATGGAGAAATTTGTAAAACCTATCAATTTCTCTTTGGTGTGAACAAAATTTGGGAAGGAGTCATGAGTCTGCAACAAACCGAAACCCTAACATCTGCAATGAACATGACACCATGCATATAAGCATAAAATCATCTAGAGAAGGGGAGAGTAGTGGTAGATTATTCTATGAGTCTTTGCTATAGCAATGTGAGAGCATCAATATATTCACACCAAAAAGTACCCTAGTAGAGCATCGCACCATTTCAAACCTACAAACAGAATTTGTTTTACAACAAACCCAACAATGAATGTATCATGTTCATGAAGAATAAAGCTCGAGAGAAACCTTATTCCTACCCAAAAGAATTCCAACATCCCTCTCTCTCTCCAATGCGTTGGGAAATAGATCAAATTCAGGCCCAACCTCAATTTTAGCTCTCCTTGAGTTGAATGCGAACATGGTGGAAGAAATTCCTACATAGACTTCATAAAGTAACACTGGCCGATGCCCACAAACCTCTCCATCCTCCAACACTGGTTCTTTGATGACAAATTTCTAGAATGTATCTAAAGCAAAGGTGAATGAGACTCTAAATTCTCATATAGAAAAAGGAATGCATAAAACTCATCCTCGGACTCAACAAGCTACCAATGGAGGTAAGACCCTTGATTTCTTTCTCCTTGATGAGGTTTTAGATGTGATTGATGGCTATAAGCAAAGAATAGTCATTCTATTTTTCCTTCGAGAAATCCCTTCTGAGTGAGATTTTTATAAATGGGCAAAAACACATTGGGAAAATAGGGGCTAGATGATAGAGTCTATCAGAGGGCTAGGAAAGGGTTACATTTCATGCACATTTTTCTCAATTGAACATGCATATAGGTTGCTCTGCATTATGGATCTTGGACAATATGTGGACAAATTTTTTATCTACAAGCATGGGATTTTGACTTCCACCTTGAAGGAGCCTCCAAGTCTCGATACCCAATGTGGGTAGAATTCCCTTTTTTGAATTTGGATTTCCATTTGTTCCTCAAAGACATAGCAACCCAATTAGGTTGAATTTTATGGTGTAAAAGTAATACTAATAATTATTCAAGTATTTGTGTTCACCCTAGAGCCTGCATTGAAGTTGAATTAAACCAAACTTTGCTTGATACCCTGCAACTTATTGGTCTAGGTTTTTTCTTTTTTCAACCCATTTCTTACCTCAACAAACCTGATGCTTGTTTTTATTGCCACAAAGAAAGGCATTTAATTATAAATTTCCCTATTCGTAAACCCAAAACTAATTCCTCCCCTTCTTCACTAACTCCATCAGTTTCTTCTCCTCTCATAGCTCAAGTTCACCACTCTCATAAAGTCTCCCCTCATGGAAACGTTCTCCCTTCTCCACCCTCCATTCAACCATCACCAACCCCTTCCCCCTTTCAATCAAGGCCCTCCATCATTTCTTCAAATTGTCATCCCTCCCCTCTAGCAAATATTTTGCATAGTCCTAATTATTTGGTTCCAAGTTCTCCTTCAGATAAAACTTCAACTTACAAGGAGGTCATCCTTGAGGAAGGATGAAGGATGATTAAAAAAAGAGGAAATCTTGAATCTACAACTGAATGACCAAAACCATGGGAATCAACCTACTGCTCCTAGAGCTAGATCTCCCTCTCCAAACCCTATCAAACAAAGGTCTAGATCCCATAGTGAGGAACTCTCTAGGGAATTAATTCCACTCCAACAACAAGACTACTTATGGGAGAATCAATTCAAAGTTCTAGACTTGGACGATATTGACTCCCTACCCTAAGTTCAATGAATTTTTATGCCATGTCATGGAATGTTAGGGGTTTATCTATCCCCTCTAGAAAAGTTCATGTTAAGAAAGCTTTGCAAAGTCACAAGCCAGATGTAATTTTATTGCAAGAAGTCAAACTTGCAGATACTCACCTCCAACGTTCTCTTCAATCCTCCAACCCACTAGACTACCCTTCAAGCTCAACACCTCTCACCTTAACCATCCTAACTGTCGTGCTTCTCTTATCTCCATTTGGAACGAAGCCCCTAGAACTCAACATAAAATTGGTTGGTTACAATGGTGAAATGAAGCTATTATCCATTGCACCACCTTCCTAAGATCTTATGGGAAAAGAATGACTTGAAAAAAATCTAGAATGGAAAAAACTAAGATACCAATTGGAAAAAAATAGAATTCTTTTAAATTCGGCACCAACTAACATCTCTCTTCAACATGTGGTTGTTTCTGAAATGAAACTTAGAAGATTTGAATTTTACTGAGGTCAAGGAGCTCAACTAAGGGCTGGGCTTCATTACATGAAAGGAGACAAAGGAACAAAGTTATTTTTCAATTATCTCAAACACAAACATTCTCAAGAAAGAAAAATGTCTATATGATCAAGAGGGGCACAAACATGACAATCTAGATGATATCAAATCTGTCTTTTTTCGGAACTATCGACAATTGTTTATGGATCCCACTGAAGGTGATCAAATTCAAAATGTTATTAAAGATATGGTTGGAAATTGCATTCCCAATAAGATCAATCCTGAACAACAAACCTACTTAGACCGCTTGTTCACCTTTGAAGAGTTTGATGCCACTGTGAAGGATATAGCTGACTCAAAAAGTCTCGGTATTGATGGCTTAACTACATAATTTTATAAAACAATGTGGTCATTCATTAGGGAGGACTTCAATGAGGTCTATATAGAAGCCTTATCACAAGAATCCTTGGGTTTCTCTATAATCAAGGGTTGATTAAATTAATTCCTAAAGGAAAAAAAGATAACAACATTTCAAGGTGGAGACCAATTACTCTTCTTAACACATCCTACAAGATTATAGTCAAAACTATTGCTAAAAGAATTAAACATATAATTCAAGAAATTGTAAGGCTCGAGAAAACTGGTTTTATTGGAGGAAGATTCATACTCGTTAACTTGGTGCTAGCCTGAGAAACTGTGGAATGGGCTCAACGGACTGGACAAAATTGCCTCCTCATCAAATTGGATTTTGACAAAGCTTATGATAGGATTAGGTGGCAATTCATATTAGAAATGTTTAAATGGTTAGGCTCTGGTCCCAAGCTCATCACCCACATAAAACTCCTATTTTTTTATGCTAATGCTTGCCTAGCTATTAATGGGTCAATCTCTCAAACCTTTCCTCTTCAAAGATCGGTAAGGCAAGGATGCCCCTTAGCTCCTTTCCTCTATCTTCTCACTATCGATGCTCTTTGATACCTTTTAATTCATGCAAAAAAGTAGAACCTCATACATGGTATTTCTCTACTTGTTGATGAAGTTGCTCTTAATTCTCATTTTGCTAATGATAGCTTTTATTCATTCAAAAATCTCAAGAAGAGCTTAGCAACACCTTTGAAGTCTTAGACTTGTTTTGTTCAACTACTAGCTCCCAACTATCTAACAAAACTGAATTATGGATGACTTCTTCTGATTAGCCACCTCCTTAGATACCCCCACAATGGAAATTCAGCAACCATGGTGTTATTTCAAGATACCTCAGCATCCCCTTTGGGATAGGAGTTTCATTATCTAAAATGTGGAAATAGTTTATACATAAATTAAAAAGCAAGCTTGAACTATGGTCAAATAAATTTCTCTCTTTGGTTGGACACATTCATATTGCAAACAAAATCCTCATAGCTAGTCATGTTTACATTTCATCATGTCAACTTCCTTCAAAAAACAACTATAATCAATTAACTCAATTAATTAGAGAGTTTCTTTGGAGAAAAATGGAATAATCAAAAAGGTCGTCCAGTTGCTTCATGGTTGTATTGTATTCAACCAAAAAATAAAGGGGGTGTAGGAGTGATTGATCCCCTTACACAAGGGATCTACCTCATAGCCAAATGGATTACTAGATCTTTTCATGGAGTAGCCCCATGGAAGTCTCTTATTAGACACATAATAGCTACAGCTAAAGCCAAAAAAATTTGGGAAGAGGTTGTGTGGAAGGATAAAATCCTTATAGCAAAATACTTTAATCCTCAAGCTTCTAGACAACTTCTAAGCATATGGAGAGTGGCAAAAAGTGTCTCCTCTTCTTGAATGGAAATGGCAAGACCTTAGTCATGGGATGAGATTCTCTGCTTCATCTATTTGGTGGAATAGATTGATTTGTTTACATGAGCAATCTCTGCTATTAATCCTCATTTGTATATCAAGATCTTATTCAAAAAAGGCATCACCAAATTCAGGGACATTTGGGAGTCCTCAGCATTAACTTGAAAAAATGACTTGCAACTCAAACACGATTTCAATTTGTCTAATTGTCTAATCAACAACATCCACAAGGTGCATGATGTTGTCCCTCTAGATCTTCAATTGAAACTTTCTATTCCCATTTCATGCAAAAATTTTAAAGACTAGAGGTGGATTCCAAGTTTTAATATAGAAAAAGTTCTCTTAAGTTAATCTACAATAAGCTTCTTCCACCAATCCAAATGCAACTAAGGTTAAATTTGAAATGGAATGTGAGTTGGTCTAAATCCAAACGGTTTAATTTGAGCATCAATGTTTGGAGATCCAAAGCTGAAGCTAAAGCACAATTTCTAGCATGGAAGATTATCTACTATAAAAAAATTGTGGGAGAATGCCTCACCTTTCTCCCTACCCACTCTTCCAAATGTCCTTTTTGTCACAATTCAAAAACCATTAAACATGCTTTCTAGATGTGCAAGTATGACTAGGAAATTTGGCAAACAACTTTGGCCGTTATCCTTGCTATATTTAACAAAAAATTAAGATGGAAATCAACACTGTTAAAGCTACATTGTTCACAAAATATGGTTTCAGAATCTTTTCATCAATGTATTCTATTGTATATTTGGAAGCTTCGATGTAAAGCAATTTTCTCTGATGTTTTCTTGCCTATAGAAGTAATTATGCATGGTTTATTCTCTAGCATTATTTTGGAGCAATCAACACTTGTTAGAGCCTTGAAAGAAAAACTCAATTACAATTTAGAGCTCAAGATACAAATAGCTCAAATGCAGTCCCAATTGGCAACTATTGCTAAGAACCACCATAGATCTCTACTCACTTCTATGGAAATTGTTACAAAGGAGCAAGTTCTTTATACTCTTGGAGAAAAGTAATATCTATCATATTGTAATTTGCAAGCTACAACTATATTGTCACATGCAATTGTTTCATGTTGATTTGCTTTGTTGGTGACAGTCCCTAGAAGCAGACTTTGGGATAGAATGGAACAACTTGGAGTTCCAGTAAAGTATAGGGCTGTTGTCCATAGACTTTATGATCAGGTCCAAGCTAAATCAGAACAAAGGAGGGTCTTTCAGAGTGCTTTGGAAGCGACATTGGGGTCAAGCAAGGCTGCCCTTTGTCTCCCACTTTGTTTGGGCTATAAATAGACAGGTTAGAGGAGTGGTTAGACAAGCGGGGAGACAATGGTGTGTTATTGGCCACAAATGTAGTCAAGTTGTTGCTTTATGCGGATGACCTTACCTTAATGGCAAATTCTAAAAATAGTCTTCAAGAACATCTAAAAGCTCTAGAGCTATTTTGCAAGGATGTAGGGATGCAAGTGAACATCAGCAAAACCAAGGTCATGATATTTACGTTGAAAAGAGCTAAGAAACAATTAAATTTTGAGTTTGAGGAAAACCCCTTGGAGGTGGTAAATGAATACAAGTATCTGGGTCTCGATTTTTGCAACACTCTTAGTTGGGAGACTTGCAGGGCAAAAAGAATTCAAGGGGGTTGGAAAGCTCTCTACTTGCTACAAAACAAATGTAGATCAGTTGAGCTATGGGATTGGAAAACAAAGAAGAAATTATTTGGGCTGCTTGTTACACCTATGGTCTTATATGGCTGTGAAGTTTGGGGCTGCAACACATCAGCAATAAAATGGAGGCAAATAGAAATATTACAAAAGCACCTAATCACAAGCAATTTCAAGATAAAAAGTACAATTCCGTATGAGATTGTTTTAGTTGAGGCAAGAGCTTTTCCGATGGAAATGGCAACATTAATTCGTTTATTAGGCTATTTGAAGAGAATTGAGAATATGGAGGAGCATCGATGGCCCAAAATTGTGGCGGAAGAAAACTTAACTAGAAGGAAGAACACGTGGATGAAGCAAAATGTCAAGTGGATGAAAAAATGGGGGATAAGCATGCAAGAGTGTCCAAACACTAATGTAGAAATTAAAAGGTATGTAAAAGAGAAGGTCAAGTATATCATGTGGTCAAAACAACTTGGTTGAAAAAGAGAGCACTATGTTTTTCATTTTAATCCCACTTGTGATCACAGGCAAGAATATTATGTGGGTGCAGATATAAAGTGGAAGGCTAAAATGTTGATAGCCCAATTAAGAACTAGTTCCCACCATTTGAAGTGTGAAACGGAAAGATGGAGAATACCCAAGGAGGCATGGGCATATAGAATTTGTTGTTTCTGCTCTTCGGGTTTAGTAGAAACTGAATGGCACTACGTCATGCAATGTAAGGCTTACGAGGACATCGGGTGCAATTACTCAGATCTGTTTAAAGTCAAATCGTTAGAGGCCTTGTTTGAAGAGAAGATTGTTGAAACAGCAAGTTACCTAATCAAAATACACGGTAGAAGAAATAAAATCAACAAAGAGTTAGAGGGCTACAACGAGTAGTTGGTGGGGTCGATGGCCACTCTATTTGTTGCAAGAAGCGGTTTTTGTTCTATTTCCTAGGTCCCATAGACTGGTTGGCCTTGTGAACGTAATTAAAAGCATTCATTCATTCATTCAATCCTTTCTTTTATAGCTTTTTTCAAGATTCTTGTCTTGAAAGCGCCATCTTATGTCCTTGTACATTCTTTTTTATTATTAATATATGCATTTTTCCAATAAATAATAATAATAGAATTAAAATCTCGCAGTCACCATGTTTGAGATATGTAATCAATTTAATACAGAATGTTGAAAAAATCTCACTCACCATGTTTGAGGTATGTAAACAATTTAATATAGAATGTTTTTGAAGTTTTAAAAAGGTGTCAAATTTTGACTGGCCCATTAATCTAAACCGAGTATACTATCACACAAGCAATGGAAAATACAAAAGAATTAAGATTTAAAAGATTCAATCCATTCCATGCTTGTTAGAGACACGGGGAAAGGGGTGATGCCCCTCCCTTATGCACCTTGCATGCATGAAAGGTTTGGGGAACCTCATATTTGCATACGATTGGCATTCATTCTGTCAAAAAAATCTATCGGATAACCTAAACACTGAGGTGATTTCCATGAAGCTCCCTACCAAACAAAACCAAGTTTTTACTTTTAACTACATAATCAAACTTAAAATTTATTTAAATTTTCATTATTTTATTGAAATGAATGTTGTTTGAATTGACTTCTGCAATAAACTGAATTGTGCCTGAACCCTTTTTTACTCAACCATTAATCAAATTTGCAAAATAACTGAGCCCTAAAATGGTACTTTTAGCACCCATTTGATGTATAGAGGTATAGGAGAACTACAAGGACCCGAATCCTAATTCTGGCTTCCATGATATGTAGGTAATCCACATTAATGGGCTTGGACCAAGCCAACACGTTTTGACTGATAACAATTAACTAAAAACTAATAATCGACAAGCAAAGTACCAACGTGAAACTAGAAACTAACATCCCTGGGACAAACTACGATGTGTATATATATATATATATAAAATTAGTGGTCAATAAAACCCGTGATACTACAGTACAGATTTACTAATG
The DNA here is from genome assembly GCA_007115665.2 of Sequoiadendron giganteum. Lineage (NCBI taxonomy): Eukaryota > Viridiplantae > Streptophyta > Pinopsida > Cupressales > Cupressaceae > Sequoiadendron > Sequoiadendron giganteum. The sequence continues at coordinate 171,924,336 of CM021107.1, read as the reverse complement.
GAATATATTCATTTATTAGCATAACACCAAAATTATGATACAAACTACATCTACCAAGTAATTATATTCTCACATCTGTTCTGATTGCATAAAATGGTTACTATTTTATATATGGGATTAATCGATTCAATCAATTCTTCATTCTTTGAAATTCAGATTGGAAAGGAAATTCCTGTTTAACCTTTTTAACTTAATCTTTGCACAAGGATGAACCATGACTGCAGACAAGGCCTCTATTTTGCATAGAGCTACAAGGTAATTGATACTGCAGTTAGTCTTTCTGAATTTTGGTCTTGTTGCTCCTCAAGATTCCCAAAGATGAAAATTCAAGGTTAGAGAGACTTAGGCAATTTCAGAGGGGTCAAGAAGATGCTCGTCTGTTGAATCCTCATCAATGTCATCATCATCCAAAACCCCCAATTGAAATGGAAATTCATTGTTTGATGAACCAGAGCCAAGTAGATGCTTGTCTGTTGAATCCTCATCAATGCCATCATCGTCCATGACATTTTCTTCAAATTGCAATGCATTGTTTGATGCAGTAAAAGAATATGCAGAAATATGTGAGCCCAAATCTTCTTCTTGTTGAACTTCTTCATGAATAGAATCCTCCCCAATGTTCTCTGTTTGGCAAGTTATGGTTATCTCTCTTGGTAGGCTTCTAGATCTCTCTACCACATTCTGGGGGCTCCGCGAGAGAGAATATGCAGTTGATTCATTACCAGTTTCATCTCTATCCCTGGCACCAGACTTCAAAGCAATTTCTGATTTTGCAGATGTTGAAGATGGATGTAAGGATTCACGCTTTGCTCTCTCCTTCACTCGCTTTCGCCAACCATGAAGAGATTCTCTAATCTCCTCCCTAATCAAGGCCTTCTTGTAGCGGGAACCCATCTGCAAGCACCCATAGCAAAGCTCAGAACAGATAATGATTATCAAATAACAAAAACTATTTCTTGGGTTGTTCATGTTACAATTCCAATAAATTTCTTAGAAAAGAAGAATTCTAAATGCATGCTTTTCAGTTCCAATTTACCTTATTTCTACATTCATTAATTTGATAATGTCCTTCCGTATAGGAACAAAATGAAACTAAATGTTAATTTTTGAAGCAAAGTATCTGTCTATGACATCTCCTACATCATGTTGTATTTGCATTCATGAATATATATCAATTAGTTGTCAAAATTATACAAACCTGTGTGACAATGGCATAGAGGGGAAGGATGCCATAGCTGCACCAGAATTGAACCAATACCCTGCAGTGAGCAGCATGGCGGTCTAATGTCAGTGATCAAATCCTGAATGCAGTTGTCAGTTTGATAAAGAGCATATCTAAGGTACCAACCAAAACCTGCACATTTATGCCTCAAAATACAAACAAAAACACACTATCTTAACAACTAACAAAGTTTTCATACAATATAAAATTTATAGAAATTTATATTGTTATTTTCTGCAGATTCTAAAACTCTTAAGTGCTTTTATTTAGAAAGCCATTCTAAAAACTTGCGTGGGAAAATTATTAAATTGTTGTTTCTTGATTTTATTCACCTCCATGCAAAGATATTAATTTTTTTAGACTTTCTCTAGGTGCATGAAGAAAGGTGTTTTCTATGTTAGAGAAGCGTCATTACTTTCTCACTTTAGCATCTCTTCTTTCCTTTTCCTCACTATTCTTTATTTAAGCAATTGATAACTATAACATCTTGCTCTATTAGGTATTTATGGTTGTGAAATAATCTCTCATCACTTGATTATTTTCCTTCTAATTTCATTCTACATCTTATACATTTAGGCTAAATATGCATGCTATAACTACATCTACTTTGTTTCTGCAATATGCAGCCAAAATAATGCTTTTCAAACATTCTATAACAATTGAAATTTTGGTGTTCATAGGAGTTTTATCACGGAAAAAAGAACTATTTATTGAAACTACTTCCAGTTTCCTCAGGATATCAGACCTTTGCATTTTCATAACATGTCAAACTAGAGTTGCATACTAATTCTTCAAAACTTCCTCATGCAGGACCCTACCTGCAAATTTGAATCGTATTCAAACTGTTTTATACAGAAAAACCATAAATATGGTAACTCCCCATAACAATTTCAAATATCTGTTTAAGGATCTTTTAAACTAAGGAAACCTTTAACTATGAACAAAGTAGAATCCATTAAATTTAGTTAGCCAGCAAATGTGTAAAGATTTTGTCCCTGTTCATGGCGTCTATCAATTTGGACTCTAACTTATACTTGTTGTCAACCTACAAACTTCTAAATGTAGCCAACTATAATCGCTCTACAACAACAACCACTTGCGTTCTTTTCTTTCCACAAAAATATCCCATTATTTTGTTGGAGTAATTAGGAAAGTTATTAATTAATTATTAGGTCCATTATTACTTTAATTATTTAAGTTAAACTTGAGAGTATTTTTTTATTATTAGATTGGGCTATTTATAGGTCAAGTTGTCTCATTGCATAAGATTAGGACACTTGTCACAATCTAATCAAAGCCTCATCTAGAGTTTGCACTTTTGCATTCATAAACATTCATTTGTACTTTGTCTTCATTCCATACCATTCAATTCAATACAGAAGGCATATCAAATGCTTGTGTGGATCAATTATCTTCTCAAAGTTGCATGTGCATAATCATTGCTTTGATCTCTCGTATTTGATAGGTGTTTTAGTTGCAAGTGATTTCTGAGAGCTATGGGGTTCACTATCAACTCCAATTCTACGACTTCTTGTCTGAATTTGAGAGATCCAACCTTGAGGGAAAATCGGCTCATCATAGAGCGAAACAGGAATCACCATCGAGTCTAGAACAGCCAAAAATCTAGAGATTGTTTGTCGTTTCATCGAATTTGGAAAGGTTGCAAAAAAAGCAAAAAAAAAAAAAATTGTAGCAAGGATCTTCGTACAAAGATCTGTACGACTGTACGAATTCCATACAACCCTTACTACCATAAATTCGCCGATATAGGTATTGAAGGTTCCAAAAAAAAAAAACGAAAAAATCAAAAGCAAAAAACTTTTTTTGGGTACGTTGTACTCGCCTACCCTTTGCACAAGCCTTATGTTGAACGAACCGATCATGGGGGCCACCCAACTGCCTAGTGGTTTCCCCACCCACCAACAACATCTTTACCCTACCGCCCAACAACTTGCTATACACCAATGGCACTAAACAAAATCAACGACGACAAGAAATCGGCTTGCAATCTTTTTTCGATAGGTCAAACCAAGAAGGCAACAAACCCTAAGCATATTCTGTTTGACCTAAAGAATATTTTGGAAACGACAATTCTTTTGGGTGCCATTTTTTTTGCAACAAGGAATATTCCCTAGTATATGCCACTAACTTTTACATGACATCATGCTGATATTAGCAGTACTGTCAGTCATATGAATGGTCTCAAGCCCCCCTCTTAGCCCCCATTTGCCCTAAAGGAGTTGTTTTTTTTCTTTTTGGCATAACTTGGGCATACGGTGTCGAAAAAGCAAAATCGATATCATCAGAAAGCTGGTTTCGCATACTTTCCTATGGTGCAAGTCCCATCATCAAATTTTGCTTCCATTTTATTTTATTCTCAATCAAACATAGATCATCATTTTCTACTTTTGAGCTCATAACTTTTCACCAGTATCTCCAATTTTCACGATTCTTGCAGTGTTGGAAAGGTTTTTTGGAACTCTTCAAATCCATTATGCACTTTTTCCAAAATTTGCCCCAAGTACAGTTTATTCAGTTTTTTGTGATTTCACATTTTTGTCAATTACTTGAACGTCTTGACACCTGGAAAGGATCTATTTGCATGAGATCACTTCATTTGATTTGTTTTATATGCATTGAAGTTAATAGTCTCTAATTTTATTGTTTGAGAAGTATCAAGGGTTTTTTTGTTCATTCTTTTGTGGTCATCCTAGAAAAGGACAGCTATGAGTCTTGACAACACAACATCTTGACACTTTTCAAGTAGTTTGATCTTCTTCCTTATCTGTACGGACTCATACTTACACCAAACACACCAGGGAATTATTCAACATGGGGTATCATCAATGATCATGTTGTACAAGTGATTTGTTCTAGTGTTGATCTTGACACTATGTGTTGTATTGAACATTGATTGTCCCCCACACACTTTGGACTCAACTTTGGGAGATCCATGGAGACCCTCATATCTCTCCATACCCAAAGGATCCTATTGCAGATTGCCTCATTCCTCTTGCAGATACAGATTCCCTACCCTTTGATAATGATACTTTAAAGGAGCTTGAGTATATCACAAGTCTTGCATGTTCCAATGGTTCAGAGACTTGTCTTCATGTTCCCACTCTTCAGATCAAGACTTAGTATTCATCTTTTGTTGTTCCTGATCAGCTTCGCATCACCACATCCTTGGCCCCTATTGGTTCAGTGCAATAGGACATCCATCATCTTCCAAACACAACTACTTGGAATTTGTATCTTGCAGACATATCATCCTTGTTTGTAGAATCCTATATTGCAGATTTGGAGGATTACTCTAAGGACATTCATCTTCTCTTTGTTGACAGACACATCATCATTGTTAGCCCACCACCATCTTCATCGTCTTTGGAGCTTGTTCAACATCAAACTTCACAGGTTTCTAGATTGACAACATCTATTTCCGACATGTGGGCACTTAAGCAGTTTTCAGAGGTACACATCATTTGGATTTGGATTTGAATTCTTGATTCTTCCATCTTATGGGAATGACTTCTCTAATCACCAGTGGATCTATTTCTTAGAAATGTTGTTTGCAAGCAGTGGATCATGTCATGTCTTCAAGCGTTCATCATTGGCACATGAGCTCTTTCTTTGTTGGGGGGGTCCATATCCTCATTTTCTCTCTCCTACTGGGGGAACATCTATTGTACTTGTGTGATAAAAGCAAACCTTGGGGGGTCACATTGAGTCCTCCTATCCTTCTTTCATTAATGCAGTTATTTCATTTTCTCTTTTGGAGAGGAGTTTTTCCCGTATGTTTTTTCTTTTTCTCTGGTTATGGAAGATTCATTTGTTTGTACATAGGTACCTCATCAAGCCTTGTAGCCAAGACCCATCCATGCATCCATCATTGCATTCTTCATCAGGGTTTTAGTTTTTCCCTAAGTTGATTTTAAGAGGGGGTGTTGGAGTAATTAGGAAAATCACCAAATGATTAATTAGTCATTAATTAATTAATTATTAGGTTCTTTATTACTTTAATTACTTAAGCTAAACTTAAGAGTGTTTTTCATATTATTAGATTGGACTATTTACAAATTATAAGTCAAGTTGTCTCACTGCATAGGATTAGGACACTTGTCACAATCTAATCAAATCCTCATCTAGGGTTTGCACTTTTGTTTTTATAAGCATTCATTTGTACTTTGTATTCATTCCATACCATTCAATTCAATATAGAAGACATATCGGATGCTTGTGCAGATCAATTCTCTTCTCAAAAGTTGCATGAGCATAATCATTGCTTTCTTCTCTCATTTGTGATAAGTGTTTTTGGTTGCAAGTGATTTCTGGGAGCTGTGGGGTTTACTATCAACTCCAACATCTTTGATCATTCCTCTTCTTTGTTATTGGGCCTACCATTTATTTCTTCATGGGTGCTCTTGTTTTTAATATCTTTGTTTCTCCATTCCATACACATCTATGATTTCTTCTTGTGCTTGTCTACATATTTGGCATCAAAATCATTTTTTGGTTGTTCCTAACATTTTTCTCCAGTTTCTTCTTTCCTTTATCTTCAATTTATAACTTCCTCTCCAAGGTGCTTCCAATTGCTGAAGATTTCCTCAACAACATGGCTGATAGACTCAAATTTGTATTTCCTTGTACTAATTCACTCTCCTTTCCCCATGTTATGTTGTTTTTCCAGCTTCAAATATTTCTCACCTGCCAGTTATCTACAACTTCTGTAACAAGTAGTGATGTAGCTGTCTCCTTACCTATGGAAATATCGAGATAAATTCATCATGATGTTTGTAACTATGAATTATCTATACATGTTTGACAATTTCCTGTCTAATTGAGTTTAAAATGCAAATTAAATCTATAGGTAGGGCTTAAGGAGAGTTTTTTCTTTGTATTACTCTTAATACAAGTTTTGAAATCTCTATAACTCTGATCAATGCCAAGAACTTAAGACCATGTGAGCAATATGTTTCATGGAAGCCAAAAGTAGTTTGCATCAGTAATTGTTCCTTAGGATAGAATATTCAAAAACTGAAGTACAACACATTTTAGAGGTTCTTAGGGTATTTTTCCATTAAATTTATCAAGTATAATCCAGCAAATTTAGCATAGCTTGTAAGTCCATAAGTTTTTATTTTCCCCCATGGCCACCCTTTGATGAGCATCCTGAAAACCATTATATTCTCTCTTCAGCAAAAATTCCTCTGATTTTTTTTTCTTCTTCACAGAAATTTCTGTTCTCTAAATGGGTGTCCTTTTCTTTAATTAGATTGTCACTTCTTTCTTTCTTTGTCAGTGCTTGCATTCTTCATATCTCAGTGAATTTCCCTTCTTTTCCTGAATGTGCCTTTATACTTTTTCTGTCATGTATTCAATTTCCTTGCTTTCTTCCAGTGGTTCTTTCAACTCCCCTTCCTCACAGAGGCTACACACATCTGTCTTCCAGTGGCATTCTGCAACGCCTTTGGTTGACTGCTTAGTCCCCATCTACTGCCCTTGCCTCGTGCCTTCTAAATTTATCAACTGCACTCTTTCTTTGTCATTGTGAGTGGTTTCCATGCCTTTTTCAGCATGTTTAAAGAAGCCTAATAATGTGATGTATTTTCCATTAGATATAACACCAGTTAACAGAACACCCTATTCTATTGTTGAAAAAGTGGACGAACCCTTTGATTAGCCACAGGCTCTTGGATATCCAATGCTCCCATTTACCTTTAACAATAGTCCAATACAGAATTTAGAATGATTACTCATTTATACTAGATGAAATAGGAACACAGAGTTATCAAATAAAATAACATGCATCATGGGTGCAGATATTTTGCCAAAAATACTGAAGGTTTTGCATAGCTTGACAGTGCAAAAAAGCAATACAGAATTTGCTTTTAGTGAAAAATATGAAGTTGGAGCATCTTTTGTCTAGTTGTAACCTGTTTGGCAGAATTTTTGATAAAAAAGTTTTGGTCAGATTTAAAATCCTGTACAAAAACTAGTATAGGAGGTATTCTGCACTAAAGATAATCGGATGTCACAGAGTTTTAAATCTAGTAAGTTTTGTTGCTAAGGATACGACTGGAGACAACAATTTTCTGAGAAACTTCAAAATTGTAACTGCATAGTTCTACTATGAACATATGGGGAGGGTATTTGCAGCACCTATACTAGAATTTGACTTATTTAATATCTTGCTCATATCCATTGAAAACAGTCTCTGAGTTAGCAAGGCAAAGAGAGGAGCCAGGCTCAGGCTTGGCAAAACAATTGATATAGGACTTGAGAAAGCAAAAAAGCATTAAATATTTGAAATCGTTCAAAACACAAACTGGGTGAACTCAGAAAGTCTATTTGGTTCTTGTTTTTTTCAGATCCAATAGTAAGAGTAGAGTTCAATAACTAACACCTTGATGCAAACTTTGTATATTAACTTGTGAAGATGTACATCATTTGCTATTATTGTTCCCATACTCATTGGCAATATGGAGATGGTTTTATCAACAAATACAATTTGGTTGTACAAAGTATGATTTTTAATGGTTTTGAGTCCTCATAGATATACAGCTTTTTTAAAACCTATTATCAAATACTATAAGGAATATGGAACCAGAAACACACTTAAAACCATGTCATAAAATGAATATGGTTTAATTTTCATCAAATAATTAATTCTACTGTTGACTTAATAGATAATAATAGTTAACCAAGACAAGAAAAATGTATGATTGAGGTTATATTATTTGAATGATTCAACAACAAAAAGTAAAAGAGAACTTATCTACTTTTACCTACTTGGGAAAATAATAACACTCTATGCCACTAATTATTTTTTAAAACACCAAAACATATTACCACATACCCAGAAATCAGACGTGTGAAAACAAATGCACTATCCTTCATGAAACAAGTAGGTGCCTTGATTTCCCACTGAAAGAGAAAATAAATACAACTGTTATGCAAAATCCAAGATCACTTTCATATCGTCATCTGAACTTTGGTATAACACTACAGAAAAAACACTGCAATTATTGTATGGAATTTTATCCCACTATTTCCTGTGGCATTGCATTTCTAAGGTAATTCAAAAATAGAACTAGGCTTTTCACCTTGAAACAAATTGTAAATATCAATTCCGTTTCATGTTGCTACTCAACAGCAATCACTAATTTTACATTGAACCAGTTACAATAATGGGGAAATGCTCTTCAATAACAAATCATTGGCCATGAGGATAATGAGAACTTTCATGAAATATATTTCTGATCAACAAAAATCATTATTAATTGTATCACCTCTTGTAACTACAATATCTATCATTCATTAATGAAATATCAAGGTCTTGTTTCTTCTCGTCATTATCTGACACATTTCTTGCTACTTATTCCTTTATCGCACATCACTATCACATCATATACTAATAATATTATGCACAAAATACATACCAAACTAGAAGAAACATGAGTTAAAATCTATGTTCCACTGTGTTTCAGAAAGGAGATGACTGTGGGCAGCGGGACATATTTCAGGGACAGGAATCCAATGGGGCATTTTTGAGGAATGGCAAGGGATGGCTCTATCTATCTATCTATCTATCTATCTATATATATATATATATAGAGAGAGAGAGAGAGAGAGTTAAATATTTATGAGTTTAGCTGTACGTGACATTAAAATGGAAGTTTAGATATCCATATAATGTATGAAATTCAATATTCAATGTAACATGTTCATTGATTCAAGTATAGCAGCAAAAAAAAAAAAAAAAATCTGATTTCATTTTTCAACGTTTTCATTACAACAAAAGGCACAAAGAATACAAAATCATAAATGAAAGTGTAATTACCAACATACATTTCTTGTGACTGCATACTCTTATTTGACATATACACAATTTCAATTTACAATTTGCTGGTGTTTCAAATCACACCTCTGGAATGCGCTTTGGAAATGGACAGCTATGTGCAGTAAACTACTTTTCGAATTAGGAGGGGAAGCTCCCTCTTTTGTTGAGTTGCATAAAGAAAGTAAACTAAACTTAATTTTGCCTATCTTTTTGGTTCAGCTGCGAGAACACAAGGTTATAGAACACTAGATGTTGCAGCTGAGGTTTTCCCTTTAATGAAACTAGACAGCTACAACTTAACCTACGCTTAAAACGTTTCTATCCTCTCAAGTAAACGCAGAGCAAGAGAGTTTAGAAATGGACGAGATTGATTTTCTGACAAAGATACTTAAACAAAATTTTCTTCAACATACATCTAAGGCAAGCTGAAAAAGAGATCATAAAAGTATTACTGAAATAGGAGACTTTATTTCGAGGGCAGCAAAGCAAGCTTCAAGATTTTATTTCCTCACACTTCTAACACAAAACAATAAACAGAAATTTGAGATATTTATATCGAGGGCAACAAAGCAAGCTTCAAAATTTTATTCACTCAAACTTCTGGAACAAAGATTACAATTTCGGGACAGCAAGTTGTAGCAAAATACTTGCAACATGCGATCAACTTGATTATAATTGACACATAACACATGCTCTAAACAAGAATTTGTTGCTAAGGAGGCATGCAAACTTGCTTTTTGCACAAAATGAACTGACACTAAACGATAACAAACATGAAGGCATAAGCTCAACAATTCTGTTATCACAAGCATGGTTAAACTAAAATGAGCAAACACTGCTCTTATTTATAACTAAGCAGAGGAGTAGGGAACCCTAAAATCTCCCTGTTTTTACAACTACTGCTTGCAACATGCAAACTTTATTTTTAAATCTAGAACAAGATAAAACATCTAAACCCTAGAAAGCATCTAAAACGGAAAGTGCCAACTCGTGACAACTTGTTACAACTGTTTTCTTTCTATCCTCAAAGAATGGCTAAGTTACCGATTCATTTTTGGATTCGGGTACGGGTACACAAATCCGGTACGAGATTCGGCAAAAAAAAAAATTGGGGTTGGGTACAGCTTGGATTCGGCAATACAAAAAACATATAAAAATCAGAAATATATACATATTTGCAGCAGTAATTGAGTTTAGAATACACCACCATATTAATAGTCTAATAACATAGCAAAAATACATCACCACTTTCATAGTCAAATATTAAAATATTAGTGATACTCAAAAGTCGAATGTCATGATATAAAATTATAAATTAAAGTTCAAACATAAAAATGTCAAGTGTTTACAATCAGCCATTATTGATCATTGATCAATCTGAATCATATGGGTTATCAAAAAAAGCAACATCATCAGCATCATTAGATGTGTTTGGAGGCAAAAATTAGGGTTGGAATGAATATTTTATTACTTAGAAATCAACTTTTGGTCCAAAAAAAAAAAAAAAGTTGAAAAAAACACACTTTTTCTGCTGGATTCGCCTCAAATTCGCCTGGGCGTATCCTGGACGAATCTGCAGAGTCGAATCGAATCCGCAGCGAATCCACAGTCAAAATTCCGAATCTGACCCGAATCGTATCGTATCCGAAGGCTGGGAGTGGCGAATCGGTAACTTAGAAGAATGGATAAGAATTGAGACAAGAATAGAAAGAAAGGGTAGAAGAAGCTTCTAGAAGAAAGCAGATTTAAATCTCGATCACATCCGCTAAAAAGCGAGCAACTTCATCTGTGGTGGGAGTGTTGATGCTATTAATAGCAAAATGTCGTTTTTCCAAGATTTCTTCACCATCTACAATAGATCTCAAGAAATCTTCACTTTCATTGGCCGCTTTCTCGAACTGTGCTGACATCATGGAAATCATCTTCATTCTTCCAACACTACCATCGTTGCCATGCAAGACACTCTGAAACTCTGCTTGGATTATGTCAAGCCCAATGTATGAACCATCCTCAAGGCAATACTAACAAGGAATTGCTGCAACAAAATCTCTGATGAACCTAAGAGCATCAATGACTCTTTGTTTATACACTGCAAACTCCTCAGATATTCTAACATATGTATTTATCTTGAAAAAATGACTTTCTTTCCACTCCAGGATCTGTCTTTTATGTTCCCTTGCCATTGTAGAGCCATAAGCCATCTCTAAATCTGCAATTATGATTTCGTGCATAGGCTTGAACTTGGCTATCAACTGCTCAAAATCTTGGATTCCTTGACGTAAATCATAAGCTTTGTATCTCAGCTGGAAGACCTGTGTTAGAATTTCTTTTCCTTTGATGATGAACTCTTCAATCCATTCCTGAGTTTGTTTTCCACAAATAACCAACTGCCTCAACTACAACTAATCAACTGGTGTTTCTAAAACTTGTGGCAGCAACTGGGTTGTTTGTGAAGTGCCTTGAATAAGATTTGATATATACAACCGGAGTTAACGATTTTCAGCCTTGAGGGCTGCCTTGTCTTCTCCATCCTTTTGCACTCTTTCTTGAATGTTTTCAGTTACCATCTTTAACAAACTCATATCAGCATGTCGGGTACTTTTACCAAGGTTTGCTTTGACCATTATAAAATCATCAACATCCACCTCATCCTTGATTTTATCTTCAAGAGGCGTAGCTATTTCCATGACCATTTCACCCTCAAGATTCCTCTCAAAATGCATTTGTTTCTTGGCCTTCTTTTTGCGTGCTTCTTGATATATATTGAGGTCATCATCAATCACCTGATACGAAGGCCATCTTCTCGTCCTTCCCAAAGAGCTCTCAAGCTAAGATGTGGTATCTCTACTAACATCCAAGGGAGGAATACTTGTAACATTGGCCTCTATCTCCTCGTCTTCCAAATCAATGTGAATTGGCGAAGACCTAGGACATGGTAAAGGGTCTTGTATCAAAGGTTGATTTTGTACTTCTTCTTGAAGTATGGGCTGGGGTGGAGGAACTTTTGTTTCAGCTGTAGGCTGCTCCTATATAACAATTCTTGTGTAGTCCAACCTCCTCTTGGCACTCTTTGTTGATTTATTGCCCTTTGTAACCTCTTGAGACTGAACTTTTCCTTTCATCTTTGTTTGAGCTCTTGAAGAAGAGGGAAGAGATGATTGTTTCTTTGGCGGCTCTGCTACCGGAATGGACTCTCTCCTCTTGAGAATTAAGAAAGTCTTGCTATAATCTACCACTTGTCGTGTCCTTTCTTCCACTGTAATGCATTCTTTGTGAGCCCAGTTGACCTGTGGAAGAGGTTGTTGTTCAACCTAATCTCTAGTATAGGCTGGGAGAATTACATCCCCATCATCATCTGATAACCCTTCAATGTCTTCGGATAAACAATCTTTCATTTGGTGAAGGGTGAGCCTACTGTTACTTCTTTTTTGCACCTCATACTCGTCTTTGCAGTTAGCCCAAAAGTCTTCTAGTGCGGGCACATGAGCATAATTCTGACCAAGTCGGGCTGCATAGACACCATGGGGATCATAGGATCATCTCTCGCTGAAAGGCTTGAGACCAAGTTTATCTAACTCATCACCCATTATTTTAGCTTTGCGGATGATCTGCAAGTGTAAATACCTAAAGCAAAAGGAAAGTTGAAGGCTGGTTTCTTCTTGTTGCGCAGATGAGTGTGAACATTTGATACTTGTCTGAAGAATTCCATACACACTACTTCATCTGATGGATACCTCGGTAACATAAGAGGAGCTCCTGAATAACCGTACACCCTTAGGTAAGTGAAGGTGGCAAACTGAATAAACCAATCAGCCCATTCTGATATTGCAGCCCTGGCAACAGATGAGATGCGAACATTTAGCTCGTTGTCCAGGTCACGCATTGTGTAGATTAAGAATGCTTCATTCACCCATTTGTAATGATGTGATGCCGCAATGAACTACAACTGAGTGTAATAATTGTAGCCATGTTGAACATTTAGAGAACCCTCTGTGTTTAACCCTCTGAATTTACCCTGATAGGCAACCAAGTAGAGTAGGTAGGAGACCATGTGGAATGCATGTCTATTGAAATACTCAGTTATCTGATGATGTTGGCAATCACTGATCAATGTAGGCCAGTCATAGAACTCAGTCTTCTTCATTATGTGAGGTATAACGTAGAACATCCAAGGTTGAAACTTTGTTGCATCTGCTTGACCAGTAACCTGATTGAGTAAGGTGATTATTATAGCAAATTCGTCCTTGAACTCTCCTCTCCCGACATTCTTTGGCAATGTACTGTATTTATCTTTCAGCCACCTTTGTGCAATCTTCTTGCTGTACTTATCTTGATGCTCTTCCCATATCCTTTCACATTCTTCAATGTTGATGGTAACACTTCCAGGCCATGGTGGTATGGAGAAGCATTTCTCAATCATGTCTGGCTTTAAGCTGCATATGATTTTTCCATCAACTGACTGGATTTCCCTTGTGGCTGGATTATAATGCTTGATACAAGCGATTATGAATTCTAGGCTCTGTACTGAGAAAGGTATGGACGCTGCTGCGAGAAGACCTAAATGGCCAAGATGCCTAATGGTGGTGTTGCCTACATCTTCCAAAGGACGTAGATTAAATATTGGCTTGATATGGTGTAAGTCAGTCTCGGCTGTTTCAATGAAATCATGGTACAACGCTGATTTGGTCTTGAACTAAGTAGGAGTGTACTCCATTCTGCAAAACTTAAAGATTGACAGTAAACACGCCTAGGTTCTGACAATTTTTAGCAAACTTTCTAAATTTAGCTTTGCTAATTTTTCTTCCTCAAACGGACGAAATTTTGAGATTTTTTCTGAGATATGGGTTTTGATTAAAATTTCGTTACAAGCCAACCCAGATCGTCTGTTTTTTAAAATTTGAAGTGAAGACTGAAAAAGCAGCAAACCCTAATTTTCTCCCAAAAAAAAAGAAAAAGTTGGCATCTGGGTATTGTTTTTGAGCATATTCTGGATGAACCCAGTTAATTAGATTTTGCAAGCCCTAACTTCTGACTGAAAAAGCAACAACTTTAAGTTTCTCTGAAAAAGTTGTAATATGGGTTTTGTCCAAAAGAAGGTTTAGTATAGACCCAGAAGATTAGAAATGGAAGAATTTGAAGTTTTCTCCGACATGCAAAATAAAAGCAACTACTGCAACCTTGAGAAAATTCTTCAACAATTTGTCCAGAAGATAGAACAAATATGGATCAGCTTGCTGAAAATTAATAGTATTAGCCTTCTTCTTCACAAATTTGATGTTCTTGATGAAGAAATATGAAAAAAGAGGCCTTCTTTGATTGCTGATCTGAAATTTTATGCGAAACCATCAAGTTAGGGTTCTTGAATCTTGAAAAATATAGGTTTGAAGTTGTTGATTTGTTGGTCTTTGAAGGCACCTGCAAGAAAATATGAAAAATAATGCATAGAGATGTCCTTAAATAAGTTTTTGCTTTGAAAACAGCTACTCAAAACCCTAATTTGATGAAACCCTAAATTTAGTTCATGCCTTGAACAAAGGCGTTTTTTTCTTCTCTTTGAAAATTTTGTAATTTCTCAAAAATAAACTAAGTCATGAGAAGTTGGGCGCCCTTCTTGAGGTATGTCGCCCAGTCTCCCCAGACTTAGCCAAATTTCCATCATTTTCATCTTCTGTCCATTTTTCAACCCTGTTTCAGCTCTGTATCCCAGCTTCTAGATTTATCCGACGAATGAACTGAACATTCCATTATGGAGCCTGATCGAATTTGACAATATGGTTCTAGAGACGTCATCTGCTAAAAACTTCATTTGACCCTTCAAAATGTCAGGTGCCTATCTTTGATAGGGGTGCCCACTTTCTCCAATGTTATCAATTTTTATGATCTTCAAATTTATGCTTGTCTTCTGACCTTAAGATGAATTGATGATTCCGGGTGCTGTGTTGATCAGACTGATTGGTTGTCAGATCCATTGGATAGTTGAGATGACTCTGGAAGGGGTCTTCTGGATACCTCATCTCCGGAAATTGACTTCTGGTGGCTTTAAACCCTAGGCGCCCTTCTCCTTTAGGGGCGCCCATGGCTTCCAAAGTCAGTTTTTATTCTGTGTTTTCACTGTTGCTTCCAACTTTTGTCATTTCACACTTTTTCTCCTCTATTCGCCTTGCGATATCTGACGACTGTTTACTTCGACGGACTAGCTGATGGATGCGTTGGAAAGCTGGATCTAGTCTGACGAAGTTACGTTGGAAGGACCTTCTGCAAATTTTATCATCTAGCACCTCAAAAGCTTGGGTGCCCTTTTCCTTCAAGGGTGTCCATCTTCTCTAGACTTGGCCACTTTTATTGATCTTTCATCTTCAAAGTTTAAAAACACCTCTCTGTGACCTCTGTTTGTCTTGGATTTGCCGATGACTGGATGATCTGACGGGCGTGCTGACTGATTCGTTGTGGAGCTGGGATGATTCTGAGCAACATTGGCCTGGAGACAGAAACCCTAATTCTGGCTTTTGACCTCTTGAAAAGCCGGGCGCCTTTCTCCTTTAGGGGCACCCATGGCTGGCAGTGTTAGAAAAATTTATGGATTTTTCAACTTTTTACCTTGTTTAACGTGCCCTCCTTGTCTTTGATTGCCGGAATGAAAAATATTCTAAGGCATTGAAGTATGGGCGCCTCTCCTTGATTGGGGTGCCTGAAGTCTCCAGACTTAGACAAAATTTAGTATTTTTCACTTTTTCAAAATTCCTTTACAGACAAAATTTAGTATTTTTCACTTTTTCAAAATTCCTTTACCTATTCCTCGTTCCTCGTGTACGTCGTTCGTTGACAACCTCTGCTTGATACTTTAACGTTTGATTCTGAGACCTGGCAGCTGTCTGACCTCCATTGATGACCTTGGATCTCCGAAAAAGCTTCTGAAAAAGCAAAATAGACCCAATAGGGTAAAACTGATTTTTTTGTGATTCTGACTGCACCAGCCTGATGAGGAAGTATTTTAAGCCAATAAAAATCAGTCTGAACCCTAAAAGCCAAACTTTCTATTTTTAGAAAATTTACAAGTATCCGTTTCTTAAGAAACCCAAAAAAGACCAAGAAAAAGTTTTTATTTTTAGAAAACTGCTAAAAATAGAAATTTTCCTAAAATTTAGGGATGAAAAACTGAAATCTGGGTATTGTAGGTTTGATTGTTTTGAACCGACCCAAATTGCCTGATTTTGAAATTTCTAAGTTTTTGACCCTCATGCAAGACATGCAAACCCCAGTTTTGACCTTTTTGACAGATTTAACAATATTTTGACTCATTTCTTCAAAATGCCTAAGTGTAGCGAAAATTTTAATTTGGGGTACAACACAACTATATACTGTCATAGAATTCCCCATTAACAAAAACAGTTATTGTTTTCTACCATTAAACAGGAGAATGTTTTCATTCCATAACTGTATGCAGTCATAGAATTTCTAATTGGTGAAAAGAGTAACAACTGTATGCTAACATTCATCAAGAGTATGTTTTCATCTATGTTCCACGACATTTCCAGGACAGGATGGGTTTTAGAGACAGTTGTCCGAGGGCCATTTTTTGGGTACAGTGGGGGATGGCAATATATATATATATATATATACAAGTTAATGAACAACAATGTAACAGCAGCAATATATCATGACTATTAAAATGATGTTGGATGATTTCTGCAAAAGCCTGCATGCCAACCACATTCCACAATACCACATTGCATACCAATATTTAATTTTGTTTTTGTTTACAATCAAGGATTGAGGTTCGCTAGAGTTAGCCTCCCTTTAGAAGAGCTTTAATTAGGATAAATCTTAAACATAGGATGAATCCTCAATTGTTTTAACATTTTAATTCCCAAAAAAATATTATTTGATTGTCGCTATGTAACCTCATCTGATTCATTGCTTCTCGATATCCTTTCTAAATTAGTATTTGCAGCACCCTTAGCTGATCAATAAGAAAGGTATTTCATGATGAAGAGTTCCATTTGCTCCTTGGAATTGAAGTGTTGACTTCTGGGTCCATGTGCAGGAACCAAAACTGCAGAATAGTTAATTTGCAAGGAACATCAATCATGAATAAGGGAATTCAATAGCAAATACCTAAGGGGATGATGGGGGAAACTGGGAGAGAAAGAAAAAAAATCACATTTAGAAACATGTTGATTCATTTTGGGGTAGCTGAAAAATTCATAGTTGCTTTTCAACCATTTATGTTGTCTAAACAAGGATTTAAGAAGCCAATCAAAATCTTGCAGTCAAATCTAGAATACGGGAAATGGAGCTGACAAATGGGATATAAGTAAAATGCTAGGAGGAAATTTTAAACATGTGTTTTGAAGTTGTAGAGTAGCATAGTCATTTTAAGGATATGTCTTATTGAAAAGTTTACTCCTTAATTGAGCCCATAGAAGCAGAAATCATGAAAAACTCGTGATTATGCAACATCCCCATGTTTAGCAATATTGATTTGTGAACAATTAGCCCAATTTCCAAGTTTGTCTGAAAGCTAATTGGTGTGTTTAGGGGATCTCCAAAGCTCTTGGAGAGCACAAGATCAGTCTTGCAAAGTTGTTGTTGGCAATGAGCTCAGTTGACCTTGGTGAGTCTAATGATGCTTTCAAAATAAATTTCTGACCTTTTGGGAGCTCTCCAAACTTCCTAGAAGAGCGGGCTATTTTTAGAAAGTCGCCTAGTTGCCTCTAATCATCATCCCAAGTCTTCAGTATCATGTTGGTATGATCAGAATTTGATTTCTATGTCATTTCAATGCTTTTCACAACTTGGGTTAATTATTGAGTTATTAATTAACTATTCACTTAAGTTGTCTAATGTTGAAAAATAGTAAAAGGACAACTTAGTGTAATAGCTCATTAAAAAGGTGTTGAGATGTGTTTTAAGTTGGATGCCTAGGCTTGGGAGACTTTTTACATGAAAAATAATATTAATTCTTTTAAAAGGTCTTTGTGAGTGAAAAAAGAAATTATTATATTTTAAAATTGGTTATTTTCCTCCAAAATAGCTATAAAAGGAGGATGAGGGCTCATTTGTGGGTGAATGCTATTGTTATGCTGCTGGAATGAACCAAAGTTCTTCCAAAGCTTCTTGAGGACAAAAATCCTCTTGGAGTTACTAGCTTTGAGGAGGAAACCCCCCTAGCTAGCTAGTGTGGTTTCATAGAGAGATCACCATTGCACTATAGATTGGAGCTTCAGTCTTGTCTGCAAATATGGAGGTTTTGACATGTTTTGAAGTGCAGAGTTTTGGGTGTGCCTGCTATCAATTTTCAGATTTATTGAAGTGTTTTCTTGAGGGCGATTTGGAGAGATTTATTGCTGGCTGTACCATTTCCTTGTAGGTTGTACACCTTCATTCCTAGACACCTTTGTTGGGTAATTTCATGTGGCATTTGTCTTTATTTATTTGAAGTATTTGGCTGCCATTCTCCTGATTTGCAGAGTTCGTTCTCAAGGGTGTTTGAAGACAAAGGTTGTAGGTTGTACATCCTTGTATAGGTTGTACCACAGCTGAAAAGGGGGCATGATAATTTGCTGATGCTAGGCACTTATTTTTAGGGCACTAAAATTTCTTGATAGGTGGCACCTAGTCCTTCCTCATCTCTTCCAATCACTTTGGCACTAAGATTTTGTTGTTTGGAGGATTTATGTTGCATTTATTGGTGTTGTACCTACTGTACCAACACCATTTTCAGACCTGTTCATGATGGGTTTCATTATTTAATCTAATGCATTCCTTTCCAATGAGTTGTGGTGAAGACTGGATGTTTTGGAGGTGGAGTTTTCAGTGTATGACCACCTTCGGTGTGCTGGGTGTGAGTTGTTGAGATTTTTGAGCATTCATTTTTTGTTCAGATATGTTGCAGTGTTCTTTCTGAGCATTACCATACCTATAGCAGCATAATATTCATCAATCATCAAGGTATGTTGCTGTTGCTACAAACTAGGTGGGTGTGTTCATGATTTTGGGTTATATTTGGGGTGTTACAGTAGTCTTGTTTCACATCAGCAGTTGATCTTATTTTGGTGTTTACAATGCATATCAACGAACCTTGTAATACTTCAGATGATCATACTGCCAAAAACTATTATTTCTGTGCATTCTATATTGTGAACATTGGATGGTAGTATCACCAGTGGGTTTAAATTTTGTTATTGCTGATATACTCACCCCACTGAACAAGTGGTTATTTTGTAATAAGCTTTCCCACTAAAAGGTGGAACTGCCCCTTTGTATCCCAGTGAATAAGTGGAGGATTGTATTTTCTTACCACTGAATAAGTGGAAGAAGCTTGTTTTCATTTCGAGTATTTAATATGCACTCCACTAAATAAGGGATATTGGTTGGCTTGCTGCCTATCACTTTACTTTCAGCTTCTGCAATTTGATTTGATATATAAATCCCTTCACCTTATGCTCTCACCTTGCCCATCACAAAAATTGGATGATCGAAACGTGAAAAGGATAATGCATTGTAATCTCAATTTTAGTTGATGTGATTTCAAAAACAATCTAGGGTGGTTATTATAAATTAATCATGAGTAATCGCAAACACTTGTTTCGGCGATATTTACCCTTCAAAAAATTGTGGTTTTATGATTAAATTGTCAAAAATGAATTTTTAATAGTTTTTTCTAAAAATCATGAAAAACTTACAATTTGACTAAATTACCAATCTTGGTACTGGTTTGGGTTTGGGTTCACAAGTTTGGTCAAAAAACATTTTGGGGTTGGGTTCATTTTGGATTTATCCATGCAAAAACATATAAAAATAAAAAATATGCACATATCTGCAGCAGTAATTAAGTTCAAAATACACCACATAGCATTATATATTGTATAATAAACAAAATCACCATAAAAAAAATATTGCAATGTCAACTAGTCAAACTTGAATGTCATGATATATATAAAATTAAAAAATAATAATGTCAAGTGTCAAAAATCAATCATTGATCAAGCATCATCATATGGGTCTTCAAAAATATCATCATCACCATCCATATTAGATGATGTAGGTACTAATAAATTAGATGAACCACAAGCAATGCCATTGGCACTAGCACTAGCACTAGCACTCTCATGCTCACTAGTTGGCTTGTCTTCAACATCAAGTGCAACGAAATGGTAAGTGGAAGCATTCAAGTCAATATAAGTTGGCTCAATATCCCCCTTCCTTGTAGTCACTTTCTTTGTGTATAAGGAGCCACAATCTTGAATGCACATGCACCAAGTACTTTGCCTTTTTTGAGTGTAGTCAATTGCACTTTATTGAGTGGATGGAGTATGTGCTCCAATTCCTCTCAGATGCAGATGAAATAGAAACCATGTTAAGAGAAAATTAGAGAATTAAGAGTTACAAAATTTAAAATTATAAAATATAAATAAAACTTAAAAGATAAAATATTTTTTTATAAAACTTACTTGGAATAAAATTTTGATCGCAAGAGGTTGTAGGTGTTTGAATGACTAGCCATGGAAGTACTACCAACTATGAGCATCAACCTTATACTTGTCCCGAAAAGCATCAATACTAAAGTCATTGGAGCGTACAAAATCCATGAACTCACTGAATCCCACATGTCAGGACCAATGAAGAGTCTACGAAGTGTTGCCTTGTACCCTTAACTAACTTCAACATCTCTATAGGGGGGAATTCTCGTTAACACATAAAAGAGCTCGCCACTATAATATTTGGGACTCAATGCAAAGGCAAGAAGATGTAGCTAAGTGGCCATTTTGTTCAATCCCTTAATGATTTTGTGTAGTTATTTGAAGAAAATTTCTTCAAAATCTTGCTCTTTTGCATTTATGATGGCTTTCATCTTCTCAATCATTAAGTCAATGCCATCATATATCTCACCCAAATAAGGCCTATCCATTTTTGGTATAATGGATCATGCTCAATATGAGCTCAATGAAACTCAGAAGATATTCAACACAATCCCACCAAATGTCATCTAAGATCATTTGCTTAATCTTTGCTGCCCTTGTACTGCTAGATTGCCTCCATATGGACCATTTTTGGCTAATGACCATGTTCGAAAATGTCTCACAAATCGTCTCAAGACAATTGCGTTGGAGGCAAAACAAGTCTCAGCAACCTGTTTGAAAATCAAAATTAAAAAAATTATATTTAAAAAGTTAAATTTAAAAAAAAAAAAAATTTAAAAATTAAAATTAAAATAAAATTAAAAAGTTTACTAAAGTGAAACATATTTAACTTACCTTTAGCAGCTCCAAATTTGAGAATGTTATGAATATGCCTTGTGACGTATGGTAGTTGGTGACAAACATTTGGATCTTTTCAATCTCAATTTACACCTATTTGATCCAATCAATTTTGGTGCCAATTTTTCATAGCATAAGGTTGAGGTAGTGGACAACACAAGGTATCCACACAATGTGTGAGTAATGCTCCTCAACCAATAACCCGACCACTCTATAATTTTTGGCATTGTCTATTATAACTTGCAGAAAATTTTGATCACCCACTTCCTCAATAGCTTGACAAAGAATGTTAGCAATAAATGCACCGTCCTTCACCTGCCCTTCACAATCCAATACTCTCAAAAGCATCGCCCCTTCAGGGGGCACTACAATAACAGTGATCAATGGCCAATTTCTTGCATCTTTCCATCCATTGAAAACAATGGACACCCTTGTTTCGGCCCATGAATCCCTTATTGGCTTCAATGACTCATCTATAGACTTCACCTCTTTTTCCAAGAAGGTGCTACACTTTCTCAAAACCCGTGCCCTTGTACCCTTTTGGTGCATCATTAATTGCTTTCACCATTTGCTGTCAATATGGTGAAAAAACAACATTGAATGCCAATCCATTCGCATAGAGACATCTCGTATGTGTTGATCGGCAACCTCTCGAGACTTGTTTTGAAATGTCATTTTCAACGGTCCCTTTGATCTCTTGTGTAAAGGCCACAAGTTGTTCTTTAGGTGTGGAAAAAAATGGGTGGCTCTTTGTAGGTTGAAGATTAGAAGGCGGTCGAGGGCGCTTCATTCCTCGAGATCCTTTCTTTAACAAAAGGTGATTTGATTTATAGCCTACTACTGTGTAAAGTGCTAACTTAGGAAATGCACTTCAAACAAACCTAATCACTCAATTTTCTGAGAACACACTTGCGCCAAGGGAGAATTCACTTAATATTGACACCACTATAATATGTCCAAACATAAAATGCCATAAAACTCAATGCAAAAGATCAAAATTAATGGAAAAACAATTCAGTGTCTCATTACAGTATAGAACCACAAAACAATTTAGCATTCATTGCCCATAGGGCGCAATGAACAGTAAGAACAATGAGATTAAAAATCTGGAAATAATCGAACCACACAAGGCAGTAATAATACTCAGATCTAGCAAAATACTTCGCATACACTTTGAAGTTTGTAATCGAGCCTTTGTATGTCACCACGGGAATTAATCTTGAATCGCTGCCCAAACACTACACGCTAGTGATAGTCTCCAGTGAGGGCGGATGAATCATGGGGATATATCTCCCAGATCGCACAGCCTAGAATACAACCACCGTGACCTTAATGTTGATGCTAGGAGTTGGAATCACAGACTAATGGGGGTGCATAGATGTCAACTGAGTCGCGGCTATAGGGGTAATGTTGACACGCATCCGCTAATCATGAATGCATAAACCGATCGAACTCTTCACAACACCTCGCCTAGAATCTGGAAATGCTTTTGTGTGGGATATTCTCCAGTTTGCTTGATACTCCCTTTGACTAGTGATGAATGTGTCTGAGAGGGTGAGGATGTCTCAAAGACTAATCGCTTCCTTCAATGGTCAACATGTATGTGAGATATAAACAACTCAGAATGGTAGAAAGATTGAGCTCAAAGACAAATTCATAGGATTGGGGCTACATCCAATACCTGCGTGTGAATCTACAAGGGGCTACGTCCTCATCAGATTCGCATGGTCATCATTTACCAAATTCGTCGTGCCTCCTTAAGACAAATAGATCAGCATATATAGAGATCGATGCCTTCCTCAAATGAGATCGGCCACCAAGGAACACGCCTTCCCAAAGGGGTCGGCCACAACATTAAATAAATTTAAATATTATTATTAATAATTTATCTTTATATTATTATTTTTTTAATATTATAAATGTTATTATTATTTTAATATTATTTTTAAATATTAAATGCAGATCTAGTGTTTAAAAACACTTTTGCATTTTTTTCCCTCCAAAATCCGATCAAGTAAAATTGGGGACATGACATATTGATTTGTTTTTTCTTGCTCATTAATATATGCCATGACTTGTGGTTTTGAAATGGGTACACCATCTTTTCCTGAGCAAGCTTTAATGCCTAGTCCAAGGATGTGGCACAAATGGCCTTTCACTCCATTGTATGAGCTTGAATATCTAACATCACACCCACAACAAATCCAAGCATAACCCCCACCACTTGGAAGCTTTTGTACCATTTCAACATATTTCCAAAGGGGAGAGTTTGGGTCTACTTTGAAAGCGAGATCAACCCATGGAGCTAGAACCGGATGCCATTGTAATACCTATGATAACTAGTTCAATAAACAACACTTTTGAAGAATTAAAACAAATGAACACGAAAATATATATATACAACTTTATTTATTTTTAAAAAGTAAGCAAGTGTTATAAATTCATAGAAAAATTAAAACAAAACAAGAGAGTTCATTTGTAAAAAAAGAAAGTAGAAAAAAAAACTAAAAACTTGAAAAAAACCTATCTCTTTTGTAGAAATTTTTCCCTACGATCTCCTTGGCAACTATTATACCCAAAATGAAATTTTTGGCATTCTGCTTAAATTGAGCTAAACAATGTAAAAATGCCATCGAAAGTATGTTTTAGGTCAAAACAAACATGAAGTCTTTCTGGGTTTCTGTCAAGGAACCTATGGTTAAATTTCTGAAAAGATGAAAATTAGGGTTTTACACCCCTATTTTTAAGGAAACCCTTAAAAATAGGACCTTCTCGGAAATGATTGAAAATAATTCTGATAGGGTTAATTGCCTTCACGATCACATTGATCAAGTCAGAATTATCAAAATACATGTTTTACTCTGGTGGGTCTATTTCTATTTTTCAGGAACAAAGTTAGGAGCTCCACAGCCAGTAATGGCAGATTGGCCAGTACCAGGTGCTGAAAGCTAAACCTCAAAAGCTTCAACGAAGAAGCCATGGCAGAAAAGGTCAAAAAGATGTTGTTTCAACGAAGGAGATTCTCAAAACAGAAAAGGCCAAAATTTGGCTAACTATGGAAGATGGACGTTTTGTCTACCAAGGCAAAACACAGTCTACAATTGAAAAAGGCGCCCCTCTTGAAGAAAGGCGCCCTTGGATCTCAGAGGGCAAATGTAAACATTTGGCATCTTCAACTCAGTCATCCTCTTCACTCTCATGCTGGCTCGACAACGAAACAATCAACAAAATCATCTGATTCAGGGATCATTGACCAACCGTCAGCAAAGTATGGAGGATCCATCAGTGACGAAGATGCCAAATCAAAGAGCTTCAAGGTAAAAGCACCCCTGCTGGCCAAGGGCGCCCCTCAGTTACAAGCACCAGATGAATCCATAAGCAGCAACTCTATACATAATATCTTTCCAGCTTCCTCCCAGCTACGTGATCAATCTGACAGCAGGTTCATAAGACACGCCAAACGATCACAAGTTGAGATCAAGCAGAAAAAGACAAAATTGAAGAACTGGAAAGACGAGCCAAAAATTGGCTAAGGCATGATCAAAAGCGCCCCTCTTGAAGAAAGGCGCCCTTTCTTAAAGGCATCCAGATTCACTCAGAATCTTTACTGCCTCCCAGGATGATCTTCTTAGCTATGACCAGTCTCGCCAGTGAAACCATCAGCAAGAACTTCTGACAAATCAATCATCTGATAGAGTAGGTCAAAGTCAAGCAATTCACAGCATGAAGAAATACAGTCAAAAGCTAAAAGCGCCCTTGCTGGCCAGGGGCGCCCTTAAGCTTGAAGGACCTGAACTTGTCTTTTCCAACTGAGAAGTTAGTCATCCTGAGCAAGACCGAGTTGGCTACCCAATGCATCGTCAAGCAGAGTTATCCGACTCATCCATCAACGGGAACGTCAGATCAAAGCACAGAGGGTCTGAAAAGGCCAAAACGAAGAACAGTCAATGAAAATTGACTAAGGCATAGCCAAAAGCGCCCCTCTTGAAGAAAGGCGCCCTTCATTCTGGAGGCTCAAACTCAGTTTTCTGAGTTAGTCTCTCCCAGGCATATCTCGTCAAGTTGATCCCATCTCAACAACGGATCCGTCAGCAACTTCTGAAGATCAACTAAGCAGCTAGGATCGAAGATCGAACAGAGGCACTTCAGCCTGCAAAAATGATCAAAACTCCAAAAGGGAAGCCTAAGAAAGTCAAAAGCAAATGTTGACTTGAGTTAACAAATTTTGGAGGCAAAAAGAGGCCAAACACTCCACAATCAGTGGAAATCACCTTTTCAAACTCCAAATCAGGCTCAATCATGAGTTGGATGCCCAATTGATGCTTGCAACTCCAAATTGACATATCAAAGCATCTAGGCATCCATTATTCATTATTTCTTCGTAGGTTGAGGAGCTCAAGAACGGATATTTTTCTTCTCCAACATTTTTGAAGATCTAACAGAGGGGTTTTCACCGTTCATATTTTTGAAGATTTGTTGCATAGAGGGACCATTTATCAAAGGTTGCATCAAAAGGCATAATTCTTCCAAAGTGGCAGTTTATAACTTCCAATCCATCTTCTGTCTACTTCCTCTATTTTTGTCTATATTTCTTTGCATGTCATAGGAAACGACAGATAATCACAGATCTGGCCAACTGGGTATGATCAACACAGCTTTATCAACAAAACCCACATGTTGGATTTTTCCAAAAAAAGTAGCCTTGCTACCCCTATTTTTTAGGGTTTCCGGAAAAAGTCATAATATTGAAAAATGGACAAACTGGGTTTGTTTAGCTCTGAAGCACGAACAAAACCCATGTGTTGGATTTTTTCCGAGAAAAATCACTTTTTGGTGCCTCGCTACCCCTACCACCGAAGGGCTCTTGCATGTCATAGAAAAACACGTTTTTTCGAATTTCTGACGATCTGGGTTTGTTTAGAGAATTATTCTCAACAAAACCCATGTCTCAGAATTTTTCGTAAAAATTACCCTCGGTGAGGCTATTTTTAGCAGTCCCAGAAAAAGTTGTCCGAACAGCATCGTGTGCATAGTCAATCTTCAAGGTTTTCATAACGCAGTTCTCCCAAGACGAATACAAGACCAAAATGGTCCTACTCCATGTTTTTATGAAAACGACTGGCACCGATCTGCATCGGGCACACCCAGAGGTCAATCTAGCCAGATTGACAAGCATAGAAACAAGTCCACAAGTTCCATAATGGTTTCACCTCGTATATCTAATTGCCTTCCAAGGCCAGTTTAGAGGATTGTAACCGTTGGAATTTTACACATGCAGCAAGTTCATGTGAATTTCTCATGATTGGAATGATCGTGATCAAACTTCGCGGTTTCATCATCAAGCTTCGTAGTTTCATCATACAACACTCTTCCATTGAGAAAGATCAAGGAAAACGTCAAAGCTGCAAAAGAACGCGAAAGGTAGTCATTCCCAACACAGAGCCGCCATCGGTTAATACTACACTACCTTCCACGTCAAAGTGGAAACACAAACAAAAAGAAAAGGAGTAACCCTCCTAAGGGAAGCAGAATGAAGGAGATGCATACATCAAGTTGCTGACAAGTGGTAAGCTGATGATTGACAGGCATGTAACTATCTCCGTATGAAGAAGTCAACGAATGAACAACAACACCGTTGACCAATGGTGATGAGGTGTCAAACACCTCAAGAAGGATGTCCTACCCTCCAAAGTAGCAATAAATATGACTGAAGTCAACTTGATACCCCTTTCCAAGTTGACTCCAGATCTCCACAGATCATGCATGTCAGATCCCTCTGATCTAGGATGTCTAATTGACTCCCACAATTTGTGGATCTCAGATCTCCTTTAAAGGTGGATGTCTATTTTGGAGACACATTTGTAAGTTAAGTTCACTTTTAGTTAGGTGTCAGTCAACTGAGGTAGACTCCCAGTTTGACTTTTGTTTAGTTTCAGTTAACTGAAGTAGATTTCCAGTTAACTATTTGCTCACCTACTTTTAGACATAGAAATAAATCTTGCTGATTGGCAAGAACTGTTTGTTAACTCAAGGAGATTTTAGGGTTGCCTACTCCTTTGAGTTTCTATAAATAAGAGCCTTAGGTTCTTTATTTGTTTAACCTTTATTTGCTAGCAAAATTGTTGCGCCGTTGCTGCCAGAGTTCGCTTGTTTATATCTGTTCACTCTTGGATGAGAGTTCATTGGTTGATCGCAATTGTGCATGATTTTGTGCCTTTGCTGTCCCGACCTTTGTAATTCTTTGAAGAACCTTGAAGAAATAAATCAGATGGTGCAAGCTTGCTTGATCTAATTATTTGAGTTATTCAAAGTCTTGATTTTAAATAGTGCGTTGTTTCAATCTCCTCCTTGGACAGGTGTCGTCGCCTCCTTGGATATTTTGTCATCAATCATTATCATTTGATGTTGTTTAATGATCTATCTTGCAGCCTACACTTTGGACAGGTGTTGTCACCTCCTCGGGAATCCTGTTAGAGAGGCCATCGTTCTATGTTGTTTCCAGTAAGTTGTTTCCAAGCCTACACCTCGCATAGGGGTTCCTCCTCCTTGGCAAGTCTCAGATCCAGTTTACCGTAAGAGAGTGTTTGCTTGTATCGAGCCCTATCTTGGTATATATCTGAAGGTTCAGAGCAAGGTTCAGAGCCTCGGCCATATTCCATTGAGACGGAGGATTCAAGTGATCCAACTCAATCCATTTCGCTCCTACGCCCTCATGCTCTGTTTATCTTGGGGAGGTAGGATAGTTTAGAAGCTTAGTTAGTCGTAGTTAAGATCTGCGAAACCAAAGAAAAGGCTTAGCTACGACGCATTGGTATATGCACCCTTGTGTCCTACCGCTGAGTAAAAAAGATAGGAATCTTAGTACACCCCTTTTTTACAGTAGAAAATCAGCAAAGAGAGATCTTCCTCTCTATAATCCGAAGAGCATGTACTAACACACTTGCAATAGCTGTCCATTTCCAATAAGCACTCCAGAGGTGCTAATTGGAACGCCAACAGCAACAAATGAACTTTTGCAAATACATAGGAATAGCAAACCAACTAGTTTAGAACGTTCACCAATCAATCTTCAAATCAATTCGTATTAGAGATTATTAAGACTTACCTTTGTAATAAAGTCACTTTAGCGACTTAATTTAGATTAGTTTATTTCTATTATTAGTGCGGTATTTTTAGAGCAATTATAAAGCATTGTTTTTATCTTCACTCTGAGCTCTATATAAGGAGGTGAACATCTTTGTAATCACTGATCCAATCTAATAGAATAATATTGTGTTCTATTCGCTTTCATAACATGGTATCAAAGCAGGTTTCATAGAGTTTTATGAGAGTCACATAAGGATAAATCACAAACATCCATAGCCAAGGATTCATGAGTTTTTTTTGTTGAATCATACAACCATTATTTTCTATTGAAAATTGTGTCCTAGTTTTTTTGTCACATCACACCAAAAAGAATGTCTACAAAAATTGACGTTTTTTATCCATGGCCAAGAAAAAAAAAATGATAACTAAAGATTTTACTGATTGTTTTATGAAAATTGAGGGTTTCTACTCAAAATGGCATCTAGGGTTTGTAGGTCTTTTTGGACTATTTTTTGTTTCTATTGTAACCAACAACTAGGGTTTGCGCAAATGTTCATATAGGGCACGGATTTCAAGGACAAATTTTATGGAAGGCATTTGAAAACAATCAATATTCATTATTTGGGCTTCTATATTTTCCAAAAATAGAAATTTTGTTGGATAAGTATTTTGGCTTCAATTTTCACACTTGGAAAGTAAAATTCAAAATACAACTAATGCACAAAAACCTGTGGAGAATTGTAAATGGAAATGAGAAACTTCCTACATATTTGAGTAAACTACCTTAATGAAAAAATAGAGATGATAAAGTCAAAGCTATTATTGGTCTTTCCATCTTTGATTTGGAGTTACATCATATAGATTTGGCAAAACCATCTAAGGAAATTTGGGAAAATTTGAACACACTATTTCGAGAAAAAGTGGTTAATACTAAATTTTCTTTAAAGCTTCAGCTCTTCAAATTCAAGATGACTAACGAGTCACCATGTCAAGCCACATGAACAATCTAATATCTCTTCTTCAAAAGAAAGTAGAAGTCAATGTTGCAATGGATGATAAGGATGCTAAATCCATTTTATTAAACCATTTATCTTCAAAATTCAGCAATATGATCTTTACTCTTAATCAACTTTCTTCTAAAAGTCTAGAAGATATGATTTCAGCTCTCCTAGTTGAAGAAAAGAGAACTATTGTAGGAAATATAGAAGATGATTCTCAAACTGAGGTAGCATCATACTCAAATAATAGAAGATTTGATTGCGGGTGATTGCGTGGATCCTCAAAGGATTAGTCTCGCCTCAGCTCGCCCCTCCCAGACACCAACTTGGCAAAAACTAAAACCAAGGCAAGGTTGGTTGGGCTGTTGGGCTGGGTCACAAGGATACCTTTGGTGCAACAAAAAATAAATAAATAATAGAAGATTTGATAAGGACAAAAAGGGGGTAGAATGCTATTATTGCAAGAAAATGGGTCACACAGCTTGGAACTATAGAAATCGAGCAAATGATGTTCTCAAGGGTAAAATCAAGGAAGCTAGTGTAGCCATTGTTGAAGATCCTTTGGATCTTGGTAGTGGTGAAGAAGTTGTGTTTTATGCATTTTAAAGAAGTCTAGTTCTTTAAAGACAAGTAGGAAGCCAATGTAGACAAAGCTCAGTATGGATGGTTGCCTAGGTAGCTTGGGACTTTGTGGATCTTACAAGTCATACCCATACGAGGGTCATGAGACAACTTGATGGAGCTCTTTGAATGTAGCTTAGCATGGATTGTTGTCTAATGATTCAGGAGATTAGTGATTCGAGAATTTGCAGAGATGTTAATCCGAGAACTTGGGAATTCAGCTCGGGAGCTACACCTTTATGAGGATTCAAGGCAACTTGATGGAGGTCTACTTGGTTGAAGAATTATTTTCAAGAAAAGATTCTATAAAATTCATAATTCTGAATTGTTTTTAGTTTGGTTTGTTTTAGTATAGTAAGTCTTAAGAGGGAGTATTAGATATTATTAATACTTACCTTTGTAATAAAGTCAATTTAGTGACTTAATTTAGATTAGTTTATTTCTATTATTAGTTTGCTATATTTAGAGTAGTTGTCATGCATTGTTTTTATCTTCACTTTGAACTCTATATAAGGAGGTGAGCGTCTTTGTAATCGTTGATCCAATGTAACAAAATAATTGTGGTCTATTTGTTTTCATAACAATTTGTGCAATGGAAAGCAAGAATGAAAGTTTAGCAAGGATGAATAACATTTTTGTTTTTCATTTACAATATGAGAAATGAGTTTTCTTTTGTCTTTAACATGTCTTGGATACCACATTTTAGGGTTTAGGGGGGCAAATTTTGCTTTTTGGTCAAAATTAGAAGTCCAAAAAGAATAAGGCAAAATTCACCCCCCAGGCATCAAACCCTGCCAAATTCAATGTGGGTATGCTCGAGTTCATCCCAAACAGACCCACAGGTGAAATGCAAGACCCTGGGTAGCCCCTAGGGCAAATCAGATCCAAACCCGTATCTAGGTCAAACTAGACCCAAACCGGGGGCATTCCCAACGAACTGATAACTCAATTGTAGAGTATACCCAAGTGAATTTAGGTCCATTTTGTAGGACCATGGCCAAACCCACAAGGGAACTGAACCAATACACAAACTGTGTATGAACCAATCCCGGGTCCAAGCTGAAACATGAGTGAACCAGTAACAAAAAATTTAGGCTTCATGAACCCACTCACACCAGAGAATAGGAGCAGTATCCCCCTCAATGGACAATGTCCTAAACATTCTAAATAGTAATTGGTGATTATTTATGATCAGAAATACATCATAGTTGCTTGTGGATTTATTATCATCTTATTAAAACCACACTAATTCATGGGCACATATTCCTGACGTATTCTCTGGTTAATAATATGGGTTGTAACAAGTTATACGGCAGCCAATGATTTTCAGTAGTCATAAAAATAAATAAAATAAACATTAAATGTCATAATGTAAATATGATATTTTTGAACTTTGATGGAAAGGGATTCCACAGATCATTGTTTCTGCAATTTTCCAAATAAATCAAACCAAGGTTATTAAAAGACAACCTATAACTATCTTTTGTTGATGCCTCAAGAAATACCCACCCTACCTTTGTCAAAAAATGCCAGTAAAAAAAGAAATAAATAACATTTGGCTCCATGCACTAACAGAAAAAAGTATCATCTCATACTAAGAGAGGTAAAAAATAAAATCCACTTTAAGCTAGTGCTTCAAGAAACGCTCATCATTCTATTCAAACCTCTCAATATTATATAACATAAATCCAAAATTTTAAAAAAATCAATTTACAATGGAAAAAAGAGCACCAAATGTTGAGATGACTAAATCTGAGCATTCTGCTTTGATGAATTTAAATCATAATCTTCTACATTTGTACTGCATGTAAAAATGCAGATGTTCAAAGTAGGCAAATGATCTGCAGTTTATACCCATATGTGTCAAGAAGTTAGGTGATCAACCTCAAAGAACTTGTACTTCAATTAAGAACAAAACTTACCCAAGACCAGACAAATGCTGCCATTTCAAAAGCATTCTGCAATATCAACATAAAGCCTTTATTAAAATTACTAAATTCTAACATAGACAAGCGTGTGTTCTTGATATAAATTTCAATTTTAGAACACCAATCAGAATATCTTGATTACCTGAAATGAAATGAACTGAATCAACCACAACAAAAGTTGAGGTTTACCAAACCAGAAAAGCTCATCACGGGGCTTCAATTGAGCCCCTGCAGCTGCATCCGTTGCTCCATTATCCAAAGCCAATTTTGCTATCACGTGTTGAAGTTTTGTGCCAACGAACAGGATCAACTTTCATAAATATGGAAGAGGGAGAAGAGATTTGAATTAGAATAAATGAGGTAGTCTGTATACTCAGTAATTTAATGCTTAATAGAATTAACTAAACAAGGAAGCAATTGGACATTAGACACTATCACATGATTATGATAACTAGAAAGGAAGAAATGAAATGGCATTGACCAATGAACTTGTCATCACTTACTATCGCAGGGATGAATGATATCCAGAAGTAGAAGTTCAATCCTGATTCAGAAATTGACAAGATTCAATTAAGCCATTAAATGTTAAAGATAATGGTTATTAATTGGACCCAAATATAATTATAAAAGAAACAGACCCTTTTCAAAGATAAGCAAGAACTGTTTTGTCAGATATAACAAATTGAGCATAAATTTACCATGCAGATTGAAGAAAATGCAGATAATTGCATATCCCCAAAGTGGCCAGCTGCAAAAATAACAATAATTACCTAATTTCAGGTTCTTCATTCCATTTTACCAAAAGCAGATCATTTTTTCTGTATTATAAATGCATGCAGTGGGAGATTAACTCAATGTATTAATTATGTCAGTGCCATGTTATCTATACACTTTCTGAAAGAGGCCATGGGCAATCAATAAGCATATCCAAAATAGAAAAGGAAGTCAATGATTCGCAATCGCAGAAATAGCTATTTTTCTAAAAGCCCCATGTGAAATGTCAAATAAATATTTAGTAATTGATTAAGAATAAAAAGAAATATCCACAGCTCATAGTATCCAAAACTGTTTGGTGTACGGAGGATATCACTAAGGTTATCTCCCTCTCTCTTGTCCTTTTGCATGCATCCTTGTCTCTTTCTGCATTATCAATCGCTTTTTTGTAGAGGATTTCATTTCAATCCTATATTAGTAGGTATTCAAGTTTCACTATAAGTTCCTCCTTATAAGTTTTGATGAATACAGATATTAAGTGTTAGTTTTAGGATCAGAAATGAAAGCAATCAGAAAATGCATCACATAAGACAATAAACACCACAAGATACCCTGGTAAAACCCTCCAATTCGAGGGGAAAAAACCCAGAAAATATATCGCTTATATATTTGAGGAATAAGAGCAGAAATCTGCTTACAACTCAGGCCCAACACAAGGCCGACTTTGATACAATGAATAATAGCACCTCTCCCAGATGCGTAGATACAAAAATAAATATGTTTCTCCTTGAGATCGATCTGCTGCATCAATATGATAATATGCTGCTCAAGATGATGATCTGCTGCACAAGTGCGAACTTCTTCTGGGAGTACGAATGTGAATGAATGAACTTGATGATGATAATGAGCAAACTCGACCTTGTATAAATACAAAATAGTGTGACTCTTCAAGTAGGTTGACCTCATAGCAATAAAGAAATAAATATTATTTCTTTAATAAGGTCGGCCCCATTTAATTATTCACAATAATTAAATATAATAAGTTGTTAAGTGAAGCACCTCTTCACTTTAATCAATGCAATAAATG
The DNA here is from genome assembly GCA_007115665.2 of Sequoiadendron giganteum. Classification (NCBI taxonomy): domain Eukaryota; kingdom Viridiplantae; phylum Streptophyta; class Pinopsida; order Cupressales; family Cupressaceae; genus Sequoiadendron; species Sequoiadendron giganteum. Next base: position 171,890,580 of record CM021107.1, on the reverse strand, counting down.
AATAGCCGTTAGGCTATATGAATTTATTGTTCAACAAGCAAGGCGGAAGTATGTAGCCCGAAGCTACAACATCAACACTCCCTCTTAGCTAGGGAGGAATACTTCCGATACACATTGTCATGGAATCTCTCAACATGACACCCACAATGGCTACACCCATATGTGGAAGGGGCTCATCACAGATTCACTCAATCGTGATATCAACCATCATGGCTACTCCCGTGTATGGTAAAGCATATGTGCACAAGTGCCCATCACGGAATCACTCAACGTGATGTCGTCATCTCATCATGACGTTCACCATGGCTACTCCCAGAGGGTGAATAAACACAAGTACAAGAAAATCATCAGAGACTCTCTCACGTGATGTTGTCATGGAGTCACTCAAAATGACATCCACCATGGCTACTCCCAAAGAGTGGAAACAAGGGCTTACACCTCAAATTTCTCTCACAGATAAAAATGCATTAGAGCAAATCACAGAAGATCACCGAAGCTGAGTCTCCCTCTCAGCTAGGGCTTCATTCTCCACAATACCAAGCTTGTCTCGGAAGTACACAAACTTTACTCTGGAGAGAGGCTTGGTGAGAATGTTTGTCGTCTGCTCATCAATGCTAATGTATCTCAACTGGATTGCTTTCCTCAATACCATATCTCTGATATAGTGGTATTTGATCTCAACATGTTTGGTTCTGTCATGAAACACTGGATTGATAGAAAGCTTCACACAACTTTGATTATCACAATGAATGACAGTCGGCTCCAATGATTGTCCAAACAATCTTGCAAGGAGTTCCAAAGCCACACTGCTTCTTGAGCTGCGACACAAGCTGCAATATACTCGGCCTCGGCGATGCTCAGTGCCACCGAAGATTGCTTCCTACTACACCGGGAGATCATTGCAAACCCCAAACTAAAACAACATCCAGAGGTGCTCTTCCGATCAGCAACACACCCTACCCAATCAGAATCAGAATATCCATGCAGCTTCAAGTCTACACCAGAAGAATATCTCAAGCCATACCCAACTGTGCCACGCAAGTATCTCAAGATATGCTTCGCTGCAACTAGATGTATTTGCCTTGGTTCACACATGAACTGACTAAGTGCACTCACTGCATAGCAAATATCTGGTCTAGTATTGACTAGATACATCAACGATCCAATCAACTGCCTGTACATAGTAGGATCCACCAGATCTGAACTAGCTGCAGCCTCCTTAAGCTTCTAAAAATTGGTTTCCATATGTGTAGACATGGATTTGCAATCTATCATACCAAATCTCTTCAAAATATCTATAGTACACTTCCCTTGACTTAGAATGATCTCATTAGGCCTTTGCCATACTTCTAAGCCTAGGAAGTAATGCATGTATCTAAGATCCTTCATCTCAAGTTCAAAAACTAACCCCTTCTTGCATATGATAATGAGATGTTCTTCTCCAGTAAGAAAGAAATTATCAACATAAAGAACCAAGATCAATGCTTTGCCATCAATTACCTTGAAGTACAGGTTTGAATCAGCATCATTCTTGGAGAAGCCCAAGCTCAATAGGTATCGATCAATCCTCTCATACCAAGCACGAGGAGCCTGCTTAAGGCCATACAAAGCCTTCTTCGATCTACAAACATGAGACTCCTTCCCATGAACCTCAAATCCATCAAGTTGCTCAATGTATACCTCTTCTTCAATTACACCATTTAGAAATGTTGTCTTCTCATCCATCTGGTGTAACTTCCATCCTTTAGCCGTTGCAATAGCAATGATAGTCTTGATGGAGGTATAACGAGCAATTGGAGCAAACGTTTCTTCATAATCTATTCCCTCTTTCTGAGAGAACCCCCTAGCCACAAATCTAGCCTTGTACTTCTCAATACTTCCGTCAGCCGCATGCTTGATCTTGAAAAGCCACTTAGAAGATACAACAAGTTTGCTTTTTGGTCTAGGTACAATGTCCCAAACATCGTTCTTGAGGATAGATTGATATACTTCAACCATAGCATCTCTCCATACTTGCTGACTTGTAGCTTCCTCAACACAAGAAGGTTCAGACTCAATGATTTGACTCATCAAAGCAACATAGCTTGAAAACTTCTGAGGTCTTTTGCTTTCTCTAAATGTTCCTCTAGGGGCTGCAAACTTTTCTGCCTCCTGCATTGTTTGTCTAGCCCATAGAGGTCTCTTTCGACCAATAACAATGTCTGTAGGCCCATCAGTAGGTTCCAAAGGCTCAACTGGATCACCATCCTCTTCTGGTTCAGTAGACTCCCTCTGAATCTCCAAGTACTTGCATCAACCTTCTGACCTCCTTGTCCAAGATTGTCTGCAATGCTTGCTTTAGAGAAATGGTTTCCAGCGCACACCTCTGTAGAGATTCAGGGCTGTCCTCTTCGACCTCATCCCAAATCACTATATTTTGAATAGGTTTGCGGAGCTACCAATGTTAAATCCAGATTGACTGTCTTGAGCAATTCTGATCTCAACTGCTGAAGAGGTCTTTTAAGGATTTAGCACCTGACCTTGCAATACTGCAACCTTCACTTCTTCTCAGCGAGTCACAAAACTCCCTCAGAATGTCCTCTTCGAAGAGCTGATTCCTCCTCTTCGAAGAGCTGATCACAAAGAGAATATGAATAGATTCTTCATCTTCGAGAGATGTCTCCAACCACCAACTCAGTCCTATGGCTGCAAGCTATGACTCCATGCTTGATCATTTCTCCAGTTGGCATGACTTCCTCACAAGATGTCTTGAGCTCTTCCTTTCTGCACAATCGCTCATCACCCTCTTGCTCCGTCCTGGAAGCATAAAGAGAGAGATTACTAAAAGTTCATAGAACTCAACTATCTCGAAGAGAAATACCAATGCTAGAAGCATAGATGATTCACTATCCCAATGTTATAGCATGAATTAATAACTACATAAAAAATTCATGAACATTATTCAACATGAAAGACTTATCTCATTGAAATCATCTAGCTACAACTGAGATGACCATCATGAATAATATGATATAACAGCTCATGAAAATCAAACTACAAATGAATCATGTAAACATCATTAGAAAGATCAAATAAAAGAAATAATAGGACTTATCTTTTGTTGTTCCTTCATATATCTTTCTTTCATCTTTACTGCTCTCAGAAGTGCTAATCTCAGCACAACAATCTGCTCAACACAGATTTCTTAGCTACATTACACAGCCAACAAATAGAACCAAACTTCTCAAAAAATTCAAGGCTCTATCACAGTATACACAAGTATGCAATTTTTGTACTCAAAACTGCCTTGTCATTCCTTTACACAAGCCATCAAGGAATATCTACTTCAAGAAATATCTCCAATCACATCTCGTAATGTACATATCACATTAGCGACTAGGATCATGAGCCGCTTCAAGATCTTGACGGAATAGTTGGCTTTATGCTCACAATACTCCACTCCAGAGATGGCCCAAGAATCAATGTTAAGCCGTGGTTCACTGCTTGACGGCCCAGCTCTGGTGATATGATGCGCGACGTCTTGGGATTGGTATCAGGGATGGTGTACTGGGAATGAATATTGCGATCTAAAGAGTGAAGCTCAGAGTCTTCTCCCGATGGTGGCTCCAGATGTACTCGCACTAGCTTGGAGACGATTCAAAGTATGTGCACACCAGATACAAACATTAAGAATTGGAGATCCGTCTTCCGAGCCTGTGAGATTGGCTATAAATCGCCCTCTCGACTGGAGCGATCAGAACAATGGCGGAAGTGATGAACAAGACACAGAAACGTCATTGTAAATATACTGCCCAGAAATCATAAGATTAAATCCTCCATGCTCCCACGAGTTCGCACATAACTGTTCTTCATCGCCTGGAAAATCATCTGACAGAAACAATGATTCAAGCTACTGCCTAGCCATCCCATGGCCACCATAAAGACTGCTTAACAAATCTGATCGGATCTTCACATAAACCCGCTCTGGTACCATGTTAGTTTTAGGATCAGAAATGAAAGCAATCAGAAAATGTATCACATAAGACAATGAACACCACAAGATACCCTGGGAAAACCCTCCAACTCGAGGGGAAAAAACCCAGCAAATATATCGCTTATATATTTAAGGAATAAGAGCAGAAATCTGCTTACAACTCAAGCCCAACACAAGGCCGAATTTGAGACAATGAATAATAGCACCTCTCCCAGATGCGTAGATACAGAAATGAATATGTTTCTCCTTGAGATCGATCTACTGCATCAATATGATGATCTGCTACACAAGTGCGAACTTCTTCTGGGAGTGCGAATGTGAATGAATGAACTTGATGATGATAATGAGCAAACTCGACCTTGTATAAATACAAAATAGTGTGAATCTTCAAGTAGGTCGGCCTCATAGCAACAAAGAAATAAATATTATTTCTTTAATAAGGTTGGCCCCATTTAATTATTCACAATAATTAAATATAATAAGTTGTTAAGTGAAGCGCCTCTTCACTTTAATCAATGCAATAAATGAATAGCCGTTAGGCTATATGAATTTATTGTTCAACAAGCAAGGCGGAAGTATGTAGCCCAAAGCTACAACATCAACATTAAGTTCTCAGCATATATGCATACATGGATATCATTTTAAAATTTTTAGCTCTCCTGACTCGGCCTGTATGTATGTCCTTTTCATTTTTGGTACTAAAATCTCCTGTTTCACTCTAGAAGGAAGACACAAGCATTTTCACTTACTACCCAGGGATTATGAGGTAACTTAATAATCAACATAGCTTGTACTTTTAACTCAATTAAATATAAAGAAGAACAATTATCATTTCAGTACATCTTAGAGTACATGAGACCAAATGTCATTTTCAGTCCTCATACTACAATCTCCTCTTTTCTTCCTTTTCTTTTTGATGAATAAGTGTCAATTATATTAGATTCTAAGAAATATTATACACCATATTCACAAAAAAGATGGGTGGAATGAAAAATCACTACTTGAAGTCTAAACAAGGCATATCCTTAAAAACATCTAACATAAACATGATAAATTGCCAACTACTCAACAAGAGCTCTAAAACCAGGTGGCAGTGGTGGATCATGGCCCTCAAGCTTTCCCCAGTTAGTTGAGAGGCCCTAGCCATTAGGAATTGGCTTGCAACCTGTAATGGCAGCACCATTATTAGCCTACTCTTCATCTGGAGAAGTATTATCATTCCTTACAGGAGAAATAGTCAATGCCAAGCAAGGAATTTTGATAGTGTTTGGTCATCCAGAATTACCCCTATCAGGTGGGTGAAAGAAGGAGAGTAAGTTTGCTGAGGCCATCCACAACCACCGCATTGAGGTGGACATGAACCATGAGAAATTAACATTTCTAACCTCTTTTCCAAAATTACCAAAAAATTGATTATCTTGACCTGAAGAAAAATGGAATTTAGACTTACCAATCAAGACTACGAGTCTTTTCAGACTATTTTTTTACTCCTAAGTTGCTTCACAAACTTGCTGTTGGATATAATAAACTGTAGTGGAAAGATTGGAAATGGTATTCTAATACTCCATTTCACAACTACAAGCCTCACAGAGGATATTTATGGTTCTCCTCACATCTGCCTATGTTTCAAAGCTTAACGACAGATGTGCTTTACAGTCCATGGCTAGCTCATGGGACAAAGGCTTTCAAACTATTTGGTTGGCCATTATTCAGCTTAAGGTCACCTAGTTTGCTTGGTGCATTCTCTATCAGGTTCTTCTCTTTGGATCTCATTTGATCCAAATGGGTTGTTAATCCTTGTCCTTTTAAGGGACACATTAAAACCCTCAAGCATCACTTACAGTTTTTTCCCAAAGCTTAGGCTGTTTGAAATTAGATTCATGATTTCTTTCAGCCTTTTAGACCCAAGCCTTTTCTTGGTATATGATTCTTTTGGGTTACTGGCCTAGACTTCTACAAAATTCACACAAATTTGGCATGCTTTTATAGTGAAATTTATTCATCTTTCAGAAATATAGAAATTTGGCTCTCATTTTGGGAGTCTCTATTGATGTGCATTTCTCAGTTTTTACTCAATCTATGATTTGTTCCAATGTTCTTATACAGATTCAAGTGCAAGCTAATAAAGTAGCCCTTGAGATAGCCCACTTACAAGTGACACTTGATCATTGGGGCTACACACCTTGTACAATTTCTCACATTAAGTTGGGGAAATTTTCACTTAATAACTGGAAGCTATAATGTGTAATTTACTAAGCAAACAGAGGATGCAGAATATACTATAACAGTGACTAGTTCCCTTACCTAATGCCCACAATATCTCTGAATTCATCCTCCATAGTGCGCACCATGTAACTGTGGAAGTCATATGTAAGACGTAACCTGTGGTTCTAAAAAACAAAAGCAGATGATACATAAGTAATTATTAGTTGAGTGTTTTACTCAATCATGTCTATTAGCACAGATTTTTGGCCACTTGAAACTTGCAAAAGAAGATATTCATGAAACTCAAAAATGGACATGATACCAAATAGTCAAACATGTTGCAACATCCACAAAGGCAACTTCAGTCTAGGAATCTCTGTTCATAACATAAATGATGAAAAATAATTGAATCTGGCAGCGATAAGATTGGTCTGATAAAGTAACATAATAAAGAATGCAGAAATCTAGAACAGCATGTTGACAATATTTTTTCCTTTTCTAAACCATAACTAACCCTCTTTTAGGGTAGCAGAACAGAAGAACAAAAAAAACCAAAATTTATAAAGACATGTAAAGAACCCCTATTACTATTTAGAGCATCAACTGACTAAAACATCCAAATATATATAGAGAGAGATGCAATTAATTAGAGTATCTTTAATTCTTGATTGATCCTTAACTCGTTTGGAAACTTGATGAATTATTCAGAGTCATTTCATTCAGAGGGGAACAAGGTTTCAGGCACTGATTCTGTCCACGTGCAGTCAAATATCAGGGATTTTGCCAATAAATGCTGTCTATATTCTATATGAATGTGTAAAGATTTATTGTGTGTTCCACTGCATATTTCATATAACTCAATAGCTTACTAGCAAATCTATTGGGTTGTCCTCTGCACCACCATCCTTGGCCCTGCAGTGCAGATTATCCAGGATGGTCCACATCCTTCCAACAGATGAAGACATGAATAAATAACACATTTGGCACCTGCCAAAAAGTCATCTGTACATATGCCTCTGATGGGCACATTTTGCAACTGATAAAGATACAATATGCACCAGCAAAAACAAGGTCAAACAGACATATACAACACCTGCCAAACTCATATTTATTGGGGAAATGAAGAAGGCAAAAAGCCAGAAAGGAAGCCAAAGCATTTTAACTTCTGAATGCTGAGGTGACAATATATTACACGTCTTGTGTGTATTTAGCTACTCATTTAAAAGCATAAAATGCTGACCGGGTTCATGTGAAATCATCTAGAATTGGAGAGTACTTTACAACTAAATGTAAGAATGAGATAAATTACCACAAGTCAGTTTTAGGGTACGGAAAACTTGTGAGAGCATTGTCAAAGTACCACAAAAGTCCCATAATATTTGTGGAGGCTCCATGGGAGCAAATGGCTTGTTATTATTTCTGATTTTAAATATACTAAGCTGCTAGAGTTTGCTCATATTGTTTTATCCAAGGTAGTCCTTTGTGTATATCTATCTTTGTGTGATTGTTTCATTCGTTTACTTGCTAGATTTCATCTCATGCAATTTCCTGTCATAATCTTAAGCATTTAAATAGCTTTGCAATTATACGTATAAGTTTATTTTTAAGCTCAGCACTCAAAGAGCAACAATACAAATCAGTTCATATTCAGTTTGCAACAGTTGTCATATCCATGGTTACATCAATTAGTTACAAAGTTATTTATATTTTTGAAAAGGCTAAGTAAAATTGATCCCACCAAGTTATAATCAGTGGGTATTTTTTAATTTTATGGTCAATGGTCTATAACTTATCTTAGAGAGGCTACTCTAGGACAAGTTGTTGGAGTCTCAAATAAACTTGTTTGGTTCCTAATTGGAGGATGGCAATGAGAATTGAGAGATGTTAATCCACATATAGGTTTGATGTCGATCATATTGCATTCAAATCATGTAGAATTATTTCTTCAGCCACATTACTACATTTTTTTCTAATTAGTTGTTCCATGTCTCCACAATTTGTGTCAAGTTTCTATAATATCCATGTTAAGCTATTATAATATCCATGTTAAAAATAATTTGATATTACACATGCTTCACACGTGTGTAATGGAATGGAATGTTCAAATCCATTTTAAACATCAATTCAAACTTTAAACAGTTTATGTTCAAATCCACTTGCACAGTAGGTTCGATAAATTATTGTGATCACCACAGATGGAAAAACCTAGTGCCACAAACTATAGTTTCTCATTCCAAAACATTTGAAATGTGTTACTTTGAATAAGATAAAATTTGCAAGTTTTAATTATTTTGAATTAAATTTGGACTGGATACAATTGTATAAATCCTTTTGAAGCCTACTTCATACTTAATGGAAGAATTTTGCTACACTGCACAGTAGTCTTAAGCAGAATTCTGCTATACTGTGCAGTAAACTTAAGCAGTAGCACATCGTTAATTCCACAAAAACTCAGGACAGAAAAAAATGGATATTGAACAAGTGTTACCATTTCAAGCATTGGATGTGCATGTAGGGTTTCTCTATAATAAAGAATAAACCGTGAAAGCTCCAACTTTAGCAATTATGTGCTAATTGATTTGGATTGAATCAGACCAAATGTGCTGCTATTAAATATTGATTATTGAGTTCTTTTTGATCTAGTAATACTTTTGAATTTGATATACATTGAAAATGTATTGTCTAAGTATAAACAAGAATGCTTTAGCCATTGCAGAATATAGAGAATCCTCACAACCCTATATTGAAAACACCAAAGAATGTGTCCACTGATTTGGAATGGACCAAAAAAGGAGACAGTGAGCTCTTTAATATATCAGCAACTACAGTATTAGAGGCAACTGCTCTAAAATTTATATGGACTTTAACTTTAAATTGATCATTTATCATAAATAAAATACTTTAGAACAGGTGCCATGTGACTTAAATAAAATGAGAGATGCACAATGCACATAATGAAATTTTTCGTCTGTCTCTGTGTTAGATGAAATGTTGCAGAAGGAAAATAATAAATCTGTCTATCTCACAAAACAGATACTAACCGTAATGAACCCCATCCGTAATGCCCTGTAGTCTGGCTTTGTTACAGATCTGAGAAACTGGCGTGCAAAGCAAAGCTGCATGTAACATACCAAAATACCAAGTTCAAAACTGTTCATTGCCACCATTATATACCCTTTTTCTTTCACGGTATATCGTATAAAGAATAAAATCAACAGCATGCATCAAGATGAATAGTCCGACATGCATTGCACATTGCATAGTAGTTATGGTCATTATTCCATTGCACGTGTAGCAACATCAACAGCAGTTAACACAAAAGACTCGTGCTAATAAATGAGATTTAAATAATGTGCCCAAAGCTGAAACCACAACTACACAAGATGACAAATCATTGGCATGCCAAATAAACCAATTTTGTTTGTTTTTAGATGTCTTGACATTTAGCAACAGCAATGCCCATATTAGAAAAATACAATTCACTGAATGCAACTATTAAAATAATGTTTTATCTTGTAATAGTCAATTAGCTTTTAGGATAGGCTTTAAGAATCCTCTTTAATAAAGTCATGTTGACTTTAGATATTTTTCCTATGAGTTGTCATCCTTATCCTCTGTGGATAAGATATTTGTAATCCTATATAAGGATGCTTTTGCTCCTTATTTCTTAATAAATCATTATGCAATCTTGGTTAACTTTCTGTGTGTTGTTTTTGTAATATGGTATCAGAGCTTGGGTTTTGTAAATTCTCAAGATTGCTGAGCACATGAATTCTGTTAGTTTTATATGATCAGATATAACAAGACAGAAAGCACGTAGAAAATGCAACACATGAGACAATGAACACCACAAGATACCCTGGGAAAACCCTCCAACCTGAGGGAGAAAGACCCAGCAATTATATTTCTTATATATGACAGTAATAAGAGCAGAAATCTGCTTACAACTCAGGCCCAGCACATGGCCGAATTTAATACAAGGAATAATAGCACCTCTCCTAGATGCAAAGATACAATGAATATGATTCTCCTTGAAATTGATCTGCTGTCACAAAATAATGATCTGCTGCTCAAGATGATGATCTGCTGCGCAAGTGCGAACTTCTTCTAGGAATGTGAATATGATGAATGAACTTGATTGTCAAATGAATGAAATATCACCTTGTATTTATACAAACCAATGATGCTCTTCATGAGGTTGGCCTCATTTAGAGATCACAATTATTTGACAAGTCGGCCTAGAAATAATATATTTAATTATTATTAAATCACTTAATAATCATAATGAAGTCAGCCTCTTCCATTAATTCGAATATATATAAATTTAAATAGCTTTTGCTATTATTTAAATTTATCTTTCAAATTGCCTTGGAAGTATTTATCACGTGGCTGACTTATCATCAAAAAATTCTACAGACTGTGGCAATGATGAATTGCATGCAATAGACACAAAAGAACGTGCCAAACGAAGCTATACAGATTTGTACAAGGGTTTTTGACAAAAAAAATTGTGGGTCTATTTTCTATAATTTTTTGGCAGATTTTTTTACAAAATTCGTGGGTTTTTTAACAGTTAAAAATCACATAGGGTTTTAGGGCCTGTTTTTTTAGAAAATCGTATTTTTTCCAAAATTTCTGAAGAATTTTTGCAGACTTTTTCTAGAATTTTTTGCAGATTTTTTCCAGAATTTTTCGTAGATTTTTCGAGAATTTATGTCGATTTTTTATATAAAATCATGGGTTATTTACTTTGCTGCTTGGGTTTTGCAAATTTTTTCCCAAAAATTTCAGTGGTTTTTCTAATAGCAGCAAGCTTCTTCGTTTGCCATGATTTTGAATTGCAAGAGGGATGGCTTCATTACCCAACATCATGTTGGAAGGCAATCAACATTTTACTTGCGCAAATTACAACACCTAGAAGCAACACATGCTAACAATCTTCGAGTACCGATGCCTCAAAAAGATCATCCTTGGTACCACCACCTGGTCAACGGTTGCGAGTAAAGACCAAGACAAGTTTGATGAACATGACAAAGAATCAATCATGTTGATCAAATTATCTATGACCAATTCCATGCTTCCTGAAGTCCAAACAAGGATGACTTCGGTTGAGATTTGGAAGCATCTGCGTGACCTTCATGAAACTTCAGATAAAGGTAGGGCCTTCTTTCTAAAAAATATGCTTTTTTCGATCACAATGGATGAGAAAATGTCCTTGCAAGAGAATTTACTCAAGATCAAGGACATCAAGGATCAGTTGTCAACCATTGGTCGAAAAATGGAAGAAGAGGACATGGTGGTAATCACATTGAAAAGCTTACCACTTGCTTATGAGCATTTCATTCAGACGCTCAATATCACCGCTACGAATATTGACCTGAAGTTTGAAGAGCTATGCAATAAGCTCTTACAGTAGGACAAATGGAAGAAACAGTTTGGTAGCAACAGTGAAATAACGAATGTGGGACAAGCATTTGCAGCCAACGACAAAGGAATTAGCAAATGGTCACACAAGAAAGGACAAGGTCACAACGAGGATGCAACAAAGAACTTGAAAAACATCACATGTCATTATTGTGGTAAGTTGGGTCATATGAAGAAGCACTGCAAAAAGAGGTTGGTTGAACAAAAATGCAACCAAAGAAGGCCTCAGCAGAAGGCTCATGTTGCAGAGCATTCAGAAGAGAAGGCGTCAACTTTCTATGCCTTCATGGCCTGAAGACCAATAGATCAGTTAGAGTCATCTACACGATGCATCGATTTAGGAGCATCACGTCACTTCACCAATAGGCATGATTGGTTCATAGAGTACACTGCTTACTCTGATTTAGTGATCTTTGGGGGTGGTGAGAAGTACACGGTTGAAGGTAGAGGGATTGTCCAGCTAATCTTTGGAGGGAAAAAGTTACTTTTTCTCAATGTGTGCTACGTACCTAGAATGGAGCTCAATTTACTTTCAATAAGTCAGATTATGCGACATAGTCCTAATTTAGATGTCATTTTCAGCAAATATAAATGCAATATCATTGACAAGGATACCAAAAAGACTATTGCTCTTGGTATAGAAGATCATGGACTGTATAGATTAGTTGAAAATGGACAGGTCAAGGAACATGCATTGGCAGCCAAGAGTGCATCAGCCATTACTACTCTTTGGCATCAACGGTACGAACACCTTAATTTGTCCTACCTCTCTCAATTGGCCCGAGAGAACTTGGTAGATGGCATTCCTGGCATTCAACAACAAATACAGGGTGTGTGCAGGGCTTGCCAAGTTGGGAAGCAACATAGAACACCCTTGATGATGGACAAGCTTAGAGAGCTAAGAGAGTCCTACAACTGGTTCATGCAAATCTTTGTGGACCAATGAACACGACATCAGTCATTGGGTGCAGGTATTTTCTTTTGTTTGTGGATGATCTTAGTAGAAAAATGTGGGTATATTTTCTAAAAATAAAATCCAAGGTGTTTAATGAGTTTCAAAAGTTCAAGGCCTTAGTGGAAAAAGAGTCTGGTTGTGCCATAACCACTCTTAGATCTGATAATGGAGGCGAATTTTGTTCTAAAGAATTCCACAACTTTTGTGCTAAACACGGCATCAAAAGACAGATTACCACACCCTATACTCCACAACAGAATGGAGTAGTTGAGATTCGAAACTGTACTATCATAGAGATGGCCCGATGTATGATGGAGAACAAGAATGTTCCCAAAAAAATTTGGGCTAAGGCAGTATATACTACAGTTTATTTGCTCAATAGGTCTCCCACATAGGCAGTGAAACATCAGGCCCTAGAGGAAGCATGGTCTGGGAGGAAACCGACAGTTAGTCATCTTAAGGTTTTTGGTTCCATTGCATATGTTTGGATTCCAGATCAAAAGTGAACCAAACTAGATCCTAAGAGTAAGAAGTCAATGCTTACAGGGTACAATGAAAATCATAAGGCCTACAGGTTGATTAATGTTGACACTGACCGCTTGACTTTCAATAGAGATGTTCTGATTGATGAGGAAGCAGGGCCTTTTTCGACATCTCCTCAGATCCAGATTATTGATAACCAACCTATTCTTCCTCAAGATTCAAGTATTCAGCTTCAGGAAGCTCCACCTAAAGGGGGGGATTTAGAGCACGAGGAAATAAACCCAGTTTTTATTGATAACTTGGATCAGCATCCAAATCACATAGCAATAGGAAGCCCAAGTCATGATAACCATGCTGATTTGAATGAAAGGGTTTCTACAAAGAGACCTAAGTGGTGGGAAAAACTCATTGGTGATGTTTGAGGTGAAATGGTTGAGGGTCGATCATCCAGAGGCAAGAGCAAGCAGAACACAGTCAACTTTGCTCTTATGGCCAATATTCAGGGAGTGTATGAACCACAAGTATTTGTTGAGGAAAAAGATAAACCTGAATGGGAAAAGGCCATGGAAACCGAATATCAAAGTCTTATGAAAAATAAGACTTGGGATCTTTCAGATCTTCCACCAAGGAAGAAACCCATTGGCTACAAATGTGTGTACAAACTCAAGTACAAAGCTGATGATACACTTGACAAGTACAAACCACGGTTGGTGGCTAAAGGGTTCTCGCAGAGAGAATGTAGAAACCCTCGTTTCCCCTTGTTTCCAATACTGTCTGTTTTTCTGAAAGTTTTCTGAAGTTTTTATTTTTTTTGTGGTTTTTGGGTTTTTGCATGTAATTGAGAAATTGCGATTTTTATAATAAATTTGATATAAATTCAATAAAAATGCTAAACGGCCAATATGCATAGCAAATACAAGATATACTGAAGGCGATTCATTTATTGTTCATATGGACTCAATACAACATAGATCTGATAGCATGCAATAAAGAAAACAATCTTTTTATTGAGAAAACCTGGTAAAAGCAGCAAGCTGTAGATGAACAAATCTGGTACGGCTGAGTTGCTTGAATGCTTCTCCCTCCGTCTGGTGCTCAGGAAATGTCTCCAATGCTTAGGTGCCTCCAGGGAAGGTGATATATTGCCTGGATAGAAGGCGTTTCTCCTCAAGACCCAAGTACGGCTCAAAAGGACATAGTACGGCCTGCAGCAAGTACGGCCAGGTACAACAACAATAAAGAATGTACGGCCTTCTTGGAAATTGTGTCTATACCCTTAAATATGATACGCCCTTGTTGCAAAATGCTTCCCGGATGAAATACTATGCTGAAACTCTGTAAATAAATAATCTCTGAAGATCAATGATTTCCTCTGGACGAAGAAACCTCTGTTGGCAATAAATCAGGTGTTATTTCACACCCTCTGAACTGCTTCCAATGGAGATGGCTCGTTCCCCAAGGAATTCGAACTTGAAACCCTAAAGCTTCTTGCTCAGATCAAGTTGATCAATTTTCAATTCACAATAATCACATAATGGCTCGATTCCCAATGCAAAGCCTATATCTCTTGAAAAGTGCGATTTCCACAAAGATAGGGAATCATAAAATATTCGACTTTTTAATTCTTTTAATCTTTCCATAGTCTCGGCCAAATTTTTATAATAAAATATAATTGTCAATTTGGCCCCTTCTGATGATGGCGACCCCCTCAATTAAGAATCACTTAAGTTATAATATAACATTATAACTTTATATTATAATCATCAAATAATTAATATTTAATTAATACAATTAAATATTAATATCTCTCTCGTTATTCATCCGATGACTGATCCGTCTGAAGCTGACGAATACGGAAATGATTCTGAACACTGTCAAAACCAGACTGCTAAAAATAGCAGGGGTCCCACGCCGACTGCCAAGAACTGCTAAAAATAGCAACTTCTGCAAGAAGTCTCCGAATGAGCCCGAACAAAAGCCAACTGATCAAACTCTGCCAACTGAAGCTGAGCCAAGCTCCAACGTGACCCTCTATCCAGTCTATCAACCTACGAGGGTCGTATGGTAGGCCAATCTTGTACTCCGAGAGATGTCACTGAGAAGGGGACATGACAGTCCGCCCCTCCTGAAATTGCTTGTCCTCAAGCAATCTCAATGTCGGATGTTGCAGAATATCCTCGCTCTCCCATGTAGCATCCTCAACAGGCAAATCTCTCCATTTCACCAAATATTCCCTGATAGTCCTCCGACGCAACTGTCTCTCCCTGTACTCCAGGATGGACTCAGGTATTAAGATCAACTTTCCCTCATCATCCAAGGGAGGTAGAACTGCAGATGGTACCACACGATGTCCCAACACCTTCTTGAGGCGTGATACATGAAATACATTGTGTACCCTGCTCTTTGCTGGAAGCTCAAGCTCGTAAGCCACCTCGCCAGCTCTCCTCAGAATCCTGAAAGGACCGTAATAACATGGCTTAAGCTTCTCTGACCCACTCTTCCTAAGAGTGGACTGACGGTAGGGCTGCAGCATGAGGTAAACCATGTCACCAACCTCAAAATGCCTCTCCGTCCTCTTCTGATCCGCATACTGTTTCTACTGATTTTGTGCCTTGGCTATATTTTCCTTGAGAGCCCTCATAGTATCCTGACTCTCCTGCAACCAACCTCCTGCACTCGGCACTCTACTGTCGCTCAGTAGCAAATCAAGGAAACTCGGCGCCTCATACCCGTACAACGCCATGAAAGGGGACATCTGAATGGTCATATGGAATGTCAAGTTATAGCAATACTCACACAAATGTATCCATTTGACCCATGCCTTCTGCTGCCCCGCAATGTAGTTTCTGAGATATCCTTCCACCCACTTGTTCACAATCTCCGTCTGCCCATCAGTCTGCGGGTGGTAACTAGTGCTCGGAGTGAGCTCGGTCCCACAAAGTCTGAATACCTCCTGCCAGAAGTTACTCAGGAACCGACTATCTCTGTCGCTCACGATGCTCCGAGGCAACCCATGAAGTCTGAATACCTCGCGCAAGAATACCTCTGCTACCTGTGTAGCTATATAGGTCGTGGTGATCGGAAAGAAGTGGGCATACTTCGTAAGCCGATCCACAACCACATAAATACAATCTCGCCCCTGGGCTTTAGGCAAGCCCGTAATAAAGTCCATCGACAGGCATTCCCACTTCCTGTCAGGAATCGGAAGTGGCTGTAGTAAACCTGTCGGGTACGTGTTCTCCTGCTTGTTCTGTTGACAAACAGGGCACTCACGCACGTACTGAAGAACATCTGCCTTGAGTCCCTTCCATGTGAATCTCTCCCGTATCTGTCTATAGGTTTTGAAATACCCGGGATGTCCTGCAGTCGGTACATCATGAAAGGCTCGCATGATTATGTTCTTCACCTCTAAACCTGGGATCAAATAAATCCTGTTCTTGTAAATGATCAAGTCATTCACAAGTGTATACCTGGTATCAACTGTCGATCCCTCAACAATACTGGAAGCCCAAGTGTCCTTGGCATACTCTGCCACAATCATATGCCTCCAATCCTCTGAAATGTGAACCATAGAGCTCAAGTATGGCCTGTGTGAAAGGGCATCAGCTACTACGTTCTGTGTGCCTTTGATATACGAGATATCAAAGTCATAGGCCTGCAACTTACTGACCCACTTCTGTTGACGGTCATTGAGGTCTCGCTGTCCTAAGAAGTGTCTCAAACTGTTATGGTCAATTTTGATGCAAAATTTGCTGCCAACAAGATACTGCCTGAATTTTGCTAAGGCGTGCATGATAGCAAGCATCTCCTTATCATATATGCTATAAAGTCTCTCTGGCCCTCTGAGCTTGCAGCTCTCATACACAATCGGGTGCTTGTCTTGCATAAGCACCGCACCAATGCCCTCACCTGATGCATCGCACTGAAGCTCAAAAGGCTTCGTAAAGTCTGGTAGTGCTAACACAGGGCATGTAGTCATCAACTCCTTAAATCTCATAAAACACTCTTGTTCCTCAGGAGTCCAAATAAATGCACCCTTCTTCAGTAAGTCTGTCATAGGAGTTGCATGTCGTGAATAACCATTCACGAATCTGCGATAGAATCCACACAATCCGAGAAACCCTCTCAACTGTGTCAGGTTTGCTGGTGTGGGCCAGTCAATAATAGCGCGGATCTTTTCAGGATCCATCCGCACTCCTCCTGCACTGATGATATGACCTAAATATAACAATTCGGTCATTCCCAAATCACATTTGGATTCCTTGGCGTACAAGGACTCCCTCTCCAGAATACTCAATACAGTCTCCAGGTGAGCCAAGTGCTCTTGCCATGTCCTGTTGTATATAAGGATGTCATCGAAGAAGACCAACACAAATCTCCTAAGCTGTGAATGGAAAACCCTGTTCATCGTAGACTGAAAAGTAGCTGGCGCATTAGTGAGCCCAAATGGCATCACTACGAACTCGAAGTGCCCACAATGACATCGAAAGGCAATCTTCTCTATGTCCTGCTCACGGACCCTGATCTGATGATAACCTAACTGTAAATCAATTTTGGTAAAGTAACAGGCACCATGGAGCTCATCAGTAAGCTCATCAATCCGTGGTATAGGATACATGTTTTTGATCGTCCTCTTATTCAGGACCCTGTAGTCAATGCACATGCGTAATGTTCCATCCTTCTTCTTTACCAAGACAACCGAAGAAGCGAATGGTGACTTGCTAGGCCGAATGTGAGCCATAGCAAGTAACTCCTTTACTGTCTTTTCTATCTCATCCTTCAATCTCTTAGGATGCCTGTAAGGAGTTATCATAACGGGCTTAGCGCCCTCCTCAAGCTCAATGATGTGCTCTATGCCCCTGTCTGGAGGTCTACCTGGCGGAATATCACTGAACACCTTATCATGCTTGACTCTCAACTGCTGAATGTCCAGATGATATTCTGTCTTTTGCTGTCCCTCCTGTATAGGTGCTAAAGTGCACTCGGCAGCCCACTCTACCATGTCGTGACGCATGAGCCTCTCCATCCGACGAAAAGAAATTGTTTTGATGTCGCTGTCCCGTATTGCTTTTAATATGTGTGTCTTCCCATTGACATCAAAATGGATCTCCATATCCTTGAGACGAAGAGTGACTTCCTCCAATGAATGAAGCCACTTCATTCCCAAGACCAAATCAATATCCCCCATATTAACAACATAGTAATCAGCCTTGAACTCATAATTGTTCAAGCGTAAAGGGAGATCCTTTATCATGCGTTCACACCTCAAGGTGTATCCGTCGGCCACCTTAACCCTAATGCCCTCGAACTCCTCAGTGATGAGTCCGCGTTTCTCAACGAATCTAGCATCTATGAAATTATGTGTAGCTCCTGTATCGAGAAGGGTAATGACCCTCTGTCCCGCTAACACACCACGAATCTTGAATGAGCCCTCCTCCTGAATGCTAGATAGGCGTGCCTCCTGTATCTGAAGCTCTAACTCTATCTCTGCCTTAGGCTCTGAAGCCTCTGGCTCTGACTCCTCAGAACTCTCCTGCTGTTCGGAATTCTCGGACTCCGAATCCTCGTAATACGCCCACATCACTCGATTCGCCTTGCCCTTAGGTCTTAGAGGACAATCGTGATTGGCGTCATAGGGACCCTTACAGTAGAAGCAAAGCTTCTTCCTGCGTAGATCGTTAAGGGCCTCACAATCCAAAGGTGGTGCTGCTAATTTACCTTTTGAATCGTTTTTAAAATCTGATTTTTCTTTGTTAAAATTAGACTTCTCTCTGATTCTGTTAAAACCCTTATTGTCCCTGAAGGATGAAGAACCTTGGGAGTTGAATCTACTGGACGGTGCTGCTAACTCCATACTACGAGCCTTCTTCATCGCTTCCTGTAATGAAGGAGGATCAAAGGTTTTGATCCAACCTCTCAGTGGCTCTGTCAAACCCTCCAGGAAGAGTACTACCAATCGCCTCTCTGAAATGTTCGGAACCATGACTGATAACTTCTGAAAGTCACCAATATAGGACTCCAAACTGCCACTCTGTCTCAACTGAGCCAAGTCTCTGAAGTAGGATTCTGGATCCTTCCTGTCAAACCGCTCAACCAATCTGTCCACAAACTCCTGGTATGACGTGATCCTGTCATGCTGTAAGGTCACCATACCGTGGTGCCACCAATCGTAAGCTACTCCCTCAAGATGCAGTGTCGCATACCGGATAGCATCTCTCTCAGCCATCGGGCGTAATGTGAGGAATGTATCTAACTTACTAATCCATGCCTGGGCTGTCACCTTGCCACTACCATCGAACATCGCTAGATTGAGTTTGTTTGTAGCATGTTTTAGGTCATTGTTCTGATGTCTAGGTCTCCAATCCTGTCGCCCTCTGCGATATTCTCTCCTCTGTGTAACAAATCGGTCAAAGGAAATCCCCTCTCTGACATCCGGTGGTACTAACTCCCACTCCTCGTTCGCTGCCATAAGTGTATCTACGAACAACTCCTCATGTTCCTCACCTGCAATAGCCTCATCGGGCTCCTGTCTCACAAAAGTAGGCCTAGTGGGCCTGTTTGCTGTCCGTGAAACAGTCCTAGGTGCTCTCCGGGATCCTGCATCACTCCTGTTATCGTCACGCTGTGGTGACGGTCTCCTCTGTATACCTAACCTCTGGATTGCCACTGCCAACTGCTGTAGCACATCATTAGACTGTCGTTGACCTGCTTGTAAGTCTCTGAGAGTGTCTAAAACCTCGGCATCGTCCTGATCTCTGTTATTAGGTGGGATCTTTGTCCTAGGTATATCTGTTCTGTCAGCCCTGTCATTCCTGTCAGCCATGTTTCCTGGCTGCCTATTCAAACTCCGTTGCCTGTCAATCAAGGCACGTCTGCGTGTATAATACCTGTATGGTTCAAACTCTTCTGGCTGCATATGATGGCTAAACCCTCAGGATGGCAGGATTTAGCTCTGATACCACTGTAGAAACCCTCGTTTCCCCCTGTTTCCAATATTGTCTGTTTTTCTGAAAGTTTTTTGAAGTTTTTATTTTTTTGTGGTTTTTGGGTTTTTGCATGTAATTGAGAAATTGCGATTTTTATAATAAATTTGATATAAATTCAATAAAAATGCTAAATGGCCAATATGCATAGGAAATACAAGATATACTGAAGGCGATTCATTTATTGTTCATATGGACTCAATACAACATAGATTTGATAGCATGCAATAAAGAAAACAATCTTTTTATTGAGAAAACCTGGTAAAAGCAGCAAGCTGTAGATGAACAAATCTGGTACGGCTGAGTTGCTTGAATGCTTCTCCCTCCGTCTGGTGCTCAGGAAATGTCTCCAATGCTTAGGTGCCTCTAGGGAAGGTGATATATTGCCTGGATAGAAGGCGTTTCTCCTCAAGACCCAAGTACGGCTCAAAAGGACATAGTACGGCCTGTAGCAAGTACGGCCAGGTACAACAGCAATAAAGAATGTACGGCCTTCTTGGAAACTGTGTCTAAACCCTTAAATATGATACGCCCTTGTTGCAAAATGCTTCCCGGATGAAATACTATGCTGAAACTCTGTAAATAAATAATCTCTGAAGATCAATGATTTCCTCTGGACGAAGAAACCTCTGTTGGCAATAAATCAGGTGTTATTTCACACCCTTTGAACTGCTTCCAATGGAGATGGCTCGTTCCCCAAGGAATTTGAACTTGAAACCCTAAAGCTTCTTGCTCAGATCAAGTTGATCAATTTTCAATTCACAATAATCACATAATGGCTCGATTCCCAATGCAAAGCCTATATCTCTTGAAAAGTGCGATTTCCACAAAGATAGGGAATCATAAAATATTCGACTTTTTAATTCTTTTAATCTTTCCATAGTCTCAGCCAAATTTTTATAATAAAATATAATTGTCAATTTGGCCCCTTCTGATGATGGCGACCCCCTCAATTAAGAATCACTTAAGTTATAATATAACATTATAACTTTATATTATAATCATCAAATAATTAATATTTAATTAATACAATTAAATATTAATATCTCTCTCGTTATTCATCCGATGATTGATCCGTCTGAAGCTGACGAATACGGAAATGATTCTGAACACTGTCAAAACCAGACTGCTAAAAATAGCAGGGGTCCCACGCCGACTGCCAAGAACTGCTAAAAATAGCAACTTCTGCAAGAAGTCTCCGAATGAGCCCGAACAAAAGCCAACTGATCAAACTCTGCCAACTGAAGCTGAGCCAAGCTCCAACGTGACCCTCTATCCGATCTATCAACCTACGAGGGTCGTATGATAGGCCAATCCTGTACTTCGAGAGATGTCACTGAGAAGGGGACATGACAGAGAAGGTATTGATTATGAGGAAACCTTTGCTCCTACAGCAAATATGAGCACCATCCAGTTAGTTCTAGCCATGGCAGCACAGTTTGGTTGGAAAGTCCATCAAATGGACATGAAGAGTGTCTTCCTCAATGGTGACTTAAAGGAATAAGTATACACTATACACGACTCAACCTCAGGGTTTTCAAGTTGTAGGAAAGGAGCATCAAGTATGCACACTGAAGAAGGCTCTTTATAGCTTGAAGCAAGCACGGAAGGCATGGTACATAGAGATTGATAGGTATTTGGATCAACAAGGATTCCAACAAAGTCCTTCCGATCCAAATTTATACGTCAAAAGCATAGGTAATGAAATCATCCTTCTGGTCATTTATGTGGATGATATCATCATTACAAGTAGTGAGGCACATTTGATTGAAGAAATCAAATGTAATTTGTGTAAGGCTTTTGACATGACAAACTTAGGCCTCCTACATTATTGCCTAGGTGTAGAGGTTTGGCAGACAAATAGTGGTATTTTTATTTCTCAGTCGAAATATGCCTGGAATTTGCTAGACAAGTTCAAAATGACGGATTGCAAAATCTCTACACCTATGGAGAAAGGGCTGAAGCTTTCAACCAGAACTAACTCAAAAGTAATCAATGAGTCAACATTCAGACAACTAGTGGGAAGCCTTATCTATCTTACAACCACTAGACCTAATTTGAGTTATGCGGTGAGTTACATTTCCTATTTTATGACAGCCCCAAAGGCAGAACATCGGGTTGCAGCGAAGTGGATACTAAGATATGTGAAAGGGACACTTGACTTTGGCATTCTGTATAGTAGAGGAAAAGATCCTAGGCTGGTTGGGTTCACAGATTCATATTGGGTAGGTTTTGTTGATGACAAGAAGTCCACTTCCGGATATGTTTTCAGTCTTGGTATGGGTGTAGTCACATGGACCAGTAAGAAGCAGCAGGTGGTAGCTCTTTCCTCGACAGAAGCAGAGTATCTGGGAACAGTCAAAGCAGCATGTGAAGCAGTATGGCTTTGGAGGATGCTTCCAGACATGCAAATGTCTCAAGTAGGGCCTTCACCCTTGTTTTGTGATAATCAAGGGGTGCTAAAGCTTGCCAAGAATCCAATCTTCCACGAGCATACCAAACATGTAGAGCTTCATTGTCATTTCATCAGGAAAGTTGTAGAAGATGGATCAGTGATGTTGCAGTATTGTCCAACTGAGGACCAAACTACAGACATTCTTACCAAGTCCAAGAGTCCTGACAAATTTGTAAAATTTCGGGATAAACTTGGTGTAATTAGTAGAATGACCATTAAGGAAGGGTACTAAAGTAATGTTTTATCTTGTAATAGTCAATTAGCTTTTAGGAATCTTCTTTAATAAAGTCAAGTTGACTTTAGATATTTTTCCTATGAGTTGTCATCCTTATCCTCTGTGGATAAGATTTATTTTTTTGCTTTATGAGTTGTCTATCTTATACTATGAGTTGTCATCCTTATCCTTTGTGGATAAGATATTTGTCATCCTTATCCTATGTGGATAAGATGTTTGTAATCCTAAACAAGGATGCTTTTGCTCCTTATTTCTTAACAGATCATTATGCAATCTTGGTTAACATTGCATAGCAGTTTGGTTATTATTCCATTGCACGTGTAGCAACATCAACGGCAGTTAAGAACAAAAGACTCATGGTAATAAATGAGATTTAAATAAGGTGCCCAAAGCTGAAACCACAACTACACAAGATGAAAAATCATTGACGCGACAAATAAAGAAATTTTGTTTGTTTTTAGATGTATTGACATTTAGCAACAGCAATGCCCATATTAGAAAAATACAATTCACTGAATGCAACAAGATTCAATATTAGCTGAGTTATTGTAGCCTCAATAATGTGATCAAAGTTAGCATCAAGTCTACATAAGTTGGACTGCCATTGAAAGTTAAACTAAGCCATCTTAATCCAGTAGAATAGTTTACCAACCAAAATGTTTAGGCAGTAATATATTAAAAATGTTGAAGTGAAAATAACATCATTTGTCTCTGAACAAGCATATGCCTCATCAACTGTGTTCAGACTTGTCAAAGAAAGTTTTAAACAAACCACACATAAGAGCACTTGAAATTCATTGGAACATCATTAAATTGATTAATCTGTAGGGCATATTTTCCCACCATTGTATTTACTATATACCATAATAAAGACATAGCCATGAATAAATAGAGTCATTAGCACCTATGCTATCACATACTTTTGAGTTCTAAGTCTGTTTAAGTTATAGTTAAAACTTAAACTTATGAGGGCGGTTTAGATCCCGAACAACCGAATCAACTATGACTCCTACCCCTTTCTTTAGCCATTTGTATTTGTTGTTAAAAAGAAAATAGGGGATACTCCACCATATCTCTCATTAGATCTTACTATGTATGCTAATCCTCCCTTGGAGACACTATATACCATGTATGCATACATATCAATTTAGACATTCTAAATTCCAATTGCATGTGTTCTTGCATATTGTGAGGACTATAGTAATAGACAATAAATAGTTCATTTCTAATTTGCAGTGCTACCTAAGTAGAAGATGAACAATATTTATTTTAACTTGCCCTATCCTTAGTAATGTGAGAATCAGATTCATCCAATTTCATAACTCAACTAGTAATCAAGATCTTCTAGCTTACAAGAATCAAAATGACTTGAATACCTTCAATGTCACCATGTTCAAATATAGAAATCATGTAATAATGTATTTCTGGTCTCATTATTATATAATCCATATGTATATGAATGGTTATATTCTTACACCTTTTTCATTTTGAGCATTCTAAACACGGGATGGCACTAAGGAACAAAGAGAAAGATAAAAGATTGTAACATGAAGAGCAATCATAAGGATAACACTTTCATCTATGAAAAGATATGAGACGTAGATGACTGGAGGGATGGAAATAACAACTACAAGAGTAACTCCTATAATACAATATACAATGAAGCCAAAAAAAGTTTGTATAACTGAAAATTTGATTTTATTAGGTCCTATGTAGACCTATTTGGTCTAAAGGACATTAAAAGTCTTCATCATCATGATCATCTCAACAGTGTTGACCTATTTCTACTCAAATTCAATATCAACATTTCTGTTGGCATTGCTACTTTGGGTCCTAGCCCATATGAATGATCAGTTCTATCATCATTCATTCATGTTATTGGCGACTAGTATTTTTGTGTTGTTTGTTGCCTATAACATTGTGTTCTCAAAGAGTAGAGTATGTCCAAAGTAAATGGAAAAGAAAAAGGAAAGAATATCGATAGTTCAAGAAGAGGATCTAGTGAAGCCAATCAGAACAAGAATGCTGAATAGGCGGCCAAGCTCATTCTTTTCTTAGATGTAGTCATGAACGACTATGTACCCTAGGAGATTGAAGAAAGATTCCATTTGACCAGCTACTCCAGAACCTTGTGTGATCCAAGTGGATTCTCCAAATACAATTCTAATGATACTATCAAACCTGTTCACATGGGCCTGCAGCATTTCAAAACAGTCCCAAGGTTTGTGGTGTCTCCAAGATCATCAATCCATTTTCACCAAATACCATACACATTTCCAATAGCGCAAATAATCTAGGAAGATCAAACTTGGTGTCATTTAAGTGCACACTAAACCTTATGCATTCTTTGTCATTGGCTTTGGCAAGGTTCTAAACGCCTACAAACCAAAGTGCTATGGTTCACTCACAACAAATGTTATTGTTGCTTGTTGACAGTATTACTTTCTTTGTCCTTGAAAGGACAGTCTTCTATATCACTCAAACACTGTCAAATTTTAATGTCATTCAGTGCTAACATGTTTTAAATTGTCCTTTTCAAGACAACTAAAATTGGAATAGTATGTCTGATAGAATCGTTCATCAAATTATAAGGGCAAGCTACCTAAGATCTAACTAAACTTAAAACTAACAGAACTTACAAGTATACACTATACAAGATTTCATAGGGATTTTTTCATAAATGTAAATATCTAAATAACTATGTTTTTTCCCCAGATGCAAGCACTATATTGTCGATAATAGAAAGGAAATTACTCTCAAGCACAAGCAAATAACTTCAACTTTCTACTGGCTGAAGCAAAGACCCGTACTCAACTGTAAATAAAATTGAAAATTTTGAAGGAAAAACACTGACGAATGTTGATTACTAGCGAAATCAGAGACCAATAAATATGCATTAACAATAGAGAATTAGACAAGTGAACACTTTATGATTTCATGAAATTAATAGCTAAAGTGCATAGAAAGCTGCAATTTGGAAAGATGGATTTTGCCAATACTAAGCTTGACCAAATATGACCTTCTATCAATTCAATTCATGAAATTACAAACATTCAATTACATTTACACAATCATTTTTATTGAACAATGGTTTATGCAGCATAAAAATGACTTCCACCATTATTTTATTAACTTTCATAAAAATACAATAACTTGACTAACAATTTCTCCATCATTGGCTCAACAAAAACTATCATTATTTTATTATGTGCTCAAGGAACTTATTTATAAGCTCTCCCAACACAACTTTGAGGTATAAAATAACAATAAGGCATTCCCAAAAAAGTACCTTAAATGAATAGCAACTTTTTCCACTTAAGTCATTTTCAAAAATCTAAAATGAATTTAACTTACAAAATTTGTTAGATTTTTTGGAGTCTCTATAATATGCAAACTGTTTTTAGAGCCTATAAAGATTGTTGAAACCCTCCCCATGGATATGAAATTAATGGTTGCCTTTGAAAAGCAACTTCTGAAAATAGAATGTTGGATTTTTGAGATCCTCTCACCATTTCTTTAAATAGAACCCCTATTAAAAATAGCTATTTCTAAAAATATAATTGTTCGAGAAACTAGATGGATTTTCTATGTATTGAAACCCTAACCATGAGATTATGCTCAACACTCAAATTATGCTTTTCCTATGATTGGAGGAATTTTGTCATTGCAAAGCAAACTGAAAAGTACGATTGTAGGAACTTTTAGGTGGAAATGCCAATTAAAAAGTGCAATTGTAGGAAATTTCGGATGACTTCACCATTGTGTGAACTTTTGGGTGGATTCATCATTGTAGGAACTTTGGGTGGCTTTACCACTCCAAAAGTGTGACTCATTTTATGTCTATTTCCCTTCAAATGTTGATCAAAATATTATGAGACATTTGTAACCTCTTTGTCACACTTTTGTGTTGGAAACACCACCCAAAAGGTGTGATTTGTTTTTCTTTAACTTTACATACTTGTCATGTTTTTTCCACCCATTTGCCACCTCTTGTCATACTTTTGTACCAGTGATGCCACTCAAAAACTGCAATTTCTTCTTCTTCTTTCACTTTACACACTTGTGGCATTTTCTCCACCCATTTGCTACCTCTTTGTCATGCTTTTGTGCTAGCAATGCCACTCAAAAAGTGCAACATTTAAACTAAGTTTGATTCATCTTCCTCATTGTCATGGTTTCCTCGTCTCTTTGTCACTTCATCTTTGCAGTTTTCTAACGGCATAGCCACTTGAAAAGTGCAATTTCTTCTTAACGTAGTTTCATAATGACCTCGCCACCTTTGTCACAGTTTTGACTTGGCCCTACCACCTTTGGCACATATTTTGCTTGGCTCTACCATGGTACCAACTTTGCCACTTTTTTCACTTGGTTCTGCCATGTTTGTTGCAATTTTTTACTTGGCTTTGCCACCTTTGTCAACTTTTTTCCCTAGCTTGGCCATTAAAAAAGTGTACCATACTTGTTAATCTGATTTAAGTTCTTTCTTTGGCAGAGTTTTCTCATCTTTGCCACCTTTGGCATGTTTTGGTGATGGTTGAGCCACTTGGAAGTTGCACTCCAATTGAATTTAGCTTCTTTTCCTTCTTGGCATAAATCTTCATTGGCTTGGCCACCCAAAACTAGTGCCACAATAACCGATTTCTTCCTCTTTCTTGCTTTGCCTTATGCTAATATGTCACATGAATGGAGTGTTGGAGTTCCCTTTGACACTCACTAATCTTGCATTAAGATTCAAGATTTTAACATTTTGTCTTTCTTTCTGTGTTGGAGCTATCACACTATCAAGATATTTATCATTTTAACCTGGCACATCCCATCCTCGAGCAACATACAACCATTGTTGATTGATAAATTAGACCAAGAATTGATAACCTTGCAATTTAGATGGGAAGGAAAACTTGGTTGACTTTAAAAAAATGACAAGAATGACATGATTACTAACTAAAAGCTTAATTGCAGCAGCTGCAAGCAAAGTTTTGTAGGGGTACCAACAACATGGAAACTCAACCATTTCAACTTCCACAACAACTCTTTATCCTTTATGGCTTTGTAATGATATACATTTACATTTGTATCGTCAAATAGACATAGCATATACATAGCTAATGGAAGATAGACATCCATACATCTCTGAATAGAGAGTATGCCATGTGCAAAATGCACGGATTATATAACTTTTTATTCCAATTCTATTATCTTTCGTATACATCATTCTTTAATTGATATTTAAAAAATATAATTTATTGATAATATTGCTTCCACACATATAACACATCTAGATTCTCATAATTTATTATGTTGTCTCCCAAATACTCCCTAGGACCCGAATAATATCAATAAATAGTTATGTTGAAAGATTACTGATTAAGGATTATGGAATCTCATTTTTCTATTTTGATTAATGATTGTGGCATTCAAATCATTACAATTATGATTAATAATTTATGTTGGGATCCACATCATTTTTTTTAACAATTGTAATTTATGATAAATGAATTGGTGTTGGGATTTGGATCATTTTTTATCAACAATTATGTTGGTTTGTTGCTACTAAGATATGTAGAACTATAAGGAAGAGAATTAAGTAAAACCTAAGTTGTCGAACCAAGTATAGGTACGAGTATGAGTACATGTGTACAGTACATTGATATGGCAATTTTTTTGGGGGGACAAGTTAGATTTGGGTACGTTCGTACAAAAAAATATAAAAAATCATAAATATATAAATATTTGCAACCTAAAAACAATAATTAAATTTTGAAACCCACATATCATGCATATGCTAAATAAAACTAACATAAATATGACAAATTTGAAAAACAATATACTAATTTGATATCAATTTGTCAAAATTTGAATGTTATGATGGATATTTTGAATTCATTATTCATTGGTCCGATATTAAAATAATGCAATTAGTAATCAGCATCATATGGGTCATCATGAAGATCAACATCGACATCATCATTGACATTAGATGATGTAGGTAGATTAGAAGAACCACATGCAACCCCACTACCACTTGCACTAGAAGCATGTTGGGTATCTAACTCCACAAAGAGTAAAGATATTGTGGCAGCTGAAAAATCCAAATCAGTTTGCTTAGGATCTACATCCCACAACTTTATGCCCCCTTCCTTGTACTCATTATGTCTATCAGTAAGAAGGTGTGAATTGGAATGCACATAAACTAGCTCTTCTACCTTACTTGTTGCCAATCGGTTGCATTTCACTGAGTGGATAAAGGAGTATGTACTCCAATTTCGCTCAAATGAAGAGGAACTAGCAACCTATTGAAACAAAGTGAGAGAATTACAATTATAAAATTGTAAATCAAACTTTAAATTTCAAGTTAATAATTTTATTATTTTTAAAATGATAAACAATACAAATTTAGAGAGTGCAATAAAAATTACGAAACTTACTTGTGATAAAAGTTTGATCACAAGTGTTTGGAGGTGTGGTGACGTATGGCCATTAAGGTACCACCAAGCGTGAGCACCCTTCCTATATTTGTCATAGAGAGTATAAACACTTCGACCATTGGAGGCTACAAACTCACCAAACTCATTTGTAACTAAATCAACCATTTCATGATTGGGGAATAGTTTAGTAAGTGCTTTCCTATACGCTTCATTGACTTCTCCATCTTTGTAGGATGGCACCCTTGATGGCATAGCACAAATTACATCACTATAAAATTTGAGAGTCAATGCAAATCCAAGATGTAGTGGGGTGGTCCTTTTGTTCCACCGTTCAACACAAATTGTCTACACCTCTTTGAAGAACGTTTCTTCAAGATCTTGCTCTTTTTCATTGATGATGGATTTCATCTTCTCAATCATTGAGTCAATGCCATTGTATACCTCTCCTAAGCATGGCTTATCCATGTCAATAAAACGGATCACACTCATGATGGGCTCAATGAAACTAAGAAGATATTCCACCTGTTCCCACCAAGTGTCATCTAGGATCATTTCCTTTACATTTGTTGCCCTCTCAATATTGGATTGTCTCCATAAGGACCAACTTTGACTAATAACCATGCAAGAAAGTGGCTCCCACACCTTCACCAATCGCCTCAAGACGATTGTGTTCAATGCAAATCAGGTCTCAGCAACCTATTCAAAAAATAAAATTGAAAATTAAAAAACAAAGAAGAAAACATGCTCAAATTTTAAAAATAAATTAGTAATTTAGTAATTACTAAAGTGAAATGTAAAATTTAAAATTTAAATGTTTCAATTACCTTCAACAACTCCAATTGAAAATGATCTAAAAATGGCCTATGACATGTGGTGGTTTGTGATAAACATTTTGATCTCTTTAGCCTCAGCATAGATTTGTTTGATCCAATTTGTTTTCCTAGCCAATTTTTGTAGCATGAGGTTGAGAGAGTGGATAACCCAAGGTGTCCAAAATATATGTGAAAAATGCATCTCAACCAACATACTTGCAGCTCTACAATTCTTTGTGTTGCCCGTTATTGCTTGGACAACATTTTGAGGACCCACATTCTAAATGCACTTATAAGGATGTCAACAATAAATTATGCATCCCTATTTGTTTCCATGAATTTCTAATGGGAACCAATGCATTGTCAATATTTTTTACCTCCTTCGTTAGTAAGGTGCTATGCACCTTCTCATAACTTGGCCCTATGTACCCTTGTGGATCCTCATTTACTTTTTTCAACATATCTTTCCAATATGGTGATCAAACAACATTGAAGGACAAACTATTTGCATATAGACATCTTGCAACAGTTTGATTTACAATCTCTCTAGCATCATTTTGAAATGCTCTCTCTAATGGCCCCTTGCTCCTCTTCACATTAATAGGTCTTTTTTCAGTTCTACCCAAAAATGGATGGCTCTCTACTACAACATCAGGAAAGGCACTATGAGATGGAGAAGGAGTCCTCCTCACTCCTCTTCCTCTTCTCAAAGGATAGTTTGTGGTACAAGAAACTCTTGCATCTACTTCATCTTGCTCTCTAATATATTTTGCTATTTGATGAGGTGCTAACCCTTTACCATCCTTTCTTTGACATGCTTTGAATCCCTTATTGGGAGTGGCAAAAAGATGGGCTTTCACCCAACTGTACAAGCTAGTATACTTCACATTACAACTTCTAGATATCCAAACAAATGTTCCACCACCTCAAATTTGTTCTATCATTTGTATATATCTCCATAAAGGTGAATTTGGGTCAATTTTCAAGGAGGGTCAACCAAAAGAGCTAGTACTAGCTGCCATCATATTCTCTACAACAAGTTTAAAAAACATTTATTAAACAATAAATGTTTTTGATTAAGTAAGAAAGAAATGAGGGTCCCGAACCCTATACAAAAGAAGCCCTCGGGGTAGATCGAAACAAGCCTAAGACAAGCCAAAAACATCAATTAACAACACTTAAAAGTCCAACAAACAACCAAAATGACCAGCAACAACTTAATCAAAAACAACAAGACAAGCAACCGACACAAAATAGAACACAGCCTAAGGGAACAAATTTCTCCAATCCTCAATGAGGAAATTATATATATCATAATTACCCCTATTGGTAGTATTAATCCCATGCTTCTTGAGCTCCAAATCCTACACGATAGAAAGAGTGGTAACAGACTTGTGCATGATTTTGGTGCTAAACCTTATCATGATCATGTTTTTCTCCATCTCCTCAATTTTGGTCTTCATAGAATCCACCTCCTTCGCAATCTAGACGCAAATCTCACAATGCTATTGTTTAGTAGCTAGGGCCTTGGGGGAATCCCCAGACTCAAAATCAATATCTGGGGCATTCATCTCATTAAAGAAACTATTACCTTCATACAACATGGGAGAAGGCTCCATAGAGTTATCACTATTCTTTCCATCATCTTCAATGTTACCCTCCACCTATTGAGAATCACACAAGATTTCAATATCTTCAAGGTTGGGATGTTGCACCCTAGCCAACCTAGTATATCTTCTAACACTCAGACCTTTCTTATCCTGTTTTTGAGTAGTCCCCATATCCTCCTAATCATCCATTTGGGGATCCTTTCCCTCGAGGATAAACAAAGTTGTACCCACAAATTGGCTCGTTCCATCTTCCAAATTTTCACCACCAAGAACATGGCTACTTTTAGCTTTTCTACCTTTTCCTTTGTTTATGTCTCCTTCCAAATTTCTCTTCACAAGCCCCTTGTGGTAACCCTATTTATTAGGGGAACTTTGTTTCAAAGAGCACAACCCAATCACCAATTTACCTTTTCCTTTGTTTATGTCTCCTTCCAAATTTCTCTTCACAAGCCCCTTGTGGGAATCCTATTTACTAGGGGAACTTTGTTTCAAAGAGCACAACCCAACCACCACTTCATCCTGAGCCTTGGATTTACTCTCAAGAATATTGAGGGGAGATTTAACCTACTTCATGGATGGCTTAAATATTTAAATTTACATACTATTTTTAAAAATTTAAAATTAACAATTATTATTTATTATTTAATTTATTATTAAAAAATTAGTATAATTATAATTTATATTTTATAATACTAATTATTAATTATTGAATTAGTACTACTAGTAATATATATAAATTTATAAAATATTAATACTATTAATATATACAATATTAAGCCAATAGTGGCATGGTGTGATGGTTAAGTTGTTGTGTTGTTTTTCTTGCCATCAAAGTACAAACCCCATTGGGGTGTAATTGTTGAGAATTTAGTGTAATTGTTGAAAATTTATATTGAGGATGAGGTCCCCTTTTGTGACCTCACCGATTTTACCCCTTAAAAAAAATATAAAAATTTATATATACAATATTAAAAATAAATTATTAATATAGAAATTCAAATTTTCAATTAATAATTAATCAACTATAACATATATAATTATATTAATATAATATTTCTTATTTAACATTTATATCTATTATATATAAATTAAACCTACAAAATATTAAAATAATAAATAGCAATTAAATTATTATATTGTATATTTAATATTTATCATCAAAACAATTATATTTATTTAATATTAATAAATATAAGTTAAATTTTATGTGTGAGAGAGAGAATAAACAATATATTATAAGTTTATAATTTATAATTTCATAAATTTATAATTATGAAATTATACAAAGATTTGACATTATTTTTTACATTTTATAAAATGTAAAAATGTAAATCAAACTATTAAAAATAAACAATAATAAATTTAAACTACAAATAAAATAAAAAATTAGGGATTGCACATTATATTTTACATTTTAAACTTTTTTTAAAGAACCAATAAAAACTTCAAACCTACGAAAAGTCGGATTCCCTCCTTCGTAGACTGTGATGGCACCAAAAAATTCTTTCTCTACCCTCATGTTGTTGTGACGGCACCAAAAATCATTGAAATTCACAACTGGTTTGGTACTTTTCGTGCAACCCACATCTAGTTTCATCCTTGCCGCATCCAACCCATGTCAAAATCATGGTGAAATGGTTTTTAACGCAATTAACTGTGGCAAAATGCAAGAAAAATTAAAAAGAAAGCAAAATGAGATTTTACGAATTAGGGTTTTTCTTTTTCATTCAAAAAAGTGAAAAAAAAAACTTTGAAACTTGCACCAACTTTTTGAAACGGCTTGGAACCGCATTGGAATCGCCTCATCAATGTTGGGTACATCAGGATTCGACTAAAATCAGCCCTATCCCACTCTGCAGAGATTCTAGGTCATACCCAATTCTGGGATGAACCGTACCTAAAATCAGTAGGGAAACGGGGTGATTCGGCAACTTAGAGTAAAACCTAAGGATCAATTCATCAAGTAAATCTATGAATACTACCTACGAAAAAACCAAATGGTGGAGATAGACATAAAGAGATGCAAGAGATACTTATGAGTTTGTTTCCAATATTACAATAACAGCTTAATACCTATTGTGAGGGTAAATTTAATTTATTTTTATATTTAATTTCAATTATGCCATATTTACTTATATTTGAATTTTTTTTAACTTATTTTTTACACAATATGAGGTTGTTGAGACTCCATTCACATCACACACAATCAATTTGCAACTTGTGAAGGTATGAGAGTTATTGGGTGGCATGATCATTAGCCACCAATGGAGTATTTAGAAGAAATCAAATTCAAAGAGGGCCCAAAAGGTCAAGTCATTGATCCTAGATGATGATAGTGGGCTAATGTGGACAATGTCTTGAGTTTCACTGAGTCTATCATGAGTATGATCAACTTTACTGATACAAATCAGCCATGTTTGGGGGAAATTTATAGTGGCATTGTCTTCACGATAAAAAAATAAAGGTCAGAATAGCATAAAATGAGAATAACTCTAAAGAAACATTTTCCAAAATGTGGAAAAATCATTCATCGCTATCGGAACAAGATAAACACACCATTGCATCTCCTTGCATATGCATCATCCCCCAAATATTATTGCACAAAGATACTTTCTTTGCTAGGGCAAGCTACACCATATAGAGATAATGAAGTCACTAATGGATACAAGTTGGCATTACGAAGTATCTTTTCAAAACCAAAAGTGATGCATAAAGTTAGGAAAGAGTTTCACAAGTTCATCTCAAGACAAGATCATAGTGTTTGTGCTCTTCAAAACCAATACAAGGAAGATTCTCATACATGGTGGTACCTCCATTAGCAAGATTATTTGTTCATCCAACCTCTTGCAATCAGGTTCTATCACAAGTAAGCATTTTTATTTCTTAACATTTGTAGACTTTAGTATTTACTATTTTATTGTGTTTTTTAATTTAAGTTGTATTGACTTTCTCTCCAATTTCAACAAGTTTCAAGTTCTTCGGCTGAATGGAATTGGAGTACATACTCCTTTATACATTGATTGAAGCAAAATCGGTTGGCTAAAAAAATGCAAAATGCTTGATCTATATCCATTCCAAATTGCATCTCCTATCACATAAAGAAGTTGACTACAAGGGACAATGAAGAATTGGGATATAACCCATGAGTATACCAATTTGGATGCATTTGTTATAGTGCTTGCTAGAGTCAATGTAGAAGATGATACATATGATGTACCTAGTGGGAGTGGTACTCCATTTGCTTGTGGTTCAAATGATGTTGAACCAAGCGATGACTTCAATCTAGATGCTATTGATGAAGATTGAAGAGCAAGATACAATTTTTTTACTGTTTTATTTTCAAATTTTGTAGTTGTAATGATTTTCATTTCAATTGTCCTAGACATATATGATATATGACGTAATATTGAAATTTTGAACTATCAATTGACAATTATCTCTATCACTATCATTGGTCAATGATGAAGTATCACACTATCAAAGATTCAAAATATAATAGTATATATCTTTATCATTGATCAATGATGAAGTATCATACTATCAAAGATTCAAAATATAATATATATGATATATCAAATGTATTTACAATTTTATATATATATATTTTAAATTGCATATATATTTTTAAATTTACAATTCTCTACATAGACAAATTTTAAAAACAAACAAGCATATTGGATTATAACTAGTAGGAAAATAGTGAGAAAACTAAACAATGACTAACAAACTTAAGATATTTAGGATTTTTGGCATTTTAAACAAAGAAGCCCATTAAAGATCTCTCAAATCAGGTATAATTGATGGGAAAAACAAGGCAAATGCACAAAATGGGCAAGGACTCTATCATGTCCCCGGAATTATGACACCAAGATATAAAGCGTTGAAAAGTAAAATGAATAAAATATATATTAAAATATTCAAAGAGGAATATTAGCAATTTATTATTATCATAATTATAATTATCGAATATAATAATATTATTATCAACAATGCAAAATAAATATTAACAATTGATATTATTATAACTATTATATATATCATTGCAATTTAAATATTATTATTATAATTATGATTATCATAACATTTTAATTATAAATATGATATTGGTAATTCAAATATCATTAATCATTGTAATACATAAATATATTACAATTATTTAATATTATAACTTTCTATTGACAATTTAAAAAAAAACTAATATAAAAATAAACATTTAATATATGAATATAAACCATAGTAATCATGAAAAATCACTAATTAGAAATAAATCTAAAAGCTAAAAATAATATATTAAAGACAACAACTATATATTCCAATGAAATCGTAGGTCATGAAGAGATACATAGGCAGCGATTAGGCTTCACAGTCAAGTCAGCGATTACTTCATGCTCAAAGACATCGGCTAGCAAGTGGGTGTGACTTTTGGGAAAATTGAAGGATATATAAAAGGCAGATAATTTGAAACAAGAGGCAGCGATTAGAGGAAGGAAAAAATAATAAAAGGTCAGGAGTAATAAGCAGATTGAGAGCAGAATATATGTCTCCCTGAAAAGGGTTATGTCTCTTGAGTGAAAAGGCATATGAGTGATATTTATAAAAGGTAAGTGGGGAAAAATAAGGAAAAAGAAAAGAAAGAATATATTCTGTCAGAGAGCAGCAGACTAACTGTATGGTCCTATGGGGGGCTTGGGCTTCTATTTTCATGGATCAAGCGGTCTCATGAAGAAAAAAAAATTGTGCTGCCGGATTAATTAGAATCTTTTCCAGAAAAATAGGAGCCCCTACCTTTTAGAAATGAATTTTTCAGCAGTGAAATTGAGATGGGGCTAGAAATTGCCCCTACAGCTTAGGAATTTTTTAGAAAGTTTTTCTGCCACTGTCTATCACTTAAAATTTTAAATTCCTAAAAAAATTAAAAATGAGAATTTTTATTTATTTATTAATTTTTACATTAAACATTAAACAGATTGATAACTATTTATGTAGGAAATAAGAACTATTAAATACAATTATGAATTTAGTTATTAATGAAGATCAAATATAGTAGTAATTTAAATAACAATTGATGTTTTATAAACATATTTAAATATATTATGATTGACAAATATATTTAAATATATTAGGATTGATGAATATATAATTGATGGTTGATAAATATATCTAAATAAGGATATTTGATACGTACATTAGGCATGTGGATAATGAACATTTAATATATATATATATATATATATATACACATTATGTTCGATTATCCAATAATGATGCTTGCAGCAATTATTGTGTCTCAATGAGCTTTTATGACTTACCTTGAAGAATAGACTTCGGACCAAAACAATTCCCTTTCGCTAGCACTCAACAAGGATAGGGAGTTTGTGGAGGGAAAGGCTAGTAATTGGATCCATTGAAGGATGGTCCCAAGACGGGTGGAACACCTTGAGGGAGTCCGATTTGAGAGCGTTTGCGCGCCCTTTGCACAGTCAATCTACCATCCAAAGAGGTTAGGAAAGAGGAAACAAGGCGAAGATCTATTCCGATCAAAAGTAATAAGTCATATCAAATTATGCTAGCTATGCACTAGTTGATAACAATGCACTTCATTTATCTTATTCCATCAATCTTTCATTGCTCTTTATCAAACAATCTTTAAAAATCAAAATTTTAATCTATGCATTTTATGCCTCTAATATGGGGACATTACAGACTCAAGAAAAAATTGGCACTATTGAATTGAGTCCCAACAAAGTCTTGGCAAACAGTTGAGGAGCACACCTACTTCTTCACTCACTCTTAGGTTGTAATGAAATAACTTGCACAAGAGACAAATATAATATGACATATTTTACAAATACTTGATAACAATAGAGAATAACAAGCCACTTCTAGGAGGAAAACCTCCAAATATCTCCAATAAGAACACAATTCACTATTTGATGATAATAAACTTACCACTAGCTCCTATATATACCTAATTATGCCATGGCTACCACCCAAGGCATCTTAGATACTTAATTATAACCCCCTGGATGACCTAACTACCTAAATAGGACTAGAATAATAAGTATATAACATAATTAGGAGTTAAGGTGGCCACAAGCTGACTACTCATAAACCTAAGCACATATAGGATTAAGGGTGTAGCATGCCAGCCCTCTTCAAAGAAGCATTGTCCTTATTGTTGATTAAATGTGGATGCTTTGCACAAACTCTTCACTTTCCTAAGTAGCTTCTTTGACCAAAGAGTTCTTCCATTTGATCAAATACTTAGTGATTGCCATTGTCCGCAACCTTTTGGTGCATGTTTAAAGAATTCCCTCGAGATCCACAACAATTCTTCCCTCTTCATCAAGCTCTGGTAACTCAATTTAGGCTACAACTTTTTCCCAATAACCTTCTTCAAACATGAAACATAGAAAACTCTATGAAGTTTTAGCCCTCTTCAGAGAAGCATTGTCCTTAGTGCTGATTAAATGTGGATGCTTTGCACAAACTCTTCACTTTCCTAGGTAGCTTCTTTGACCGAAGAGTTCTTCAATTTGATCGTATACTCAATGATTGCCATTGTCTATAGCCTTTTGGTGCATGTTTGAAGAATTCCCTTGGGATCCACAACAATTCTTCCTTCTTTATCAAGCTTTGGTAACTCAATTTAGGCTACAACTTTTTTCCCAATAACCTTCTTCAAACATGAAACATAAAAAACTCAATGAATTTTTATTAACATAGGTGACTCCAATTTATATGCTACATTGCCATTCTTTTGCAACACCTTATAAGGACCATAGTACTTAGGTGCAAGTTTGTTAACTTTTTGTTGTTTTAGAGACATTTGCTTATATGGTTGTAATCACACAAAGACCCAATCTGCCACTTCAAAAGTTCTTTCACTATGGTGTTGATCAGCCTATTGCTTCATTCTATTTTGTGCCATTGCTAGGTTCTCTTGGAGGCTAGCAAGTACCTCTTGTTGATGTTGAATGTGTTCAATTGTTTGAACCTTTGGTTGTGCCCTCAATGAACAGATGATCGCTTGCCCTCAATGAAGAGATGATTGGTGGTAGCCAATACCCATGTAGTGCCAAAAATGGAGACATCTTGGAGGAAGTATGGAAGGAAGTGTTAAACCACCAATTTGCTAGTGGTAGTCGTTGCACCCATCTCTCTTGTTTATCTAAAGAAAAACATCAGAGATACCCTTCCAAGCATTTGTTAACCACCTTTATTTGTCCATCAAATTAGGGATGATATGATGAACTATGAGTCAAATGAGTGCCCTAACAAGAAAATAAGTCAATCCAAAATTTACTTATAAATATAGGATCACAATCACTTGCTATCACTTTGGAGTCTCGTGTAATTTTTGAATAGTATTCATAAAGACTAATGCTATAGTGCTTGCTACCAAAGGGTGTGCTAAAAGCACAAAAGTGTGCATTTTTGGTGAGATGATCTACAACAACCATGATGACATTTTTCCTTTAGATCTAGGCAAACCTATGATGAAATCCATAGATAACTCCTCCCATCGCTGACTTGGGATAGATAAGGGCCATAGGTTACCTAGAGTATTAATTGTCTCCCCTTTATTTTGTTGACATACCATGCCTTATGCTACAAATTTTTGAACATGCCCTTTTAGCCCCTCCTAAAGAAATATTGCTTGATTATATGATAGGTTTTCAAGAATCCTGAGTGCCGACCCATTAGAGAAGCATGTAGTTATTTCAATACCTTAACTTAAGGGTTAAATTATTGCAAAGGTATAGCCTATCCATGTACCACAAAACATTTCCTTTCCTTAAGACTTTGTCTAACACACTTGAATCTTGTTGATGTTTTTCAATGAGAATTTGTGAATTTGAATTCTCCTTCCACTCTTCTCTTGCCTCATTTACCCAATCTTCTTGTACTATAGAAATAGCATACAATAGTAACTTTGTGGGTTCATCACCTCAATAGAGTATCAACCACAACATTCTCCTTGCCTTTCTTATATATGATTTCAAAATCATATCCCAACATCTTTGTGACCCATTTTTGTTGTTCCTCATATGACAACCTTTATTCCAAGAAATATTTGAGACTATCATGATTCAGTTTTACCTTAAAGTGTTGTCCCATTAGACAATGTCTCCAATGTTTGACTGAATGCAAGATAGCCAAAATTCCTTCTCATAAATTGGTTTCAAGAAATTTTTATCTTTGAGATGGCCACTCTCAAATGCTATGGGTTTGGCTTCTTGCATGAGTATTGCTCCTATGCCATGACCCAAAGCATCACATTCCACAATGAATGTTTTGGAAAAATTTGTGGTAGCTAGAATTGGAGTCGAGCACATGGCTTTCTTTAGCTGCTCAAATGCCCTTGTAGCTGCCTCATCCCACTAGAAGGAATCCTTCTTCAACCAAGATGTGAGAGGTGATGCTATGCTACCATAATTCTTTACAAATTGGCAACCCCATAGTTTCTTGATGTCCTAAGAACTTTCCACTCTTCAATAGCCCTGATCTTATGAGGGTCCACCTTACTCTTTCATGAGACACGACATGACCTAGGTACTCCACTTCTTTGACTCCAAACACACACTTGGATGGCTTAGCATACAACTAATGCTACTCCAAAATGTCCAAGACTTGATTTACATGCTGCAAATGTTCTTCCCAAGTTTTACTATATATTAGGATGTCATCAGAAAACACCAAAACAAATTTTCATAGAAATGGACGAAAGATAATGTTCATCGAGCTTTGAAATGTTGATGGCACATTTGTGAGAGCAAAAGGCATTACCAAAAATTCATGGTAACCCTTATGGGTTCGAAAAGTTGTCTTATGTACATCCTCCTCTCCAATTCTTATTTGATGATAACCAAAGTAGAGATCAAGCTTTATAAAATAAACAACACCATTAAGCTCATCTAACAAATCATTAATTACTAGACTAGGAAACTTATCTTTTATAGTGTACTTGTGTCAAAATACATCCTCCAAGTTTCAACCTTCTTGCACACCATTACCATAAGAGAGCAATAAGCACTCTAACTATGGGTGATAATGCTTGCCTGTAGCATCTATTGACCTATCTTCTCAATCTCACTTTTTTGAACATAAAGATACCTGTAGAGCCTAATGTTGGGTGGTTGGCTCCCTGATACTAGTTGAATGCCATGATCACGATCTCTTTTAGGAGGTAACCCTTTTGGCATCTTCCCAAAATCTACTGAGTGCTTCTCTATAAATGCTTGTAGATCTAGTGGTGTAGAAGCCTTTGATTGATATGCTTCTAATGAAAATAATTGGGCCACAAACCCATCTACTCCCTTCGTATGCAACTTTTGCATTTGATGAGAGCTTAATATTTGTAGAGACATTGCATGCATCCCTCTTAGTTCTATTGTCCTTCCCTCTAAGTGAAAGTGCATGAACAATGCTTGGAAGTTCATCTCAATTGTTCCTAAAGTAGTAAGACACTGTACTCCCAAAACAATATATGTTGTACCCATGGAGATAGCAAACATTGGGCAATCAAGACAATAACCTCCCATGGATAATTTAATGCTATGGAATTTCTCAAAACAACTAACAATACCCCACCTCCATCTACAATCAAGACCTAAAATTCTAAAGCTAGATAAATAAAACAATTTAGATGAGTAGCCAACTTTTTATTGATGAAGTCGTGAGTGCTACCCAAGTCTATCAACACTGTTACTCTCTTCTTCTTTAAGAAAACCACTACCTTGAGAGTTTATGGAGCACTAAAACCTGAGAGTACATGACAAGAAATGATTGGTTGGGGATCTTGTGATTCCTCATCTGACTCCTTGTCACTCTCTAATATCAATTCCTCCTATTCTTCCTCACTCGAACCTTCAATATAGAACACTTTATTCTCATTGCATTTATGTCCTCAACTATTTTGCTATCACAATTAAAACATAATTCTTTTGCTTTCTTCTCCTCAATTTGTTGTGGCATCAATCTAGTAGGTTGAGGAAGTGATCATGCTAGCACGCCTTTCTCTCTTATCCCATTAACCCCTTGCCTTCTTGGAATTAAATACTTTTGTACCTTGCACGCTAAGATAAAAGACTCGGATATAGAGTTAGGACTAAACATGTGTACCTCATGTTGGATGTGATCCTTGAGACCACCCAAAAATAAGTCGTTCAAGTTCTTTGTAATTGTATCTACCATTGAGGATAGATTTTTATTGTAATCCCTAATTGATCCTCCATGTTGAAGTTAAGCTAGCTCGTTGAAGTAGTTTTTGGCCACACTATTGCTATACTATGATTATAGCTTCACTGTAAAATTGAACATGAGACAATGAGACCATTTTTCTTCCCTTGAGTACATAGCCATTGCTACCAAATGAATTGCTCTAGTTCTAGATATAAGAAGCCATTGTTACCTTCTATCCACTTGGGATTTGATGCACATTGAAAAAAAATCTCCATTTGATTTATCCAAGTTAGTGGATCCTTGCCATCAAATTTCTTGGTATCAAGTTCTTAGATCTCATGTGAGTATTAGCATTTGGATCTAGATTAGTTGACCTAGATGACCTTGGTGGCTTGAGACATTCATTTGTGTTATTTAGTTTGTATTTAAACACTTAACATGCTCTACATCTCCTTCATCTCCTCCTTCACTGATGAAATCCCTTGTTGATTTTATCAATAGGAGTAATATCCTCAATTTCTATAGCATCCTTATCTGGAGATTTTCCAAGTGTGGCAACATTCATTTTGCCTCTTGTTGCAAGCCTAGTCATGATGGAAAAAAACAATTTTACAATAAATCATAGAAATGAAATCCAAATAATCTAAAAAAAATACTATAACTTACCAAGACCTAGATCTCACTTTCCAGGAAAAATCTCCAAAAACTTAGCTGATATGCAACCTTGAGAGAAAATTTGGTGAAAACCCTAATTCTAGAATAAATTACTAAATTCTGCTCCAATTTCTTTGAAATTTGGACTGTAGCAACTTCAATATGTCCTTGAAAATCCGTCCAAAAATCAAGAAAAAATTCACCAAAATTTGAGAGATACGCACTTCTCAAAATGACCTCCACTATTAAAAAAAATGTCTTGTTGCTTGCCTTCACAGTGCTAATATTATGCTTTGATACCACTTGTAATGAAATAACTTGCACAAAAGAAGAATATAACAAGCCGCTTTGAGAGGGAAAACCTCCAAATATCTCTAATGAGAGCACAATTCACCATTTGATGATAATAAACTTACCACTATCTCCTATATATACCTAATTATGCCATGGCTGCCACCCAGGCCGCATTAGATATTCAATTATAACCCCTAGGATGACCTAACTACCTATATAATACTATAATAATAATTATATAACTTAATTAGGAGTTAAGGTAGCCACAAGCCAACTACTCATAACCCTTAGCACATACAGGATTAAGGGCATTGCATAGGCTATCAAAAATTACTCCTTGAGGAATTTTCCTTCATTCGGCTTCCTTTCACACATATTCTCTCACAGATATATCCGACAAATATACCTAGTCATTTGTGAGTTTGTCATCTCTTTCTTGATTGGATTGTACAAGTTCTTCAACCAATTGTCCCATTTATATGGCCATTTCAATCCGACTTCTTAAAGGCAATGGGGCCAAATGCTTACTTACTTGATGGATACAAAATTATTTTAAGCACACTAAACTAAGTTCATAAATATAAACAATTTATCGAAGAATAGCAAAGTAATTCAAGAGAGTTTTCATATGATATAACAGTTGATTTATTTATTCATTCAATTCTCTTATACAAAACTAGAATAAGGGAGTAGTTCCCTTAAAACACATGGTCCCTCTTCCCAACTATGGAAGAACTATATGAACTTGTCAACGATTGCCAAGGAATTCCAACTATTGGCAACTACCAAAACTAATTCATTCAACCAATGAGGCATAACCATACCTGCCAACTAAGCAAGAGGACAACATGACTAATATGTATTTTATGCTATCTACAAGGTCCAAAGACCCTTTTCACCAATGTGGCCCAAATATTGGTGCCACAAGATACATGCATTTTCAAAAGTGTTAGTTACATTGGCTCAATTACAAAATGTGGAGTCATCAAACCTAAATTGAGTCCCACATCATGAATCTCTCACTACCACCAAATTCCCTCTCACCAACCTACAACATGAATCATCAAATGTCACATGCACTCTAGTATCATTCAGCTTGTATAGAAGAAGATTTA
The DNA here is from genome assembly GCA_007115665.2 of Sequoiadendron giganteum. Lineage (NCBI taxonomy): Eukaryota > Viridiplantae > Streptophyta > Pinopsida > Cupressales > Cupressaceae > Sequoiadendron > Sequoiadendron giganteum. The sequence goes on along the minus strand of CM021107.1, from coordinate 171,846,772 downwards.
TTGCGAGTTCTAGAATATGCAAAACACCATGACAATTTTCACCCTCCCATCACTAAAACACAACTATAACTTTCCTTTACCAACAATTCAATTTGTACTATTGTCACCAATGAAAAGTTCTCCTCCATCATAAGCTTGGTACGATGAAAACCTTCCTTGTGAGAAATCATATGTTAGGAGCAACTTGAATCAATCAACCAAGAGTCATCACTAATAACATTAACAAAAAGAAACAATGCATCATGATCATCGTAATTAAATAATTTCTTTGCATAGGAATCATCAAAGATCTTCTTTTTTCTACATTTCTTCTACACATGCCCTCTTCTTCAATCCCCTTTGGATCCATCTTTGTCCTTGGGCCTTTAGACTTCGATTTAGATTTCTTTCATTTCCCTTTTGACCCACCTTTGTCCTTGGACATTCCCCAAACATGCAAGGCATCCTTAGAGCCTTCATCAATGGACTTTTTCATCATCTCTTTATTGAGTAATGTGGAAATAAGGGAGTCCATTTTTAGCATTGTAGCAAGGACACTAGTAGCAACAATTAAATTCTCCCAAGATTCAAGCAAAACACAAAGCAACAAGATACATTTATATCAAGTTTAAAATCTACTTAAGCTAACTCAAAATCAATTTGTAGCCACCAACATCATGAGTAACCTCCCTCATGAATGCCGCTACAACAATATTCCAAGTTATAAAGAGAGTAATAATTAAATAATATTTCCAAGCACCCATTCCCAAGATGTTGGAGATCCAACAATAAATATAGGATTGCAAGGTTAATATCACCTTAATCCTAGCATACCAACCCAATATTTCATGTAAGTACTAAGACTATTAACAATTATATCAAATATACCCAAAGATTGCAAACCAATGAAGAGCAATGAAAGGAGGTTTTTCAAATTCTTTCATTCATTATTATCCTTTTTTTCAATTTTATGTTTTATTTTTTTAAATTGTTTTCTTCTTACTAGGTCATAGGACATCTACATCGTCCCCTATAATTTCTTAACAAAAGAAGGCATCCCAAGGACATTTCCTAAATTTTTTGCAAATTGGGGATGGTTAATGGACATTTCCAACCCATCCCCACATCCTCATACCATTCTCTATAAGGGACAAGGTCTTAAAACACAAGGGATGCATGTAATGTCCCATTGTCAATTAATTTATCTTTGTGGACCAAAAGGTTGTTTCTTATTTTTGGTGAGCTAAGCCTATTGCAGCCCAATCTCATAGACCCTTTCCTTTATTCATATCAAGTTATCAAACTTTCCCATCTAGGCATGACTTTGCTTCAAAGTCTGTTTTTTTCCTTTATCCCCACCAAGATTTCGAAGTTCTCCTTTCTAGCATCACTTTCCTTTGGCTCATACCCTTTTCCCTTGCCTTTGTCAAAGAGTTGGACTTCTTCTCACCATCATGCCTTTCATTCAAACCCCAAACACCCCCCCCAATCCTTGCATTGAGTTCCCTTTGGTGCCTAAGTTTTGACCATCCCTTTTCCTAGGCATGTTTCTCTTGGTATCCTTGATTCCCAACTCCTAACATTTCCTTCTTTATGCTTTATCCAAGTCAGAGATGTGGGTATACCTCTAATCTGGTATAAGGTATGAAACATCCCCGACTCCATATGCTTAGCACTTTTCACTATATCACCTTATTGGGATCATGAGTTCAAATTTATTCTTATTTGTATGCCTTAAGGGATAGATTTATTGTTTCCCCCTATCATCAACTCCTTGACAATGGTATGGATTATGAAGCATCCCTAACCCCCAATCCCTATAACTCCAAAACTCCAACATTTTTGCACTATCAACTCTCACCTACCAGCCTACATAACCCAAGATGCCATTAATGACCTAATTTGGCCCTACAACTACCCAAACAAATTCTCCCACCCATAACTCACTATTTATTCCAAAGGCATGAATCCACATGCACTTCCAAGTTCCAACAATAAAAGAAGAAGGTGCCCATGTTGTAATTAGTGTGGCGGTTGAAGTTTGGTTGTCATTTCAATGAATTTTGTCAGCTATTCTCCGCTCTGTACACTCAAATTGAAAGACGCCATTAATGCTCAGAATAATAGCAATCATGGAGAATTGAATTTCCTCATGTCTCTAGATAGCTCTAAACATCTCAAAGAGGCAATTTCTACACAAGGGCAAACTTTCATTCTACACAAAAACTTTTGTCAAAAAAATTTTGAGCAATTGTGTTCAAGCAATCAGATCTAAAGATGAAAACCCTTGGGTTTGCTAGAGATCAGAGGATGAAAACCTTTGGTTTCAAGGGTAAAAGGACAAAACCCCTTTGGCCCAATAAGAGAATCTCACTCTAACATCGTGAATGAGTTTTCATGGTTGCAGGTTTCATGTTGCTTCAAGTTTGGTAATTTGTAGGGGTTGTTGTGGATGTAAATATAGCAGTTTCAATTTGTGTTGTTGTTGCAGTTGTTGTTCCTACTATTGTTGCAAAATACTTGATGTATTTCAAATCCCATGATAAATTAGAAAAAGTTCTAGAATCTATCTTTCATTTATTGGATTCATGTGTTAATCTACATTATCAATGTTGATGTAAAAACTGTGAAGAAATCTAGAATTTTGCAAGATCTAGTTAAAATATTCAAATCTAAAAATTATTTGCCAAAAATTATTCATGGGGTTATTACAAAGCATCCTCAAGGTACATAGATTAAAAAAATACTCTAATAATATGTTGTGCCTAGGTACACAACAAAGTTTCAAGTAGGGCCAACCGAACTAAAAGGAAATACTACCAAAACAACTAATCATCATGGTGACCCTAAGCCCTCCAAAAGATGGGAAAATTTTATCTAAATTTATAGGAGATGAAAATCATGACCCCATTCAATATTGTAACACATATAATACCTATTTGGACTAACAATCTTCAAGCGAAGGAAAAAAATTCACCCAAGTTATTCTTGACAACCCTGAGAGGGGAAACCAATAACTGAGAGGTGGAACAACACAAGAATGAGTTTGGTACCAAGGAAAAAATTTGTTTGAACATTCAAGAAAGAATTAAAACTACTTAGGGATAATAGTGAAAGTGTCACAAAAATATCTAACGCAAATCAGGGGCAAAAATAGTTTGTTCGAACATACAATTGGCAGCAAAGAGAATTCAACTCCAGGTTAGAGAACCCTTCTTCCAAATGATTCAAGTAAAGATAATTTACTTAAGTCTTAATACCAAATCTTCACTAAAATGAAGATAATTCCACCAAGTTACCAACACCCTATCATGATGCTTCTAACCAAGTATTGAATCTTAAGAGCAAAAGACAAAGTCAATGCCAATGCAAGGCATCAAGTGACTTCAATGACAACAATGAAGACTTAACAAATGTTGCATCTGTAAATAACTTAAGAAAGGGCATGGTGAGAATGTCTAAAGATCTAAAGAAAGAATGCAAGAAAGATAAAGAATGAAATTTGGTGGATGACATGTAGTATAGAGGGTCATATGAGTATAAACTTACCTAGTAATCAAATTTAAGAGATTTGCAAAATAACAAGGTGTTGGTGTTTCAATTTGCACCTCTAGAGTGCGTATTGGAAATGGACAGCTATGCACAGATAAACTGCTCTTCAAATTAGGAGGGGAAGCTCCCTCTTTTGTTGTCATTGCGTAGAAAGTAAAGTAAACTAAGTTCCTATCTTTTTTACTCAGTTGTAGAGCACAAGGTCATAAAATACAATGCATTGCAGCTAAGGTTTTCTCTGGTTTCCGCAGATCTTAACTACAACTAGGCTAAAACTTTAACTATCCTATCTCCTCAAGAAATTCAAAGCGAGAGGTTCGAGGAGAAAATTGGGAATGGTTTGATCACTTAGACGAACTTGTCTCTCAAAGTGCTAATCTGAAATAAAATTAATGCAAGTAATCATTAGATGATAAACTATATGGCAGGATTCCCAAGGAGGTGATGGCACTCTGTCTGAGGTGTAGGCTGAAATAAAGCTTATTGGAAACAACATTAAACGATAATCTTAATCTCTAAATTCCCAAGGAGGCGATGGCGCTCTATCTGAGGAGTAGATCGAAATAAAGACTATTGGAACAACAAAATATGAAAGATTTTGAGAATTTTGGATCAAAGGCACGAGGCTCTCCTGATTTATTATCTCAGCTTCAATCAAAGATTGCAGTTTGGGACAGCAAATTGCATGAAAGAGAAAAATCACACAACATGCGATCAACCAAATACACTTGACAAATATTGAACATAAATACCTGAATAACAAGAACGCAAGCATACCACTTAGCGTTTAGCTATAGCAAATATGATTCAAGAACATATACTAAGTGACCAAAACACAGGCTATCCGGCATCAACATTTTGCTACCGTTAAGTAAAGTTAAAAAATAATGAGCAAAGGTTGCTCTTATTTATAGATGCTCAAAGGAGTAGGGAACCCTAAAGTCTCCTTGAGTTAACAAACAGTTCTTGCCAATCAGCAAGATTTATTCCTATGTCTAATTAAATAAAACCTAACAGTTAACTGGAAAGACTACTTTAGTTAACTGATTCTAAACTAAAAGAACTCCATATGTACAAAGGTGTCTCCAAAGATAAACATGCATGATTGGTGGGACAACGAGTTAACTTGGAAAGAGGCATCAAGTTAACTCCTATGTCTAATGTTATATTTGGAAGGGTGGGACGTCCTAACTATGAGTTCACTGGTTGCCATCTTGAGCTATCATCTCCTCCAAGAAGTTGTTAACTGCCTCATCATCTGGAGATCGTCACATGCCTCAACTGTTAGTTTACTACTTGTCAACAACTTGAGCAATCCTGGAAATATCTACACACTTCAACTGGCAGTTCACTGATTGGTAACTTTGGCGGCTCTATAATTGGGGTGATGACCTCTGTTTCTTCTGCAACTTTTCGCATCTGATGTTTTTCTTGCTTTTTCTCAATGGATGGTGTTGCATGATGAAACCGTGAAGTTTGACTACGAACACTCTAGTTGTGAGAAATGCACACGAACTTGCTGCACACCCATAGTTCCAACGGTATTCAACCCTCTAAAATGGCCTTGAAAGGCTATCAAGTATACGAGGTATGAAACCATGTGGACTTTGAGTATCTACGCCTGCCAATTTTGTCCAAATTGACTTCTGGGTGTGCCTGATGCAAATCAATGTCAATCGTTTTCAGGAAGTCATGAAGTAAGACCGACTTGGTCTTGTATTCAACTTGGGAGAATTGCATTTAGAAAACCTTGAAGATTGACTGGGCACACAACATTGTTCGGACAACTTTTCTGCTGCGACTAAAAATAGTTTCTTTGAAGGGAAATTTTTGAGACGTGAGTTTTGTTGAGAACATACTTTTGAACGAACCCACAACGTCAGATTTTCGAATAAGTGACTTTCTTTGACATGCAACAACCCCTCAAAGCAAAAGCTCTAGAAGCTATTTTTTCCCGGAAAATTCTACCACATGGGTATTGTAGGCGCCTATGAACTGATCAAACCCAATTCGTCAATTTCTGAAAAAAAGTGACTTTATTGCAAAAACCCTAAAAACTGGAGTCAACGGGGCAACTTTTTCGAAAAATTCTAGCACGTGGGTTTTATGGCCAATCTCATGCTAATCATACCCAGAAGGCCAAATCTGTGAAAACATGCTATTTACTTGGACATGCAAGAAGATCTAAGACAAGAATAGAAGAATGTGTGGGGAGAAGCTAGAAGTTATGAGTTGCTGCCTTGGAAAATAATGCTTGGTGATGAAATCTTGTGAGAGACGTCCTATGCAACCTGAGATTGGAAAAATGAAGAGCGCTAAGAATGGCTTCCGTCAGATCTTCAAATGGTGTTGGAGAGAAAATATCTATGTTTGAGCTCTTCAACCTACAAAGAAATAATGAATTATGATGCCTAGATGCTTTGTTGAATAACATTTGGAGTTGCAAGCATCAATTAGGGCGCCAATCCTTGGTTGAAGAGTCATTTTGCATGATTTGGAGTCAACTGGAAGAGTTTCCACCAATTTTGGGATGCCTAGGCTTGAGAAAGCCTTTAAAAATCGTAAATGGGAGTTGACTTTGGATGCCACCTTGCCAGTGTTGAAGATTTTCAACTTCTGCTTGATAAACAGCCTCCATTAGACCCTGAATTATGGTCACCTGATTGATCGTGAAGCCTTGCTAACAAATTGAAGAGACATTACTGGAGGTTGCAAACCTTGAAAACTGAATCTGGTGGCTTGAATTCTTGGGCGCCTTTTCCCATAAGGGTGCTTTTTTCTGCCAATGTAAGCCATTTTTCAAAGATTTTCAAAACCATTCTATCTTGACCTTACACGCCTTGATCTGCGTTCACCGTTGATTGATGATTCTTGCGAACATGCCAATATATGGAATGGGAAACCAGTTCAATTCCGGAAAGGACAATTGGTATTGCAACGTTTGAAAGTTGATTAAAAGGGGTCAAAATTTTGGGCGCTCTTGACCTGCAAGGGTATAGTTTGACCTTTTAAGCTATAATTTTCACTTTGCAACCTTCGACAGGATGCTCCAGTTCGGCTCTCATTGCTGGGAGTTTGACTATTTTGATATTCGTGCTGACGGATTCACTGTGAAGATTGATCAAAACGGAGGACTTCCTGGAAGTTATGACGCCTGAAGACTACATCTGGTTGCCCAAAAGGTTGGGCACCTTTTCCTAGGAAGGAGCATTTTCTTCAACACTTAGTCAAATTTTCATGTTTTCCAGCTTGCTTTGACTTTCAACGTTTTGCACTTGATCTTCGTTCGCGAGCATTTGACAGGTCCCGTGAGCTGGCTACTAGATTCATCGCATAGCTGGAAGGATTCTGAGTAGATCTCTTGAAGAAGACAGCTGTTGAAAACCTCATCTAGTTGGCCAAAAGGTTGGGTGCCCCTAGCCTGCAGGGGTACATTTGCTCTATTTAATTTCATTTTATCCTCCATTTTACATGCTCGTTTGATCAACAACTATTGTCGTTTGATATGTCATTTAAACTGGCGAACAAATTTGTTGTGAAGCTGGGTTGAATCCGAGAAGCTTACCTAGAGATAACCAACTCAAAAACTGACATCTGATGGCTTTTATTTCTGGGCACCCCTAGCTTACATGGGTGCATTTCCCTTGATTGACTGCCATCTTTGATGACTTTCGCTTTTAGCATCTTCTGCCTTTTCCTTTGTTTGTCAGTGTTTGATCAATCTGGTGAACTGGCTTGACGATTCACCAGAAAGCTAGCAAAATTAAGAAGAGGATGACTGGTTTTGCAATTGTTAACAGCTGCAGTTGGGCTCTTGAATTCATGGGTGCCCTTGGCCTGCAGGGATGCATTTTGGCTCCAGATTTAGTCATTTTCGATGATTTCCATCCTTCTCGAGTTTTGCATTCACCGTGCCGTTGACTGCGTTGACCGCGATCACTGTCCGTTGTCTGCACTTGTCGTCTGCGTGCAACACCAACACCATTCATTCACATGTTTGTCGATTGCGTTGTCATTGCTGCTGATGTGTTGACTGCATCTGTCGTCGTGCGCGCATGATCTACAAAGCTTCCAACATTCCAAACTTAGTTTATTTTTTGCATTTTTCAACTTTTGAAATTCCCCTCCATCGCAAAGCATCTTTTCGAGCATCTTTCGCCATGGAATCATTTGTGCAATGTCTGAAGCTTACATCTTGATACCTGGTACTGACCATCTGCCATTGATGACCTCGAAGGTCCTATCTTTTCTCTTGAAAAAGTGAAATAGACCCACTAGAACAAAACTGACTTTTTTGTGATTCTAACTTGACCAATGTGATCGTGAAGTGAAATTGACCTATCAAAATCATTTTGAGTCATTTCTGGAAATGTCCTATTTTTTAGGGTTTTCATAGAAACAAGGGCTTGAAACCCTAATTTTCAAACTTTCCAAAATTCGCAAGTATCCTCCTAGACATAAACCCACAAAAAGCCCATGGTTTGTTTGACCTAAAATTGACTTTTGATGACAATTTTACAAGATTTAGACGATTATTACCAAAATGCCTTATTGAAGCAAAAAAATAATTTTGGGTACAACACAAGGCACAATTTCAAGGATTTCCCATACAATTTTAAGAACAAGGAGCAGAAAATGTTGCCAACTAATGCATCAATCTCCAACTTAGATTCTTTCCACCAAAGTGCACCACAACCCTTCAATTTGTTTTTTCCACCTTCCCTCTCTCTCTAGATTGTAGATATCGTCATATTCAGATTCCTCTATTTCAGTGATTCAATAAATAAATTCCTTGAGGTTTAGAGTCTCACTGAATTTGGCACATTCATTCTTGCTCCCTCATCAATACTTGAAGTTAAATAGCTCACCACAATCGTTTCTCACCTTCATCTCTACACATTCCTTTAACTTGTGCTTGCTCTTCATACTCTCCTCGTTCCTCATTTTCTAATTCAATAGTCTTCTCTTTGAACAAATTCTTTACACCTATCTTCCTCCTTTGCATCCAATCTGATTTGCATTGCTCTTGGCAATTATGTAACTTAATCCAACCTCCCGACCATATTGGCAACTCTAGCTCTACCCCTTCGGGTAATGCTTCTAGGAGGCATGTTGACAATATGTCACACAAAACCTATTGTTGTAACTCCAAATTACAATCCTACACAAGCTGAGCACACTATGGAGACTCTTCAAAACTCACATTTCACAAGAACTATACCTGCGCTGATACCATCTGATGCAATGCCAAGGTTGGAAAACCCAATTGAGGGTTATCTAAACTAACAAGAAGAAAACAGAACATAACATAGAGAAGACAAACGCATAGCAGTTTGGATAGGAAAAAATCAAATATGATTCAGAATATAAGATTCTCTTTACAGTGATACAACATGGTGCAGGGCCAAATTTCTTCTTCTCTAGTGAATATTAAACTTTCTAAATCAAGGCGAACCAACTAAATTCTCCCTCATTTGAACTATCCTACCAATGCATTAACCTTACACATATATAGAGGGCTTTGAAAATTTGTTAAATGATCACAATAAAAGGCAACAACCCTTCTATAAACAAAACAAATTTCAAAGTTGTAATCCTTAATCCCAAGGCTAACTAGACCTCCTCATTGGTCAGTACCATACTACATTTTCCAAATGGGCTTTTGTTGGATGGCACCCTCTAGTCAGCCTCCATCCTTCCACACACAAAGGAAAGAAAATAGAAAGCTCCAGAATACACATTTCCAATGATCAAAGTCCTACACCAATGTAGAATGCAGAGCATGTGTAAAGGAACTCATTATATTTCCAAACATTCTCCAATAGAAGAATTCACATTTAGGGGTTACCACACAGTTCAGATTGCTCTTCAGCCAGGCGCACTCTTGTGCAGCAACGAAGACTCAGCCAATTGATTTCACATTACAGCATAGCCTTATTCATGCTCTCTGCAATCTACTTTTAGAACTGCAAACACAAAATCTAATTGGATTTTAAAAGTCTGCAAGACACAAAAACAAAACAAAGAAAACAGGAAAACTTGTTTTTAGGTGGTGCAAAATTGCTCAATTCCCTGAATTCTCTTGTATCAGCATGGAATTTGGTTGGTTGGTCTTCAAGGAGTTCAACTCCAACTTTCACAACTCGTGACAAGTCTTGACTAACTGTTAGGAAGTTGAGAAGTCTCAACCATTATCCAATATTACTCCTATTTTGATCAAGGACTTGGGATTCAACAAGTAAATACACAATTCAATAAGGTATTGATAAGAGGCAGTATCATAGAAGAGGAGATAAATGATGAGACAATTCTTAAGACTACTGACCAGCTGTCTTATATTGATAAGACAGTGGAATCTTTTTCAGCTAAGACAAATGAAAAGGAGATGAATAATTTCTTTGAATATTTAGAAAATAACAAGTTCACATTGCACAAATGCTCTGTAACGAAGTAGAAATGAATAATACTAAGTTGATTCAGAAAAGTAACCTTTCAATAGACAGTTGGCAAATGCAAATAAGCTATTCAAGGTCGAGCATACATGAGTGGCTAACTTGAAGAAGATCTAGGCAGAAAATGATACATAAACTTGATTGGGCATACATGAATTAAAAAAAACAAGAACTAACCTATAAAGATAATGTGCATATTTTTGAGAAATCATTCCATTCTATCCATGTGGAACTAAAGAAAAAATAAAATTCTATGCTTAACACTAACAAAGCTTTCTATGTATCATGTACATTCATCCAAAATGTTCCATCCGTATTTTTTGATATATTAATGCCCTGATTTTAGTGAACAAAATCAAGCCAAAAAACAAAAGACAAATGGGGGAATAGAGGTCATCTGCCTGAATTTCATAAAATAAACTTATGAGTAAAGTATAGAGCAAGATAATTTTTAAAAGTGCAAACCTACCACCCAAACAAGAATTTTGTTCTTACTCCAAGGATGTGCTGTATGATGGAACACAAAAGTAGTCTGGCGCCTCATCACCGCATTGCTCCTTGTGCCATCTGCATATAAAAGTTTATGAATGTTATTAACATATATATGGAGAATTGTACACAAAAATATGCACTATTTGCTATTAATTTGCATATTTCCACCAAAATTGTGTTTCAAAATTTGGAAGGTGATAAAAGTTTATGAATGTTATTAACATATGTATGGAGAATTGTACACAAAAATAATGCACTATTTTCTATTTAATTTGCATATTTCCACCAAAATTGTATTTCAAAATTTGGAAGGTAAATACATTTCTATCATAATTATTTTAAAATCACACTCGAATCACAAAGCATTGAATACAATTTCCTTTTCACTGTCCCTCACTCTCGGCAATGAACTCTTTTAGGGGAGTGTTACTTGATTAAGGAGAAGTACAATAGTCTATGATATATGATTTGGTTTTAAGAGGAAAAGATACAAAGTAACTTTTCAGGAAGATACTACACCACTCCGTTTAAGGAAGATGTGACTTTTTAAAAAGTATTTTCCTTTGATTGTACAAGATAAGCTTTGAATGTTTGAAAAGGATGTGAGTTATTTGCCCACTATGCAGAAGACTTTGACCCTGGGTGCTTTCTTTCATTTCCTATGTAAGGAAAGATCTTCCTTGTAATCCTAGTGCTTTGCTGATGTAAATAATTTGTTCTCTAGTAATACTAGAGTAATATAAGATACATTTCTTCAACAACAAAAAAGCAATGAATAACTTGCCACAAGAATATACAATTGCCTTACCTGTAATAGTACAAAAATATTTTGTTTGACAGAAGACTAGCATGCCCTTGAATTGTCACAAGTCAATGGAACAAAAAGAATTTGTGATAGTTTCAGACACTGAGAATTCATCAATTACCTAGACAATTATCTTGGGCAGCTTTGCAAGAGTAAATCAACAATTCAAGTTAATGCCCATTGTTTTATGCAGAGGATTTATCAATTTGTCCAATACTTGTTAAAGATGTCAATCTTGAGACCATTCACCATAAATCAAGGGTTGCTCACTCATGGCTCAGCTAGATTCCAAATCTTGCTTGAAAGCCACTGCAGCAAAGTTGGGCAAGGAAGAAGCCTAGACCACTATTAGCAGAAAAATAACTGTGACCTAAGACCCCAAAGGACAACCATCAACAACTATAGCTCAATCTGGATCTTCTCATTCAAAACACATGTCGCAGCCAACCTATAATCTCCTTCAAAGCCCAAACAAAAACTAGTGAGCCCAACTAACAACCTATGTTACACCCCGATTGTATAGCTACTATTGCATAGGGCAATTGAATCATTGAGATGAATAAAACATGTTCTTGTTATCAAAATGAATGTGTTCTATTTAAATGATTGTCCCACTTGATCGATACTTCTATTGGTGTAATTCTTGTTTAATGTTGCATGCAAGTTAAGGAATAATGTTTATTCTAACTTTTAAGATGTTTCATGTATACTGCTTTGTTGTGAGCATATGACTTCCGTTGTCATGTCATGGTGTGCAGATAAGAGAACCATTCCTCCAGGCGGAGGGGAAACATCACTCGGGAGAGGAGCTTGGTCGGGTAAACAGTAACGAGAACCATTTGAGCATATACACACACGTCATTATAGGTTGGGAAGAACCGAGTCAGTTATGCTGGTTTTGATAAGTCATCCATAGGCTTTAGGAGTCTTGTTACTTCTTTGTGCTTTGTGAGTGATGTTTATTTGTATACCTGACTTATTGTTCTGTGATCAATGTGTGGGAAACATGAAAGGATATATGTGTATAGGTTGAGTGGGTATGTATACACATGTATACCTTATGTATACGTATGTATAAACATGGCGGTACAGACGTATGATCGGCAAACGGATATGTCCATACGTATGTGTCGACATGGTATACATACACATATGTGTACACGAAGGTATATACAGTTATACACATGTATATACCATAGTTCCACGAGGACGTGTCCCCCCCAAAAATGGAGCCGTTTCGGAGACGGGGATGTTTCCGAGACGCGGACACGTCAAGGAAACGTCCCCCGGCCATCCCCCCGTCATCCCCCCGTTTCTCCGCCGCCTCTGAGACGTTTCCCTTTTGAGGGGACTTTTGGATGTCCCCGAGACTTCCAAGGTTCCCCCAAAATGCAGGAGACTTCTGCACGTCCCCGAGACTTCCAAGGTTCCCTCAAAATGCAGGAGACTTTTGCACGTCCCTGAGACTTCCAGGGGTCCCCCAAAATGCAAGAGACTTCCAGACGTCCCCCTTAAAATGCAATATAAAATGATATTTTTTTTTAAACAAAAGCTAAAATTTTAAAGTCTCCTTAAACGCTTAAAAGGCTAAATCGAAATTTTTTGACTTGATTTTTCAACTATACTTCATTTTAGCCGAGTGTTTACACTTTACACGAGTTTGAGGCTACGTGTGGGCATCTGAAGACTGAAGTGGTGATTGAATCCAAGTATGAGGGAGGGTTTTCGGTTTTGTTTTTGTTTCATTTTTTTAATTCTTTGCTAGATGTCCATACCCATCCAAAGCTACCTGAGTTTTATCATTTATGCAGCCGGAAGGGGTCAAATGAGTGTTTTATCATTATGCAGCAAGCATGGGTAAGGGACTGTTAGACTGAATACCTTAAAGAGATGTCATCTCGTGGGATGCAATGAACTGCAGGCTTGCCCGCACTTCATTGCATCCCACGAGATGACATCTCTTTGAGGCATTCAGAATTTCATCCTAGACTCTAAAAATCTCGTGCCTTGCCCATTTTAATTTTTAAATTTTAATCGATACATTTATAGCCTACAGGCAAGAGGATGCTAGCAAAGGTTCATTGTTTCAATGTTCACTAGTTCAATGAAATCATTGCAATGTGTTTAAACTAAACTATACTTATTCCTTAGGCTTCTACAGTTATACATCTTTTTATAACTATTTTTTCAAGTACTACATGTATTTCAACGCACCGCTCCCCCGCCACCGTCCCCTCACCGCCCCCAAACTTAGGCCGCGCCCCCGAAACACGTCCCCTGTCGTCCCCCCGTCCCCGTCCCCGAAACTCCATGGAACTATGGTATATACATACACACGCTACCTATTATCTGTGGATATAATATTATATTGCCATGGAATTTACATATACACATGTATACAATATACATAGATATATATATTGAAAGTATGTTGACTGGCTCGCAATATATGTATTCAATGAATAAATATGTACATGTATATATATGTTTTATATGTAAATATATATATATATATATATATGGTAAGTAAATAAAACTATAATATAAATATATGAATATATAATTAAATATATATTTTGAAATGAATTAGGAAATGATATATTTCATAAGTTAAATGAGGACTTTATTTTCAAAATATCAAAGTCAATGAATAAATCAATTCATGGGATATCGAACTATGGAAATCGATTAAAATCAATTATGAAATATTTGTCACTTAATATGAATTGAACCTTTTGAATAAATCGCGCCAAAGGAGAAATATTTCATTTGGAACTTTAGCTGGAACTTTTGAAGAAAGAAATAAAATAAAAATGGCGTGAGAATGCTAGGCCTGGAGGAACTCGCGCATGACCAGGTCTCTGGAAATGCAACGCAACCATGAATGGTGTCTTCTAAACCCCGAATTTTGGCAATCTGGATTACATTCAACCTTGACTGGTTCTTCTTCAATGAATCATCAAACCAATTTTCTGAATTTGTGTGCCAAAATGAGGAACGCCTGTAGGTGTCAAAATACTGATTTTTCCATGTGCAAGTTGAATCATTCTTTGTTTGCTCTCATTGAAAGAGGTCGACTCACCTCTGAAATTCGCCACATTTTACAGTTGAAACATTCAAAGCCTTGTCTGGTAGTTTACATGCCATTAAAGAAGGAAAATGGTTGAGCAGGGGGCTCTATATATAGCCGCCCTGCTCACTCTTTATGATCACTTCTCTAAATCCGAGTTCTTTCTTTTGCTGAGAGATTTATACTTCATATTTCATTAAGAGCAAATTCATTTCTGAGTGCAATCTTATTTCTAAGAATAAACATTAGTTCTGGAAGTCAATTTCTGAGTATTTTCATATTTTTAAGAACAATCTTTAGTTCTGGAAGTCAATTTCTGAGTGTTACTATCCTGAGAGAAGAGAGGCATTGGAAAGTAAGTCTGAAAAGGAAAGACAGCAGCTCGAGTCGAATTTGCCAGACCTCTTGAATTGTTGGAAGTGCCCTGACATCATTTCTAAAAGGACGTTGAAACAGGCATGAATCCTCTTTAGTTTGTAACTTTTATATCAGTGCTGGTTTCTTTTATCTTGTGTTTATTGTTTTCCATAAGTTCTAATAGGATAGAACTATTATGATGAACATCTACAAGCAATGCATAATAGGGAAATTTGTGTAAGGGAATCAATGAAAAAGGTAATGGGTGAAAAGGGGTTTTATGTGAAATAACTTCAAGGAATAGTTTACTTATTTTGCATAAAAGGAAAAAAAAAGGGAAGGATTATTATGCATTTTGAATGAATATTGCATGTTGTCTATGATCTTCGTATATGGAGAATACGTAGAAGTATTTATTATCTACTAGGATCGAAATGAAGACAGAACCAAGTATGGTCTTAAGCTTAAGTTATTAGGATAATTGAGGCAAGCTAAGCACTCCTAGGATAAAGATTTCTGGATTAGGAGTTATGTTACAAGACACTTGTAGATTGTTTCATTTCTAAGTAGATAGTTTGATGTAGGAAGTCTAGGGTGACTGAATATCCATTAAAGGACATAACCTACGCATAGTGTAAGATAGCCTTAAGTAAAATCGGCCCTGAGTAGTGTATATGATAGATGACCTTCATCCGAAGTACTGAATGAGAATACTTTGGCCAAAGTAGTGAAATGTACGACATCCACTTAGATGTGAGATAGTTGAGACTACACTGTCAATTCATTGTGATCCTTATACTAGTTTGAGATTGTGAAATACCAAGATTCTAGTTGTGTAGGACACAGCACTATGCTCAGTTGGTAATCGTTAAAGGATACCCTACCAATCTTTTCGACGAAGGGAGGGCCATCTATTAAATAATGGATGTGTGGGGGACCGCATTATAAGTCCGTGGTTGGCGGAAAAGCGCCCGAGTGATGTTTCTCCTCCACAGCAAGCGGCCGATGTACCGAGATTTGAAAGGAAAGGAACCTGGACCGTCTTACTACTATTTGTGCAAAAGCTTTTGAGCTATGTATGTAATTGTTTTACTTTTGTACTCTAATTTATATTTGCAATGAAAATGGAATTCATGTGGAAATATATTGTAACTTGCATGTATTTATCAATGAAGAAAGGAGGAATTTTATTGTAATGTCTTTGTTACTTGTTACTTTTATATGTTTGAAGTGAAATGTTGAAAAAAATTTATTACACAAGGGTTAGGTCGTTACAACCTATTCATTCTCTACCACTTATGTCTCAATCTCAAGAGTTGTATCTAATAACTTCTCTTCCTAGCAAGAACCCCGTTTCACTGAAATCCTCCATGAAGCCCTCTAGCAGCCCACTTTGTTCTGAGGTTTTATGTATAGATCGAAGGCCTTTTTGGAGAACAATTACTGTAGGATTCAACAATGGCAGCATGCATAGAATATACTCAAAAAAAAATTGCCATCTAGCTTACAAAGATAACTCTCAATATATACTTAGGGGGTGCCAAATGCCATTTTGTTATGACCATAGAAGAAAGGACTGCATATCTGTCCCCGTACCCCAATTTCTTATGACTATATTTATATATAATATAATAGTCTCCTTTTTCATTTATTCACTCACCCTAATTTGATTGATGTCCCCATCCCTGTACCAGTACCAGTAACCCTGCATCTCCCAGTAACAATGATTATAATTAACATAAACTTTACAATGAAATATCTCATATAAGATGACTCACTTCCTCTATTTACCCGTTGTCCTTGTGCCTCTATTTATATGAAATAAGATGAGGAGATGGGTGAGAAATTAACCAGTCAAATGAGTTCACATGGATATCTAATTGTGACCCTTGGTCGCTTATGGATAGTAACAAAACATGACCTTTGATCTTGGATTATAAGACAAAATAAGAAAACACAAACAAACCCAAGTTGCTTTAATTTAGAGAATGTCTCAAGTTAATCCTACATAACCCAGAGTGCATTATGTACACTAACATCTCCATTAAGACTATCTTGGATAATGGAAGAAGGTGGAGTCGCATGTCCTTCCCTCTCAGTGGAAACTTCATGTACACCAGAAATAGAAATGGACCAATGACTTGGCAATGAAATTTAAGTTGAACCATTGTGTTACTGATGTTGAAGCTTGACCTGATGAAGAATATCCCAAAGGTTGTCATTAGAGGAAGAAATATCATGATCAACCAAAGTGCTCCAAGACTGAATAGCATTGGTATGAGAAAACCAGATGGGCATTCCATGACATCTGCCTGAAATTGTGCAAGATAGCCAGACACCCAACACATGCAATCTGACAAAATTGCATTTATCCAAAAGTACTCCAAGCAATAAACAAATGTCAACAAGGTGCTCTACAAATAATGGATTGTTGGAAGATTCTATAACAAGAATAAAAGGTGGCATAACAGACCCAACACAGAAAAAGGCAATCAGTAGTGGGAAAGATCACCATAAAAATATTGCGCTTTTACAATGAAGCCCTTGAATCTAATGTCCATTCATTTGACAGATGAGAAAGACATTACAAAGATCCACAAGAGAAGCCATGACTGACCTTGGTTTATATTCCCACAGTCATTTGGCACAGCCCTGTACTCTGCAATAGGCCCTGCCTATGCAAGTGCCATGAGAAAAAATAGGTTCTAGTTATCTGAATTTAATGGGACTTGGCACCCTTGAGGCTGTTATAACATAGAAAAGATTATAGCAGATACATAATATCTGTTAGCTACAAAGGAAACTTAGAAAAAGGTTATGTAATTTCAAAAAAAAGAAGCCTGAGAAGGCATCTGTATGACAAAGATATAAATGCAAGAAAATTCCAAAATTGGAATGGAATAGATAGCTGATGAAGAATTGATTAAAAAAATGTAACAGAAGGCAGAATTTTAAAAAATGGAGGTTACCAACACAGCCTTGAAAAATATATGCATGTAAAAAAGGCACTGCAAAATGTCCTTTAAAAGTTGAAGATCCAAAAACAGTGCTCAAAGGACAGGAGAAAATTGTCTGGTTACTACACCTGTGCCCCAAGCCAATTATAAGGAAATTCTAAGTATGCAAGAACTAGAAAATCTAGCTATGCTTTGATCATTAGGACTGAAAACAGTTTGACATGTCCGCAACTTTCCTTGGATTAGTCAGAAGAACAAGCAGCATTATTAATGAGGGAATTAAAAGGATCCACGAGGACACTTATGTGGTACTGCAAACAGGACACATATCGATAGTTATAGGTACATTCAAAAACAAAAAAAATGCTTTGAGAGCATGTGAAATGTTCAAAAAGATTCCAGACTTTTGCAATACTTGAGAAATGTTGACTGAGATATCCATAACCAGTAGGTGGAATTGCCACAAAAGAAAAAACTCCATGCAAGGTATTAGGCGATGAAGGGAATATGCAAAAAAAAATGTGCAAAAGAAACAACCTTCAAGGGTTGTAAAAAAGGATGTTCAATAGAGCTCCTGAGAACTCCAGAGTTCCCATGAGGCACTGTGAAAAAGAGGATCGCATAAATTAAAGAGCCACAACATGAACTGGAAAAGGCCTTTGACATATACAACCCTAGAAAAGGGCGTTTGGGAGTACCTTGTAGATCCTAGAGTGATTTAAAAAGAAAACAATATTCAAGGTCTTCCCAAATTCAGTTCAGCGTTGTCACATAGAATTAAGAGAAATTTCAGGACCTATCAAGCTACTACGAAAAAATATTATTACACCCTAGTATTTTTTACTACAACATTAAATAATGTTTGTTAGGGACATGGTTAAATAATGTTTGTTAGGGATTAGTCTATCTTAGGAGCTTGTTCTCGTAGAAGAGAAGAGGTTGAGAATAAGGTAGAAGTGATGAGATTGTGTATACTAAATAGAAGGATCACAACAAACCATTGCAATGTGTACACTCCTTGGCTGAATGAAGGAAATATACTGGTATGAGCTTTTATTGATATCAACATTTGGTATCAGAACAAGGCAAGATCCTGGGAGAGAAAGGAAGAATGAAGAAGGGCTCCAAAGCTTTCTTCTCCTATTCTTACTGTTTTGATAGTGGGAGGAGCTCTAAAGCACTCTCAATCCATTTTTTTTCCTTCGGTTTTTGAATTCTGCGTGTACAGTAAGCAGAAGACTATAAGAGCAATTTGCTGAAGAAAACAACAGATCGTTTGTTTGTTTGTCTTGATGCCTGTATGAGGCGCTAATATTAATCTTTTAATTCCATTTGAAATCCTTCCTTTGCTGTTTTGACAAACGGTTAGCTGTTTTGAGAGGCATTCATGTATACAGGAAATTAAGTTGTGTAAAGAACAGAGAAGCATGCAAGGTGTTTGAAGGGAGCTCTGTAACAGTTTGCAGCAGTGAGAAGAATAAAAGGACGTGATTGGCGGTGCTGAGAAAAGAAACAGAGGTATCTATAATTTAACCTTGCAGGTGAGGCAAAGCTGTTTCATAGAGTATGAAGCACAGCAGTTCTAAATAGTTAAAAATTGGAGATAAGTGTGGGAGATGCAATTGCACAGCCGTATAGTTTAAGCAACAGCAAAGAGGTCAAGCGATCGAGCTTCATTATAAAGATCTACAATAAAGTTGTCTTTTTTATAGAAATTTAGGGCTTAAGGTGCCGAGTTCAAATCAGCTGCGCATTTTAATACATTAATTAAGAAAAAGAAAAGAAATTAAAATATATAAAGTTTAACTTTAAACTTTAGACTTTGACCAAATATTTCACTTGTGGCATATACATTGATCAAACCACAATAATGTCATCCTATCCTGATTATATTTTAAGCTTAAGTGTTGCAGATTGTGCAAAATGTTATTTAGAGACATTAGATTTCCATAGTCCGTAATGATAAGAGAGTGTTTTTGGATTTAACTGTGTGCAGTTTATTTGCATCAACATTTCAGATCACACTCCATGATCCATCATCAGGATGAAAAAGAGTTGTAGGAGCAAAATGAGAGATTGCAGCAAACAAGACAAGATAAATCAAGAGGGAAGGGGGAAGGGGAGAAAGTTGCAAAAGCTTCAAGAAGGCAAATAGAATTGAGAAAGAGGGTAGGATATGAGGATAATAATAATCGAAAATTTCAAAATAAGATTGTTGTACCCAAACCAAAATTTTTGCTTCATTAAGGCATTTTGCTTAAAATAGTCTAAACCTTGTTAAAATGATGTCAAAACATAGTTTTTGGGCAATTCAAGTATGGGCTTTGAGTCAATGTCATGCCACGGAGATACTGGCAAAATTTGAAAAAATTGAAAATTAGGGTTTCTGAACCCCTGTTTTTAGGTCAAAACACTACAAATTGGAACTTGTTAGAATTGGCTGAAATTTGTTTTGATTGGCTTATTTTGCTTCACGATCACAATGGTGAAGTCGGATTCAATTAAAACTCAGTTTAAGCCTGGTGGGTAGTTTTCGTTTTTTCAAGTGAGAAGTTAGGTTTTCTAAACTCATCATTGGCAGATGGCCAGGTACCAGGTGTCGACAGCTAAGCTCAAAACGCTTCGGTGTTGTTTCTATGGCAAGTTTCGTCCAAAAAGTTACTTCGTCTCGGAGGGGTTTTTCAACGAGGTGAAGATACCGTAAAATTGACTAAGTCTGGAATGAAAAAGCGCAACTCTGAGCTAGGGGCACCCATAATTCGGGAGGCTTTAATCAGCTTTTTGTGACTTATCTCTTCCAAGATGACTTCTCCAGATTCCTGACAGCTTCGCAATGAGCCAGTCAGCCAATCCAATGGAGGAGTAGATCGCCTAAAACCGAAGATTCAATGCAGAACGAGGGAAATGCAAAGGTGACTAACTCTGAGGTCAAAAAGCGCCCCTGGCCCATCTTTTTGAGGCTTCAAATGGAATCTTTTGATCGAGTGATACCCAAGAAGTTTGTTTCCATTTTTGGTCCAACTCCGCAACGCATCTGTCAGCAGGTGAATCTAAGTTGCCGTGTTGCCATCATTAGTGGTCAAATTTGAGGTTTCAGACTTGATCATAAACTATTCAAAAAGAACAAAAGCGCCCCTGGAGGCTAGGGGCGCCCAAGGTTTTGAAGCCTTTAATGGAATCTGTTTGATGACTTCAGATGCTCGTCTCGTTCGTGTCAGCTCCAGCTTTTCATTGCCTGTCTCAGCCGGGTCAGAGGATGTCTTGGCAGCCTGCAGCTGGAAGTTTAGTAGTTTTTAGCCAGTTGCAAAAATGGCTAACACTAGTTGGGAAAAGCGCCCCTGGAGGCCAGGGGCGCCCATGATTTAGGAAGGTCAGATGATGTTTTTATACAAAGTGCTCTCCAAGAGCCCTTGCTCAGAATTCAGCCTGCTCCGCAATGAGCCAGTCAGCACGTTCAAAAGTTTTGCCAAGTGCCGAGAAACGTCAAGTGAAATAAGGTCAAGTTATCAGTGAAAATAATGAAAATGCCTGAAAATATTCTAACACTGAGGTCAAAAAGCGCCCCTGGAGGCCAAAGGCACCCATCTTTTTGAGGCCTCAGATTGATGAATTTTGGATTATCACCTCAAGGAATCTTCTTGTTAGATTTGGTACTGCTCTTCAACGAAATTGTCAGCCAATTGATCTGATGCGGCAGTCAATCAGAACTAGCGATTGAATGTGAGCTTCATTTGAGGTTTTTTGACTCAAATTTTTAGAAAAATGTCCAAGTATGGAAGGACGCCTAAAGTTAAATGGTTGACTTTTTAAATTCAAAAATAGAAGTGCACATGAGAAGAGTTTTCAATTTACTAAATTTAGATCTTCAGTTGAACTCTTTTCAAGTTGACTTCTGGTAAACCTATTTTTAGTCATAACTGGCTAAAATTAGTTTGCATGTATCAATTAACTGAATTTTTCAAAGTAGCGCTCTAATCAGGGTTTATGGTACATCCAGTTAACTGAGTTTGAAGCCAAATATAGGCCATGCGTGAGTTTTGAAGGTCCAATTGTACTTCAAGCGCCATTTCCAACACTTAGCATGCATTTCACATGCCTTAGAAGATATTCTTCTATATATTTTGCTAATGGCGTCCATTCTTCTTCATCAGAGTTGACAAGAAACATCTTTTCTTGAGCATAAAATTGATCTGAAGGTGCTACAGGTGTCAAATTTCAGTGTTTTTCGTAGCTACGGATTCAAATTGTTCGAGAGAAGATTATTTCAGACTTCGTTTTCCATTTGCATGCAGGTTTTATCAGTTCTACTTCAAGCATAGGCAAATTTTTACAGAAGAAGAGAGAAAACAAACAAATAAAACTTCTATTCTTTTGTCTTATTTTCCTCTATTCTTGTCTTAGATTTTCTTCGCATATCAAAGAAAACGGCAGATTTTTCAGAAAAGCATCATCTGGGTTCGAGTATGTTAGCATCAACAACAATACCCATGTCTTAAATTATTTTGTGAAAATTGCCCCGCTACCTCTTTTCTAGAGCACTATGCTTTTTTCCAAAATTCTCTTTGCATGTGGGCCTAAATCACGTTTTTTCGCAAATCTGTTGATCTGGGTTGTTTTAGGATTCATTTCTACACAAAACCCATGTTCCAGATTTTCGCAGGAAAAATTTCCCCTAACTGTCAGGTCAAATCTCAACCGAAAACCTTTTGCATGCAAGCCTAAATCCCATTTTTTCGCAATTCTGACATTCTAGGTTGCATTAGGATTTGATTCTGCACAAAACCCATATCTTAGAATTTTCCCGAAAAAATTCACTTCCACTTGCTATTTTTAGCCTATCCCCAAGCTTTTTCAATTTTTCCGAAGTTGTCCAAACATATCCGACTTTACAGTGAAAAGTCTAGTTTTTCAGAATGCAATATAATCCCATAGACTATAAGGCCAAACAGGTCTTTCTTCATAACTTTTTGAAAACTACCAATACCAACTTAAGTCATGTTTTTCCCATCATCAATCTGAACTCATTGGAGGGTATTAGCAGTACTACAATCAGGAATCTTGAGCGTTCAGGGATACTTATAGCGGCATCCATTCCCATCTCAGTCTTTGATCTCGAGTTCATACTTGCTTGTGTCAAGCATTGTGACTTGTCTACCAAACAAATCAGGTCGACAAATGGAAGGGTTGTTTGTAGCGTTAAGCCAAGGGATGTAGAAAAATGCTTTTCTATTCCTCCACGCTCAGATCATTTTACTGTATCCATTTCAGATTGTGACAGAATATGGGAGGAGGACAAGGATAGATCACAAAAGAAAGTAGCTCAGCGATGGTTGAAAGTTCAAAAAACCAACATGCCAAGGAAGATTGTATGTGGTGATTTCAAGGATGAGATCGCTATTTTGATAACTTTCCTCAACCGGTTAGCAAGTTCTGAAGACGCAAGCATGTTCCGAACATGGATGTTTTACCTAATCTCACGAGTTATTGATAAGAAAGAAACCTTTGACTGGGCCATGTTTATCAACGAGTGTCTTCACCAGCAGATTACAGAGTTCCTCAAAATACACGAATTCCACATGGTTACTTTTCTGGTTTACTTGGTTGCATTTCAAGGCAGCTTTAAACTATTAAAGACCAATGGGGTTCTGGGCGTTCAGCAAGTGCACGAATACTACCCTCAGTTGGAGTTTTTGAAAACTGAACAGGACTTTATAGCGGTGAATGATCACTTTCTTATGAGGACAGTCAAAGATTTGGATAACGAAATGCATGTGAGGATTTCTGCAGAGGCGCAATCAGCAATGGAGAGCTGGGCAAATTGGTTCATCCAATTCCCTACTTTCACATATATATACGTGTATATGGATATACAGGAGAGCCTCTGATACTACTGAGGTACCCATCGGACAAGGTTCTTTTCATGGAGTTCATGAGACAGACACATGAGGTTCACACTTTTCTTCGCAATCGACATAAGCCAGCTTTCACCTTTCCTTTTGAGTTGGGTATTTATAAATGCAAAACAGCTGCCGATTGCAAGTTAATGGCGCACGAGTTAGAGAAACTCCAGCTCAGGTGTTTTCCTCAGAAGTGTACCTATGATCCGTTGGGTCATTATTCAGCAAGGTTAGAGCGAAATGTTTCACATTCGGCAGCGCTTGAGGACTTTTCGGTCAATTGTGAGGATGAATTTGAGGTGCGTCGGTGCCATTATTGTAGGCTTACTATTCCATAGATTGCTGATTTCTTGACAGAGGATGTGGAAGGTTTGTCTGATGATGATGGCGAGATACTCCTTCATTCATTCATTAAAGACCAAGTTGCTCGCCAACCACTTCGCCAACTTGATTGGTATGTCCCAGTGAGCACTTCAGCGAAAGACTTGTCCAGGTCCGTTATCAAAACAACCATGTACTTCCTTGAGAGCAAGCGGAAGTGAAGGGTGATCCCAGTTACAAAGCCGCTAGCAGTGGTGGTTTCTTCTTTGCCTTCTACTTCTAGTGCGAGGCCTCGAGTTAAGGTTATCATGAAGCCGCCTGAAGGGGTTAAGATTGGGGTTAATTCAAAAGGGAAAAGCATCACCAAAAGGAAACAAGTTAAGAAAGAGCCAGCACTTCCAATTGAGGTAGAGCCAACACTTCCAGTTGCAGAGCCAGTACTTCCAGAGCCAGTTATTTCATCAGCACCAGTAATTCAGGCTAAGGCCGGTTTGTCATCTCCAAGTTCACCTTTTTCACCACAGTCGTCTCCTATAGATATTGACTCGGAGCCTGAGTCTCCGATACATGAGACCTTCATACTAGTGGATCCGCCAGCAGCTGATACAGTAGAAGCAGCTCCACCTCAAGAGGATAGCATTCTTTATTCATCTTGGCTTGAGAGGTCATTGGGAAGAGAGAGGCGTATGCCTTCGTATGATCTTGACTTATCTGAGTTCGGTGAACCCTATCAGAACAAGTTGAATAAGAGGACCAGAAAGCAGATTAACATTGGGAAAAATCCTGAGGCAGAGATCATCAAAGAGGTTGCTACACCTCCAGAAGGCAAGTACTTGGATGAAGTTGATGTTGGTGATTTTACCTTCGTTAAAACTAATCTAGGTAAGAATGCTCGACACACCGACGTGAGCCTGTTCAGGGTCGTCGCGAGTAATCTAGAGGAACGCGTCATGAAGGATGGTGAGGATAAGGCATTCTCAAGGCTGAGATCAGGCAACTCCGCATGTACATCTCGAGTTTGCTTCATGGTAGCGAGGGGCAAGCACCTTTACTCCCACAGCTTTGAGAGACCACCACAAATCAGCAGAGGATTCACCATTTGGTTAATCGAGGAAAGTTGTTGGATACCTGGATTGAGGACTTCATCATTGCTGGTGGATACCTCCTCACAGAGCTATATCAATTGAGGGTTGACGCACATAGTCTTCACCAGAGGATTCAAGAGCGCGAGATTTTCATAGTCAAGCATAAGCCGAAGGATCTGATTCTGATATCACAGCTTGCAGGAGCTTATGACGCCATTGAAGCAGATGGAGATCAAAAGAAGGTCTTCACTTGGAGAGAGTTGTATCTTTGCAGGGTGGAGACATATGACAAGATTTCTGCTAAAATGAGTATGTTTTAGGAAAAGGTTGTTGCAGCTCTTCGTTTCATCAACGAGTACATCACTCAGATCCCATGTCATTATTGACATGAGGATGGTACATACGCCAAGTTAGAGGCAATCCAAGCTGAGTTCGAAGGGCTAGTTCATGGTAACCTAGGTGGAGGGCCAGAGGCGTCCAAAATGGAGGAGTTCACAATGCTAACTATCAGTTTCAAAAAGGTGACGACAAAGGTTAAAGATAGTCAGAGGGAAATCTAGGATGGAGACAAAGAGTTAGACAGACAGTTAATTATCGTGGACAGCGTCAGAGTGCCAGATGATGATACTATCGATAAATTCCTAGAGGAGGTGATAAACTTGGAGTAGACTTTCAGTTAGACCTTGCAGTTATTTACGAGGATGACTCATAAGCAGCAGTTAACTCGATGCCTCTTTCCGAGTTAACTTGTTGTTACACATTGCATGCCATGTCTTTCTTGGAAACATCTACATACACTTGGAGTTTAGATTAGGTTTTTGCATTAACTGATGATAGTATTCCAGTTAACTTGCTTTCAATAAGGACGTGCATGCTTGCACATTGTCCATTTAGATTAGATGTTTCAGTTAACTGATGATAGTTTGCCAGTTAATTGTATAGTTTCATTCAATTAGGGTTAGAGAATAAGATCTTGCATGTACTGCAGGACTGTAGTTGACTCAAGGTGATTTTAGGGTTGCCTACACCTTGAAGTCTATAAATAAGAGCATTCAGCTCATTTGTA
Source organism: Sequoiadendron giganteum (assembly GCA_007115665.2). Taxonomy (NCBI): domain Eukaryota; kingdom Viridiplantae; phylum Streptophyta; class Pinopsida; order Cupressales; family Cupressaceae; genus Sequoiadendron; species Sequoiadendron giganteum. Next base: position 171,820,739 of record CM021107.1, on the reverse strand, counting down.
ATTAACTTTTGCTTGATAGCATACATGTTGCGCCTACCTTGCCTGTAGTATTGCTATTATTGTATCTGTTCAAGGAACTTTTATAGGAGATTAATATATGTTGTGCCCACCTTGCCTGTAATATTGTCTTTGTTGGATCCGTTCATGTGCGTTTGTTTTGATAATGAATTGTTATGATGAATGCTTACCTTAGTTAGATATAGTGGCTAGTTCGATCGTAAATTGTACGCGTCTCACCTATGCAATTTGCTGTCCTAGTTGGCTATCTTTTATGTTTTGTTATCAATAAGCCTATTTGAATTGAGCAAATAGTTGTGCCTGCCTTGCCTTCATGTTGAGAATTCGTACTTAAAGCTTATCGTATGATGTGTGTGATAATAAGCTTATTCAGCCGAGCAGATAGTTGTGCCCACCTTGCCTTCATGTTGCAAATCTGTGCCCAGCTTATCGTATAAAAACCATTCCTGCTCCATTTCCTCACGCTCTGTTTTCTTGAGGAAACTGGATAGATTTAAAGAACTTAGCTTAGTTGTAGTTATATGATCTGCGAAACCAGAAAATACTTAGCTGCAACATTCTAGGTTTTCTTAACCTTGTGCCTCTACCAGCTGAGAACAAAAAGATAGGATTTAGTTTACTTTTCTATTCCATGCATTCCAGCACAACGAGGGAGCTTCCCCTCCTAATTTGAAGAGCACTCATTATGTAGTGTGCATAGTTGTCCGTACAAACTCACACTCCAGAGGTGTTAGTTCTTACGCCAACAAAGATTAAAAAAGAAAATTAATATCTAATATATAAAAAAGGTTTTTTAAACTTGAACAAATATATGATATAATATTCTTAAAACTGTGCAATATAACAATATATATTCCTTTATCTTTGTATAAAAAGATATAGCTTTTTATATAAAACTTTAATAAAGTAATATATATTTCTTTACCTTTATATATAAATACTAAGATTTATAATTTATATAATACATTATACATAAATCTCATGCTCAAGCTCAATCTTAGCCCAATCAATATTGATTATAGGCAGTCCTCCCCTTGGAGCTAAAGACTTTGCTTGGAAATATGTCATAAAAGGGCCGACATCTGAAATAACTGTTTGTACAAGATACCAAAACCTATATCATGGAGGCATAAATCATCTCAAATATCATCTTGTAGGCATTACTCGTCATGATTCCAAGCCCTGTATCGAAACCACAAAATAGATAAAACGGGAGATGAATGCACAAATTGCATTGGCAGAAGAGAAAAAATTACAAAGGGAGAAGACAAGGGCGACGATAGCTAGTGGTCATCGTCCTCAAATGCAAACAGAAACAAATGAAGATTTGGCATTTGAAGGCATAGTGGGCTCCTTTCATGGTCCACACATACAATGCACATCAACATCTACTTCAAGTAAAGCACCTTCACGCACACCACATAGCTTTTTTGTACCCAAAAACATACGTAGAGAACAACTGTGATTGGAAGGTACAAGGTGGAACTAGGAGGTCCATCGAGAACCAGATAAAACATGTGTGAATATTTGGTACTTAAATAACCTTCCCTTCAATGTGGCAAGTCGTCCTTATTGGGAGAATTTGGTACCTACATTGACAGTAGCAAAAAAAAGCTACCAGGCACCTTCTTGAAAAAACTTAAATGGGAGGTTGCTCATGGATGCAACTGAAGAGGCAAAGTTAGTAGTGGCAAAACAAAAGAAACAATGGAAAAGTATGACTGCACTATTCTTTCAAATGGATGGACGAATGGAAAGAACCACACCATTATCAACTTTTTGGTAGCTTCAAATGGTGAGGTAATATTTTTGAAGTCAACTGATAAATCTAACTAAGTAAAAAATGCAAAAACATTGAGTCTAATGTTGGAGGAAGTGGAGGTGGCATAGAGAATGTAGTTTAAATCATAACTAACAATGCACAGCATATGTGGTGGCTTAGAAATTGCTCGAAGAGAGGCATTGATCACTCTTTTGGACCCCTTGTACAACACATTGCGTTGAACTTCTTTTGGAGGACATAGGAAAAATTGATTGGGTAAGACAGGTTGTAGAAAATACAAAAAACATAACAAAACTTATTTATAATCACCCTTGGGTTCTTAGTTTGATGAGAGATCACACCAAAAGGAAAGAGTTGGTGTGATCGGTTGTTAAAAGGTTTGCAACGATTTTCCTAACATTGCAAAGCATTATTGGTTTGTTGACTTCCTTGAAAGAGATGTTTGTGAGTCAAGCATGGCTAGACTCATCATATTCAAAGAATCCTAAAGGGGAGAGGGTTGCAAGGATAGTCTTTGAAAACAAAATTCATAAAAAGCTACAAAGATCGTGAAAGTAACCTCAAAACTTCAATTTTAAATTCAAATTGAATATCTTGTTTTTTTAATTTTAGTCTTTCATTATAAATTTGTAACTTTAATCTTTTTGAATCTATAAATTGTATGTGTTGAAGCCCTTGATTAGAGTACTCTATTTGGTAGATGAGGACCAAAACCTGAGATGCATTTATGAGGGCATGGATAGGGCCAAAGATTCCATCAAAAACTATTACAAGGGGGACAGCCTTAAATTCGATCTCATTTGGGAGATCATTGATCAGAGGTAGAACAATCAACTCCACCAACCCATCCATGCAATAGGGTACTTCCTCAACCCCAATTTTTTCTATTTAGATAGCTTCTCAAATCCTAATGAAAAGGTTATGGAAGGCCTGACAACATGCATTCAAAGAATGACACCCTAGGTTGAGGTGAAAGACCTCACTATAGGACAGGTAGGGGTAAGCTCTTTTCTTCGGAACTAGCTATCAAGGAAGAACCACTCAATCACCAAGTAACAAAAATTGGAGTTTTTACATCTCATGCATCTTACAAGTTACAAATTTCAAGTTTACAATTATTGATAATTTGATAAAATATGGTTTGCTTACTAACTCCTTAATATTTTATTTTGTAGATTCTTGGTGGATAGATTGGGGTGCAAATACCCTGATTCATCAAAGATTAGCCCTCCACATTTTGTGCCAACCTTGTAGTGCATCTAGCTACAAATGCAGTTGGAGTTTGTTTGGGGCAATCCACACAAAGAAAAGGAAAAAATTAACTCAAAAACGCCTCAATGACCTTGTCTTTGTGCAAAACAACCTTCAACTTTGCACAAAAAGAGTAGAGGATAAATCAAAGGAGGTCATTGATTTGGATGATATTGATCCTTATAGCAATTGGACAAAGCAAGATGAGCAGCCCCCATTGTTTAATAAAGATGAGATTCTTGATTTTGAGAGGCACGCAATGGAGGATGTGGCTGCAAAAAAAGGAGCTATAGGATTGGATGGCATTGATGAAGCAAAGGAGTCATTACCATCTACTAGCAAGATGGAGGTCCAACCAGAGCCACAAGCACAACCTTTTATGTTGAGCAAGGAGCTGCAACAAACTACAAGGATTAAAACTTCAACCTCTCCCCAAGTTTTCAATCGATTAGGGAAGACGAAGATGTAAAATATTGAATTTTGTAATATGTAATTTATGAATTATGATAATGATTTTCAAAGGCAATCATCATAAATTCATAATAGTTGGCAACCATCTATTGTATCAAGATTTTGTATGATTATGCAATTTTGTACTCAATTTGTACTCAAAATAATCAATTTTTTATTTAATAGAATACATGTAATGTCCCCTTCTCAAGCTTAGCCAGTTGTTACATCAATTAGCCTATTCCAGAGTTCTCGTAGGCTAATTGGAGGTGGTTAGGGGACTCTAAGGTTCTTGAAGAGCTAATTATTGGGTTTTTTCAACATCCAGTCGTGTGATGGCATTCTAGTTGCCCTCAGGATGGTCGTGTTGATCTTCATTGCTTTTTTGGCCATTTGGGTTGTTCTCCACATTTCTTGGAGAACACGGTTATTTTTAGTAAGTTCTCGTTTTGGCACCTAGCATCTTCCCTTGTCACGAGGAGTTTCTTGGTGTGATCAGTTTCCATTTTGAATGCCCCATCGATGCTTTTCGTAAGGTGATTGGAAATATTTTAATATTTAAACTAAAGTCATAAAGTAGTGTTTAAATATTACTTTATTGTTAAGTATTATTAAGTTTTAAAGGTTATTTCCCCAAGTTAGACGCTTAGGGGAAAAGGGATTTAAAGTTATTTTAAAAAAGCATTTTAGTGAACTGAGAAGTTCTCCAAGGTTTGATAGAGGACGGAAACCCTCATCAACTTGCTGGTTTTGGATCTGAAAGACGATCCCTAGCTGGTCAAGAGTGATTCTACCTCAGGAATCACCATTGTTTTCACAAAGTTTTGCAGATTGGGCTTCAGAAAATGAAGGTATTCAAAATATTTTGAAAGTGATAAGTTTTGGTGTGATTAGTATTGACTATGGAACTATTTTGGACCATACTTTTGGAGTTTTTAAAGGTTGTTGCAGACCTGGCCATACCCCTGCAAGGACAGGCCGTACCCCTCCTTTTTGCATATGCTGATCAACGGATTGAAGTTCTTGTTATGGGTATGATTGTTGAGTCTTTCCTACACCTAGGCGACCCCTTTTGACGGGTTTTGGCATGGCAAAAAGTCAGCTTTCTTTTTATTAAAGAAACCGCCCCATTTTGGCTACCTACACTTGGATGTGTGAGGTTTCAGACTGAAGCGCCTATGTTTGTGATTATTTCTAGGCAAAGGAAGTTGTGTCCCTATTTACTAAAACATTTGCAAGTGTTTTGTTTTTTTTTTTTGCATTTGAAAGGTGTTGTGATCATTTGTTTCAAGCTGCCTCTGTACTAGCAGCGCCCTACTTGCTGGCATAGTCATTTGAGAAGTGTAACAAATCAGAAAATCATCATCAAACCTCCATTTCAGTGGCAATTTATAGTGTTGGGCTGTTGGAATGAAGTTGGGGATCTTCAAAGGGTATATTGTAATGCTCCTTGTCCTAATTTGCCCTAGACTTCGCTTATTGTTTGCCAATTAGGGTTAGGGTTTCACCTTCTCAAATAAACGTCTTCTCTAATGAAGTGATTTTGGATTAGAACCTGCATTCACCATAGGAACAACAATCCAACATACACGCATACATATTGTTAGCATTAGCATCATGACATCATATTCATTGATTGATCACAAATGTAACTATTATGTACTACGGAAACACTTCGCCTACTGGAGGAAGCCAGCGGAGCTTATAGTGGTCCTTCCACCCCTCCATGGCCCTTCCCTTCTTTGGTCTGGGCGGACTTGAGTGGGACCTCCACCCCTCCGTGGCCTATCCCTACTTTTCGACAAGGCAGATCTTAAGTGGACTCTCCACTCATCCATGGCCCCTCCTTGCATTGGGAATAGGTGGATCTTAAGCAAGGTCTTGTTGGTGCGTGTTTTGAATACGCCACCGAACACAGAATAAAAATGCCCAAAGGACACTCTTATCCTCTCTTGAAAAGTGCTTGCAAAAATCTAGTAGACAATACAATAACTCCAAGGTTTCTTTGGTCAGGTCTTGACATGTGGATAAGGCCAGTGGGTGTTGTGATTGCTGGTAATCACAAGGGGACTTACATGAAATTCTCTTTTTTGCGGGTTGGAAACTTAGACGGTTTTATCCTTGAAGGCTCCTTCGGTGGGTATCTTCAGATTTTCCAAAAATAAAAAATAAAAAAAGGATAAGGGTTTAGAGATCTAAACTACGCCTAAGAATTCAAGAGACAGCAGTGAGTAGACAAAATGGGTAACCACACTTCGTTTCGCCACCTTTGGACAACTACGCGAAGCAGGTGCAATCTTCAACGGAAGTGATAAGAATTTTCATATTTGAATCGGTAATTGAAACAAACAGAAGTTAAGCATCCACGATTTAATGGCTCAGACTAACTTTACACGTCAAATGCAAATCATCCACTGACAAAAGTATGAGCAAAATTTTATCCGCCACTGCGATCAAATCTATCACTCATCTAACCAACATGTAATGAAATGCTATTCTAATTCTACTCTAAGTGTTGAAGGAGAAATATTCAACCTTGCATACTACTTGAAAATAAAAGTTGTTCTTAGCAAATCATGCACAAGAGCTTTTATAAACGGAAATAGTTTCGTCGCAACAATCTTTTATTACTCACTTCACACATTACAAATGAGGGTCAATGAGTTTATATAGAGTTTCATAAATGGAATAAATGGCTCAGATTAAAAATGAGCCGACGGTCAAGATTTAACAAACGAAACCCTAATTAGGGTTTCCCAAAATAACTTCAGTTAACTGGCAATGAACAGCAATGAGTTGGCAATAGGAGCTATTTTCAAGGGACTGTATCCCGATCCTCTCGAGCTGCCGTGTATTCGCCGAATCTGGACACGATCGAGGCAACCTCGTCCATGGTAACCTGCGGAAGCATGCCGATTCTGAATTCAAGCCCATCCATGCTCTCGGCGCATCTGGCGAAGGTCTCCTCCCACTCTGGTTCAGTCTTCTCAAAGGACTCTCTGATGCTCAAGAAGTTCGCCAATTTGGCCCAGTCCTGCCTCAAGATGGGCCCAGTGATGTAGAAGATATTTTCCTGGACACTTTTCTTCAAAACTTCCAACTGCAGGTCATTCTCTCGCAGCGCCTCTTTATCCAGGACATCGGCAATTATGTTGAGGATTTTGGCCTGAACTTCCTTGACCTGTTCCTCCAGTCTGATGCCGTCAATCTTAACCCTCTCCAAGACTTCACCTCGTGCCGTCAAGGCCCAATACCAAGTGTGGAAGTCATAGGCTGCTCCCGCTGCGATGACGCCTCCCTCTATCAATTCTTGCTTAGGAACTCCTTTCAGAATCCTAAGGCAAGGGATTATTCTATCCTGCACGTCTGGAAGGCTGTCCCATACTTCTGCCAAAGAAGCGAACCTAGAAAGCAAGGCAGTGGCCTGGCCATAAACCAAAGTTAGCCGCTCCACAAATGTCTCAGCTTCAGTCCCCTTTACGGCTATCCATTCTTTGGCCTCCTGAACCGTGAGCCTGTTTTCTTCCATCTCTTTAATGGCCTCCTGCGAAGAGTTCGGAAGTAGAGGAGCTGCCGTAGTGTCCTGATCAAGTGGCTTGATCAAGTGCTGAATATATTCCCTTAAGCGCTCAATCTCTAATTGGCACTCCTTCCTTCTGGCTACCTCCTTCGCCAACCTTGATTTGATGGCGGACACAGAATTGTCCAAATCTTCCATTTCTTGGCCCTTAGTGGTTGGACCCAAGTCAATGGTCGTGATGGCGTAATCCTGTGGAGCCATATCCTCCTGTGGCTTGTCCACTGTAGGCACGGCGATTTGCACTGTCCTGTTGCCGGCCTCGTCTCTCTGTATGCTGGAGAATTTCTTTGCCGACTTTTTGGGCACGGTTTGAGACAGTCTGGCCAAAAAGTCTGCCGTATCATCCTCTTCTGGTTCATCTGCCGGCACTTGTACCTTTAGCCTCTCCTTCAGCCAATCCGGTATCGTAAGCTGCTCAACACCGTCTTCTTCCGGCACGCCTTCTCTATCAGGAACGTCTACAATTCCCCTAAGGGCTGAAATCATCCCTTCCTGAAAATCCTCATCTTGGGTGCCCACATTGTCGTCATCCGACTCCAATATTTCGGTGCCCGTGGGAGAAGGTGGCGCATCCTCATCTGGCTGAAGCTCCGCGTTGTTTTCAGGAATCGGAGAAGGATCCCTCATATCTGCCAGTGAAGCATCGGCGGTAGCCAGTATCTCCTCAATATTTCTGGAGGCGGCCGATTGAGAAGGTTTCATCTTTACCTGTTTCTGGACCGGCTCTTTGCCTGCAGCTATTTCTTTTCTTTTCCTAGATGTGGTGGCCTCTATCACTGGGAGGTCCTGTGATGCTCCCGCATTGGAAGAATAAGACTCTGCCTCGCTTAGCATATCATAGGTCAGGGTTATCTTCTGGCGCCTTAATTCTTGAACTCGTTGATCAACCCACCACTGAGTAAACTTGATGACAGGCCTCATCAAGACGTTCAAGTCAGCATGCTCTGCTTCTGACCACTGGACAGCGGGCAAAGCTGAATTCTCATCGAAGCGCGGTTGCGTCTGATTCTCGTCCTCTTCCAACTGATCTGGCACGTGACAAAATTCTGTTGCCCTGATCAAGCTGAGAGGTAATCTGGACCACATCCTCCGTCTGACCTCAAATTCATCCGCAGCATTTGCCCAATAGTCCTCCAGTTCGACCCTATGCTTGTACCTCCTTCCATCCACCATTTTGATGTGGTGATGGGGGTCGTAGTGATTTCTGGCCGGATATGGAGAGAAAGGGTAATGCTGTATCTCGATTCTGGCACTGTCAGCTGCCTGTGATGACGGACACGACTCCAGCATGTTCCCTATAAAGAAGGGAAAAGTAACTGCCGCCTTTTGCTTTGCTCTTTGAAGACCCTGAAAATCTTCTAACTGCCTCAACACTTCGAGCAGGACCATCTTATTCGTGGGGAAGATGGGCAGACGGTACGGGCTTCCAGTGAATCCTTGAATTCTGATATACGTAAATCTTGGATACTGGATAAACCAAGACCCGTATTTACCGATTAGGCTTTTGGCTTCATGTGTCAGCCGCTGATGCGTCCCTCCCTGGAGTATCCTGGTGATGTACATCAGGAACGCGTCGTGGGCTCGTCTAAAATGCGCCTTCTCCCTCAGCTGGAGTTGTGGGTAACAGTCATAAGGTTTTAGCTCGTTCTCCTTACTGCCAACTGTGCCTTTGCAGATCAAGCCTGCATATCTGTAAGTTCTGGCCAACATATAGACGACGTAAGAACCCATATAAAATGTTTTGGTCTTCTCTAGATTGATAAGCTGGTGGTGAAGATTATTGCTTATCATCCTAGCCCAGTTGAACATCTTGACACCTTCTGTGAGGTCCTCAATGAAATAATACATCCACGGCTCAAAGGGTGCTCCCGAGGGACTGCCTGCCACTCTGTTCAGCAAGATAATAATATCTCCATAGTCCTCCTTGAAGTCCGTGCGCATCAACTTCTTGGGCATCTTCTTAAAGGACGGTCTAGGCTTGTCCAGCCAAGATTTGTTAAGGTTGGCGGCACAAAGATCAGGATTTTTGTCATATAACTTCTGAGCATCTTCCTTGGTCTTGTAGACAGTTTTAGGATATGCCGGAATGCCGAAGGCTTCCTGAATGGCCACCTCTGTCAGATGTGCCAACACTCTCCCATCAGGCGCCACAATCCGCCTTGACTCAGCATCATAGTGAAGTGCACACTCCACCATCAGTTCAGCACAGCAAAGTGCAGGCTGGAATCCGGCAGCTTGAAATATGCCATTTCTCACTATCCTTCTAGCTGCAGGCGTTGGTAAGGGTCCGTTGTGTCCATATATCCTCTTTTTAAATTCCACGAGATCGATGTGGCCAAGATCAGTGTCTGAGACATTTTTCCACTTAGACTTTATTCTGGTCTCTGGCTGCGATCCTTTACTTGCAAACTTCATCTGTGCCTGCCTGGATATTTCGCTTTGATCGATCGGCAGCCTGCAAGCACGAGATACTTAACATTAATACAATATCATTTAAGAATTAATGAGTTTCGGGGTATAGCTTAGACAAAATCGCACTTTCAGCCTTATTAAATTAAAATTTCTGTCAAAAAGCAAGCTGAAAGTAATTAAATTCGCCTATCATGAATGAAATTTGTGCCGGAAACGAAGTAGAAGATAGAAACACAGCGCAAATGCGTTGTCGATTAACTTCCAAACCTCAAAGATCACGTTGTGGCTGTAAATGAATTTAAAAATTCAAAGAAATCTGCCAGAAGAAGTGCGCCACTATGCTGGAAGTACGATTTCAGCAAAGAAATACATTACTTCTCTCAAAAATCACGCCTGTCAATAAGAGAATGCTATCTCGATTCTCACAATGATGTTATTCTCACAAACTTCTCCTTCGAGAATGTTTTCCTGAAGATTCGAGAGAGATAGTTGCTTCTCAGCCGGAATTTGTGAAGAAATGAGTTGCTGAAACTCATTTTATGGCTGAGAAGTGCGATTTTCCTCAAGGCATTGCTTTCTTTCTTTTGATTTTCTTCCAATTTTTAGAAACGTTTTCTCCTCGGATTAGCAAACTTCTAATTTCACTTTCAGTTATCGAGGCAAGTTTCTAACTTTCGTCTCTGTGCCATCTCTGCTGAGATTTTCGAATTTTCTCAAGGAAAATTGACTAAGTGTTGGAAAATATATTAAATTAATTGTCCAAAATTATTTTTCCAACGTATTTTAAATCCTCCGAACATGGCAAAGTTTAAACTTATCTAAGGCAGACTAGTTTAATCTTCCAAATAATCTCCGGATTTTGAATTTTTAATTAAAATTCCCTAAGTGTCAGGGAAATAATTAAAAATATTAAAATATTAAATTCCAACCCGTTTAATCTTGATACATGGCTAATTTCGTTCGTCAGAGGCAAAATATCTCTTTTTTAAATTGTCTGCCTAGCCAAAATGTGCTCAATAGCTCATCTGCCAAATTTTAATTCTCTAGGCGGAGTTCTGACCTTTCTGGACATTTTTATTTTAGCCGAATGATTCATCTTCTGGGTTGGGCGAACCTGGAGACCTCTGCCACTTTGCCATTTTTTTACTAGCGCTTTAGGAATTTTCCAAGCTGAGAGGGGCGGACTTCATGTTTGCTCTGCCAAGCACTCTTCATTTTGTGCCAAAAAATTTCACTCCGTTGTGCTGGGGCGTGATTTTTATGCCGGCCAAAACCTCTTCTTCTTCTAGACATTTCTCCGTTTTTCATGCCTTAGGATAATTTTCTCTTCAAGAGTTGGGCGAATGTCTTATAATTCCTTGCCTATGGCGTATTTTATCATCCATTGGTCTTAGATTTTCCTTGCCATGGCGAATTTTATTTGTGCCTTGTCCAACGGAAAATTTCACTTGTTTCCATCATTTATTTCAATTTTCAATGAATTATCTTGCAATTTTACCCCTTTCCAAACACCTTGGAGCGCACCCCTTCATGTTTTACCCTTCTCCACACTTCTTGGGGGCGGACTTTGTGTTTTTCATGCCATTTCCTCTAAGGCTGGGCAGACTTCATGAATTTTATGCCATTTTCCTTAAGGGCGGACTTTAGCTTCCTTGTGCCATTTTCCTTAGGCTGGGCGGACTTCATGAGTTTCATGCCATTTTCACTTATTTTCCTTAAGGGCGGACTTTAGCTTCCTTGTGCCAAGGGCGGACTTTGCAACCTTTATGCCATGGGCGGACTTGGTGAATTTCTTGCCTATGGCGGACTTGGCAACCTTCATGCCTATGGCGGACTTGAAGACTTTCATGCCATGGGCGGACTTGGTGAATTTCTTGCCAGTGCCTACCTTTGGCATGCCAAAGGTAGGGCGGACCTTGACTTTTCATGCCATTCCTCTCTTGATGGCGCCATTCTCAGACTTAGACATTTTTCAAAAATTCCTGCCATTTTTCACTTTACCTTGATTTTCTTGATTTCTGGAGACATATTGATTTTCTGCTCTGTGGGATCCAAAAATAGAAACTTTTTCCCAAAATAGAAACTTTCCAAAAATAGAAAAAGCAAAAAGCATCCCTAAAAAATAGGGACTCCAGAATGGCCTAAAAATGCCAAAAATCAAAAAAGCAAAAAGCAAAAAAGCAGATTCCCTAAAAAATAGGAAGTGTCAGAAACGACCGAAAGCAATGGCGATCTTCGTCCACCGGGTCTTCTAAGCATTTCTATGACGTTAAGGCCCAAAAACGAGTTCAAAATCTCAACTTAGCCAGACTGACTTTCAAAATTTTATCCAAATTCAAGACTCTCAAAGACGTTGCGCAGAGGGCGGAACCAAACTTGGGGGTCCCCATTTGCGATGGGGCGATGTGTGAAATAGGTCACAACAGGTCTCTAGGCACCACTTTCTCAGGCCCTTCCTCTTGACCAGGTTCTCAAACACACAATGCCTACTGGAGGAAACCAACGGAGTTTATTTTATTTATTTACCCACTAAATAAGTGGCGATATTGTATAAGCTAACCCACTAAAAAGTGGAAGTGCCTTGTAATTCCCACTAAATAAGCGGATGATTTCTTATTTGTGTTGTTTAACTTTATGCATCCCACTAAATAAGTGGTTTGGCTGGCTTGGCGCCTGACGCTTCTTTGCAACTAGTTGCAATTCAATAATTTGTAATCTTGACCCCATATGCTCTTACCTTGCACAATCTGGGATCTAGGTAATCAAAAGTAGGAAGTGTTATGTTCAAAATTTAAAAAAATTGCTTCATTAAGGCATTCTGTAAAAGTGGTTAAAATCTTGTCAAAATTGTCAAAAAAGTCAAAATTTCTAAAAATAGACATGATTTAGGGTTTTTTGGGTTTGTTGGCAAAATTTTCTAAAAATAGAAAATTCTATTTTTAGAAAATGTCTAAAAATAGAATCTTTGATTGGAGGACTCAAACTGATTTTGATTGGTTAAAAATACTTCCCGATCAGGCTGGTCCAGTCAAAATTGTCAAAAGGTCAGTATTTCTTTGGTAGGTCTATTTTGCTTTTTCAAAAGGTAAATCAGGACCTCGGAGGTCATCAATGGAGGAAGGTCAACTGCCAGGTGTCAAATTCAAAGTTTCAAATGTTGCACAGATCGATCAACAACGAAAGATGCACGAGAAACGATGAAAGGAGGGAAATCTAAAAATAGTGAACTCTATGAAAAATATTCTAAGACTGGAAAACCTAGGTGCCTTATTTCAAGGAAGGCGCCTAGTTTTCAATGCCTTAGCCAATTTTCAGCTTCCGATGACGGTCAACATAGTCAACAAAGGTGCTCAATGCAGTCGGTAAAGGTGGTGAACGAAAAACGAGGAAAGTTGAAAATCTTAAAAAATAAACTAAGTCTGGGATGTCTAGGCACCTTTTTTAAAGGGAAGTGCCTGGCATTTCATGCCTTAGAAAATTTTACTCGTTTTTCGAAAAACGTGCAATCTCCTTAGTCAGCCTAGTTCCAATTACGAAGAAAACAATCAAAAGCAGTTTTTAGGGTTTGAAAAGTTGGAGGTCATCTCAGATATGTTCAGGCTCTTCAACAAATCCATCATCCAATTCAGAGGATCTGTTGAATGCCGAGAATTGCAAATCAAATGGAGGCATTTCGCGCAAAACGGAAAGTCAAAGAAAAAATTGAAAATCCTCAAAATAAAACTAAGTCTAGAGATGTTAGGCACCTGTTTTCAAGGAGGGCGCCCAAGTCTTCAACACTTAGAAACTTTTTTGCATTTTTCGGAAAACGATAAAACTTCTTCGTCAGCCCAATTCCAACTTTCGAAAAATCAACCAAATGCAATAACGGAGGCTAGCAAAGGGTACCATTCAACTCAAATATGATCAGGCTTGCTAGATTGACTGACTTTCGAACTCTGTTATTCACCAGCTGCCTGAAAACAAAGATCAAAACAAGGGTTGTTGGGTTCATGCGAAACGGAGAAAGCAAAATTTTAAAATTTTTAAAAAATGGTTAACTCTGGAGATGTTGGGCGCCTTTTTTCGAGGAGGGTGCCCAAGTGTTCATGCCTTAGAAACTTTTTGACCCCCACCATGCTTTCTTCCATTTCGATCTTCGTCAACAGCTTCGAGGGTTTGCAATCACGATCAAACGACGTCGGATGCCAGTATGAAGTTGGGGATCACTTCAACAATGGTCAAAGATGAGATTGCCATGGTCAAACAAAGATTATCAATTGATAGTGCCAGTTTGTCGGATCGTCAAAGACAGAAACAAGCTGCAATGGAGGCAAAAACAAGGAGAAACTGAAAATCATGAAAAAATTTCTATCTCTGGCAAAGCCAAGTGCCTTATTTCAAGGAGGGCGCCCAGCTTTCCATGCTTTAGCCATTTTTCAGTTTTCATCATGCATTTTTCAAAACAGGTCTTCATACGCATGTGCGTTTTTTAGCTATAAAAGAGGAATTCATCGTTTGATGCAAACGACGTCAAGTTTTTGATACAAATGAAGTCAAATATTTTTGCATGGACTCCAAAATTTTAGGTTTTTTGCATGGAAGCGCTTTTTATCTCCAAAACTCTATTTAAGAAAGCCTTGAGCATTCATTCTTCACAAATTCTAGGATAGCTTTCAGAGGAAGAGAGACAAAAAATTTCTTCTCATCAAGATTTGGAGGCTCAAACAAAGTGTTTTTTCAATGTTCTTCGTGGATTTGAGATTAGGAAGCACAGAAGCACGCTTTTTCATGGTTTATTTTTCTAGGGCATTACATTTCAAAAATAGGTGGTCAAAATTTTCAAGTTTCATCGATCTGGATCTACTTGTTTTTCACTCCTCTTGAAGATTGGAAATTTTAAAATTTTGCACGTTAGCTCCTATTTTTTAAGAAATCATGCATATTTGGGAAATCCTCAGATTTTTCAAAATATGATGATCTGGGTCTCTTCAGAACGAGATTGTCTAGAAATCCCAGACCTCAATTTTTCGCCCCTTTTTTTTAGGAGATCTTGCATGCTTGGGAAAAAGTCAACGTTTTCATAATCTAACGATCTGGGTCTCTTCAAAACGAGATTGTCTACAAAATCTAGACCTCATCTTTTTCCCAAAAATCTACTTTTTTTTGGAGAAAAATCGGCAATCTACTTTTAGCTCTTATGCGGAACTTTTCCAAACATAGGCGTGTTTACAATCAAAATTCAAGTTTTTCAACATGCAGTACTCTCCAATAGAAATCAAGACCAAATCAGTGTTGCTCCACAATTACCTTAGAACATTCAAAACCGACTTGCATCATGTGCTTCCAGTATTTGATTTGCATGCTTTGGAAGGCGTAGGAAATATTGCAGTCAAGAATCTTGATCATTCTAGGTTGCTTGCAACAGCGTCTATCCTCATCTCGATGGAAAGCCTTGAAATTGTAATTACTTGTATCAAGCATTACAATCCAACTTCACGAGAAATCATATTAGCGATGGGCGTGTTATTTGCATCCTCAAGCTAAAAGATATTGAGAAATGTTTTGCAATACCACCATGGACGGAAAACTTCATCATACCTATTAAAGAATGTGAAAAAGTGTGGTATGCGCAAAAGGACAAGTGTTGGAAAAGAATGGCTCGGAAGTGGCTAAAAGAGAAGCAAAATACTTTGCCAAGGAATGTTGGGCGCAGTGAGTTCAAGGAAGAATTTGTAGTCATGATTACTTTTCTCAACCAAGTCACAAGTCAAGCAAAGGCCAATAAATTTCAGCCTTGGATGTTTTACATCATTTCTCAAATTGTTGACAAAGTAGAACACTATGACTGGCCAGCATTGATCAGTGACAATCTCCATCGTCAAATGATAGAGTTCTTCAAGGCCCATGAATTCTACATGATATCTTACCTCGTATATCCAATGGCCTTTCAAGGCACGTTTAGAGGTTTGAATGTTGTTGGAACTCTGGGTGTTCAACATATGTATGATCATTACCCACAGTTAGAGTTTTCAGAATCTGAGCGGCGTTACAAGCAGGTGAATGATCTATTTCTAATGCATACGGTGCGGGATCTTGATAATGAGTTGCATATAAGAATTTCAGCAGATGTCAGATTGGCAATGGAAGAGTGGGCTGATTGGTTTATCCAATTCCCCACGTTCTCCTACATAAGAGTATATGACTTCTTAGGTGATCCAATCATGCTACCTAGATATCCAACAGATGAGGTCATGTTCATGGAATTTCTAAGGCAAGTACACGAAGTACACACATTTTTCCGTAACAGATGCAAGCCTTCATTTAGTTTCCCATTTGAGATGAGCATATACATATGTAGATCAACAACTGATGCTAAGTTGATGAGTGATGAAATGTCAAGGTTTGGTCTCAAGCTTTTCAAGGAGAGACGTTCATATGATCCTCGTCGTGTCTTCACAACCCATCTTGGTTAGAATCATACACATGTGCCTACAGTTGAAGATTTTTGGATAAATTGTGAAGATGAGTTTGAAGTGCGCAAGCGCAACTACTCTAGACTTACTCTTCGATAGATGGTTGATTTTGTATCAGAAGATGTGCACGGTCTTTCAGATGATGACAAGGAAGTCCTACTTCCCATGTATGCCCGAGATCAGGTCGAGCAACGGCCGCTTTCACAAGTTGATTGGTTCGCCAAAGAGGGCACCTCAATCGAGGAAAGAACAAGCTGAGTTATCAAGAATAGCAAGATATTCCTAAACAGTAAGAAGACATAGAAGGTAGCTATTCCAATTGCAGAGCCGCTCCTAGTTTAGTCATCTCTACCTTCTTCTTCTAAATCAAAACCGAGAGCAAAAGCTATGAGAAATCCTCCAAAAGGTACAAAGATCAACAGAATAACGAAGAGCTTAAAGGAAAAGGTGAATTAGCAAGAACAATCAGCAGATGCGCCAGAAGTTCCAATTGAGTCAACACCACAAGTTGAAGCCATGCCTTCATCTCCTGTTCTTTCGTCCTCACCGAGGCCTTCTCCTATTCATATAGATTCAGAAGGCGATTCACCAGTTCGCAACGTCTCAACACCTATTGATCCATCAAGATTTGTTGAAGTTGGAACCAATCCTCCCAGAGAAGTTAGTAGAGACTCTTCATCTTGGCTTGAGAACCTACTGGGTAGGAAGAGGAGGAAGCCTTCTTATCAATTGAACTTTGCAGAATTTGATAAAGTCTACCAAGACACAACAGAGAAGAAACTTAAGAAGCAAGTTCATATGGAGAAGAATTTTGAAGGCGAGATTATCCTTGAGTTTGCCACACCGTCAAAGGAAGAATGTTGATGAGGTTGAAATTGATGACTTCAAAGTTGTCAAGGCCAATCTTGGAAGAAGCACTCGGAATACTGATGTGAATCTCTTCAAGGTTGCAGCTGATAATCTGAAAGAACGAGTGCTCAAGGATGGAGAAGATAAAGCAGCCCTCAAGGCTGAGGTTCGGCAACTACGGCAATATATTTCCAATCTCCTTCATGGCACTTCACAGGCTACTTTATTGCTTCCACAAATTCTGGAGTTACCTGCAGATCAACATCAGCTAAGTCAATTGGTCATATACGGAAAACAAAGAGAGATTGGGTAGAAGAATTCATCACCAAGGGCAGACTTATACTTGCAGAGATGTACCAATTAAGGTATCACATCCATGATCTTCGCTCAAGGATTCAAGAGTTTGAATAGAATATAGTAGAAAGGAAACCAAGAGATGAGATCATCATTTCTAACTTAAGGAAAACTTATGATTTAGTTGTTGTAGAAGAGCATAAGAAGAATTTTTTTTCCTGGATAGAACAACACCTCTTCAAAGTAAAAACCTACAAAGGAATAACTGTAGAATTGACTGAATATAGACAGAAGGTTACTAATACACTCGAGTTCATAAGCACATTTGTCTCACAAATCCCTTGTTCATATCGTCATGAAGATGGCACTTACTTTGATCTCGGTGAAATGCAAACAAAGTTTTAGAATCTCGTCCGTGACAGTTTTAATGGTGATCTTGTTGTCGGCAAGATGAATCATGTGGTCGCAATATCAGCAAAATTTGATAAAGCAGCTGAAGAAATAAATGAACTTCTAAGTTTGATTGCAGATGGTGAAGAGATGCTGGAAAAACAGTTTATTGTTTTGGATAGTATCAATGTTTCTGATGAAGAGGCAGTTAATAGCTTTTTGGAGGATATGGTTTCCCAAGTTATCAATGAGTGAACTATCAGTTGGAGCATGCGATATTTTTCAAGGATAGAACTAAAAGCAGCGGTTAACTCGATGCCTTTTCCGAGTTTAACTTGTTCTTTTTCATGCATATCCATTCTTTGGAAATATCAAATGTATAGTTGGAGCTTTTTCAATTAACTAATTGTAGTCCAATTAACTGTTAGTTATCTTTTGTTTAGTCTTAGAAATAAAGCTTGTATGTTGGCAAGACTAGTAGTTAAAAACAAGGAGATTTTAGGGTTCCCTACTCCTTGTTTGTGTATAAATAAAGGCAGCCTTGCCCATTTATTTTTAACCGTTGTTGTGATAACAAATTTGCTGAGCCTACTTTGCCTACTACTTTGTTATGTTTGTTCAACTTTTGTTTATGTAATCTGGTTTGATCGCATATTGTAAGCCTATCTTTGCTACAATCTGCTGTCCCAGAAGTGTATTTGCTGTTATAAAATTGAGGAAGGGAATCTCATGCCTATCTTGCTCTGATCTATTAGCTCAATCTATTTTAGTACTTTGTCTTATGTTTTGCTTTCGTAATCTTTATTTCAGCTTACATCTAATAAGTACAATGAGTCTTCGGGTGTGTTCTGGAAGCAAGTTTATTTAAGCTTTTGTGTTAAACCAAATCATTCCTTGTTTACTTCTAATTCTCAGACTCTGAATTTACTTGAGTTATCAGAAGCGTCTTTAGAGTAGGCCTAGTTGTAGTTGAAATTCTAAAAAAAAGAAAACCTCAACTATGAAGCAAAGAGTTTTATAACCTTGTGCTCTTAGCTGAGAATAAAAAGATTGGCAGTAGTTTAGCATTTCTTTTTAAGCATAATCAGCAAAGAGGGAGCTTCCTCTCCTAATTTGAAGAGCAGTCTAATTGTGCATAGCTGTCCATTTTTAATCCTCATTCTAGAGGTGTGAATTTAAATGCCAACAGGAAGGAAGTTATTTGGCATTTTATTCTCTTTGATCTAACAAGATTTTCAAAAAAATTGAGGGTGGTTATTACAATACACTTTTGAACTCATTTATGGACTCATTGGATACATTTTATAATTGAATTTTGCAAAAAAAATGTGTTTCTCAAGAATTTTAAGCAATTTTTTAAGTTGCCAAGTTTTTTTGCTGAATTTTTGTCAAGTCACAAATTTGGGGTCTACAGAGTTTATGCTGAGTTTTTGCCAAGTCAGAGTCTGCCAACTATGGGTGGTACAATTGTGGTGTGTTGTTTCTTCAAGGGTACTTGTACAAGAAGCTCATGAAGTGATATAAGATCATTAGATGAAAGGTTATGGAGATTGTCATAGCTCTATTAGGATGGTTCCACAGAATTACAGAAGTTAATTGGAAATGATCCCAGAGGTAGAACTGTGCTTTTTAGATTTCAACAATATCATAGTAAGAACACAAGGGTCAGATCCCAAATGAAATTTTGCACAACATTAAATACTCCTTAATTCAATTGCGGGTAGTGGAGTGGGTTAGATTGCAGAAACTAGTTAAATGAGGTAAGAGGTATGGGAAAACGAAGGAGCAGAATATGTTGAGACTGCAAATCAGCAGAGAAGTATGAAAGGCAGAACAGTGAAAATAAAGTAGTATTTGATTATGCTGTTCCCAGATGTTACAAAAGGAGATTCATGAATATTAACATTTAAATAAAATTTAAATCATAAAGGCAGCATTAGTGTACTCCCCGCCAAATGAATGGATGGTCAACAGAATGTATAAGAACACATATTGTATGGGTGTCCTCATGTCCACTAATTAGATAAGCAAGATGTTGATGGGAATATGGTAAAATCAGGATTAAGCATTGTCTTTTTACTAGAATTTGAACCACAATTAAAGTTAGTATCGGAAGTTGCAGATGGATTCAAAGAGAATTGGGTCATGATTAGTTGTGACATAATCTCTTCACCAGTTGAGCAAGTTCTTGGATTCAAAAATGATGTTGAACCCTTTAACTTGAAGATATGAATTATTGTCCTGAACAAGAACTAAAAGAACTTGAAATAGAATGCAATGAAATTTTAAGAAATATGTGTAAGTGCATTAATTTGAGTTGGAAAATGGATATTAGATTCTGCCAATATTTTTAATTATCCAAATGTATACATGATCCCAGGCACCACAGTGATTTTATATGTAATGCATTATGTCATGCAGAGTAGAAGAAATCAATCCAATAACATTGAATGACTAACATCGAAGAGCAGCATTGCCCATATATGTTTGCATTTTCAATCCATAATGCACACTTAATCACATTCCTTAAAACAGTTCAAAAGTTCCAGTGTTGCTAATATTATTCATGGTCTGTGTTTTGGACAGAATGTTGCAAGACGTTTGGATCATGCTTTCACTTTCATTTGTGAAACAGATTTCTGAACCCTCTACTTGCATGCTAAAAAACCACAAATGCTACATTCAAAAGAGCAATATTACCATTACAAGCAAAGTTTCATAGTTATTGACAGATTCAATGTCAACAGTCAAATTCTGCTGACAATAATTCCTCAACAGGCTTCCCCGAAGCAGTTCCATCAGAAAATTTATTTTTCATCAATATTATCACCAAAAATACATCCTTCGTATCCTCGGGAATCTAAACTGTACATGAAAATATGCACAAAAATCCATCGGAGGTTTATGAGCACCAAGGAAACAGACAAACCTAATTGTCCTCTTAATGGATACTTCTCAGCAAAGAACAAATAGTTTATGATTATGCTAAGACAGCATATTATTTTAATAGAATTAACCTGTTCAGAGAAGTAATAAAAAGATTTAGCCTTTTAGGTCAGCAAACAGCAACAAAATCTGCAGACAAGCAGAACTAATTTGAGGCGTACTAACTTGAGCATCGTACTACATTAACTGAAGTTTTATGAGGTGATACGCAATTGGCTTTTCCAACTCTGCAGGTGGTCAGAGTAAAGGGGATCCTGTTGTATATCAGAACAATCAGAGAAAAGTTGTGGACACATGACTGAAGAGTTTAAGAGATTAAGAGTTGTTATGTCTCTTCAAGAAACATTGCAGAAAGAAACTAATTTTATTATCTTTGATTCTTTACCAAAGAAAGGTCCCCAAAGACTATTAATATATTTTTCCCTGCAAGATGGAAAGATTGAATCCCTGATGCCCAGATAAATTTGGCACACAGATTTATTTTGCTTGACAAATTTTAGTGCCAGTTCTTGAACTTCAAGTATTGCTTCTTTCTTTTATGGAATGTGAGTGCGTCTAAGATACTAACCATCAATATTATCGAGTAAGATAAACATCAACTTACCAGGTATAATGAGTTTTGAATGAGCTTCGATTTCCCAAGGTCTCCAGCTATAGATCTGAAACCAAAGAAATTTAGAGGCTGAAGCTATAGCCCCTACCAAACAGGGCAGCCTCTCATGGTAGAGACAAGAACAGAAAAAAATCTGGATGATTCCAAAATTGATTTTCAGAGAAGGGCGTATAAATTTACCTTGATCATTGCAAAAAGCATAGTTAAGCAGCAATAAAAAACGTGTGTGACTCCAAGGATGAAGAGGAAACGATGCAGTTGCTCAAGACTTTCATATGAAACAAAAGGTTCGTGCCCCTAAAACACCCAAATATCAATTTCA
This sequence comes from Sequoiadendron giganteum, assembly GCA_007115665.2. NCBI lineage: Eukaryota > Viridiplantae > Streptophyta > Pinopsida > Cupressales > Cupressaceae > Sequoiadendron > Sequoiadendron giganteum. Next base: position 171,799,376 of record CM021107.1, on the reverse strand, counting down.
AAATATAACTCTGCCTTCAATTCATAGGCAATGCCCACGCCCAAACTAAAGAAACCAAATAGTTTTTTTTTTCAATAATGTATTAAAAAAAGTTGCTTCCATTTAATCATACCTTACTGCAGTAATTGATACCAGCAAGCAGTCTTCCATGAGAAAAATGCGTTTGGTAATGTTTAGGATACAAGTGGTTTAATGATGTATCATTTTTTGAAGGCTTTACTTTGTTGTCAAAGTCCTCCCTGGAACAGGGATAGAATTTGCTGCTAAATAGGGATGACTTTACACATAATGTAGATATCGATCTAGCCGATTGAGACAACAGAAGTGACATAAGTCCCAGCAACATCAGCTCTGTTCAAACACACACAGAAACCTTTACCTATTTACAAAACACATACTCAAATTAGTGAATTACTTAACGAAATTGTAAAGTAAAAAGAGTACCCACCCTCCTTGATTTTAGTTAGAGCTGCCAGGAGAGGCTTCCGCTTTGTTCTAGCCAACCACTGCACCAAAACAGATACACAATAAAGACATTCAAGAATAAATCTAGTAAATATATTTAAAAGAGCGAGTGTCTACCAAACAATAAAAAAGAAAAATGAGGAGAAGAAAAAAATCAAATGTAAGAAAATCATCAACTTTAACCAGAGCAGCCTAAGCCACTAACATCAACTGGAGAAAAGAAAATCATTATCTAAAATAAATAACCAATGAGATACACATTAAAATTGATAGCCAGGCCTGTTCTAAGAATCCTCGAAAATACAGAATATTTAAGGAGTGACTAAAAATGAAATCCGGGATCTGGTTCAATTTTTTTAAACTTTGCTGTTATAAAATCATCTCAGAGACAATTGAGAAAATATTTACTCCTAACCTTATAAATTATCTTATGAATATGTAACTTGTAAGCTAATTCATGGGTAAGTGTTACAGCCTTTTTTAAGAAAATAATTAGTAGCTAATCTATGTGGTCTGGGAGTTACAGCACAAGCCTCCAGATGTGATAAATTTGACTAGAGGTGTATCCAGACGGAAGTTTTTAAAATATATCAGCTGCGACCCAGTTAAGCACGGTTGAGTTGAAGTCTATAAAAGGATGAATAACATTCCTTAAAATACAGGTACCAGCGGTAGCGAATGATGTTATATTTAATTATTCATTTCATTAGATTTAAAAATAATTCTGAACCCGTATGAAATGGCATCTGATAATGCCAATTAAACTATTCAAGTTAAGACCTAGGTTGTCCGAGGAATGATGCAATGAGAAGCAAATTCACCATTCAAATCTACAAGAGATCCTAAAATGTCACCGGAGAGAATTTTGACTGCTTGACAAAACAAGTCATCGATTCATCCGATTCTATCTACAAGTCACAGCTCTGAATATTATGGACCGAGCAACTAGAATGTTGATGAAAAAAAACCAATGTACACAATAAACAAAAGCAATCCCCCATGCCACCCAAAAAGTTGTATTCGAAATCAGATTGGAGTACCTCTCCAAAACGGTGAATGGAGCGCTCCACAATGAAACAGATGCCCACCAGAACAGTGGTAACAGTGGCCACAGACCATGTTGGAGTCTCTGCCAATGATCTCCCTCCTTCCATTTTTCCCCTTCACAGATCCATTCTATCCAGGTACAAAACCCAAACTATGAAGGAGAAGAGGGAACAACACCTTGATAAAAAGAGGGTACACTGTCATTTACACAGCTGACTGCAACCATTAATGTCTACCTGCCTTGTCTGAAGTCACTGTAGCAACTAATTGACTGTTCTAAATTCCAATCTTCTCTCTCTCTGCAAATAGGTACACTTTCCATTTTCATTCTATGATATAAAACGTAGTTTTTCCGGACTTGGAATTCGAAGGTTCTTTAATATACAGAAAAAGAAAAGCCAATGATACTTCTGCGCCTCAGTATTTTATTCAAATATACATGTTACCAATTTTTTAATGTGCAGGCGGTGTCTTTAATGTACAAAGGGAAAATCAAAGCTCTTGATTTCAATGGCTGGCCGTATTTACTCCGTGTCAGAGCTAAATTCTCCAGTAGGTGAAAGGGTACTCTATTTCAAACTTCCGCAATTTGTGAAATTTAATGGAATCAACATAACAATTTTTCCTCATTTTCTCGTGAGATTTTCTCTATTCCTCATAAAAATAAAGGATCTTCGTCAGGTGGAGATTGACCAGCCATGCCAATTTGACTAATGTTTTCGGACTTTTTTTTCCATTACATTTTAAATTGGACATTTGTCGACATGTGCACCGATTGTGCTCAGAGTTAAGAGCAATGGCATCTGTCGTTATAAAAGTTGTTTTTGGTCCCATCCACGTGGAAATTGGAGAGCATGTCCTAAATTTATTGGCAGATCTACTAAAATTTTGAAGAACCTGTTTAAGCTGAATGTTTTTGCCACAACCCCTTTATATAACCTTTTGTCACTTTATATGTGTTTTTTTTAAACTGTATAAGTTGGGAGACTCTGTCACCGTCACTATATGGACGAGAAATAGGTGGCGGACCGTCTTATGTTTTGACGTGAAGGAAGGAGTCTTTTGATGAAATAAAATAATAGTTCTTGTTTTTTTTAGTTGTATGGGAGATTTTTTCGCCGTAATAAAGGGAAGGAAAAAGATCGTCCATATTATTTAGGATGCTTTCAGGTAAAAGAAATAATAGGTGAATAAATAAATAGCATATTAAAGATATCAAGTTTTCACAATTTTAAAATTAATTTTTTCTGTTTTTAGATTTGATTGTGTTTGTAATTTTTTATAGAGTGTGATCCGAAATTTGATGAAAAAATGCAAACACAATAAAATCCAGAAACAAAAAGTTTTATTAAATAGCATATTATTTTAATTGTAATATGTTTGTTGGTTTAGTGTCATGGGCCTAGTTTGATTAGTTAAAACATTTTGTTGCAGGCAAGAGGTCACCAGTAAGAGGTGGATACCCGATTTTAAAATAATTAATTTGTCAATAATATTAATATAATAAAAATTTATTAAAGTGTTTGATATATTAGAGATAAAATTGTGGAACTACTTTTAGAGTTTTGCTTCTAAATGATGTTTAAAAGTTAAAATAAAAGAACTTGATTCAACAAAAGTTAGAATTATGATGCAAATGTTAATGAAAAAAAGGCAATGTCAAGTGATAATTAAAGTTCTAAATATGGAACAATTTAATAATTATATTTGAATATGAACGCATTTAACTTTGAATTGATGAAAGATTATAGAATTTAACTTATGAAGCAAATAGATTAAAAAAATATAATTATTCATTATCTTTTATTAAACATTGTTTTTATTATTAATTTTTTAAATATTTTAAACTAATAGATGTGAATTTTATTTATTTTATTATAATTATTTTAATCACAATCTCTCATATTTTCTCTATTTCACTTTTTCAATAAATTAAAATTGACTCAAATATGACAAAAAAAATGGCATTCATTAATCCACAATCCTTTACATAAAAATAATGTGATTTATCAAATAGGACAATAAATCAAATAAAAAAATTGACATGAAAATAAATTTACACTATTAACTTTTTAGAGTCAAAATGAAAAAAGTAAAAACATCTCACAGCTTACATCACACTCATAAAAATTATTGGTTGTCTTCTATTGAATTTTTTTTTTATTATTAATTTTTAAATTAATAGATGTGAATTTTATTTATTTTATTATTAATTAATTTAATCACGATCTCTCATTTTTTTTCTATTTCACTTTTTCTAAACATTAAAAATTGATTCAAATATGACAAAAAAAAAATCACATTCATTGACCCACAATCTTTTACATAAAAAATAAAGTCATTTATCAAATAGGACAATAAATCAAATAAAAAAATGACTTGAAAATAAATTTACCCCATTTAATTTTTATATATTTAAAAGTTAAAAAGTTAAAAGATCCCATAGCTTACATCACACTAATAATAATGTTCACAACTACTATCCAATATATTGATAAATAAATTAATTTTGATATTTTAAAACAAATTTGAGAAAAACTATACATTAGAAAATTTGTTCAAACTATTTTAATTCTAACATCTCATTGCTTCATTTGTTATCAAATAATAAAACCTAAGGAATGGAATAGTATTCCTACCTTGATAGGAACTAATAATAGTAAAGAAATAAAGGTCTTTTTTAAAATAAATTTTACAAGTCTATTGGGAAAGGTGTTAGGGAGAAAAGAGAAATATTACTTTGATTAATTTAATTTCACTTATGATCATTAACAAAAGGTCTATTTATAGGTTAATATTCTTTGGAAAACAAATATTTGCATAGTTCAATTAAGGATTAAGTCATTGTCTTTGGTGAGAAATGAGTAGATGGAAAAGATCAAAAGAGGTAAGGAAAGAGAAATTTTGTGTCTTTTGCATAACTAGAGTAATGGAAATATAAAAGCATCTTATTTTGGATTGTAAAGCTATTGCCCTGTAGACTATCTTTTAGCCTTGTGGACATTTTTTTCTATTATATTATATTTTACAAGTTACAACTTAATATTTATATGTTTCTATTAAGTATCTTATGTGTAGGCATGTTTAGATAGAATTTATTTATTTATATATATACCCGTGGTGTTTTTTTGTGTAAAAAATATGTAATTATTGATCAAGGTAGGGAATTACTATAGTTGATAGTTGGATAGGGCTCTTCTTTTCTTGAGTTCAACTAGATCCTTTTTCACTCTTTGTGTTATGACCATTAATTTTGACTAATAAAAATTTACCTTAAAATTATTATAGGCTTCGATTATATAATTGTATATAGGGAAAAAGATCCAGTATTTGAGCATGTTCTTAATAATTGTGATAGCATTTATTGATTTAAAACTCAATATTTTTTATAATATAGCATTAGTATAGTTGTGACTTTAAATTTTTTAGTGTTAATCATAAGTACTTTAATGAAATGTATTATTTAGATCTAAAAAGCAACAAATCATGTGATGTCACATCAATGCACCAATAAAACATGACTTAGTGCACAACTATTGGTCGAGCTTTTTTCGAGGGCTCTTTTGACACCTCAATAAAAGCATGCTAATGTGGCATCATATTTGATGGTGTGGCCCTAAAAGTTTAATTATAAGTATGGGAATAAAAAATTGAGAGTGATTTGAAATTGCCACATAGAATTTAGAGAGGTGTGAAGTTAGCATGCTCAACTCCTGGTCTTCTCCCCAATCTATTTTTTAAAATTGAGTTACATTCATCTCAAATGTCTAGTGTAATAGTTAGTGAATCAACCCTTCCCATCTCAATATCTTTGTGAATGATTTTTTGATATGTAAAGATTTTGGGAAGATGAAATATTAGTAATAAGAATTAAATTCAAAAGTTTTTTCTTTGAAGCATTCAAGAGGAAATAATAATATGAGAATGATGGTTCTATTAGAAAGTGGTTTCACAAATGTCGATTCCATAAAGTAGTTATCAAAATATCAATTTGTTAGAAGGGAGAATTTCATCCTAGCAACAAAAACAAGAATGTGAAACAATTGGTTCAATATTTATTTTTTCAATTTCCTCTCTAGATTCTATCTATACATGAGGACCTTCCAAAATCTATTTAAGAATATGAAAAGGTCAAATTGGAGGAATAGGAGGTTTGAAAGAACAATCCAATCTTTTAGTTGCAAAGCACAAGTGAATGAGAGTGTGGCATATAAAAGAAGGTTTTATTCATACAATGTATAGTGCATGTCATTAGAGGTACTCATCACCATGGAGCACTAGGAAGATGGGAATTGTATGGAGTGAGATATTCACAATTATAATTGTTCTTACATTCCAAGGAAGCTTGAAACATGTGCATTTTCCACTTCTAACCAATTTTCCTTTATCTCAAATTTTCTTAGATAAATGTATGTCTTTATATTATAATTTATTTATACACATAATTATTTAAAAAATATAAATAATTCTCCAGTTACAAATGCACTCTAATTTGAAAAGAACTTCACTATAATAATACATAAGTAGAAAATTGTAAAACCCAAATTTTAACCTTTTTACTTATTTTAAATTATGTTTTTCCATAATTTTTAATATTAACATAGCAATACTTGATTTATTTATCATACATATTTAATCAATCCATTTCCTTTACCATTGCATATCAATCCCACTCAAAATAATCAAAAGAACATTGTTCATTCAACCATATTCCATTCATTGCCATTTCCAATCATTGAAATATGAAACAAACATTAATTATTAAAATAATTAGATTACATAAAAATATGGAAAAAATTGCATTCAAAAAATTATAATATTCAAGCAAAAAAATTAATAAATAACCCAAGTTCCATTAATATTATATATTTAACTATATTTTATATAATATAAATTAATATATAATTTCTTATTACATATAATTTTGTGTTGTATATGTTTACTTATTTTTTTATTATTATTTGTATTTTTAAAATATAATTATTTTCTAAATTTATTTTTCTCATAATTATTTTATTATGTTAAATATATATAAAATTACTAAATATAGTTAATAATATTTAACATTGTCAATAAATTAGTGTCCAAATTTTCATTAATAAAGCTTTTTTTCAATAAAAATTACTTTTTTAAAATAATACATGATTAATATTTATTAACTCACCTTACCTTATAATTACCCTTTAAAGAGTAATTGAACCTCTTTAACATATTTCATTATAGGTTCTTTAGCATATGTGTCCATATTTATATGTATAGTTAACCAAAAAATGTGTAAAACAAAACTCTTTACTTCATCATATGTATATAGACACCTTTATCATTTAATTTCATCATTTACGTAGATCAAATATGACAAGAAAGCATACAATTAAATCAAAATTTGTCATTTAGTTAAGTTACTATGAGCAAAGAAAATTGGTCCATCAAAGTTACTCAAAGATCAAACTTGGCCTGGATATTATAAGTATAAAAGTTTAAATCTTAGTGGATGGCATAATCAAAGTATATATCATCATCCTATCAATTCACTTACAACCTTGTAATAACAAAACTCTTTTTCATTTCTCAAACATTCACCATATATTCATCAAGTGCAAAACTTAAATAAATGAACAAAGTAGTATTATATACATCATCAAATATTTTCAATCAAACTAAACTACTACCTTTAATTCAAGCATAGGTAAAAGTACAAAGTTGTGTCACACTTTTATAAAAGAAACAACCAACACTAATCCAACTTTTAAACTTGAATCACTAATTTAAGTGGCATACTTGTTTTGAATTTTGAAATGATGTAAACTAATAAAATGTGTATTTTTTAGTAAATTTTGTGTTTGTATTTTTTTGAAAAAAATAAAAAAGTATTTGAATATATTTTTATAAATTGACACTATAATTTAGTTGTTGATAAAATGTTGAAAAATGAAGTTACATGAGAGATTGATCTTTACATAGTAAATTTTATAATTTTTCCCTTCAATTTTTGTGTATTTATAACTTGAAACTTTAGTGCATGGATACAATCAACATAATATTTTTGTGTTGATAACCTACTTTTAGTAAAAGTAAAAATTAAAATATTAATATATATATATATATATGAAAACTACACTTATGGATCTACAAAAGGATATTTTTATTTTTATTTTAAATGTTTTTTAATGAATAGGAGTTGTTGAAACATCAAGTTTTTCAAATAATTTTTTTTGGTAAATTGGCCTCAAAGTGGTACTAATATCTAACTTAGCTAGAATGAATCTTACTAAATCATATGATTGATCAAAATTGTTTTTTGGTTAGAAATACTTAAATTCACTTGTGCTAATACGTTGGTCAAAAGTGTGACACAACTTTGTACTTTTACCCACATATATTCAAATTTCACACTTAAGAACATATCCAAATGTCACCTCTTGCTAATTTCCTTTTTGAATATAATTCTCAACTCCTCGTCACACATACAAAGAATTAAAGCTCTTCATCTCATCAAAATGGATTAATGTCCACCTTATCAAAACCTATAATGGTATATTATAGTGGGAATAATGTATGAATGAAGTTAATCTCAACATGGTGTTTGAAGAGAACATTGAAGAGCTTGTCAATTTGATAGGTGAACGTATTCTCCTAGTTAATTTGATATGTGAACGAATTCTCCTAGGTCAAACTTTAGTGAATTAATGCTAATAAACAAGAACAAAGGTACCATGTAGAGACACGTAGATGATTTATATAATTATGATTATGCAAATTTGGTTCTTTTATTTTTTGTAGAATTCAAGTGATCTTCAATTATAATTCTCTTATATTTATCGTATAATGATCCTCTCTATTAAAATTTGTTGTGCAATCTTTAAATATCCTAATATAACATGTATAAAATGTGTGCCACATTAATTTATAATAACAATAAAAATATAAAACTTTGAGATTTAAATATCATGCATACACTCCTTACAATTGAAATATAACTTTCTCAATTGCAAAGTTTAATTTTTTTGATGATTAATCTCTTCAAGTATGATATAAGCAAAATTTCAACCCTATTAATATCGATATATGGTAAGGAGGCTCTAAAATGTGAGACTTCTTAGGGCTTTGTGAAATCTATAAAAAAATGTGTTAGATCATATAAATTTAAGGGAAAATACATGATAGTTGAGCATGTTTCAATAATTGTGATAGCATTTGTTGATTTAATGCCTAATATTTTTAATAATATAACACTAATAGTTGTGGCTTTAAAGTTGTTAGTTTTGATCATGAGTAATCATAATTGTATAAAATATTTTCCTTAGTGCACAACTACCAATCATCACATCATCGTACCAATAAAACATGACTTAGTGCACAACTACCAACCTTTTTTTTTTTGGGTCTTTTTGAAAACCTCAAGAAAAAGCATGATGATGTGGCCTTGAAACCTTAGTTATAAGTAGAGGACTTGCCAAAGCAAATTGCTGTAAAAATTTGAGAGTGATTTAAAATTGTCATAGGATTTTGAGAGGCATGAAGTTAGGGTGCTCAACTATTGGATTGTCTCCCATATTTAATCAAAGTTTTACAATTCTTGAGATGCAAAGAAAATCATGCTTACTATTGTCATCAACTTGAATTATGGTGGAATGTAAATTTTATTTTATAAAAGGTAAAAATTAAATGAAATATAGAATAGACAATTAAGTTTTTAATGTTTAAGGTTGAAAGATATTTAGCATTTTTTATATTATTTGTTTTATTTTATATATATATATATATATATATATATATATTGTAAAGATGTTAAATTATTTATAAAATTGTTTGAATGTTATTGTAAGTCTTGTATTGTAAAATAGTGTGATTCTTTGATTCATTTATTTCAACTATACAAAAAAAGAATAGTGTCTTTTTAGGTCTTTCTCTTTTGTTGATTTGTTTAATATTGAAGATGATGTGTGTCATTCTTCAATTAAATTATGAGCATCTTTACTCTCTAAGTAATATTTGCCCTTTCATAAACCTTTTTTTGATGTTTATACATCCAATTATATTCGTCAAGCTAACATTTCATCTTTCTCCTTATACTTTTTCCTTCATAAACTTATAAAATTTATCTATAACAAATATTTTTTATTTACTATTAATTCTTGGTGGGGTAGGAATACTGATGCATATGATGCATCCAATTTCTTTTATTAGTTTAAACAATGAGCATATAGGATTATAAATATTATTAGCAACAACCTTATAATCTACAATAAATTTTCTATTTAAATAATTATAAAAAATATAATTAATCTTTCTTTCTATTGGTTCCTAAACAATCAGTGCAATTTTATTTTTATTTTTATTTTTTGTAAATTATATGTTTGATGCATTTAATTCATTGAATCAATTTTCAACTCTATTAATGACTTGAATGACATGAGCACTATTATATACATCATAATAGTTATTTTCTACTCATGCATTCAATTTATTTTATTAGTTTAATCAATGAACATATACAATTAAAAGAAAATGAGCAACAATCCTATAGCCAACATTTAAATTTAAATTTTAAATATTTATTAAAATATCATTCATCTTTATTTATGTTGATTCATATTGGAAACAGTCGATGCAAAAATAAAATTTTCTTTATTTCTTATTTTTTTTAATTACATACCCAATACATTTAATTCATTGAATCGAATTTCAATTCTATTAATGACTTGAGTGATATGAGCACTATTATATACATCATAATAATCATTTTCTATTTGTACATTTATTTAATATTTTATTTCACATACCAATTTTCTCCCAATTTTCTCAAACATTAAAGACAAAAAAAAAACATAACAATTACCTTAAAATAATTATAAAGGTTAAAGCATTATATTTCAATGGCGACAAAGTAATCACGTGGCGTAGGTCCCTAGTTGGTGCCTTTCTAAAGATCCTCATTATTTTGGATTTCTTCAACGTGTGGCCCGCTGTCCTCCTCAAAGTGCACAACCACTTGTATCGTTAATGTGTAATGTATTTGTCTAGTGAATAGAATCTCAAGTAATGTCAATCATTCTAGAAAAGGGAAGAGTGATTAAAAGTTCCTTTCTTTCTTTGTCCCACCCAACCTTGGAGTTTTCAAATGTCACATCTATCTCACTTTTTAGATAATGTAGTCTGAATTGCTACCTCAATACATTCTTCAATAGATCCTTTGTAAGCTTATGGATGGAAAATTTATAAATGGATATAAATGTGAGTTATCCTTAGAGCTATTGTATTATTTGTTCTTATATTTAGATGCTTTGTACTTTATTTTGTTTTAAATGTGTGCTTTAAAATAAATTTGATCATTTGCTTTTAATTATTCTTAAAGTTATCTATATACATTTATAAAAGAGTAGTATTGTTGGAAGATATTTATATGAGTGGTAATTATATCAAAGGTGTAATGGGTATCTTAATAAGGATTTATAAATCTAAGACAATTATTAAATAGTTTGAAATAGATAAGTATATATTAATTTTAGAGAAGAGTGCATGATATATACGAATGTGATTAAAATTTGAGATAAGATTGAGATTTATAGGAAAAAGTATGGTGATAGCGTATGTTTAGTTAATTTATGAGTTTCAGAGATACATCTATTTTAAAAAGATCTAAAATGTGTAGGTGTAAGCAATGAAAATAGAATAAACAACGAATAAGCATTGAAAATCATAATTTAAAATACAATCATTTTATCAATGCAAACCTCAAATTGAGCGCTATGAAGAGATATACGCGTGATGGGTGTGGATGCTCGCTTCGTCAATATAATGACAACATTTGTTGGGTGATACAATTGAAAGAATATTAATGCATTAAAAAAAGATGTTCAAATGATGAATAGAATGTTTAATTTATAGAATTTCAAGAGAAATAATGAATGGTTAAGATTCAATCTTCGATCACAAGTTTGATCCGAGATCGACAGAGCTAATGAGGAGAGGTGGTAGGCATGAGGGTGTTTGAAATAATCTCACTGTTAATTAAAATAATTAGTATTAGTCAACAAAATCAATGAGAGAGTTAACAAACTTGAGTGATGAGTAATTGCTTGCATGAAGCAGTTAACTAAATACATGGAGGAAGTTAGAGAGAGTTGACTATTTGCATGAAATAGTTAAATGAGTGAGTGAAATTAATAGATTGATGAGTAAACTAAATAGATTAGATAGTTAACTAGATGAAGTGGATTTTTAGGATTTAATTATTAATTAAATAGATAATTGATGCGTATTAAGTGAAATTTAATAATTTGTGTCCATAATGAGATTTTAATTTATTAATTTAATGGATAATATTAACCCATCTTAATTAAATAATAGATTATTTAATTAAATGACTATAAAGGATAGTAGATGGTAAACAATATAATAATAATGGATGTTGATAAGTTTATTTTTTGGTATATAAGTGCTACCAAAAGAGATAGCTCTCATTGAATTAATGGAAATAAATTACATCAAAATCATGTTGAGCATGAGTACTGTTACATTTTGGTGATCCCAAGCGCCCGTAAATTAATATCTAATGCCAATGTCTTCCCTAACCCCAACCACAAACCTCCATTTTCACTTCAGATTATATTGTCTAATTATGTTACACTAATGTTGGCTAGTAGATCCACGACAACATTAGCTTCACAGAAGACATGAGTGATTAAGAAATTTTGTATACCAAACAAGAGATGTCATATGACAAGAAGGTAGTATTGTAGCTTCCAATTTGAGATGTTGTTCTTCTTCACAACCTCGATGCATACCATCGAATCTCCCTTAATATCAATACCTTGAATATTGTTGAGGCAACAATGATGAAGCCCTATGGGAAAAGTCTCAAATTCAGTGATGTTATTGACCTACCAATCGAGAGGCGTTTAGAGATCACCAAGATCAAATTGCCATGATTGTCCTTGATGATGTGACCTACACCAGAGGCGCTTGGATTGCCTTCGATGCACCATCAAAGTTTAACTTTAATTGACCATTGGGAGGGTGTCATCATTTGGAATGAAGATGACAATCATTCTTAGACGGCCCTAGTGATCCACTTGGTGAAATTTTAAGAGTCATGAGCTTCTTCATAAGGGCCTCATCTCAACTCGTAAAAAGGGCATTTGGTTTTTTTCAGGTAGACATGCTCATGCATTTATTTAACCCTTGTTTAATGCCAACAATGGCAAGCTCTCTAGGGAGAGCATGATCTTGGAATGTGTAGTGTCAGAAAATGTACTCATTTATATTTTCACACTATGTTTGCATCCCCTTAATTAATTAGACTTAATTAAGCCTCTAATTGACCCAATTATGCATTGAAAATTCTAATTAATCTCATTTTCCAAAGGGGAACCTATATTAAACAATTACAAACATCAAATTAAACACCTTGAAAATTGTGTCTTGGATTTAGGTCCTTAGACCCATTTGCCCAAGGGTGAATGGGTCCCCTTTAGATTCTAGAACCTAATTTAAAATATGTTTTTGGCGGTATTTTAATGATCCCAATTCAAGTTGCAATTGTCAACTTTTGAATTTTAATTATCGAGAAATTAGAAAATCACCTATAAATACAGTTATTTTATCAATATAAGGGAGCTAAAAAAGAAGGAAACTTTCACAAGAGAAAATATTATTATCAAGAGCACTGAAGAGTGGATTTATTAGTTTTCTACATCAGCATTCAATATGTTAAGAATCATGTCCAAGTTATTTGCATTCATGCATATTTTTGGAGCTAACATTTTGATGTAGGTTTCAAGCATTCAAGTATCAAATCAAGCATCCAATCAAGCCATTTCATACAAGATCCAATCTTTGGAGTGATGTGTTAGACTTCAGTCCTCCAAGGGAAGCCTTTAAAGGGTTTGGTGAGTTGCAACGAGCTAGTGTTCATTCATCATTCCTTCTTTTTATCATTATTTCATTTCAACGTTTAATTACCAAAATGGGGTTTGACCAAGGCAAACCCCCATTCACCAAAAGCAAACATGTTTTCCCTCTCTTTATGTGTTCATATTTGTAGGTGAAGAAGGATTGAAGATTGATCAAAAGTGAAATTTTGCAAAGTTGTCAAGACATGGAATCTTACATGCAGAATTTATTTTTGACTTTTCGATAGTGAGATTCAGAGGAATCAAGAGTGTAGATCCAGGAGCAAAGGACTGTGAAATTAAATTTTGAATCCTTGTAGCAAGACCCATTCACCCTAGGACGAATCTATCCTAGGAGGACACTCAACAATAAATTTTGGTGACTGGTACATATCAGCTTACCCTTCTTAGATCTATAGGATTTTTTTTTTGATTGTGTTATGATTTAAATTAACGATTCAAGTTTCACATTGCATAATTGAGTTCATTTAGTATTTTTATTTTTTCTCCCCAAAGTGCGTTTCAGGCATATTTACCTCATTTTATCATAAGGAAAAACAACCAAAGATCTCCAAAAGGGTTGACTCAACTAAGGGTTGAAAGTCAATCCTACCTTTGGGGATATATTTTTCCTAATTAAACAAGGAATATAGGTGCATGCATTCTCTATTTACCCATCTTGCCATCACCCATTTTCCTTCATTTCATTTTGGTGAACCCGATATTCTTACACTATAAACTTTCTGAAATTGGAGGTCATTTAAACCCTAGATCTAGGTTTTTCATTAGTTTCATTGCATTGCATTAGTTTGCATTTCATCCAAGGTTGTAAAAATTGCATTAGTTTGCATTTATTTTCAGATTTTAAACAATGCAAAATGCATTGTTTAAAATCTGAAAATTCTAAAAAATTGCATATAAATCACATTGATTCTGCATAGTACTTGCATATTAGTATACTTTCAATCATTTGCATTAGAAAATTTAGTCAAAATTGCATTCAAAAAGTGTCATCTTTGTTCACTTTTTATCACTAATTGCACTTGCATTAAGACATCTGAAATTGGAAAAATTTGTCATAAAATTCACAGTCTGTAACCTAGAACAGAGAACACAAACACCAACTCAGAATTTGCACTTTTCATTTTTTTAAACCCTATACAAGGACCCATTCACCCTTGGGTGAATGAGTCCTATAGGGCACATTAGAGCCAAAATTTTCTGAGCATTTTTGTGGTCCTCTGCATTTCCCAAATCAGTTGGTAAACTATTGTTTCAGTCTGTCAATTTTTGAGGATTTTTTATTTATGCATTAGGTCTAATCATTCATTTAGTTTAGGCATTGCAAATTGGGAAAAATTATTGCATTTCAGATCTGTAGAATAATTATTACATCATTTTTCCATTACAAAAGTCTCTTGTTATCATACTTCATGTTCTATTTTTAGATCTTGTTGAATACTCTAGGACATTGTTGCTATAAGCATATGAATATGGAGTCCTTTCCCCTCTTTTCTTGTTTTTCATTGATCCCTCTCCTAAGTGTGAAACTAACTTAGTGAAATATAATACAATCTTGGACAATCATGATAATCAAGTTTGTTCTTCTCCCAATATCTCTCCTATTTGTGAAGAAGATATTTTGGTGTTAAAGGAACCCAACATTGAGAACCATGAGAATCCTATTTGTTTCTCTTCTCCTAGTTGGGAAGACATTATTGAACAAAAGGATACCATCATTGATAAGCAATAAAATCATAGTTTTTCTTCTCTAGATACCTCCCCTACTTGTGATGAAGATATCTTAGAAGACCCAACCATTGAATGTCATGAAAGTCTTGTTCGTCCCCCTCCAAAAAAATATCCTACTAGGGAAAATATCATAGTGCAAGAGGATGACATCATTGATACATGTCTTTCCAACAATAGTAATGTGGCTTCCTTAGATGAAGACGATGAGGTGACATTAAACTCCCCTTTGCTAGAAGATCATCAAAATAAGGATAAGTTTGTTGAGGTTCTGAACATTAGATATCCCTTGATTATTAGACCTCTTGAGAGTCCTCTAATCATTGGACCTCCTAAGATTCTTCTAATTATTGGACCTCCCAAGTCATCTCCTACGTCACTTCTTATCATAGGACCACCACAACACCAACCACAACCTCCAGGACATATCTTCAATTTTGCAATGCAACTCACTAGTAACAATGTTTTGTAGCAAACTAATTATCATAATGTTTCTCATACATACAAGCTAGGGAAAAATAGGCAACAAAAAACCATACCTACTTCATTACCACTTCCTCAACCTATCTTGCCTAGTGCTCTGTGTTTGCCTTTGCATAGTGGAAAGGAGTATGATCTTGTGGAACAACTTAAAAAACTCTTGAAAATATTTCCTTATGGGATCTTAAATTCAAGCTTCACCTAAGTAACATAACATGCTTCAAAATTCTTTGAAACAAGTACTGGTCCCTCCTAGTGCGCCACCAAATGATGTAGCAACCCTAATTCAAAGTATGAATTCAGTTAAAATTGGCATTCTCTTTCATCAACATGAGTTACCTCCATTGGAAACACAAAAACAAAATGAATCTTTCACGAAAGTGGCTTCCATTAATAAGTGTGGGATAAATCAAACTCTTATTGACAATTTTTCAGCTCTTAATGTGTGTAGTGTCAACCTTTTAAATAATATTGGGGTGGAGAAGACTATGATTGAACCCGATTCTTTATCTATTCATGAATTTGATAATGTGGGAAACAACCACTTGGTGTGATATCATTACCTATTAGAGTTGGAAAGGTCACATTACAAAATCCTATCCATTTCATGCCTCAAGATCTCTCATACAATCTTCTTTTAGGTAGACCATGAATCCATGAAATGAATGGGGTACCTTCAAATCTTCATCATTTCATGAAGTGTATCTATAATAACAAGGTTTATACAATCAAGGTTGAACCTCAACCAAAAATTTTTTTGCACACTAAGAAAGACAAGGAAAGTCCTTTGAAAATATTGATACCAACTTCAAAAGTAGAACCCGTGCAAGAGGAAGAAAAAAAAGAAGAATATTGAAGAAGTCACAAATCTATTGGACGATGAGTGGGGTTCATTGGATTTTACTAATCTATATTTATAAATAAAATAACATAAATAAAAACATGCAATTTATGGGTTGCACACACTAGGTATCCATAATCACAAATGATTCATATTAGTGGAAAATTGAATAAACATATAGAACATCATTTCATTCACACCTTAATAGGATACGTTAAATAACCAAACATACCCACAAAAGTTATAGGGTCACTAGCTTGACCACAACTTGACCAAGTAAGGTGAGAATATCAAGTGAATCCATATCATTCTCCTTCACATCCTTTCATTCATCAAACACTTATGTACTTATTGTACAGTCAAGGTGAAGTATACAATCTAATAGTGGAGATCATATCCAAAGCATCATTTAATGACCAATGAGAACATATAATCTAGAAAGGCATTTACTCATCATGCAATTGCATCATATAATAATCAACTTAATATAACCTCAATCCACTTATAAAGAAATGCCAAGACAAGGAAAGAGTTTCCACATAGGTGGTTATTACAGTAAAAATGAGAATTTTTATGACAAGAAAGGATAAACAAATTATACCAATTTTCCTATACTCTTCTCTATTATTTGATCCCTAATATCAAGAATGTAATAAATATATGTATAATATAGTTCAAGATGTTGCAAAATAGCTACAAGATAATTTATATCTCATGACTCAATACTTGACAACTCTAACAATATATTGACATATTCTTTTGACTCAAATTATATCTATTGAGGAGGTCAAATTAATTGTAGCCACTTGACAACCTTAGAAAATTTATGCCCTTCTTCACTCTTCTTTCCACTTGTTTTCATGGGGATAAACTTGGTCACAACTCCATGATTATATTTTCTTGTTATTTTCATAATGTAATGATGGTAATTTTTGGGTTCATACAAATGAAATATATTGAGCTTAATTTTATGATCATGTAGAGTAGGTTCTATTAACATTTTGTTGTGGTCATGTACACAAATTTGGAGATGTAGCCTCATGGAAGAACATGAAGAAAATTGAAGACCATCCTTTATGCTGCATCCTTTTGATAAATGTTTATTAGTTTACTCACTATCATATTATAATTTAGCATGCATGATTTATGGTAGATTGACATGTATGCACTATATTGGGAGAAAAATCTAGCGAAAAAGTACATAGCACTTTTTCTCTCTTTTTCTAACACTCACTTTAGCCATACCAATAAATATGTTATCCTCATGACCAATTTGTGAGTTACAACATGCACATTCATAAAACCCAATCTTAATCATGTACTTTACCTTATCTATACCCAATGGCCCATACCTAATTTTAATTTTACACATTTCCTTATGTAGACATAGTCATTCTTGATTTGGTCTAACTTATTAAACACCTAATTTTAGATTCCCTAAGCTAGGCATGTGTAGAAAGATGAGGGACCAAAAAGTGGACACAAACACTTTTTGGTCCATCTAAGGCATAACATGAGCACATTACAGTGCATTCACATCATAATGTACTCACATTATGGCTAGGTAGTGATCGAGCCTAGGCTAGTTACTGTCGAGCCATAATGTGAGTGTGTTATAACACACTTATGTTTGCCTATTAGTATAGAGAGAGGGGTAAGGAGATAGAGGTTAGGGAGAGAGATAGAGAGGAAGATATATATAGCTCAAAGGAGAGGGAGAGGGAGAGAACATCCACTGCAACCACATCTTCACTTTTAATCACACAATGCTCTCTTATGTTAGAAAATTGATATTATTCACCACTTAATTTTTTAAAATCTCTTTAGGGGAATTACCCCTAAACCCTAGCTAGGGGATCCAAAAATAATTTCCACCCCTTATAACCCCCTAGCAAAAAACGTGGGGGCAAAAGCCCCCCTACACCCCTCATTAGGAATAAGGATCCAAACTTGACTAGAATAAATAGGAAGACAATTAGGCTCCACTACCAACAATAAGGAGATATATATAAATATAGGGAGAGATAGAATGATAAATATGAAGAGATAGGGATAGGGGAAGAGATATAGAGAGGAAAATAGAGATATAGATATAGAGGTCTGAGAAGAGGGAGGAGAGAGAGAGAGGGATGGATAGAGAGAGGGAGAGGTATGTAGAGATGGAGAGGGAGAGGGAGAGGGAGAGGGAGAGAAATAAAGAAAGAGAGATAAATGAGAGAGGGATACAAAGGATGAAGAGAAAAATATATAGAGGTAGAGAGAGGGAGAAATGAAAGGAAATAGGAAGAGGGAGAGGGTGAAATAGAGATATATAAAGAGGGAAATGTTGGTAGTGGACCCTAATTATCTTCCTATTTGTTTTAGCCATGTTTGGATCCTAGTTCTTGATGGGGGACCATATTTATTTCCAAGGGGTAGAGATTTTATTTTTAAATTACATTGTAAAATAGAATAATAGTTGTTTATTGTGAGAGAGTGTTGTGTGACTAAGAGTGAAGAAGAGGTTGTAGCGGATGTGATGTAAATTTCTATATAGATGAAGCGATATTTTTTCTTCTTAGAAATGTGAGTGTATTATAACCCTTCCAAAAAAATTCATATATATATATATATATAAATATAAAAAATAGTCTAAATCACATGGTTCTAGAGTCTATTCTATACACATTGAACAAATTGAATTTTGATTAGTTCTAAAAAAAATAGGCGGAGCACGTTCAATTTTTTATTTTTCAATATGTGTCCACTTTAAAAATTAGTAAAAAATCATATTTAAAAAATTAGCAGCAAAATCAAACATAAATTACTTGGTGTTAGCTAATTTTCCACTGAAGTGATTTTTAAAATACTAAAAAAAAGTCAAAATTTTAGGGGGAGTACACCAGATGTTATGTTATATTTTTTTGACAAAAACATGAGCACTTTATGTGCTCCCCCTATTTTAACCCCTTAATCTCCACCATTTAAAAAAAATATTAGTTTCTAAAGTATATTCAAAGCAATATGAATCTTTTTCTTGTTGCATCTTCAAACGTTGATAATAACTACCTTCAATTTCTCCTCCAAGATCATTTTTTATTGATTTAAAAAGGTGGCCACTTAAGACCCCTTTTTGGTCCCCCTTTTCCATGCACATTCCCAACTAAACTCATTCCCAAAATTGTTTGTTTCTAATAATGTTGAGTGCAAAACTTCTAAATTAAACACTTAGGATTACCCATTTAATGATTACTCCTAAGGCATGGTCACATCTTCTAGCACTACAACAAAACATGCAATTAGTGCATTTGATTTCATGAATTGGGCACTTATGCTGACGTAAAACTCAACACAAACTAGTATGCTCACTTCGGTGCCAGATTTAGCGTCGGATTTAGCGCTAGGTTTAGCATCGACTTTTGTTGCTTCCAGTTTGGCTTCTAATTTTGCTTCTGGTTTTGCTTCTAGGTTTGCTTCCAGTTTTTCTTCGAGTTTTGCTTCCAGGTTTGCTTCCGGTTTTGCTTCTAATTTTTCTTCCAATTTTGCTTCTGATATAACGTCGCTTCTTGCATCTAGCTTTGCTTCCATTTTTGCGTCTTTTGTTGCTTCTAATATGGCTTCTATTATTGCATCTTTTGTTGCTTCTAAAATTGCTTCCATTATTACTTATTTTTTTGCTACCTGAATTGCTTATGTTTTTGTTTCCTAGATAATGCCAAGTTTTGCTTCCAAGATTTCTTCTAGTTTGGCTCCCATTGTTGCTTCCTTTTTTGCTTCTAAAAATGCTTCTTGTTTTGCTTCTAAAAATACTTCTTGTTTTGCTTCCATTTATTAATTTAATATGTTTTATTTCAATTTAATTAGTTAAATATATCACGCCTCTTAAATAACTCATATGATTAAATAAAAAGATAATTATTATAACATGATCGTCATTTATAATTAAAAAAAGTGATTCAAATATCTATATAAGTAGATCTAAACAAGTGAGTCAAATATGCCACTAGATTAATAACATGTCAAAATGATACATGTCCAATAGTTGACATAAGTCAAAATGATACATGTACAAATGATATAAGTAAAAATGATAAATTATATAGCTCAAAATGATACATGTCCAAATGATATAATTCAAAATGATACAACTCAATAATATGGTATTGCAAGCCATGAAACTGATACATATTATAGTAACCATGAAAAGAGGCATCATAACGATATATCAACAATGATCCATGATGTAGTCTATATGATAATGAATTTCACTGGCTACTACTAGCAACTGCCTCATCATCATCATCACCATTGTGATCATCATCATCGTCATCGGCCTTGATGTATTTTGTATCTACATCATCATCATCCTCTACCATGTGATCTATACCAAAACCAACATATTCTGGATCTATATCATGAGGATCATCTTGATCTTCTGAAAGACGCGTTTTTTCTGCAAAAAAAAATCATTTAAAATGAAAAGTTATTATTTATTTCAAGCAATAATTTATTTTTTTGTTATATATCTAATATTACAACATGTGAAACAAAACCATAATCATATACATCATATCAAAGTGCACATACCATAATAAAATTTCAAAAACGTTACAGCTAATATGTCATTGCAATGATGTAAAACATGCAACAATTCTAATAAACATTAGTAAAATATGCTAGCATTTGGTGGAAGAGGAAGAAAGATGACTGGAACTTTGGAGGCCCACCATAATGGATTTTTATATTCAACCATGAGAGCAGAAGAGAGCCGATATCATGTATCAAAACATTAAGCATGCATTCTTCTAGCTAGTGGAGAAGGAGATGATTACTTTGCTTCATTTTCATTTGGATAAGCATATCATGGTGTGAACCAAGAAGACCAAGGATGTCCAGTTTTATGTGGAGGTAATGGATGTGGTCCAAACTTTAGGAGGGGTAAGAAGGTCAATGTATGATCCTGATGAAATTGAGGAAGAACAACAAGAGAGGGACAAGAAAAATAAAATCAATGTAGAGTTTCAAGGATTTGTCAAGCGATTAACAGAGCTATGGGAGAAGCCTCATCTAAAATATTTTGAACTAGAGTTTGATATACCATTTAGAGAGCTTGGTTTTCATGGAGTTCCTTTCAAAGCATCTGATTTTATTGTTCCTATGATAAACTGTTTGGTAGAGTTGGTGGAATTACCTTTCTTAGTAATCACTATTAGTGAGATTGAGATTGTTAACCTTGAGAGAGTAGGACTTGGGAAAAAGGCATTTGATATGGCTATTGTTTTCATCATATACAACCATTGGAAGAAAAGTTAAGCTAGCATCAAATAACCAACAATTTTGAAAATAACATGAAAACTTTTAGATG
Organism: Sequoiadendron giganteum; assembly: GCA_007115665.2. Classification (NCBI taxonomy): domain Eukaryota; kingdom Viridiplantae; phylum Streptophyta; class Pinopsida; order Cupressales; family Cupressaceae; genus Sequoiadendron; species Sequoiadendron giganteum. The sequence continues at coordinate 171,777,556 of CM021107.1, read as the reverse complement.
TTGCTATGTCAAGAATAAAATGAAAGGAAACAATGTTCCTTCGAGTGGCTTGATGATTGCAAATGAGGATTTATTGAATTTCAGTGGAGTAAAATGAAAATTAAAATTAGTTGATTCATATAATATATGTACATTAAACAGTTTATGGTGCAAAATTATTTATGATGCCTTCTATAGCTAAATGCTTCACTCATTTTAGGCATTAAGAAAATGCATCCCACCTAGAGTTTGTGTGACATTGTTTTTGCCCTAGAATCCTTTTCAAAATCATCACCCTCAACCTGATTTAGGATAAAACATCAATAATGAGAAAATTAACAAAAAATCAAAAGTGAATAATACATAATCTATGTTGTAAAGTTAAAAAGTCTTATAAAAATACATATAAAACTCTAAAACATTTTCTATTTGTTCTCTAAAGTATAGTCCAATAAACGAAAGCAAGAAACATATATCTTATTACTATTTAAATCAAAAGAAGATATCTGATATACAATTCAAAACATTAGCATATGAGCTAATTTGTTAAAGTACTTGTTCTCCTTCAAGTACCGATTCCTTGATAAACTCAATTTGGTCCTCAAATACATACCTATCACAAGTTTCAAAGGAATCTATCATGAGAATCTGACCATGACTATATGTAACAATCTGAAAAATTCATAATCAGAGACAAGTGCTTTACAAATTCTACTACACATTGATGCATTCTTCATGCTGAAATGAGTGTTTAGAGCTATGATAAACACACTCATGTCTTGAGGGAATCTCACTATCTAAGGAAGAAGTCAAAGTACCTTGGAGCAACAATAGCATTTAGCATCGACCATATGGTGTCTATATTTAAATAATTCAAAATGGTCAAGTTCCTTGAAATGCACCTTGTGATTGGAAAGAAACAGACCATAACTCTCTATAAAATAGGAAATTGGAAAAGAAAAAGCAAACAATCCCTTGCAAACTAATTACAAATTAGTAGCCTGAGAAGCTTCTTAGAGGCTTACACAAGTGATCTTGCAAAAATATATGTTTGTGTCTTTGAAGACCTTTGAAGCCCACCATGCTCTACATCAATCATCTCCATTTTTGTCTTGTTCAGAGAAAAATGAACATACAAAAAAGCAATGCAATTGTCTTGTGAAGCGGGTTCTGAAAAATGAAAATATAAAATACTTGCAAGAAAGGAGAAGGATATGCAGAATATTACAAACCCATGGTTTAGGGTTTCTGGGCTGAGCCCCAAATGTGGAAGGATTTATTTTTCTTTCTGAGAAGTGAAAGATCGTGCCAAAAGGCTTGCACTCATTTTTTTGAGAGCTCATATCCATAATAGGAGTCATGGGTTTTCGAAAAACTTCAGATCAAAGACAAACCTAGAATTCCATTGAATAGAGCCCACAACCATAATCATGGAGCCATGAAGGAGGCTCAAAAATATAATAAAGAAAAGCTTACACTTTTTCCTTTTTTGAAATAGAAAAAGTATTCTAGAGAGGCCACGACCAAGCTATCACCAGGAAAGAGAAAAAATGCAGAAATAAAAAAATCTTTCATCGTTTGATCAAACCAAATATAGAGAGTATGATTTGTTTCATTTCTTTTTCTAGTGAGCTAAGTCCAGAGAAGTCGAGCCAAGATATAAGGGTTACAAAATAAGGATGCATGGTAGAAATAAAACACCCATTCATTCGTATCTATTGAGTCCAAATCAAGCTTGTTTTGACAGAAAACGAAGGTAAGATACAAAGAAATTGTGCATAGAAAATTACTCAACTTCTTGTTGTTTGAAGAAATGCGAGCTCCAGAAGTGCTTTGATGTCAGCCTCAAGACAAGCAAGACATAAAAAGAGTAAAGCAAGAGAAAAATACATGATAATTTGAGAAGGAATGTCTTTGAAAACACATTCAAATAAGTGGAAACAAATGATGAACCATGAAATATTTACCTGATTCTGCCTCAACAAAAAATTCTATGAAGAAAACTCTCAAAATCAGTGAGAAAATTGACAAATACTCCTTCAAAAAGCTCAAGGTTTCAAACTCTAATGATGGTGGCATGTGTAGGGCAAGGGAGCTCGAAAAAACCAAGTGAAAATGAGAGTTAAAAATTAGGGCTTGGGTATTTTGTTCTAACTCATCATGGCGACAAAAATATTGATGTGAAAAAACTCAAATATGTTTAATCATTAAATCTTTTAATATTCAAACAAATTTAGAAAACAAAATACATATATTTTATAATAAAAAGTAGTATTATCTATTAAATTCATATGTGTTAAGTTCATACTTTTACCTATGTACCATTGGATGATTGTGAGAGAGGTGTGGTAGCACGATATACCGCCATACCGTGGGAGATTTCTTATTGCCTGGCGGTAGTGTGGTGTATACCGCAATACCACAAGAGGATTTTGACTGTTCTGGTGGTAGCGCGGTATATCGCCACCTAACGAAATCCTTCTAGTAGTGGGGTTGCGATGTATACCGCTCTACTGCATATGTTGCTCACCTTCCCAGCGATATAGTGGTGTATGCTTTTGATCATTACTTGAAGAGTGTCGATGAGACAATCTTATTTGTCTTACCAATATCTCAATGTCTCATTGACATTAGATCTTATGTTCCTATGATGTTGGTTTCTGGTGTCGATGAGACAAGTTAATATCTCTTACCGATATGTCACTATCTAAATCTAGCGCTAAATCCGACGCTAAATCGGACTGCCTAATACCGCCATACCGTGAGAGATTTCTTACTGTCTGGCAGTAGTGCGGTGTATACTGCCATACCACGAGAGGATTTTGACTGTCTGGCGGTAGTGCAGTATACCACCACCCCGCAAAAGCCTTCTAGTAGCAGGGTTGTGGTGTATACCGCTCTACCGCATAGGTTGCTCACCTTCCCAGAGGTATAGCGGTGTATACTTTTGATCATTACTTGAAGAGTGTCGATGAGACAATCTTATTTGTCTTACCGATATCTCAATGTCTCATCGACATTAGATCTTATGTTCCTCTGATGTTGGTTGCCGATGTCAATGAGACAAGTTAATATCTCTTACCGATATGCCACTGTCTAAATCTGGTGCTAAATCTGGCACTAAATATGGTGTTGCTATATCCGACGCTAAATCCGGTGCTAAACCCGACGCTAAATCTGGCGCTAAATCCGATGCTAATTAGCGCCTGATTTAGTGCCTACTTGTCCTGATTAGCGCAAAAAATGCCAAAAATGGTGCCAACAAGATAAATAGCGTCAACTTTTTCAAAAGAATGGAGAAAAATACATTAAAACAGTGGGTGGAAGCAAAAAATGGAGCGAAAAAGGGAGCTAATCATAGGGATTTGTTGTAGTGTAGCAATCATCTAAGAGCATTAAGAGTAATAAAATAACACTTTTAGATCAAGAATATCCTTACTTTCAACATCCTCCATTTAGACATCCGTTTATGTAGTAATTACTCATTATAAACAAATTACAAAGAGGTTGATTAAGGGTAAATGAAGTGAAGTACATCAACCCTAACACAACAAGCTCCCAAATATAGGCAAAGATTATAGTTTTCAAATAGAAACATATATTTCAGATTTCAAAATAAATGATAATTTAATAGCTATTTTATCTAGTAGATTCATAAGGGTCATATATAAATCTATTCAAAAAATGATATGTATAACCGTAGGCATATAATAGATACCAAAAAGCAACAACATAATACATTGGGGTGCTGGCAAGACGTTGAGTCCATTTTTTGGCCAAAAAGTGGAAGTGTTCTCCCTGATTTTCAAAGTTTGACACATTTGACCTTAAAATTTGAAGCACTTAGAGATGGAATCTTCGAAAAAGTCACTAATCATAAAATGTAGTACTCGGAGTCTAATTTCCAAATATGCAATTGATTTCAATACCCAGATTGTACAACTTGAGTTTCAATAGGCGTTTGTAAAAACCACTATTTAAAAGTCACGTTTTTTTACCATACCATGCACATGTACGACATCCATATTTTGACCTAAATTATCATATTTTTCTAAATCCTTTTGGGAAAAGACTTGTGACTCACTATAGCTTGTTTTGGATATTTTTTTGTAATTTTTTATTGAATATTTTTTTTAAAAAATTTTTATCAAGCATATTTGTCGTTTTGAAAAATCGTCGTGTACAAAACGCATAAGATGACCTAAAGTTATCATTTTTGACATTTTTTTTAAATTGAAAAGAATTGTCTGAAGTTTTCTCTCGTGAATCTGTTTGTCAAAATGTTATGTTGATAAAAAGTTATTAAAATAGTAAAAAACCCTAATATTTAAAGTTTATGGACCAGTTTCATCAAAAAATAATTGAAAAATAGAAAAAATAATCCAATTATAAAAAAAATTACATATTTGGAATCTGCATTGTCTCATCTAAAATGGGTTTTAATTTCATCAAAAAATTCTACAAAAAAATTTGTCAGCCATATGTCCAAACTCAATATTTTTCTCTGACATTGTTAGAACCTTCAACTTGCAGGTCAAACCAGGTTGAAGGCCTGGGTTTGGACTCCCAATGCTTTTTCTGAACCAAAATCCGAGGCAAAAACCTGACCACAGAGCAAAACCAATTTCAAATTTTAAAAAACGGGATCCCGTTTTTTATAATCGGGATCCCGTTCCTAATATTTAATATGGTGACTGTTGGCAGGGAAACGAGATCTCATTCCTTTGCCAACGGTCCCCACAATAAATATTGGGAATGGGATCCCGATTATAGAACGAAATCTTGTTTTTAAAAAAAAAGGGGATCTCATTCTATAATCGAGATCCTGTTTCTTTTTAACCATGTTATTTAAATTTACTATCAAATTTTATTGTGAAGTTTGCAACTTCACATGTACGGCCGAGAGCAGTAAAATTGGACTATTTTTCACCAAGCATTATTTTTATAGGTGGTGACTTGCATTTTTTATTAATTTTTTCAAATGAGAGATCTCATTTTTTCAAAGGAGGAACAAAAGGTCTTCAACTTGCAATATGAATTGATTTTTTCAAAGGAGGCATGAAGAAATCAGTTTTAAAGTGGAATTGTGCTAGTTTTCTACTTGTTTTGAGGAACACAAGAGGAAGAATTTAGTCCTTATAGGTCTTGAACTTCCAATTTGGATTGATTTTTTTGAAGAATTTCACTATTGACATTCATTTGTGCTTGAGAATTTTATAATCATGGAAGATAAAACTTGTAATAAGAGGAAGAAGATATTGACTCCTGAAGAAATTGAAGCAAACAAAGAGAGGGAGAGACAAAGAGAAAGAGAAACAAGAATGAGAATTAAATCAATGAATGATGGGGGAGCATCCAATTCCACAACTATTGAAGATGAAAACATTGAGGAGACCATGGTTGTAGATGAAGCTAATTTGTAAGAAGTCAATCTGGAGAAGAATATGATTATACAAGCAAGTCCTACTATGTCTTCAAATCCCTCTTTCAATGCTATGAAGAATGTTTCAATATGCACAAATCCAGGCACGTCTTCAAATCCACATGTTAGTGAAGTGGTAAATTCGTATGTAGAAGTTTTACAACATGCTGGACTTAACGATGTTGACATTGATAATATTCAGAGAGATGAAACTTTTATAGAATTTGTTGAAAATGAAAATGAGAATGATCCTTTTGTTGAAAATGAAAACAAAAACCATTTTGTTGATGTAAATGAAAATGAAAACCATTTTGTTGATGAAAATGTAAATCGTTTTGAAGTTGAAAATGAAAATGAAAATGAAAATGAAGATAAGATGAAGATGAAAATCGAGAATGTGATTTTGAATTTAATGAAAATACTTTTTTTTTAAATTGAAAGTGGTGTTTTTGATAATCTTCCTGGTCAAATTTCTTGGAGGCAAATAAGAACACATATGAATAAAATATACAACGAATTCTTTTATCATAAAAAAATTGCAATTCAATGTCAACTATGGATGCAATTGATGAGAATGCAAAAAATGAGGAAAATAATGAAAAGGTTAGGCTTTTTTGTTAAACCAAAAAGAAAAGATCAATCATTTAAACATGTTATGTGTATTGTTGCTAGTGCCATTCAATCTATTGAGAAAAATAGTCGATCTAAAAATAAAAATGCAGCAAGAAGAGCTATAACAACTACTATAGTTAATAAAGCAACTTTGAATAAAAGAATGGTAAGAAATATTAGTGAAGTTTTAAAAATACATCCTAAAACATTGCTAAGAGCGGCAAAAAGAAGAGCAAGTATAGAAAATGATCCTATCAACCAATGTTGGAGTTTCAGTGGCTGACTCTCGAGGTCTGATATGAATTTGAATGTTGAAATTAAATCTTTGATTTAAAAATGTTGGCATGATAATACTAGGGTTTCATCTAATGCTAGAGATGTTTTAAATTAAGGATGGGGTCCAAAGTTCGCGATCCTCACCCAAAACACCTATTAGATACAACACAAACTGAATTTTATAGAAAATTTTGTGGTGATTTAGTTTTACCCGGTAATATTAAAATAAGTCAAAGGTCTTTTGAAAAATGTAAACCATGGTATGTAAAAATTAATAAGCAACAAATATCTTGTTGTTGTAAAACGCATGTTCAATTTCCTTTATTTTATGATGTTTTTTGATATATACACTGTACATTGCATACTAACATGATTATACAGGAATGTGGTATTAATATGCCACCTGAAGCTATAAGGGAGTTTATTTCAAGTTTGTTTTGTGAAAGATCTAATGGTAAATTGTTTTATTTAAGTTCTTGTATTTCTAGACAATGCATTGACCGTGGAAATATTTCATTCTTAGGAATTTGTATGCATTAAAGTGTTGATAATGATTTTGGAAAACAATTAGTAGAAGTTAAAAGATTTAAGAATGTTCACTATTCTTTAAAAGATGGAAAAATAGGAAAGCGTTGTGATTTAGTTACAAAAAAAGTTAGTGTGCATGCATTCATGAGTGAATTTAAGAATAAGATAGTACCAAAATATATCATGCACTCTCAACATGCTCGATGGCTTGATGGCCAATTTCGTGCATGTAGAAACACATTTCCAATTGGCACTATACTTTCAATAGTTGATTTTGCGGAAAATTATACTCTAGCTCCGCATGAGGAAATTCAATCACAGTATTATAATTCAGTGCAAGTAGCTATGTTTGTCCATATTGTTTATAGACATGCAGATGATAACACTGAGGATGATAGAAAAGTTTTGAGGGAGTATCATTTTTATTTGAGTGACAACCGATTACACTTGTCAGAGTTTGTTCAATACTGTTTCAGTATATTTTATAGAAATTTAAGAGAAAGAGAAATCCATATGAAAGAACACCTCATATGGTCAGATAATTGTACGAGGTAGTTTAAGAATGCTCGAATGTTCTATTGGTTAAGTAGGATTCACAAAGAACTTAATGTCCAACATATATGGAGTTTTTTTGAAGTTGGGCATGGTAAAGGATAACATGATGGAGTTGGTACATGTGTCAAAAGAATTATTGCTAGAGAACAATTAAAATTCGAAGATGCAGTAAAATTTAAAGATGCACGTGGGATTGTGGATTGGTGTAATAGAAGATTATCTGCACCTAGTTCGAGTGAGTACTCTAGATTTCATCGATTCTTTTGGTTGGTTGAAGAAGATAACATTGTACCTAGAGTTGACTGTGAGACAATCAATGGATCTACTAAATGGAATTCATTTAGGAGTTCGACAACAAACACATGGAATATTTGGACAAGGGAGCTTGCATTGTTTTTACCAATTTTGTATCTCAGGAGATTGGGAAGCATGTGAAAATATAGAAAGGGTTGAACAATGGGAGCAAAGATCGTTGACACTTGCGCAAGCATATGATCAATATGAAAGAACTATTGAAGAAAATGATCAAGTGTTTGCATCTTAAGACTATGACCGTGTTTCAGACCTTGTACAAGAAGGTAATTTAATTCAATTTATTTCACTTTATTAAGTTATTTTGTAATACTAAATTATTTATATTGATATGCGCAAGTTATTAAATCAATATTTTTTTTACAGGACATGCGTATGTTGTTGTTGCACTTGAGGGGAATGAAGAGAAAACAAAATATTGGTTGGCTCGTTGTGTGGAGACTAAAAATAAGTTAATATCACCTCGAGAAGATGATGATGGCTATCATTATCCAACAGGTACCGTGATCCCCTTAAGAAAATTTTGATAACAAGTTTTCGATCCCCTTAAGCAATTTTTTAGAACAAGTCTTTGATCCCATTAAGAAAATTTTGAGAACTTATATGATGATGATTTCATGTTTTCCAATAGGATCAGTTGTGCTTGTTGGCACTTGGCTATGAAAATACCTGGCAAGGAAGAATGTTCTACCTGCATTCAAAGATTATGAACCGCATAAAAAAATTATACATTATTCACATTTGGTGGTGACAACAAATAGAAAACTAGATCGGTATTGTGGAAGACCTACAAATAAAGTGTTGTGGACAATTTCTATGGAAGAGCATGAGACAATCATAGATGCATTACAAAAAAGAGAGGATGTAGATGGTACAATGGAATAATTAAATATAAGTAAATATAGTTTAAGTTTTATATTGTCCTTTTAAATAAAGGTAATTATTAGTTAAAATATATTTAAATACATGTTTTGATTACATATTGATATTTCTTGTACATTAATGGTTAAAATTGATTTATTATCCTTTTTTGTATCCTTAAGCCATCATTGCATTGATCTCATACTTTGAAACAAAAAGGAGAGGATGCCTGGATTCAACCTACACACGTGTGGAATAATTTTAAATGCAGGTACTTGAGTTGTGTACATATAGATAGTTTTATATAAATTAAAATATGCATGTTTTGATGATTTCATTGATATTGCTTGTACCTTTTTGATATCAGGCGGTGGGAAGACCTAGTACATTCTGGGCATGAGTTTGAGATGTTCTTGAGATGGCATATCCAAATTTTGTAAACATTGTTTTGAGATGACATATATGCACATATATGCACATATATGTACATATATTTCATAATATGTATTCAAATCACTAAATATCATGCATACATTATTGTTAAATCAATTATATCCTTAAGATGTTGTATTATGATCCCTTAAGACACTCCCTCAAGACATTGTATTATGACCCCTTAAGACATCCCCTTAAGACATTGTATTATGACCCCTTAAGGCATCCCCTTAAGATATTGTATTATGAACCCTTAAGACATCCCCTTAAGACATAATATGACCCCTTAAGACATCCCCTTAAGAAGTAATATGAGCCCTTAAGGCATCCCCTTAAGATGTAATATGACCCCTTAAGAAATCCCCTTAAGACATTGTATTATGAGCCCTTAAGACATCCCCTTAAGACGTCGTATTATGACCCCTTAAGATGTCCCCTTAAGACGTCGTATTATGACCCTTAAGATGTCCCCTTATTTGTTTTCAATGTACCTGTTTGTTTTGAGAACTTATAAATTAGTATTGGATGCCATTATTTATTTTGACAGCTTATAAATTAGTATTAGATGCCATTATTTGTTTTGATAGGTTATAAATTACTATTGGATGCCATTATTTGTTTTGACAACTTATAAATTAGTGTTGGATGTTATTATTTATAGAATTTATTAATGCTTTTGTTCTCTAATCTTGTATGGTTTTGTTTATTTCTTAAAATTTTATCCTTTCTAGTATATAAATGAATTGCTTTTGTTTGTAAATTATGATTTATTGACTAATTATTGATTGGCGTGAATTGAATAAGTTCATTGACTAATTATTGCTAATTATTGAATGTACATATCATGTATATCATGTATGAGATCACTAAATTTGTAAACTATAAATATTAAAATATCCTATTAATTTCAACTTTAATTTCATATTTATATTTAATTTCACATTAATTTCCTATATTAATATCTTGAATATGAACATAAAATGCATAAATGTATATGTGTAAATTAAAATTTCAAACAATAATAAAGTCCATAATTTATGTAAATATATTAAGTGCATGAAACCAATATATTAAGCGCATGAAAAAAAGTCCATTAGAGTACAACCCATGAACTAAAGTCCAACTAAGTACTCAAGAACCATGAAATATAAAGTCCAACAGAGTACATGACAAACCAGAAATATAGTCCATGAAATAAACAAATATAACCCACAAAATCATATTTATAGGTCGTGTATTGTCTCTATAATCAAGAGACCTCTTCACGCCATGCAGACTATGCATATGACCTGAAACACTCTATACAAGAGAAAGATGAAATCATATGTAAGACAATGAAAAATTATTTAATGACAATTTAATTTATAATTCATCATAAAATTAAATTACCATCATATTTGGGTCTGGATGCTCTAGTGCACCTGAAGCAACCTCTACATTCTCTGAACCAATCTACATAAACAAGACAAAGAAAGTTTAAATTAGATGCACAAGTCTACAATTAAAAATGATTAATTGAAATTAATTTATAATTTATCATATTTTAATTGTACCATATCCATAGGTTGTGCACCCTCTTCTGCAAGACCTGTTTGTACATTCTCAACTACTAGATGTGTATCATGCTATAAAAGAAAAAGAATTTAAAATATGTATTAGCTCAGATTATATATATATTCAATTTGAAATTTAAAATTAAAGTTATATTCACAATATACAATTTATAATTGAATTTAAATATAGTAAAAAATTTAAATTACCATTTGATCTGGAGCCTGCTTCGCATGCCCTCCTGGAGGTGTAGCTATGTTTGGGTCAGGGCTGAAAGTTGCACTAACAAAGTCCTACAAGATCAAAATTTAAGCATGTACATACTTGAATTAGGTTAATATATATATATATATATATATATATATATTCAAGTTTGCACATTTTTGTGTAGAATTTTTTTTAAACAACCTAAAAATTAGAGGCCTCACGAGTAGCCACAACACCTAATGTTTGCCTGATGCCCATTCTCATTGCGGTATCAACCTAGACATACATGTAGACATTTAACACAAGCTTATAATATTTACAAGTGTACATGCACATTTCATATATAGCGAATTCAAAATTCATAATTGTAACTATACTAATGTAAGTTAAACAATTTATAATATAAATGTACCTACCCCTGATCTATGACGACCGATAGTGGAGGAGTGTTCGACAACCCCTCGGGTGGAATCAACGTTGAATTCAATTGACGTGTAGATACATATTTATACCTATGTAGCAGTGTCCTCAGGATGTTGGCCTGATGTAAGAAACTCTACAAATGAACTGATGTGACCAAATGAACCACCAGAATCTCCACGTCTACCCAAACTAGGTGTGGCCTGATTAGGTCCATAACATACTTGATGGAAACTAGTACATACATGTGGGATGGGCCTTGACACTCTTGGATTGGTACTCGGACCAGCTCCATAAAACACTCCTCCATCATCATTGTCTCTATGCTCCCCACTCTCTATCACAAAAGCATGTTGATTAAGGTCTCCTGCAAGTGTACTAAGGGAACCTAATGTCAATACCATAGCTCGATGATGCACAGTTGCAGGAATGGGAGGAATAGGAGAAGCAACAAGGGGTTGCGCATGCACGGGGCATTGGGGATCAACCCTTGCCCCTAACCTCTGTTGTGGCATGCCCCCACCAACACCCTGAAATGATTTAAAATCAAAATAATTAGGCTTTTGCCCCATAACAAACTCTACATACAATTTCCTCAAAAAATACAATGGGCACTCCCAATTAGCATGTGGGGGACTATCAAAAACCATATACCATCGATCCCAAAAATGTGCACTCATCTGTGGATGTATGCACGACCTCATGGATATTCTAGATTTGTTCGGAGGAATGGGTTGTCGAGAAAGTAGGGGGCTAGGTGGGCTTTCATTATTTTAAGTTCTAATATTTGTTTATAAGAGAGATCGTCAGCATAAAATTGTCTCATTTGTTCTCTATCTTGTCTATGCCTATCTAGATCAAAATCAATGGTCCTGATGGCATCCACAACGTTTTGCATTGCAGATGCAAAACGTCTAACATACGGGGGAATCAATGCTTGACTCTGTATAGAATTGATTTGATTTGTATGGATGCAACCTGATCATTTATGCATGCTCGCAAGCGAGCCTCATCAGATGCAACAGGTGGTGGAGGTGGCATATTAGGTGGAGGGGGAGGTGGAGGTGGAGGTGGAGGTGGAGGTGGTTGAGGTGGTGGATTGATGATACCATCAGTGTTAAAATCATCCATGATATGAGGTATAAGTGTGTACTTGCATTAAATTATACTAAATTAACATACAAACTTAAAAAATTACAAGAAATAGTTAAATTTGAAACGCACATGCAAATTTGTTTAAATAGGATGTGCATACATATATTAAGATAATATAAAATTGAAACACACATATACATTGATTGAACTTAAGCATGTGCATACAAAATTCAAAATTTAACATGTACATACATTTAAACAATAAATACCATGCATAATTTACATACATACATCATTAAAGTAAACTATGTACATACATACAAATTTCAAAATTTAACAACTATATGCAATTTTAATACATGTGTACATACTAAACAATAAACTTGAAACATTCACAAAAAAACTCATTTTATGTCTAACGCATATATATATATATATATATATATATATATATTACAATTTTCCATCATGATTAGACTAGATAGTCATAAAATATATACGATTATAAATTCATCATTATAAGTTCATAAATTCCACCAAATTCATAAATTCATGTCACTAAAAATATCCATCTAGAACCAAAATAATAAATTCAAGTCACTAAAAATATCCATCTAGAACCAAAATCATAAATTCACGTCACTAAAAATATCTATCTAACCAAATTTATAAACTCATCACACAAAATATCCATCATTCACCAAATTCATAATTCATAACTATTTAAGATAATTGTCTTAATTTAAAAACTATTGTGGCTCTCTACTGCATCTTTTCATTTATTTGCGTTTTCCTTTTCAGAATCAGTTCTCCTCTCCTCTAGCCATTGTCGATGCTCATCTAAGATCCTATCCATAGCCTTGACAACATCAACAATGGTTTGCATCCTAGATGCAATCATCCTCACAGGTGGTGTGACAAATTCTTCATTTTGAATAATGTTGATTTGATCTTGGATGGTTCTAACATTGGAATTGATTCGTGCTTGCAAATGATCACCATCGATTTCAGGTGGGGGAGGTGGGGGGTTATGAGGTGGAGTGGGTGGAGGTGGAGGTGAAGGTGGTGGAGATGGATGGCGCGGAGGTGGATTGCGAATATTATTGAATCGATCCATGTGATATCTAAGATATGAGTGAACTTGCATTAGATTTGTAATTTCAAAATGTAAGATACATGTTTGGGAAATACCCTTAAACCATTCAATATAAATGGCCTAATTGAATACATATGATAAAATATGTAAGCCTCATTTATGTCTAAGGCATGTTACTTGAATTAAAATACAATTAACTATTAATATAGGACAATTTATGAATGCTATAGGGTTTACGGTTTAGAGTTTAAGATTTAGGTTTTAGGGTGATAGGATGGCTTAAGGGGATCTATGTAGTAAGGTCCTAGTACAAAATGACATGGATTTTAAGTGAATAAAATTTGGTGAAGATTCCCAAGGCAACCAAATTTCATTAAGGTCTTAGGCAACTTCACCAAATTTTATTCACTTAAGCCATGCCATTTTGTCTTAGGAACTTACTAGACATAGATCCCCTTAAGCCATCCTATCACCCTAAACTGTAAATTAATCAACCTAGATCATGATCTATTTCATTCATATTATAATCTTGCATGATCTTATTATTGTTAAATTTGGTTTACGAAACTTAGGGTGAAGTTTTGGTGTCCCTTGGAATATAATGAACTTGCAAGTTAGTGAAGAACATTTTCTTGTGGAACAGTTGACTGAGATAGGTCTTGTTTCAACTGACCAACCTAGATCATGAAATATCATTCATATTATAATCTTGCACAATCTTATTATTGTTAAATTTGGTTGCCTTGGGCAACTTCACCAAATTTTAAGAACTTCTTTGATCCCATTGAGAAATGTCATATTAGGACCCCTTAAGACATCGATTTATGATTTAGAGTGATAGGATGGCTTAAGGGGATCTATGTCTAGTGAGGTCCTAAGACAAAATGACATGGCTCAAGTGCATAAAATTTGGTGACATTGCCCAAGGCAACCAAATTTCATTAAGGGCTTAGGAAAAAATGATGTATTTAGCCTGTTTAGGGTTTAGAGTTTTGAGTTTAAGGTTTACGGTAATAGGATAGCTTAAGGGGATCTTTGTAGTAAGGTTCTACAACAAAATGACATGGATTAAGGGAATCAAATTTTGTGGAGTTTCCTAAGGCAACCAAATTTTATTTTAAGGCCCTAAGACAAAATGAATGCTTTAGTGAAGAACATTTTCTTGTGGAATAGTTGATTGAGATAGGTCTTGTTTCAACTGACCAACCTAGATCATAAAATATCATTCATATTATAATCTTGCACAATCTTATTATTGTTAAATTTGGTTTCCTTGGGAAACTTCACCAAATTTTAAGAACTTCTTTGATCCCATTGAGAAATGTCATATTAGGACCCCTTAAGACATCAATTTACGATTTAGGGTGATAGGATGGCTTAAGGGGATCTATGTCTAGTGAGGTCCTAGGACAAAATGACATGGCTCAAGTGAATAAAATTTGGTGACGTTGCCCAAGGCAACCAAATTTCATTAAAGGCCTAGAAAAAAATGATGTCTTTAGCCCGTTTAGGGTTTAGAGTATAGAGTTTAGGGTTTACGGTAATAGGATGTCTTAAGGGGATCTTTGTAGTAACTTTCTATGACAAAATGACATGGCTTAAGGGAATCAAATTTGGTGGAGTTACCTAAGGAAACCAAATTTTATTTTAAGGTCCTAAGACAAAATGAATGCTTTAGTGTTGAGGGTTTAGATTTCAGAGTTCAAGGCTTAGGGTTTAGCAAACTTAGGGTGAAGTTTGGTTGGCCCTTGGAATAATGGACTTGCAAGTTAGTGCATAGTTTATGAATATTTTTTATTTTATGAATAGATTGACTATTTTTGTAATAGAAACACATAATTATGTATGATTAAGATTGAGTTTGATGTATATTTTAACTGGATATTTTTTTAATTGAATATAAGATTATTTTATTTAACATTTTTTTCGTCAATATTAAACTCACTTAAATGAATTTTATGATATAAAATGTATAATATAAAATTAGTTAATGTTGAATTAAGTATTTTATTTTAGATTGTTTGTAATTGAAAGAACCTAAAAGAACTTAGAAAAGAAAAATATTTAGATTATTTAGTGTCTAGGTAACTAGTGCAAAAATTTAAATCCTAGACCAATCCTCTAAGTATATGGTAAATCCTAAACCATGGATTTAAGATCATTAAAATTTTAAAATTTAAATTCAAAATTTTCCATCCCCTACTCATTTAATAATACATTATGAGCCAACTAAACATGCTTAGTATTCAAAGGCATTCAATTGTCTTTATTTTATCATTTAATTACACTTGATCATTATTCACAAATCATTTAAATTTTTGAAAGTACTATGCTAGGAACACTTCAATAGGAGGGCCTAAATTTAATCTAATTATGCATCACCATTTCCAAGTTTGAATACTATTGTCCTCAATCATTCCCATAATCATGAACTTGATCTTATCATGTGGGCTAACCTATTAGAACATGACAATTGAGATCCAACACTCACCCCTCGGTGTTTTTAAATGCCACTACTTAATAACTTAAATCTTAATTTCTAATAGTTAATTTCTATGTGTCAAGTAACCCTCTCATTTAATTTCACAAAAAATCAATATTATGGATATGCCCTAAACTCTATTCTTGAAATTAATTTATATATTTCTTACCATTATTTATCTAAAAAATGTATTTAAAAACTATATAATTTTACTTCAAAATAGATAATAACTTAAATCTTAATTTCTAATAGTTAATTTTTCAAAATCCTCATTTTTTCTCTAATAGAATAGATATCTATATTTTTTAAAGAGAGTTGATTTATTTACCATCCCTAATAATTTACATTTCATCAAAATACCCCATTTCTTCTTAAGTAGTTCAACTTCAATTCAAGAACCGTAGATGAAGCTAGATGAAGCTAGATTTTGAATTTAATCCTCACTTAAGGTTTCATAGACCCTAGATGAAGCTAAAATTTGAATTTAGAGTGTGTTTTTATTTTTCTTTCATTTTTATTTCATCTTTTTAATAGGACTGCTTATTTGACCTATAATTAATTATCAAAATTCATATAAAAGATAGTTCTAAATGAAAATTCATATAGCAATACTGTACTCATTTCACAAAAAATGGAACGTTTTTATAGTCTAATTATAATTTAACATTGAAACTAAAGTTAAACGTATCATTTTCTCCATACAATGCAAATGAAATTTAAAACATTTAAGCAATGAAAATGAATTTTCTTGAGCTCAAATATTAGGGTTTTCAAAATCAAAATGATTTGTTCGATTTCAATTTAGGGTTTTAACAATTTTTTTGTTTCAATTCAATTCAGGGTTTCAATTTCTAAGCAATTAGGGTTTTTAATACAATTTTTTAGTTTCATTTCAAACTAGAGTTTCAAAATTCATTTTTTTTTCTTTGATTTGAATTCGAGATTTCAAAAAGCTTGATTAGGGTTTCTAAATACAAAATTTTAATTCATTTCAATTTCTAGGGTTTTAAAATGCATTTTTTTTTGTTTCGTTTCAATTAGCGTTTTCAAATACAATTTGTTTTTGTTTCATCAAACAATTTAGGTTTCAAAAGTTAAATTTTGATTCTAAAATACAATTCAAGGTTTACTTTTTCGTTTCTATTCAAAATCTTCACAATTTGACGTATTTTTTAATCTATTTGTACAATTTCTCATTTCTACAATAACAGGAAATAAATTGCTTAAAATGTAATTTTTTTTTGAAATAAACATGCTAAAAACAATTAATTTATTAACAATCTCAATTTGGAATGAAAAAATGCCAAAAATGAGGGAGATTATGACCTACCTGGGAGGTCTTCTGGGGTCGTTGTCGCTCAGAAATTGGGATCTCGTGTGTGCTAGTAAAAATGAAGATTTGTTCATTTAAAAATAAATAAAAACTGTTATGAAACGAGATCCCATTCCTTGTTCGTCGGTTCGAGACCCTCTAACAAATGGGATCCCGTTTGTGATTTAGGCTCGGGATCCTGAACTGAAACAGGATCTTGATTTTTAAAAATTGGGATCCCGTTTTTGCTTAGTCGATTTCTTTTTTTTGGCTAAGGAAAAAACTTCCATGTTTCGTGGACCCAACTTTGTGCATTCACACATTGATCAAATCTATTGAAAGAGCTAAGAAAATTCATGCCCCTACTCTTTTCAACTACACAATTATTTTTCCAAGTGTATTTAGCTCGACTCATTTATATTAATCTAACTATAAAGAAAAACAAAATTTTCCTATGAGTTATCGTAGGCCAACTATGTAAATGTAACCTATTAAGTATAAATCAACTTAGATTAAAGGATGAAATTTGGGGGTAATAAACTAGATTATTGCGACAACCGTTTTAGAAAAGTAAATGGAATGGATGTAATGTTACTTTTCTAGTTGACCAAAGAATGTGGACCCTTGATGGAGATTTTATAGTTAGATTGAAATGTGCTTGAGAAATGTTGTCCCTTTATTAGTCTAATTCCTTGAAACATATGTTTTGTTAGGGGCCAAGTCCCCAAGTATGGGTCAAACTCATGGTTATAAATTCATCCTTTAAGTCTAAGACTTGATGATGTGCACTTTAAAATTCTACTCTATTATTTGCCTAGATGATCTTCTTCTTTACTCTTTCTTGATGAACAAAGGTTGATGATATTTCAAACTACCTAGGAAAGGTTAATGTTAAGTTGCAAGATATGTTCTCTTGGGTCAACCCTTAGAAATATGCAAGAAATCTCAAAGGTAGTAGGCAAGGGCCCTATAATGATGCAGGCAATTTATTATTTCTTTTAGTGCACCAAATCTAGATAGTTTGCTATTAATTTCTTCTTTAATGCTCTAAGATGAGAGATAAAAGATGTGAAATGAATGCATGCAAATATCTTTAAATTCTAGAACATAACATTGAATTTCACCAAAACATTTAGTTATGTGACTTAGTGTAAGAAAATAAAAGAGGCTAGTCAACCAAAATTTGAAATTAAATTTTAGAAAGATAAAAGTCAAGTTCGTGACTACTAAATCAACCACATGATTGTAAAACTAGCTTTACATGATTAAATGATAATATGCAAATGGCTAACAACGATATTATGATAGATGTAATAAATGTATCCAATATGTACATATAAAAATGAGATAAAAATTAAAGATATGAAATATCATTTATAAATATATACATGAATCAAAACTTTTCTTCAAAATAAAGTTAAACAGCTAAAAGATATATATATAGAAATCACAAGAACACTTTATTCCTTTTCATTCTTCTGTATTTTTAATTTTTAATTCTATCTTGATGGTGAAAGATAAAGAGCATTCTTAGAAAAAAAATCCAATTTAGTGATAAGGAGGAAAGGAAAATACCATCACCATGATTTTGGTGTATTTTTGTTAAGTCACAGACAATGCATGTGCAGTACCTGTCATAATCCATACCAATACCATCACTTTATTAAAAGTAGCTGGATAAACGACAATAATCCTTGTGGGGGTCCTCCTTTGGTATTGACTGCAACTTTGGCTGTTCTTTATAGTCTGTAATTCTCTGGTTATGAACTGTGGTAATCGTTTGTTGCTGCCCAGGAGGTTTTCCTTGTCGGTTATATTCTGAAACAGTGTACTCTTAAAGTTGAAAGGAAAAAAAGTAGGTGGATAAAGCTCTGAATAGGAATACTGTCTGCCCATAAATGATCTGATAACTGTTGTTCACAGGGTATTCTGGATAGAGCCAACCCACTTCATTATTGATGAGACACTGGTCAGCGACTGATAGAGATGCTCTGACTGGTGTAGAAAAGAATAAAAGTTTTTGTTTTTTAATTTTTTGAGAATGAGATTTAGTTTTAAGTCATGTGAATAATTTGATTTATTTTTTTAGTTAGAATAAAAGATTGAAGATATTCATTCTCTTAAATTTGGAGGCGAAATTATTGTAGAAAATGACGTTGTAGATTCATTGACAAAAGTTAAGATATAAAAAATAATATGAATACTGATAAATTTTCTTGGTATAGGAAATCAATGGATATGGTTGTTCTAAGTAATTGACACTTTAAGAGCATGTCCCTTATAGAAAGTATCCCATCGTGATTATTGAAAATGGAAAATATACAACACTTATCCAACAAAATTCACCCTTTCTTATATATCACTCCTCTGTATCTCATTGTGACTATTTGAAAATAAAAAATATACAACACTTATCCAATAAAATTCACACTTTCTTATATATCATTCTTCCAAAAGATTTGATCCTTAGTGGATTGTGTAATCAAATAACATACCATCATCATTATCAATTATAATAAACCAATTGAACTACAATCTTTTTAATTGAATATAATGATTTAACATAATAAATTTACTGAAAACAAATAACACGTAATATTTTTCTATAAAACTAATTTATTTAAAAAATAATGTATAATAATTATTAAGATTTTTATAATATTGATATGAAATTTTAAAAAATAGAGTATTAAAGTATTTTAATGGATAAGAGAAGTGTAAGTACCATGTCTTTTTATCAAGATTGATTGATACTTGTTTGCAAGTGGGAGTTATCAATAAAAAATATAAAAGGTATTTGTAGAGATGAAAATCAAATATTTTGATTTAACTAGTATCTAGGAGCATTTACATGGTAATTATATAATTAAATGTAGGAAATGTCAAAAAATTAATAAAATGGTATTTTTTGCATTTGAGAAAATTATGGTTTAGGAGATCTTTGGGGTGACATTGGTTCTTAAGACTTTCATAGTATGATATTGAAGCAATTTAAACTAGGTCTTTTTGAGAATTTTTCAACACATCCAACTAGTTCAATTTTCATCCAGTTGGCTAGGAGTTATGAACATGCCAACTTTAGGTTCCAAAATTAAACTGTAATCCCCACAATAAATTTTAATATTGTAGTTAATTTTCTCTCATCCAACTATCCATTTCAAATTTGAAGGAGGAAACATGTACATGATGACTCTTGAGTTTTTATTGGGATTCATAGTTTACTATTTTTAATATGTTTTCTAGTTTGGATTTATAAATCTATAAATGAAAAAAATTGAGGCAATGTAATGAAGTAGAAGGCATGCATCTCTTCCATAGAGGCAAATTTATAAACTCTCAATTTAAAATTATCTTATTTAGCTTTAGTAATTGTCAATTTACATTCTAATTATATTGTTGATTGAAGGTTATAATACATTTAATTTTCTATTTAGCAATCACCTCAACAACTTTATTTATTAAGCAATATATATACCATTTTTTATCACTTGACACACTTATTAAATTTAAACTTGTATGTTGTATTAGAATACAACCCCTTTCACATTTTAATGCAAGAGCATCTAGAGTGTAAGAGTATTCTTGCACCAATAAAAATAATTCCTTAAAAAATTATTTGTTTTGTAGGCATTCTACTAGGTTTTTAGGTATATTGGAGTTTTATAAGTCAAGTTTGAGGCACTTCATATCACCAAATAATGTTAAATTCAATAGTTCAAGAGTTCATAAATATAATTGCAAGCTTAGACATGTCACCAAGAGCACCATAAGTCACCACATATACATATCATTGGTTGTGGCTAGAACCATGGAATATATCATGTACATCTAAAATGTTCCATTTGATTTCCATGCGTTATTTATCATTGTATTTGTATTAATTTTTAAAATAAGTTAATTAATATCTATACCGAATCATTTACAACAATACATTGTTAGATCAATGCACCGAGTATTTCAAACTTTCACAAATTCTCAATGTTACCTACCTCACTATGGCTCCTAAAATGGGTTATGTATAGAACCACATTAAATTTATATGCTCATAGCTCATTGGGAATAATAATACATGTTACTAGTGAATTGACATGCTATGCAAGGGTGGTACACCAACTCTGAAGGAGAATCATTGGGGAACATTTAATTTTTGGGCCAATAATCCTTATCATGTTAATTTATGAGCATTGATCATGAAAATAACCAATACAAGTTACATTCTATATTGCTTTTAGATGGAGGAGTATGATATAATTTAAGGATATAGATAAAACATGATATAGAGAGAAAAAAGTGAATAGAAGAATAAATAAGAGTAGGAATAAAAGATTGAAGATAGAAGTAAGAGAATAAATAAGAAATACATTGAGTGAGATTATATGATCTAGTTTTAATTCATGGTTGATGTTCATAAATTGTAATACAAATCTTGTCCAAAGATAGATGAATAAAGTCTTGTTGTTCTTCCTATGTTTCTACTAAATTAAACTTGAGGTTTGATATTAAATTTTTCTATATTAGTTGGAAGGCTAGATGATCCCTAATTCAACCCTCTAAAATTGTTTGCTTTAAATTTGAGAACCTTTCCATTTTTTCTCCTTGTCTTTCTATCACCTTGGACACTAGCATGTCATGTCCCGATCACCTAGACAAGGTTACATGATAAATTCCTCACATTTAAGTTTACCTATTCTTGCCTAAACTCTTTTTTTTTTTTTCTCACTATCACATCTAAACCTAATCTACCTCTCCAATAGTAAAAGTGGTCATATTTAACCTAATAATAAGGGATTTAATTGAAAATAAAATCATGAGTAATTAGGGCATCCAAGAGAACACATAGAAAACACCCACAGACAAGAAAAAATAATCACATAGTAGAGGCACCCCTATTGTTGGACATCTATTAGTATAGTTACAAACTACCTCAAGCCTAAAATATTACACAAAGTTCAAACATTTTAATACATCATGAATTTAATCGAATTGAGGATTTATCCAAGGGAAATCCCAAATGTACCAAAAGCACCAACTTGTTCTAAAATCATTGGTCCCCCTGGGCTATTGGTTTTCGACTGGTCTTGTCTCGATTTTTTTCAGTTGTCAATTTTTTTGTTTTTAGTCTCCTTTTCATCTATTTTCTTATTGTCTCACCTCTTGTGAGACCCCTTTATTATGTCTTAATGGCTATTTTATATTGGGTTTGGGCTCTTCCCAATTTATCTTAATCAAAACCATAGAGGATGTTGTTAAAGGTTGTAGAATTTGTGATTAGAAGTTACAAAGGGAATTATTAGAGGTTACAGAACTTATTGTTTGAAGTTAAATAAAGGAAATAATCATAACTATACAACACACCGACATACCAACTAGATTCCAATGTGATTGTATATAGAGCTAGTACACATAACAAATAATATTGAAATCATATTGATAACAACCTACCCATTAGGACATTAACACCTATATTCCCCTAGTTGATGACGTAGACACACAATAAAAAGACCAACATTGAGTCTAATAGTATCATCTCTCTGAGATAATCTCCTTCATTTACTTGCATCTTCTTTATCTATCAAAAAATGCAAGCTTCTTTTACCCTATTTCTCTTTTTATATTTCTATTCATATATATCAATCTTATCCTCTATTATTTGTTTTTTAGATTTATATTAATATGAAATATGTTGTATTGTTCTAATATGCTTTTAGTTTTAGATTATAAATAGTAAAAACACCTTAGTAAATTAACATAAATTGAAGGGCTATGTACTTTCACATTTCATTTTGGTGAATTTGACATTCTTACACAAGTTTAGGATTCCTCTTTTCAAACATAAAAAAAAAACTTTTATTACTACTTTGTTTACTATAAATCTAGACTTATGGTTGAAGTTTACTTAGCACTCTGAGCACATCTTTATTTAGTATATTATTTAAACCTTTTTTTTTCCTCATGCTATTTTTCCTTGGAATAAAAAGTAAACACTATAAACCAACGTTTTCAACATTAGTCCAATCAAACCAACATCTCTCCTTCTTGTATACAACCCCTATTTATGTCTTAGGGTTTATTTCATCCTCATGATCACCTATATATTTATGGAATGGATCTAGGATAAACACATATTCTAACATGACTCACAAATAAATCCATCACGTAGAAGATGTTAGAAATTTCTATTACCTTAATAGTGATCAAATTTTTAATCATGATGCCTATTTTGAGAAAAAATAACCATAAAAGTATCAAGATGTTACCCAAATGAATAAAATTCTCTGTGATGATGTTGAAAATATTGAGTATGGGATAAAATCCTTCTCCCTTGTAGATACCCTTCACAATCACCTTGTTAAACTACCACTTATGGGATGGGAATCCTATAGGGAATTATAGGGTAGATAGTGAATATATATTCTCCTCCTTAGTCTTATGCCTCTTTTACTAACTTCTTCATTCTCTCTTTTCTTCCACTATCCACCCCACTATCCATCCTACTTCCCATTCTACACCTACTTTACCTCTTCCCAACATATTTCTCTTCCTTTTCTCAATGCTTCCATACCCATTTACTCTCACCCCTTCTACCCCACCTTATCATAACCATCCCTTATGTTTTTACAACAATCATTTCATTATTCTTATCCATTACCTTATACCCCTTCCCTAAACATCATTTTTTATTAAAAATGATTCTATTAAGAATAGTAAAAATAATATATAAAGAACAGTGTTTAGAACCAAAATAAAAACCATGCCAACTTATGAAAGTTTGAAATAAAAAATTCCAAGGATGTATGCAGATTACAATTTTTTTGCAACAATAGATAACACACATGATCTTTTGTAATAATATTACCAACTTTAAGAGTAAATCCTTTATGACATTTTTTAAGATTTCCAATAGAGATTGAATGTTAATTACTTGAGTCTTGAAATCTACTTTGCTTTTTAGTATCTCTTAGAGTCTTAATAAGAGCTAATAGTTACAAAATAATACTGGATAAATACCATCCACATGTAGGATATTAAAATTCATTAATGAAAGGATTTTGAAAGCTTATTTTGTGAGCAATGTAACCCTAAAATAGTATAGTTTTATATATATATTATTAAATATAGGAGGAAGTGAAGTCAAAATTGTGTGCCAAATATTTTATACATAGTTACAAGTCCAAAGTGCATGCGTAATAGTCCCTAATTTTTCACATAATAAACATTTGGTAGCTTGAGTAGTAAGAAAAGTAAGGCACTCTCCCATATCAATTTTGTAGTGTACAATCTTCCAAGCTAAAAATTGTTTTTTAGCTTCTACCTTTGATTTATAAATGACAAGTTTCAAGTTGAACCACCTAGAATAAAACTAATTCACTCTAGATTTCATATTAAGCTTTAGTTGAATTTGAATTAGAAGGAGAAGTCATACATAGATTAACTTGAGGTGATTCATTTTTAATATTATAGTCTAGAAACTACCTCTAATCTTTAAAAGAATTGCATGGTATGGGAGTATAAAGTTTTAATTGTAGAGCTAGAGGAATTGAATCTTGAGCTTTATGAATGCCAATAACAAGAGTGTTGGGTAGTTTAAAATCATGTTTAATTTATATGTCAATTTTTTAGGTTAATGCTAATAAATTCTAAATATTTTTAAATTTTATGATGTCTCTTTTAAATGAGATATTTCTACACAAATAAGTATTAATATCTTGAGGTTGTTCACATATACATATCAATCTATTACACCAGGTATAGGTGATTATCATTACGTGTATCACATCCTTTTTCTCAAATTTATTTGCCCACTTCCATTCCTTTCATCCATCACATAAATCTTCCCTTCATGTCCTCCATCACTTGGGATCTATAAAATCCAAGTTCTACGACATTCTTACTTCTTACTAGAAATATATTATAGTCAAACACCATCATAACCCTCTATCACATGACATTATTTTTTATGTACCTCCTCCTAGTTTTGTAATCCCTTGATTTTAAATGTAAAATGTAAAAGGGAATACCAAGATCAAATTTTGTCATTCAAAACTACTAGTTTAGATTCTTAGATGATCACTTGTTGAATAAATCTTCTTATAAATGTTAAAGGATTGTATGCTTGAATAATTTTATTCTTTTCTACATAGTTTTATTTGTTTAGACCCAAAATGAGCTAATGCATTTGCACAACACTTTTAAGTAAAATTTTTCTTGAAGGTTACCTTCTCAAATCTTGTACAATGTAATCAAGGATCCATTGAGCATGTTAATGCATTTCCACACATTTCTATACCTTATTATAAAATTGCATTATTATATTATTGATGATGAGATACATCTCTTCATTGATAAATTACCATGATAAATAAAAATAAAGTCATGTAAAATTTCTACGACTTTTTTTCTATTTTGTGTTCTAGCTTGAGGGATTATAAACTCAACATTATAGACACATGTTTTGAGTTTTAATCTCTCTTTTTATTCTTTATAACCTCATTATTCATCTACCTCATATCCCTCCAAAATTTTCAAATTTTTTATTTTAATAAAATTAATATATCCCTACTCTCTCCAAACCTAATAATAAGCCAAACATTAACCTCATTGATCATTCTCACACCTTTATTGAAATTGTATCTTTCAATCCTTAATCCTTGCATAATTTCACATGCCTTGACAACCCTCAATATATCACTCTAAAATAGCTTCTTGAAGCTAATATGATGACACTTTTATCAAACCTTTATATGTTAATATCTATTTCTCTTCCACGTGGTTATGATGTTAATACCTTTTGTGGTTACCATCATGTCAATGGACATGATACATAAAAAATCATGCACATTCAACACAATATCTAAGACTTGACTAATAGAAATTCTATACGTGTTGAGGATCTTGATGATAATAAAAAGAAATCCAAAGTTCCTCTCAACCAAAGTCTACACATCAATACTAACTAGCCTTTCCTCAACATAAGAAATGCAATCACATTGACCCCATTGTTGAGGAACTTGAGAACTTTCCCTCTACTAGTGTTTTTCTTCATTAATTATTTTGAAGCCCTTAAAAGCTCACATTTCTTCTTCTCCCATATCCTCATCTGTTACATTCTCTCTCATTGACATTCCCACCAATGAATATTAGGGACCTCTATATATATTCTCTATTGTTTCCCATAAACCTACCCAAGGTGTTTTGGTTTACCCTAGTTCGTAGTTTAAAATTTACACTAAGAAATATCTTTACCAAAACCTATGGGAAAAATCTATATAGGCTCACCTACAATTATCTTTAAAATATGCTCATAGGCTCTTTTAAGATACATTGGACTTTACTATTATTCCTACATATATCAACAAAAATGAAGAGCACACACTATTACACATTATCACTAATTCCAATCATTTTCACCTTCTCTTTGCTCATCCTTAGAATTTTTACTTCTAATCCACCCATTCCTCCCACAACAATATGAAAAATTTATACATCGGAGAAGCGTAGTCACTATACATCACATCCCATTTTTATTGTTTATTAAGAAAAAAATTAATTAATGATCATTTGATTGATTTAGGTGCATGTAGTTAAAATTTAAGAAAAAGCACTAAAAATAATGGTATTATATTTGCATTAAATTATAGTACTTTAATAATTTGTTATCTCCATGGAATGAATTTGATATAAATTGATAATTAAATTGAACACATGATAATTATAAATGTTTTTTGTTGTGAAATAATGAAGGTTTCTCGATTACATGTAATTGATATTTTAATTATTTTAT
Organism: Sequoiadendron giganteum; assembly: GCA_007115665.2. NCBI lineage: Eukaryota > Viridiplantae > Streptophyta > Pinopsida > Cupressales > Cupressaceae > Sequoiadendron > Sequoiadendron giganteum. The sequence continues at coordinate 171,750,632 of CM021107.1, read as the reverse complement.
GAATATGATTTTTCAATAATGACCTAGACTTACTATCATTTGTTGACATGAGGTGAATATAGGATATATTTTTTTCCTCTCTTGCACATCAAGGGATAATATCATACAAGAGAGAAAGATATATGGTGACATTAATGTGGTCAAACCATGATAATCTAAAAATACACACACACTTGCATGAGTTTGACTATGATCTATAAATAAATTCTAAACATATCATTGGTCTTCCTAAAAGTTATTTTAAGTTGGTATTTTCTTTTGAATGTATTTGAAATGTTTCGTCTAAGTATTATATTTAAGCACATGTTTGGTTTGAGTTTTATATGTCATTTCCTAGATCTAAAGTTTCCAAGTAAAACATTTATATTAAATGATTAGCATTTAAAATATATTTAAACATTATTTCATATGTAATGTATTTACAAGTTTCTTCTATTTAATGATACCTTACTATAGTAATTGACACTAGAAAATCATCTCCTATGAGAAATATAAGATCGGTAATGTTTCTAGTATACAAGTGGCTTATAGATGTATCATTTTTTAAAGGCTTTACTTTGTTGTCAAAGTCCTCCCCAAAACATGGATATAATTTACTACTAAATATGGATGACTTTACACATAAGCTAGATATCAATCTAATCAATTGAGACAACCTAAGTGATATAAGTCCCAATAACATTAACTTTGTTCAAACACATAGAAGCCTTTACATATTTATAAAACACATACTCAAATTAGTGAATTATTTATGGAAATTATAGTAGAAAGAGTACCTACGCTCCTTGATTTTAGTCATAGCCATCAAGAGAGGCTTTCGCTTTGTTCTTATCAACCATTGCACCAAAATAGATACATAATATGCACATTCAAGAATGCATCTAATACATATACTCTTAAAACAACAAGTGTTTACCAAACAATAAAAAAAATTGAGGAGATTTTTTTTTCCAATGTAAGAAAATCATCAATTTTAACTAGAGAAATCTAAGCCACTAGTGTCAACTGAGGAGAAGAAAATCATAATCTAATAAAAAATCTACACATTAAAATTGATAGTTGAACACGTTCAAATAGTCATAAAAACACATAATATTTAAGAAGTAACCAAAAGATAAATACTCTTTCTTCACATCTTTCTTTTACCCTCTTGAAGATGATGTGTGTAATTTTTCGATTATATTTATCTATTTAATCTTGAAAATTATGTGTGTCATTTTACAATTAAATTTATCTATTTCATCTTGAAGATGATTATCATTTTTCGATTAAATTTTGAACATTTTTACCTTTCAAATAATGTTTATTCTTTTATAAACCTTGATCATACACAAAATTAAATTCATCAAGATACGTTTCATCTATCTCTATAACACCTTTTCACACGTAAACTTACAAAACTCATCTACAACATTTAAAAAAAATAAAAAATTATTTAGACAAATACAGATTGATATTTCATCCATTTAATATATATTTTTATCTATTAGACACAAACCATAAGAATTGCCTAAGAAAGGGTCCCTAATTCTCCTTGGGAAGGGAACATAAGCATTATATTTTAGTCGCAGCGAAGTAATTAGAGTGGCGTGGGTCCATAGGTGGCACCTTTCTAAAGATTTTGATTGTTTTGGATTTGTTCAACATTTGATCTGCTGTCCACCTTAAAGAGCTCAACCAGTACTGACATACTAATTTAATGCCATTTGTCTAGTGAATAGAATGATAAGTAATGTTAATCAGGATACCTAAATTTGAAGGTTATAACAAGATATCAGTTTGGAATGAGTTAACGAAAAGTGGCAAGGGGCATGGTGGGGTGACAATCTTGGTTAGGAAAGAATGTGAAAGAATCATAAAAATAGAAAAAAAAGACCCAAATAATGAATACATATGGGTGAAAATGATAGATGGGGGAGTCTACAATTTGGATTGCAGCATGTTATTTTGCTCCCTATGGCTCTAAAATATACAAGAAAAGGAGCCTAGGCAGAGAAGACCCTTATGAAGCGCTAAAAATAGACATAACAAAGTATTCTGCCACAGGAAAGATTATTTTACTTGGGGAATTTAATGCAAGAACAAAAAATAACCAAGATTTATGTTTTAGTAAGGAAGAGGGGCAAAATAGTAATCCATTGTGGTTAGAGGAAGAAGAAAATCAGAAGTGGAAAAGGGTATCTCAAGACTCAAAAGGTGGTGTTTCATCTTTCGGTACAAATTTGTTGGGGTTTTGCTGCCTTCATGATCTAATCATATATAACGGCATAAATAATTTGCTAAGGTTAGGGACCTTCACATGTCATACTTATAATGGGCAGAGCATGGTGGACTATGTCATTGGTTCACAAAGTATTATGCCAAGGATAATTGAGGTGGGAATAGGGTGTTGCCCAATAGAATTGAAATCTAATCATAGCCCTATTTACATAAAACTTGGAATGGAAAAAAATGTTCAACAAAGAACTAGTCCACAACCATGCAAAAGAAGGGACCTTCGAGATAAAATTCTCCTAACCTGCGAGAATCAAGACATATTTAGAAAAATGCTTGAAAAACAGTTAAAGGAAATAAAAAACACTAGCAGCCCCAACAGAAACCAAAACATTATAGACAGTAGGAAATTGCTGGTAATCATACACAAAGCTCTCACAACTTGCAAAAGAGCTAAGGGTAGAAGAGATACCAAAAACAATTTTCCAACAAATCCATGGTATGACGAAGAGTGTAAGGCAGCCAAAAAGGGTTTGAAAATTTCTGGAAATGAACATGCAAATAAAAAACTATATGAGAGACTAGTAAGAGAAAAAAAAGAGGAATTCATGATAATAAGGAGAGAACTAATTTCTATTGGAAGGCACAACCCGAAGGTTTTTTGGAGAGAATTGCAACAGGCTAGAGGTACCAATGAGAATAACATCATGAACATTCAATGGTTAGAATACACAAAAATATTGTATGAAAGAAACCAAGATAAAACCTTACCTTCGAAAATTAACACTAATGATAAAATTTTCACCACAAAGGATATCAAGGTTGGTATTAAAGCTTTGGTGGTAGGGAAGGCTTAGGACATCGATGGGTTACAGGCTGAAAATTTGAAATGGGGTTTAGAGCTCTTGACACCACATATCAAGAAGATTTACAATAGGGTCATTCAACATGGTTTTCCAACAAATTGGACGACGAGTGTTGTTATCCCTCTCCACAAGAGTGGTGATGTCAACTACCCATCAAAATACCGCACCATAATGATTAATTCTCTTTTTGGGAAGCTCTTTGGGAGCATGGTGGAACGCGAAATCAGCTATTGGGCTAAGAAGGAAGGCAAAAGGGCGAAAGAGCAAGCAAGTTTCAGACCAAAGCATTCTACAATTGACCATTGCATCACTCTTAGACACATGGTTGAGAAATTTTGGGATAAACAAGGTAATGATGTTTTTTGTTGTTTTGTTGACTTCAAAAAGGATTTTGACATAGTCCCTAGAAGCAAGCTTTGGGACAAAATGGAACAACTTGGAGTTCCAGTAAAGTATAGGGTTGTTGTCCATAGACTTTATGATCAGGTCCAAGCTAAAATCAGAACAAAGGAGGGTCCTTCAGAGTGCTTTGGAAGCGACATTGGGGTTAAGCAAGGCTTCCCTTTGTCTTCCACTTTGTTTGGGCTATACATAGACAAGTTAGAGGAATGGTTAGACAAGCGGGGAGGAAATGGTGTGTTATTGGCCACTTATGTAGTCAAGTTGTTGCTTTATGCAGATGACCTTACCTTAATGGAAAATTCTAAAAATAGTTTTCAAGAACATCTAAAATCTCTAGAGCTATTTTACAAGGATGTAGGGATGCAAGTGAACATCAACAAAACCAAGGTCATGATATTTATGTTGAAAAGAGCTAAGAAATAATTAAATTTTGAGTTTGAGGGAAACCCCTTGAAGGTGGTAAATGAATACAAGTATTTGGATCTCGATTTTTGCAACACTCTTAGTTGGGAGACCTATAGGGAAAAAATAATTAAAGGAGGTTGGAAAGCTCTCTACTTGCTACAAAACAAATGTAGATCAATTGAGCTATGGGATTGGAAAACAAAGAAGAAATTATTTGGGCTTCTTGTTACACCCGTGGTCTTATATGGCTGTGAAGTTTGGGGCTGCAACACATCAACATTAAAATGGAGGCAGATAGAAAGATTACAAAAGCACCTAATCACAAGCAATTTAAAGATAAAAATTATAGTTCCATATGAGATTGTTTTAGCTGAGGAAAGAGCTTTTCCAATGGAAATGGCAACGTTAATTCATTTATTATGCTATTTGAAGAGAATTGAGAATATGGAGGAGCACCGATGGACCAAAATTGTGGCAAAAGAAAACTTAACTAGAAGGAAGAACACGTGGATGGAGAAATGTCAAGTGGATGGGAAAATGGGGGATAAGCATGCAAGAGTGTCCAAACACAAATGTAGAAATTAAAAGGTATGTAAAAGAGAAGGTCAAGCATATCATGTGGTCAAAACAACTTGGTTGAAAAAGAGAACACCATGTTTTGCATTTTAACCCCAATCAAGTGATCATAGACAAAAATATTATGTGGGTGCAGATATAAAGTGGAAGGCTAAAATGTTGATAGCCCAGTTAAGAACTAGTTCCCACCATTTGAGGTGTGAAACAGGAAGATGGAGAATACCCAAGGAGGCATGGGCAAATAGAATTTGTTGTTTATGCTCTTCGGGTTTAGTAGAAACTGAGTGGTACTATGTCATGCAATGTAAGGCTTACAAGGACATCAGGTGCAATTACTCAGATCTATTTAAAGTCAAATCGTTAGAGGCCTTGTTTGAAGAGGAGAAGATTGTTGAAACAACAAGTTACCTGATCAAAATACATAGTAGAAGAAATAAAATCAGCAAAGAGTTAGAGGGCTACAATGAGTAGTTGGTGGGGTCAGCGACAACTCTATTTGTTGCAAGAAGCGATTTTTTTCTATTTCCTGGGTCCCATAGACTGGCTGGTCTTGTGGATGTAATTAAAAGCATTCATTCATTCATTCAATCATTCTAGAAAAGAGAGACCGATTTGGTACTAACATGTTACAAGTGCCTTTCTTGTCTTGTCCCACACCCACCCAACCTTAAGAGTTATACATATATGAATGGAAAATTTGTAACTTGATATATATAGTGTGTGAATTGCTAGGTCTCAATTCATTTTTAAGATAAATCCTTGTAAGCTTATGAATGGAAAATTTGTATCTGGATATAAATGTGACTCATCCTTAGAACTATTGAATTTTTTTTTTTATATCGAGATGTTTTGTACTTTATTTTGTTTTAAATGTGCATTAAAATATATTTTTAATTCTTTTCAAAGTTTCTCTATTGATATTTACGAAAGTGGTATTGTTGGAGGATATTTTTGTAGCTAAATCGTATCAAATGTGTAATGGGTATTTGAGATAGTAGTGTGGTTTTTAAGAAAAGGGTCATGAAACTCTATGTTTACTTGATTTATAACTTTCAAATATACATTTATTCAAAAAGATCTAAAATGTGTAGGTATAATTTACTTATAGAAATATAATACAAGACAAATCAAAGCATGACAAATCAACCCCATTAAAGAAGGTAAATAAATTCTTCAATTTACGTAATTATTTGTTATATAATTGGCTCAACTCATTTGTGTTAGCTTCTAGGATGTGGTCAATAGTAGTAATTTTATTTCCTTGTATTAACATACATTTAGGAGAGGAAAATACCACTTTAGGGTTCCTTTTTATTCCTCTTCAGTTGGTGAACCCGATCTCTTGAACCACTTCATTCTCCTAGGGTTTTGTTTTACTTTTAGATATAACCAATTTATTTTTTATTTGAATATTACGTTGATTGCATTGTTTTATATTTGTTCTATCCTTTGATTGAATGTCAAGGTCTCAACCGACTTTCCACTTTCCACTAATTTGAAGCCCTAAGCTAAATGCTACATTGGCTTCGTATCAAATTAAGGAAATAATTGTTGAGGATTTGAAAACTACTTCTTACCCCAATGGAGAAGATTCTTTTGATCATGATACTCATGTGGAACACATGGATTAGCAATGAATTACTCTCACTAGACAAATGTGTAGAGTGGATCTTGTTAAATTGGATATTAATGTCAAACCATTGTATTTAGTGTATCTATTTTATAACTTTTTAATGACCAAACCATATGGAATTGAAGTACTATAAGGTGTAGAAAAAAGAATAAGATCATTAAGTTCTCTTAACATTGTGTTTCTTTCCCCACCAATCCAAGCATATTCTTCTATTGTGCACCCTCATACCTCTTCTACCTCATCGACCATACGACATGTTTACATCACTTGAATCTATTTTCTATTGGCCCTCAATTTCTCTAATCCCCTTATTATTTGTACCTCTCACATCCCACCTAACATTTTTATTCCCACCCACACCTCCCATGTGATCACTCTATCTTTCTGCATAATACACTCAACCAATATACAATCAACCTAGCATCTCCCATGTGATCACTCTATCTTTCTCCACAATACCCTTAACCAATATACAATCAACCTAGCATCCCCCATGTTGTTACATCCACTCTTATTCCCATAATTACCTTGATGCCCATCCTTCCAATCATTGATAATATCATCAAAATAATTGATGAGATGAAAACAAAAGCTAACACATTACATTACCTCCTTGTAATAAGGATAGTTCAATTGAAATTAAGCAAAACCCACTTTCTTATAAGATTATTTCTTGTCAATTTATAATGGGATTTGTGACCCCTCATGTGAAATGTACAATGATAAAGGGGATACTATGATCTCATTTGTGATCATATAATGCTACTTGATTGGATTATGTTTATAATGATTTTCTTTTCCTAATCTCCTTCCATGAACCTTGAAGGATAGTACACTTAAATGAGCATGTTCTTTATCTCATGGTCCTATTTATTCTTGTATCAAGTTTTCCAATGCATTTTTTCATCACTTTAATATTAATATTGGTCTCAAATCACCATTTATAATTTAGGGGAGGGTAAATAAGGATAAAATGAGAAAGTAAATTATTATTTCATTCAATTTCAATCCTTATTGACTAAAATCTAATATCAAATCTGAACTCCAAAGGTTATTTATTAAGAGCTTATTGTCCACTATTCAATATAACATATATTTATATAGTTATACTTCATTCATGACTCTATATACGAATGCGAGAAACATTGAATTGAAACTCCTAGAGGCTAAGAAAACCAATTCCACTACTCTTTTGAATTACATAATTATTTGTCTTTTACTTAGCTCAACTCATTTATATTCATCTAAGTGTAAAGGAAAATAAGCATTTCCTAAGGGTTATCTTATGCCAACTCTGCAAATGTAACCTATTAAGTATAAGTCAACTGAGATTAAATGATGAGAGTTTGGATTGATGAATTAGATTATTCCAACACCTGTTATAGTAACATAAATGTAGTGGATAATGTTACTTATCTAGTTGATTGAAGAATGTAGACCCTTGATAGGGGTTTAGTAATTAAACTAGGACATGTGCTTGAGAGATTTTATCTATCTATTAGTGCAATGCCTTGGTACCTATGCTCTATTAGGGTCAAGTCCATAGGTTTGGGTCAAGCTCATGGTTACATATTTATTCTTTGAGTCTAGAGTAGACCTTGTGCAATATAACATTCTACATTGTTTTCTTAAATGATCTTCTTCTTCTTTGCTCTTGTTGATAAATGGGGTTGATGATATTTTGAAATACCTAGAAAGGGAACTGATGTTTTGTTACAAGGAGACATGTTCTCCTAGGTTGATCCTTATACATATGCAAAAAAAACTCAAAGATAGTAGGTAGGGGCCTATAATGATGTAGGAAAACTTATTACTTTGTTTAGTGCACCAAATTAGATGTTTTTTATTGATTTAACCTTCAATACTTTAGGATGATAGATGAAAGATGTGAAATGAATTCAATTCAATATATTTAAAGACTAGCACATAGCATCAAATTTCATGAAAACATATACTTAGTTGACTTAGGGCAAGAAAATAAAAGGGGCCAATTGATCAAAAATTTAAATTAAATTTTAAAAAGATAAGGGTCAAGTTTGTGACCAAAGGATTGACCGCACAATTGAAAAAGGATCCTACATGGTTAAATAGTTAGATCAATGTGACTAACTATGTAAAAATGAGTAAAGTTAGAAGAATACATCCGATATACATAAAATTATGACATACATGAATAAAACCTTTCTTCAAAATAAATATGAAATTAAATAAAAATTGAAAATTGTAAGAACACTTTAAGGTTCCTTTTTTTTTTATCAATGAAAGTGGTTGTGAAGGGCCACACTCTTTGGAGGCCATAAATGGGGGACCTCCTCCCCGACATGAACACAATTGAATAATCCAATCCTACGAGCACGGTAGCCCAACAAGGGCCCAAAGCCCACAAGCACACCGACCCAACAAGGGATTGGACCTCAGACATGAACACTCGACACATGGCATGAACACCATCAACAACTTCAACACTGCGGGTCAAGCTTGCAAGCACATTGGATCAGTGAAGGCATAGTGCTTGCGATCACAATGACCCAACAAAAGTTTGAAATTTGGTGATCACAACAACAACACCACCACTTAACCATTGCAATATAGAATGAAACGCCACCACTTAACCATTGCAATATAGAATGAACCCCACTTTTAAGGTTCTTTTTATTCCTCTTATATGTTTTTAATTCTATCTTGATGGTGAAAGATAAATAACATTCTTAGAAAAAAAATCCAATTTAGTGATCAAGGAAGAAAGTCATCACCATGAATTTCGTGTATTTTTATTATGTCAAGACAATGCATGTGCAGTACCATGTCTTAATCTATACCAATACCATCACTTTATTAACAGTAGCTGGATAAACGACAATAATCCTTGTGGGTGTCCTCCTTTGGTATTGACTGCAACTTTGGCTGTTCTTTATAGTCTGTAATTCTCTGGTTATGAACTGTGGTAATCGTTTGTTGCTGCCCAGGAGGTTTTCCTTGTCGTTTATATTCTGAAACAGTGTACTCTTAAAGTTGAAAGGAAAAAAAGTAGGTGGATAAAGCTCTGAATAGGAATACTGTCTGCCCATAAATGATCTGTTAATTGTTACTTTCTTTGTCAATTATGTTCTGTAACAGGGTATTCTGAATAAATCCTGATTATGTTGCCAACCCACTTCATTACTGGTGGGACACTGCTTAACGATTGATAGGGATGGACTGCCTGGTGGAAAAGACAATGAAAAAAGCCAAAATAATGGTGGCATTTTCGTTTGACAGAAATATGATGTTTCAGTACATACGTTAAGATTGACAAAAGACATACTGGAGGATACGAGGAATGAAGTATAAGGACGCAATAAAGGAGTATACGAGTAATATGTGATTGAAAAATCAAAGCCGTTGTTTAGAATAATTGAATCCATTTATCATTTGGTTAATGATTTCTTTTTGAGAAGTTTTATAATAATTTTGGGTTGTTTTTTAATTACGTTGAAAGTGTTTTAGTGAAAGTAACAAAGAATATTCTGTAAACTTTTTGATTACAAAGAATATTTCCCTCAAAATTGATTACATAATTAATTATAAAAAAAATATTATATTGTTTTTAACATTGAATATTTTTTGTACAAAATTATCTTTATTTTAAAAAGAATAAATGAAATCATTTAATATTTCTTTGTAGAATTAATATTATTTAAAATTCTTATATATATATTTTTAAATTACTTAAGAATTAATTATTTAAGAGTTGTTTTTTTTAGTTTTGATACATTGTAAACTAAAAAAAGATTTAATTGCATTTTATAACATGTAATCTTTATTTAATAATGTTAATGAAGATGTAACCATTTTTTCTCAAAAGACACCTCAATAATGATAACTTTCAACGTTTTTTACATATATTATTAGTTGATATATGTATGCTAGTTTATCTGCATTGAGAGTATTAGTTTAAGTTGTATGAATAATCTGATTTATTTTTTTAATTTGGGATATTCATTCTCTCTAATTTGTAGACGAAAATGTTGATGTAGAAAATAATGTTGTGGATTTATTGATGAAAGCTATGATATTGAAAAGGATGTTGACCATTCATTGACAAAAGTTGTGAGTACTAACTGGTGAATAGTAAAAAAATTTCACCATATCAATGGACGTGTTTGCTTGTAGCAATTGACACTTTAAGAGTATATCATTTATAGAAAGTATCTCATCATGACTATTAAACATGGATAGTATACAACACTTATCTAACAAATTCATATATCGCCATCACTAATCACACTCAACCAATTAAATTACAACCTTTTAGTGATTATATATTTTAAAATAATAAATTTAATAAAGAGAAATGCCACATAAATTTTTTATATAATTTATTATTATAAAAATAATATTGCTATAATCATTAAGATTTATATAATATTGATTTGAATTTTTTTTAAATAATAAATTAAAGTATAATATTTTAATGGATAAGAAAATTGTAAGTACTATTTCAGTTTATCAAGATTAATTAATACCTATTAGCAAGTGATATTTATCAATAAAAACTATAAAGTTTAGATGACCTTGCATGAATAATTTAGAAAAGATCACAAATTCAGTGTTTTGTATTTTTATACTTTTTAAAATTATATTTTAGGAGGCCTTTGGAGCAAAATTTGTCTTTGATACTTTCTATAATATCCAAGCAATTCAAATTGGATCTCTTGGAGACCTTTCCAACACATCCAATGCTGGAGATTGAAGATTGCATCAAATGGTTGTCATTAATGTCAGTAGGTTGTCATTGATGTCAACACAGTACTGTATGTATAACTCGTTTACCGAAATTTATTTCCCATTGAAGATGACCGCTATATGTCATCTGGTATGTTGGTTTTTAGGTCCGGTTCCTATCGTGTGACAAACCATGATTCAAATATTTGAAGATCTTGGCTGACTTCTAAGCGTGTGCAATACTTTATAGATGCTTGGCCGACCTAATTGATGAATAAGATATATATGGGTAAGTTCACCAATCTGTGACACAATTTTGGCTCTTAAGATGCCACTTTTTTTTTTTCTTTCTAAAATCAGCAAAATCTGTTTTGCATGAGAAAATGAAGATAGTTATGTTCAAAATTTCAAGATGCAGCAAGAAAAAAATTTGAAGTGCTCCGAGTCTAGTTTCTTTCTACTATTTTTTTTTGAAATTAATGACGATTAAGAGTCTCAAAAAGGGGGGGGGCGCGTGGGCAAAAAAGGTCTTGTTTTTATAAAAAAAAATAGCGTAGCATCTAAGGGCTCCCCCCTTTTTGATTAATTTTTTTTTAGAATTTCAAAAATCCCAACGGTGAAAAATTAGCTAACACCATGTAATTTATCCTCGTTCATTCGAACAATTATTTTAATGAATATATAATATTTTATGAATTTTGAAAGTGGGCACTTCCTAAAAAGCTGAAATTTGAGCGTGCTCCCCCATAAATTTTTTGAAAACTAATCGAAAATTGATTTTTTTCATCATGTGTAGAATGGAGTCTAGTTTCAAAAAATGTTATTTGTTTCACGTTTCGATGAACAAGTAAAAATTTATCCTAAAACTAGCTCACATGTTGGTTTTTGACCAAAAAAGGAGGCATTTACAAAAAAAGTCATGGATCAAAACCTTAACTAAATCAAAATGAAAAAAGAACTATATATTTAGATAGCTAAGAGAGAGGTTAATGCTATCACATTTTTTTTTATATATTTGCATTGAAAGACGTGCAAATGAGACAGGGAGCATAGATGAAAATATGAAGAAATTTGGCAAATCCTATCAATTAACATATCCAAAGCAGGTCATTTGGCATGCACCAAATGTGATGTGTCATTTGGAGAGCACCAAATTTGATGCTCGCCAAATTACCTACTTTGCAAAAAAATCTAAATTTCCCCTTTCTTTGGTCAACAACTTTGATAATGCTTAGAGTGCACAGTTTATGATTGTAGATGGATAGTTGAGTTTTTACCTTTCATACAATCTCTAACTCGTTACCCTAATTGGATAACTCTTTATCCCTCTGAAGTCTCTCTCTCTGAAGTCTCACTCCCTCCCACGCGACGTAGACTACTCTCTCAGTCCAATCCCCTCTCTCAAGTCTCTTTCCCTCCCACATAGGTACCTAAATAAATCTATCTCACTCCAACCCCCTTTCTCACTCTCCCTCTCTCTCTCTCTCTCTCCCACTTTGGTCTTTTTGTCTCTCTCACTCCATCTCCCTCTCTTAGGTCGTTATCTTTCTCTCTCAAGTCTCTCACTCTATCTCAGGTCTCTCCATCCCCCTCTCTCTCTCTTAGGTCTATCCTCACTCCCTCTATCTCTCTCCCATTCCCTCTCTCTCTCTCTCTCTCACACACACACACACACACACACACACACACACACACACACACACACACTCCCTCTCTCTCCCACTCCATCTCTCTCACTCCTCCATCTCTCTTCCTCTCTCCCACTTTGTCTCTCTCCCTCGTCTTAGGTCTCTCCTCCACCCCCTCTCTCTCTCAAGTATCTTTGTCCTACCCCTCTCCCTCTCTCTCTTTGTCAAGTCTCCCCCTCCTAGCCCCTCTCCCTCTCATAATCACTCCCTCTATCTCTCTTCCACTCCCTCCCTATCTCACTCCCTCTATATCTCTCCTTCTACCTCTCCATCTCTCTCAAGTATCTCCCTCCCACCATCTCTCCCTCTCTCTCAAGTCCCTCTCTCTCTCATGACCTCTATCTCTCTCCCACTCTCTCTTCCTCTCCCTCTCTCTCAATTCTCTCCCTTCCACTCCTTCTCCCTCCCTCCCTCTCTCTCAAGTCTCTCCCTTCTACCCCCTCTCCCTTTGTTAGGTCTCTCTTTGTCTCTCTCACTCACTCCCTCTATCTCTCTCTCACATCCTATCCCTCTCTCTCACTCCCCTTATCTCTCTCTCTCTCTCTCTCACACACAGGTATCTCCTTCCCACCCCCTCCCACTCTCTCTCTCTCTCCCTCTATCTCAGTTATCTCTCCCCACCCCCCTCTCCCTCTATCTCTCTCTCACTCCCTCCATATTTCTACAATCCCTCTATCCCAAGTACTCCCTCTCCCTCGAGTACTCCATCTCCCTCCCACCCCCTCTCCATCTCTCTCTCTCTCTCTCTCTCTCTCTCTCTCTCTCTCTCTCTCTCTCTCTCTCTCTCTCCCATCCCTCTATCTCTCCTCCCTCTCTCTCCTGCTCTCTTGGGTCTCTCCTTCCCCAACCCCTCTCTCACACTTTGTCCCCTCTCCTTTCTCTTGGGTGTCTCTCTTGGGTTTCTCCTCCACCTCTCTCTCTCTCTCTCTCTCTCTCTCTCTCTCTCTCCCATCCCTCTATCTCCCACTCCCTCTCTCTCCTACTCTCTTAGGTCTCTCCTTCCCAACCCCTCTCTCCCACATTGTCCCCCTCTCCTTCTCTCTCAGGTGTCTCCCTCCCACCCTCTCTCCCTCTCCCTCTCTCTTAGGTTTCTCCCTCCCACCCCCTCTCCCTCCCCCCCTTTCTCTCTCTCTCCGTCTCTATGTTTCTCCATCTCTCTCTCTCCCACTCCCTCTCTCTCCCACTCCTCTTTCTCTCTCCCCCACTTTTTCTCTCTCTGTCTCTTTCAGGTCTCTTCCTCCCACCCCCTCTCCCTCTCTCTCTCTCTCAAGTATATCCATCCTACCCCCTCTCCCTCTCTCTCTTTGTCAAGTCTCCCCCTCCTACCCCCTCTCCCTCTCACAATAAATCCCTCTATCTCTCTTCCACTCTCTCCCTCTCTCACTCCCTCTCCCTCTCCCTCTATCTCAATTGTGTCCCTCCCACCACCTATCCCTCTCTCTCTCTCTCAAGTAGAGGGTTTAGGGTTTAGGTTTTAGGGATTAAGGGTTAAGAGTAGAGGGTTTAAGGTTTAGGGATTGTGATTTACGGTTTAAGGGTTTAGGGTTTAACCTAGTTAAGGGAAGAGGGTAGAGGGTAGAGGGTAGAGGGTTTAAGGGTTGAGGGTAGAGGGTAGAGGGTTTAGGGTTTAGGGTTTATAGATTAAGGGTTAAGGGTAGAGGGTTTAGGGATTATGATTTATAGTTTAAGGGTAGATGGTGTAGGGTTGAGAGAGAGAGGGGATGTTGAGGGTAGAGGGTAGAGGCTAGAGGGTAGAGGGTTTATAGTTTAAGGGTAGAGGGTTTAAGGGTTTAGGGTTTAACTTGGTTAAGGGTAGAGGGTAGAGGGTAGAGGGTTTAGGGGTTGAGGGTTGAGGGTTTAGGGTTTAGGGTTTACAGATTAAGGGTTAAGGGTAGAGGTTTTAGGGTTTAGGGATTACAATTTAAATTTTAAGGGTAGATGGTGTAGGGTTGAGAGAGAGAGGGTAGAGGGTTTAGGGTTTAGGGATTATGATTTATGGTTAAGGGTAGATGGTGTAGGGTTGAGAGAGAGGGGGGGTTGTTGAGGGTAGAGGGTAGAGGGATTAAGAGGGTATAGGGGTTGAAGGATTAGGGTTTAAGGGTTGAGGGTTGAAGGATTAAGAGGGTATAGGGGTTGAGGGACTAGGGTTTAAGGGTTGAGGGTGGAGGGATTAAGAGGGTATAGGGGTTGAGGGTTTAAGGGTTGGTTGAGGATAAGAGGTATATAGGAGTTGAGGATTAAGTTAAGGGTTAGGGTTGAAGGATTAAGAGAATATAGGGGTTGAGGGATTAGGGTTTAATGGTTGAGAGTTGAGGGTTGAGGGTTGAGGGTTGAGGGTTGAGGGTTGAGGTATTAAGAGAATATAGGGGTTGAGGGATTAGGGTTTAAGGGTAGAGGGTTGAGGGTTGAGTGATTAAGAGGGTATGGGGGTTGAGGGATTAGGGTTTAAGGGTTAAGGGTTGAGGGATTAAGAGGGTATAGGGGTTGAGGGATTAGGGTTTAAGGGTAGTTGAGGGTTGAGGGATTAAGAGGGTATGGGGGTTGAGGGATTAAGAGAGTATAGGGGTTGAGGGATTAGGGTTTAAGGGTTTAGGGTTGACGGTTGAGGGATTAAGAGAATTGTTATATAGGGGTTGAGGGATTAGGGTTTAAGGGTTGAGGGTTGAGGGTTGAGGGTTGAGGGTTGAGGGATTAAGAGGGTATGAGGGTTGAGGGATTAGGGTTTAAGGGTTAAGGGTTGATGTTTGATGAATTTAGAGGGTATAGGGGTTGGGGGATTAGGGTTTAAGGGTTGAGAGATTAAGAGCGTAAAGGGGTTGAGGGATTAGGGTTTAAGGGTAGAGGGTTGAAAGTTGAGGGATTAGGGTTTAAAGGTAGAGGGTTGAAAGTTGAGGGATTAAGAGGGTATGGGGATTGAGGGATTAGGGTTTAAGGGTTAAAGATTGAGGGTTGAGGGATTAAGAGAGTATAGGGGTTGAGGGATTAGGGTTTAAGGGTAGAGGGTTGAGGATTGAGGGATTGAGAAGGTATGGGGGTTGAGGGATTAGGTTTTAAGGGTTAAGGGTTGAGGGTTGAGGTATTAAGAGAGTATAGTGGTTAAGGGATTAGGGTTTAAGGGTAGAGGATTGAGGGTTGAGGGATTAAGAGGGTATAGGGTTGAGGGATTAGGGTTTAAGGTTAAGGGTAGAGGGTTGAGGAATTAAGAGGGTATAGGGGTTGAGGGATTAGGGTTTAAGGGTTGAGGTTTGAGGGTTGATGGATTAAGAGGGTATAGGGTTTGAGGGATTAGGGTTGAGGGATTAAGAGCTTATAGGGGTTGAGGGATTAGGGTTTAAGGGTTGAGGGTTGAGAGATTAAGAGGGTATAGGGTTTAAAGGTAGAGGGTTGAGTGTTGAGGGATTAAGAGGGTATGGGGGTTGAAGGATTAGGGTTTAAAGGTTAAGGGTTAAGGGATTGAGAGGGTATAGGGGTTAAGGGATTAGGGTTTAAGGGTTGAGGGATTAAGAATGTATAGGGGTTGAGGGTTGAGGGTTGAGTGATTAAGAGGGTATATGGATTGAGGGATTAGGGTTTAAGGGTTGAGGGTTGCGGATTGAGGGATTAAGAGGGTATAGGGTTTGAGGGATTAGGGTCTAAAGGTAGAGTGTAGAGGGGTTGAATGATTAAGAGGGTATATGAGTTGAGGTATTAGGGTTTAGGGATTAAGGGTTAAGGGTAGAGGGTTTAGGGTTTAGGGATTACAATTTATGATTTAAGGGTAGATGGTGTAGGGTTGAGAGAGAGAGTGGGTTGAGGGTAGAGGGTCAAGGGTTTAGGGGTTTAGGGTTTAGGGTTTAAGGGTTAATAATATAGAGTTTAAGATTTAAGGGTCCCAATCCCTCTCTCTCCCACTCCCTCTCTTAGGTCTTCCCCCCCACCATAACTGAATAAATCTCTCCCTCTCAAGTCTCTCTCTCTCGTGTCTCACTTCCTCCCATGCTACCTAGACTAATCTATGTCACTGCAATGCCCTCTCTGTCAGGCCTCACTTACCTCCCACCCTACCTAGACAAACATATTTCACTCCAACCCCCTCTCCCGCACTCCCTCTCTCTCTCTCCCCCTTTGGTATTTTTTTACCTCTCAAGTCTCATCCCTCCCAACCCCTCTCTTGTTGTCAGGTATTTTCCCCCATCATAATTGGATAGTTCGATATCCCTCTGAAGTCTCTATCGCTCTCAGGTCTTACTCACTACCACACTACCTAGACTAATCTCTCTCACTCATATTACCTCTCTCTCTATCTCGAGTGTCACTCCCTTTGTCTCTATGGAGTCTCTCCCTTTCAAAACAACACATTTGACACTCTCAAAATTTGGCACTCTCCAAATTTGGCGAGCGCCAAATGTGTTTTACCTTGAAATAGTAAAATATGGGTTGGCCCTGTGATTCAGGCCCACATGCTTCTGTATTTTTCTGGTTCAACACTTTATCCGATTCATAAACACCTTTTTTTATGCAATTGACTTCATGTTGTACCAATCTATGCTTGATCCATCACCTTTTTACCACCAATTTGCATGGTAGACAACATGGAATAAGAAATTTTAAAGTTTCTACATCATTTTACATTATCTGAGGTAATATATTCATTTTGGTAATATTGAAATGTTTATATTTAGTATATTTTTTGTTTTTGACAATATAAACTAAATTTATTTAATGATTTTATTAATCATAACAATTGGACATAGAATTCAACATTGAATCAGATGGGATTTGCATAAAAAGTTTAATTTTTATGAGTTTGAAGAACAAAAAAACAAAAAAACATGACATTTACTTAACACAAATTTACTTATGAATTATATTTGCATTGCTTATATAGTAGTCCATTTCCAGCATGGCTAGTGGAATTCACTCTATTTCATTTTATTTTCAACTAATTTGGAAAACCTAATAGATTTCATCAATGTTAATGCAAGTTTGCATTAATTTTTTTTTTCCATAAAAAATTCACCTTCATCACATGTGCTTAGATAAATTCAAGTGAGTTGACATAGTTTTTAATCAAGTTTCCATTCATTCATACCATTTAACTTTCTAATAAATAAAAAAAATGGAAAATTTTGTGCAATTGAGAATGCTTATTGTCTTTCTAAGTTATCTCATTGCTAAAGAAATAGTGAATAATTATAAGATATAGCATCAAAAACCCTTCTTTGAATTCATATTCTTCATGACTTCGTTGACAATCACAAATTTGGTTTTGAGAACAATAAACAAAAGATTCTCTAGTTTTCATTAAGGTGGCAACAAATTATACCCTAGGTTTGTGATGTAGAGTAGGGAGACAAAATCTTCAACAATCACAATTAGATCAGTTTCAAACAATCTTCGATCTCAAAAACCTCAATTCACTGCTCAATTGACCAATTCACATTCACTTCCTTGTAGCATTCACAACAGAGAAAATTGTTCATATCTTAGTCACTGGAACCCTCTGTAATGCATCTAAAGACTAAACCCTTTCTTTAGGCCTTTCTATTCTTGAAACAAAATGGGTTTATTCAAAATCAACATTCCAGGCCTTTGGTGTAGGAGCACCTTGTAAGCTCAATTTTTTCAAAAAGGTCATCTTTAGTGAGCATGGTAAAATTCTAGGATTTTAGTTAATGTTGAGTATTTGTGTTCAATAAGGTGAATCAGACTATTTTATAATATATTTAGAGCTAAGGGAGTTCAGTTGTTTCATAGCTTGCAATTTGGCAAAATGTGGTCAGAAAAATTGCTAAAAGATGCAAAAGTTGCAGAGGTGCATGCAAGGTTAGGTAAGTAGAATGTTAGTTCTAAGCATTTTTTTATGTTTTTATGAGTCCATCAATGTGAGGAGAACCTCAAGGAAGAGGTGATAGTATGGAAAAAATGAAGATCAAGAAATATTCCCTATTTTTAGTGTAAAATTTTGAGTTTTGACTAGTAAATCTATGGTTCATGGTCTAAAAGCTATGGGAAATGTTAAAGGAATGTATTACCTTTAATTTGTAGTTTTTTTTATTGAATTTCATGGAGGTTTGTGAGTTTTATGATCATTTTGGTGCTAACGAGTATGAAACCCTGTTTTGGGGTTTTAAACACTAAAGAATGCATGTATGAATTTTTCCTTCGGATACCGTGACACTTAGAAAATTATCATCTGATCCTAAGAGATCATGTTGGGCCCCTCTACAATAACCTCTCTCAATTTTTTCTATCTCAGAGGCATTTTCTTGTGGTGTCCAGTTTTCATTTGATGGAAAAAGTGTCAAATGCAAGTAGTTGAAAGTTGCAAAGTTGTGCAACTTTCAGTTTGTAGCTCACGTGACCAAAAAAATTGTTCCAAAACATCCGAATAGGTATGTTTACGCTAGGTATGGTCCTCTTTTGCACCCAAACATGCAAAATAACTCTGAAATACGTTCAACCAGATCGATTCCTTAAGGGTCCAAAATGCAAAATGACTGCAAACTTCAGCATGCTATTACTCAGATATCGTGATGTTTAGAAACTTCTCATCTAATCCTATGAGATACCATTGGGTTTCTCTACAATAACCTCTCTTGGTTTTTTCTATCTCAGAGGCATTTTTCTATGGTGGAGAATTTTCACTTGGGGAAAAAGTTCTCAAATGCAAGTAGTTGAAAGTTGCAAAGTGGTGCAACTTTAATTCTGCAACTCGTGTGACCAAACGAACTATTCCAACACATCCAAATAAGTTTTTTTACGCTATGCATGGTCCTATTTCACACCCAAACACGCGGAATAGCTTCGAGCTACGTTCAACCAGATTGATCCCTTAAGGGTCCAAAGTGCAAAATGACTGCAAAATTGAACATGTTATTACTTGGATACCATGATGCTTAGAAACTTTTTATCTAATCCTATGAGATTGTGTTTAGCCCCCCTATAATAATCTCTCTCTATTTTTCTATCTTGGAGGCATTTTCTTGTGGTGTCCAATTTTCATTTGATGGAAAAAGTATCAAATGCAAGTAGTTGAAAGTTGCAAAGTGGTGCAAATTTCGTTATGCAGATCGTGTGACCAAAAAGACTATTCCAACACATCCATGTGGGTAAATTTACACTAGGCATGGTCCTCTTTCTCACCCAAACACTCAGAATCGCTCCAAACTATGTTCAACCAGATCGATTCCTTAAGAATCCAAAGTGCAAAATGGCTACAAACTTCACCATGCTATTACTCGGATACCGTGATGCTTAGAAATTTTTCATCTAATCCTACGAGATCATGTTGGGCCCCTCTACAATAACCTCTCTCATTTTTTTCTATCTCAGAGACATTTTCTTGTGGTGGCAAATTTTCACTTGGGGAAAAAGTTGTCAAATGCAAGTAGTTGAAAGTTGCAAAGTGGTGCAATTTTTGTTCTGCAACTCATGTGACCAAATGAACTATTCCAATGTATTTGAATAGGTATTTTTACACTAGGTATGGCCCTCTTTCACACCCAAACACGCGAAATCACTCCGATTACGTTTAACTAGATCGATCCCTTAAGGGTCCAAAGTGCAAAATGACAACAAAATTCAACATGCTATTACTCGGATATCGTGACACTTAGAAATTTCTCATTTGATCCTACAAGATCATGTTGGGGCCCTCTACAATAACCTCTCTTGATATTTTCTATTTCGAAGGAATTTTCCTGTGGTGGCGAATTTTCACTTGGGGAAAAAGTTGTCAAATGCAAGTAGTTGAAAGTTGCAAAGTGGTGCAACTTTTGTTTTGCAGCTCGTGTGACCAAAAAAACTATTCCAATGCATCTAAATAGGTATTTTTATGCTAGGAATGATCCTCTTTTACACCCAAACATGCGGAATCCCTCCAAGCTACATTCAATCAGATTGATCTCTTAAGAGTCCAAAGTGCAAAATGGCTGCAAATTTCAGCATGCTATTACTTGGATACCGTGATGCTTAGAAAATTATCGTATGATCCTAAGAGATTGCTTTGGAGCCCTCTACAATAACCTCTCTCATTTTTTTCTATCTTGAAGGCATTTTCATGTGGTGGTAGATTTTCACTTGGGGGAAAAATTGTCAAATGCAAGTAGTTGAAAGTTTCAAAGTGGTGCAACTTTCTTTCTGCAGCTCGTGTGACCAAATGAACTGTTCGAAAATGTTCGAATAGGTATGTTTATGCTAGGCATGGTCCTCTTTCACACCCAAACATGCATAATCGATCTAAGCTACGTTCAACCGGATTGATCCCTTAAGGGTCCAAAGTGCAAAATGGTTGTAAACTTCAGCATGCTATTACTCGGATACTGTGATGCTTAGAAAATTCTCGTATGATTTTATGAGATCATGTTGCGTCCCTCTACAATAAAATCTCTCAATTTTTTCTATCTCGAAGGCATTTTCCTGTGGTGGCGAATTTCCACCTGGAGAAAAAGTTATCAAATGCAAGTAGTTAAAAGTTGCAAAGTGGTGCAACGTTCGTTCTGCAGCTTGTGTGACCAAACAGATTATTCCAACATGTCTGGGTGGGTACGTTTATGCTAGACATGGTCCTCTTTAACACCTAACCACGTGAAATCGCTTCAAGCTACGTTCAACCAGATTGATCCCTTAAGGGTCCAAAATGCAAAATGACTGCAAACTTTAGCATGCTATTACTCAGATACTGTGATGCTTAGAAACTTCTCGTCTAATCCTACGAGATCGAGTTGGGGCCCTCTACAATAACCTCTCTCAGTTTTTTCTATCTTGGATGCATTTTCCTGTGGTGGTGAATTTTCACTTGGGAAAAAAGGTATCAAATGCAAGTAGTTGAAAGTTGCAAAGTGGTGCAACTTTCATTCTGCAGCTCATGTGACCAAAAATTTTTTTCCAATGCATTTGATGGAAATTTTTATGCTAGGAATGGTCCTCTTTTGCACCCAAACATGCAAAATCGCTCTGATCTACGTTCAACTGGATCGATCCCTTAAGGGTCCAAAGTGCAAAATGGCTGCAAACTTTAGCATGCTCGTATTCAGACAGCCTGATACTTATAAAATCCTCATCTGAGTGTATGGGATCATGTTGGGCCCCTCTACAATAAGCTCTCTTATTTTTCTCTATCTCAGAGGCCTTTTCCCATGGTGGCAATTTCTCGTTTGGGAAAAAAGTTGTCAAATGCAAGTAGTTGAGTGTGTAAAAATAAATTTTTAGCCATTCCACCCATTGTATCCTACTGTAAATTAGTGGAATGGAATAATTAGGGGTAGGGAACATATGTGCATGGTTTATGGAGCAGGGGAAGCGATTTGAGTGGTTTGATGTGATGCCCTAGTTGGCAATTTGATGAGTTTTGGTGAAATTTAGTGGTTTAAGAGTGGAAATGGTTGAAATCCTTTGGGGAAGTAGTTTGTGAGGGACTTTTAAGCATGTGTAGGTTCTTTTAAGCATGTTTGATGCATTGGAAAGGTGTTATGAGTTGTGGGAATAAGTTTTTCAATAAACCCACTTATTTTAGGCTTTTAGCCATAGCAGCAAGGGAGTGAACTGTTTGATAAAATTATTTGGTAAACATGTACGAAAAATGTGGAAGCATAGATAAGGCAGTGAATTGTTTGAAAAAATTCCTCGAAGAAACATGGTATCATGGTGATAAAATGTCATGAAAATACATAATTGTGAAGATTTGTGACTTGAGGATTGTGATTAATGATTGGAATTGTGTTTAGTAAGATTGCGGGACCTCCCATATTGCATCAATGTTTTAGGGTTTTATCCATAGTAGCAAGATAATTAACTATTTGATATAATGCTTGGATAGACATGTATGAAAAATGTGGTAGCATAGAAAAGGTAGTGAACTCATTGAAAAAATGCCTCAAAAAAATGAGGTCTCATGGTGATGGAATGCCATGACAATCAAAAGCAATTTGATTGTCATGGCATTCCGTCACCATGAGACCACATTTATTTGAGGCATCTTTTGAACTAGTTCACTGCCTTGTCTATGGCTTGTCATAGCATTCCATCACCACATTTATTTGATGCATTTTTTCAAATAGTTCACTACCTTGTCTATGCTATTGCTTACTATTATGCTTTTGATATATTTTTTCGAAGCATCCATAGCTTGTTCAAAATCACTTGTTTTAGGATTTTAGCCATAGAAACAAGGTAGTGAATTTTTTGACAAGATGCTTTGGTAAACATGTATGAAAAATGTGGTAACATAGACAAGGTAGTGAACTATTTGAAAAAATACCTCAAAGAAATTTGGTCTCATAGAATGCCATGATAAGAAAATGCAATTGGCAGCTGCTTCTAGTTATTAGTTATGCAATGTGAAGAAATTGCATAACTGCTTAGGTTGACTTTGCAGAAACTATATTGTAATTGAAATTTTGTCATCTATCAACATCTAGTTATTAGTAATGCAAAGTGAAGTAATGCTTTGAATTTGAAAGATGTGCAATGCAATGTAATCAACGATATGAATATAAATTACAAAAAATCCATTTTTTACAGTTCTTTAGTTAAAATATTTATTTTATTTTCTCTCTATATCTCTATATGCTATGGAAATACCTTTCAATTTTCAATTTTTTTTTTTCTCTTGTTCTACAATTTTTCTCAATTTTTTCACAAACTATTATACTTTTGGTTTGTCAAAAATTTCCCCAGAAGAGTTTTTCTGCTATGCATTGGAAGAATGAAGCATACACATGAATACACACAATATAGGTGAAGTATACATGTGAATAAGTGAAGGATACATGTGAATGAGTGAAGCACAAGTAATTGAAGCATTCCAAAGGATACAAATGACCATGAATGAAGCTTATTTACACAATACGCTTTAGATGGGGCTTATTGAGCATTCATCAGTAATTAATTAAGCATTAGATGTAAACAAAATCCATGCCTACAACATTCAAACATACAATTTACATGATACACATAATAAAATTATTCAAGAATGGCAGTAGAAAAATAAGATTTTCTATAATCTAAAAGTCAAAAAGCTATACAATGATATATATTGATAAAGGTATATACAATATGTCCAAAAAAACCATGGAGACTTAGTACAAAGGAGCCATATGGACATAAAATGTCACGTATATATCGATAGTACAAAACACATTTTCCAAAATGCCACATAGGCATACAAAAAACAACCCAAATACATGTTCATTTCCCTCTAGGGGAAGGAAATAGATCCCGTGTTGCCTTCGAAATTCGGTTGGATGGAGTGACTGTTGTTTCTCTTGTATTTCAAACACGTTCGCTAGTCCTCCTCTCTTCACTCTGGACCTTCAATTGATACAATAAAAAGTAAATATGTTAATACATAGAAATTGAATTGTGGAATGGCATATAACAAAATATATAATCACTTACCGCATACATATAGTCATCATGCACATTTACAACATCACCACGTCCATGATCTGGAGTGACAACCACCTATAGCAACCATCAAGATAGAAATTAAACTACATAAAAGTATCATGATTTTTTTATAATAGACCATAAAAGAGAAAACATAATGTCAAATCGACTAATCTATTCCATACCTCTTTCAATGGATTAGAATTGGCTATTGCTGCAACAACTCCATGGTCCATCATGCCACCAACATCACCAAGGCTATCTCGTGTCAAAAATTGAAAATGAAACAATATCTCAAGTATCACGCTGATATAAAGACCAAGAGGGGATAATGGAACATAAGGTGAAATAAGAGAGGGTAATGGGATGTGAATAAAAGGGTGATACAGAGAGGGGGATCAAACTCATTCAAAATGAAAAATTGCATTCAAGAGGCATATAAGAAGATTAAAATGGCCTATTAGAGTAATCCAAACAATCTTCAAAGCTTGAAAACAATCGAGAGCCTAATTTCTCACTTTCACCCATGTAACTTAGTAGTAGTGCAAACTCAGTTTTTGGCCTTTAACTCTCATGCTTTCCAAAAAAAATGGCAATCAAAATGTGGATTAAGATACCCATTTTAGAGTTATACAACATATCTCTTAAGCAGATATAAGTCTTTTGGACCAATCCCTTGAAATTAGATCCTCAACGCTGTCCTAGGCCATGAATTAGGCCAAATTTACAAGGTAACATACCTTTAAACTTAACATAGACCCTTGAAACCTTGGGGAGGAATTTCCTATGCCCTCAAACACCAAGGGTTGACACCTCCAACATAGAAAACTCCAAAACCCTCAATTTCATGCCAAGTCAAGAGGGTTTATTCAAAGTCCCACTTGCATAAACTCCCAAACCATGCCGCAAATTCAAACATGTATATTTTGACCCCAATATGCTCAAAAGTTTGAAAAAACTCCACACTCTCATTGATTTCCACAAACCCTAGACCCAAGGCTCCATCTTCATGTGTTTTTCTTCACCAAACTCATTAGGACAACAGGTTTATCTCCTTAGTTCCTTCTCCACAAATATAATCATGAAACCTACAAACCACTCAAGATCCCCAGGGCCCATTAGACTAGTTATAGTAGGTACAGTCGGTGTAAGGGCCCTTAAAATCATGATTTTGGTTACAAAACCCTCAAATAGTGTGTCCTCGACCTATCATAGGAAAACAAGGATATTTACCACAAATCACAAAGGATCTCCCTCAAAACTATTCCAAAAGATTGTTAACACCTACCAAAACAAAGTAAAATTATTTACATGACACAATCAAACTGTACAGGCTTGTACAAACCTGCAAATGACAAGAAAACTCCAAAATTTGATGAAAAATTGAGATATTCTTATTGCCAATGCTTCAAAATTCAAGGCAACGTTACAAAATGAGTTTTCATTCCTTTTTACAGGATTCTCCTCATCAAACCAATGCCCAAATTCCTTACAACTACTTTTTAAACCTCTCATGACCGTTGCATTACAAATTTGTTGCATTTATGCAACTCACAAATTTGGCACTTTCAAGTTTTGACTCTTTATTGTTTACTAGACCCTCTTAAACACCTAAACTATTACAAATAGTCTAATGAGACCTTATTCAAATAAGAAATAATAAATTACTCAAGAAAACATCATCCTATCTACCTTGCCACCCCTTGTCAACTTTGACAATTCCTTCCACATGATTGGCAAACCTTACAAGATGAATACAAAAGCTCCTCAAAGTTGATCAATTACAACAGAATGGTCACATTGGACCTTATTAAGACTCAAGAACTCAACTAAAACATCCTAACAAACCTTTCCTATCAAAAAATTAATGAAGAAACATAGAAAGGAGTGGTGCCCTTGCACCAAATGGATTAATGGAACATAGGATGGGCTAGTATAGATTGATGGGAAGGGCTAGGATGGGATAACAAAATATAGGGTGGAAAATTAGAGGTTAATGGGATGTGATTATTAGGGAATAATGCAACATAGGGTGAATTAGGAGGTGTCTAGGGTTTGACTATAATACACGAAGTGCAAACTTGACCTGTGTGTAGCAATAATAGAAAAGAGTTATCTAAGATGAAACGTGGATAAATATGGTATAACAGGATGATATAAAGGAACATAGGGTGGAACATATGGGATCATGGAACATCTAGGGTGAAATAATAATGGGTACAATAAGATGTGAGTAGAACGACATGATGACACATAGCATGGACTAGAAGATATTAGTGGGATGGGCTAGGAGGGGATCATGGAAAATAGGGTGAACTATTAAATGTTAATGGTGTGGGATTAGGAAGGAATAAGTGAACAAAAAGTGAATTAGGAGAACATAATGTTACATGATCAAGGAATACAAATGCAATGTTTGTGTTTCTCATCAAATTTTTAGATTTGTATATACACAAAATTATGAAAACTAGCTAACATAGATTTACAACACCATTAATGAATAAAGGCTACTTGAGTGTACATTGTTTGAGGATATGAATCATGAGGTGTGGAGAAAGAAGGTGCACCAGAAGACTGTTTGAAATCCAAAGCATGTTATGAGACAAACATTTAAATATAACATTCAACTGTTCAAATGCAATAATAATATCTTTAATACTAGTTGCATACCTATGGACTGATCGTCGAGAATGTATAAGGGTTTGTAGGAATAGAGCATGCCCCATGAACAATGCGATCTTGAAATTTCATCATATCAAAATTCAACTAATTTAGTTATTCTTAAATTTCAAAATATAATTTAATAAACAACATTAAAATAACTTGCTAAATTTTACCTGAGTGTCAATGTTGAATGTATCAGTCAGAATATCATCTATGAAAGTCATCACCTCTGCAATTGATGTAGGCTATGTAGCTGCATCATGAGCACTTTGATAATCATACGTGCAAACAACACCACAAGCACCACAATGGTGGGGTGGAGCTTGGGGCCTACACGTCCCCTCCACACCAGGCTCTACTAGAGGACTCACACACTATAAAATGGTCTGGGTGAGTGAGTCAATCGACTTCAACGTGTCCACCTCTACACCGTCCTTAACAATGGAAGGAACATCGACATGCTCCACCATGGGTCTGGCCAAGGCTCTTGGTGCCAACTATGGATTACGTCGTGTAGCAGGTATATCATGTGTGGAGCCCCCACCTCTACCCTAAAAGTCCAATATGTCAAAATAGTTTGGTATTTTATTAACAAACTCGTAATAGAGTTTCCTCAAAAAGTATTACGGCACCTCATGGTTATTGCATGGAGGTTGGTCAAATACCATCCACCACCGCTCCCAAAATTTGTTTTTAATTAACTCATGGTGGCACCAATGGATGGGGAGCCTCTTGCATGCATGAGACAAAGGTTCATTGGTTCTCGTGTCTATAAATAGGGAACACAAGTCAGCTTTGCTAATTTTTTGTTTTTTGACATCTACATATGACAAATCACTAGCATAAAATTGTCTCATCTCATGCCTCTTATTTGAACAAAAAATCATTTTCTCGCTCATTTCTCCTACATGAGTTACAATCGACTTCAATGATTCAACAATCCCTCTTCTATAAGGGTGGATTTTGGCATGCTCGGTTAATCTTCCAATTAATTGTTGAATGTCTCTTTTATTGTTTTCAATTTTATTTTGAATATTTTCTTGTGTTCCTTGAGGATGCCTATGAATTGATGGAGGGGTTTTGGGTTGTTCTTGTATAGGAGGATTTTCGTGAGGGGGTGATTGTGAATTCTCAATGTTTTGAGGTGGAGATTCATTCCTTGAGAATTAGAACAAAGTTTTATTATAAAAACCTATTTAAATTTGCATTCTAACTCAAATTCGAAATAAATAGAATAAAAATACATACCTCTTTGAAATCTTCGACCTTTTTGATGTGTTGGTGACATCCTCGTGGAAAATGGCAAGCTAAGGTTGCAAAAAATGGACGAGATTTGGCGAGCGTGAGTTGTAGACCTGAAATACTCTTCCTCAAGCGATGGGTTGAAGAGAAATGAGGGTTTGAAACTCAATTTTTCACTTTTATGTCTACTTTTAAACTTGGCACATGCCAAATAACTTAAAAGTCATTTGGTGTTTTCCAAATGAATTAAAAGTTATTTGGTGCTCGCCAAATTTGGCGTGTGCCAAATGGCTTATTTTGAGCTTTTTTTGAATGTTTTTCCAATTTGGCACCTAAATTGTGTTATAGATTGGTGCACTTACCCATATATATGCATACATGTGTCTCCATAAAAGATGAATGAATGCGAGGTTATGCAAGAAGGATATAGAGACAAAAAAGGTTGTGAATACAACAGATCAAAATAAGCAAATCAAGCAAAGACAACAAGTGTGTGAACAAAGAAAAACTATTGAGTGATTATTGATATACAAGACTAATTTTACCGTGCTTCATCTAGAACTGAATCCAACACAAGAAAGGTGTAATTCATCATTTCATTTTTGGCGGTAAGCCATCATTTTTGTATCTCTGTGGCAGTGAGCCATCTGGGTTGTAGCCCTGTGGATAGTTAGTTCTTATTCTAGGCAGTGAGCCTTATTCCAAGCAATGACCCTTATTCCAGGCAATGAGACTTTTTATAATCGATTTTGATATTCTCTATAGTGTGAGTTAATCCTCATCGCGGTTTTTCCCTCATTGGGTTTTCCACGTAAATCTAGTGTTACTACATGTTTATGTGATGACTTCCAATTTTTTCACTCATTAATGAATCATTTATGTTGCATGTGGATTTAGTTCCAGTAAATGGTTAAGGTATTTAAATTTGGTGACAACTGATTCACCCCCCTCTTAGTTGTCCTGTTCAACAATTGGTATCAGAGCAAGGTCCTTTGTAATAAATCTAACAACTTGAAGGAGATTTTGACAGGTTGAACTAAATGATGAAGGGATTTGACTTAGATGAAGAATTGAGAACAAAGACCTCAAATTTTGAGAATGAAGATCTGAAATAAAATGTCAAGTAAGCTGGTGAATGTATCCAAAAACTAAGAAATTAGATCTAGAAATTTAAGTTGAAGCATAAAGAAGTTTATCAGGAATTAAAGAAGTAAAGGAAACTTTTGAAAATCTAAGGATGAAACTTGAAGAAAGAAAAAAGGTGGAAGAGAATCTAAAATTGGAAATTGAGAAAAGAAAATAAGTTATCAATCAAAAGACAAAAAAATGTGAAAAGCTTGAGCAAGAAGTAGTAACTCTTAAATCTGATTTGGAAAAGGAAATTTTTTTGAAGATAAATTCCAGATAAGTTCAGGATTGCTTGATTAATTGATTTCATTTTAGAAGCCTGCAAAGGACAAAGGTGGCCTAGGACTCGAAGGAAAAAAATTAAAAACTAATTATGGGTGATCCTGCAATACTGGTTTACAATTTTTGGTCAAACTGAACACTGAACTAATTTTTTCTGACAAAATATTCACTTTCAAGAACCTATAGTGGCTAAATCGTGGGGTAATCCCACAATACTGGTTTACAATTTTTGGGCAAACTAGACTCTGAACATATATTTTTAAACTAAATCTTCACTTTTGGGCTCCTATAGCAACTAAACTGTGAGGAATTTGAAGATGATGCAAACTAGTGATTTGTGAAGTTTTGTCTATAGATTCTAAATATATTTTTTTCAATTTTTTTGGAATTAGATTGCAATTTTTTTTCATCTCCTTCGAAAACTAGTTTTTATCAATAAACAACATTTTTAAGGAGTGATGCTCACCGTATACATCATAACCTTTGTTGTATGAAGGATAAAATTCTATTTTTTTCGAATTTAGATTTGTAACTACGATATCTATCCAGTTCATTTGGTTTCATAGTGTTTTATTAAATATTTTTTCCTTAATCAAGTTTCAAAGTCAAACCAATTACAATTCAGACATAGGCGGACTATATACAACATAAATTTTTCTGTATGTATCAAAATTCAATTTTTTTTAATGGATCAAAAATATCAATACCCAGCCTGAACATATTTCTTTTTTGATAATCTTTTATTTTCCACATGTGCAGAACATAGAGCTTGATTTTCGGTGAAAAACCTACATTCACAAAAAATAAAAAATAAATATAATAATCAAATTTAATTTAGTTAAAATTATACTTTTTTGGAAGCTTATAATAAGGACTACATACTTACAAAAAAAAAATTTTAAATGAATTCATTTGATCCCCCAAAAGGTAAATCAAAAGTGGTTTTTTATTAGCATTTTGAGAGGTATAAAGGAGACTCCATTATAGGTATGGTTTAAAAATAGCGAGGTTTTATCGAAGGGGGCTTGGTCTAAGGTGGTTTGATCAAATCCTCTTCAATTGAAATCCTTTAAATGGAACTTTTCAAGGCTTAAATCATTATATTTTTTAAAAATATGTGATTTCAGCAAAAAACAGGATCTCCCAAAAAGTGTAAACCTCTATTGTGGTAGCGTCGCATGAGGAATTTGAAGATGATGAAAACTAGTGATTTGTGAAATTTTGTCTGTAGATTCTAAATATATTTTTTTCATTTTTTTTGGAATCAGATTGCACTTCTTTTTCCATCTCCTTTGAAAACTAGTTTTTATCAGTAAACACCATTTTTAAGGAGTGATGCTCACCATGTATAACATATTTTTTTCTATGAAGGATAACATTCTAATTTTTTTGAATTTAGATTTGTAACTACGATATCTAACCCTTTCATTTGGTTTCATAGTGTTTTATTGAATATTTTTTCTTTAATCAAGTTTCGAAGTTAAACCAATTACAATTCAGACATAGGCAGACTGTATACAACATAATTTTTTTTGTATGTATCGAAATTCAATTTTTTTTTACTAGATCAAGGACATCAATACCTAGACTGCACATATTTTTTAGAATTGTATTTTGATAATTTGCTATTTTTCCACATGTGCAGAACAAAGAGCTTGATTTTCAATGAAAAACCTATGTTTAATCAAACTAAAAAAATAAATACATAATAAAACCAAAATATATTAAAATTATATTCGATGGATAGCTCATTCTGAGGACTACCATCATCCAGTTGGGTCTATGAAGTCTCCTCCATTTTCATCCTCAACTTCAGCTTCAAAGGGAATTTTTTTGGAGATTTTTGGTGCTAGAGGGGGAGAAGGGGGGAAAAGGGGGGTTCGAATGAACCTAGGTTCGAGCGAACCCCCCTTTCTACATAGTTTCTCTTTATTTTTTATCTCAGGAAATGTGAAATATGTGGGACCTAAAATTTAATAGGGTTCGCTCGAAGGGGTTCGTTCAGACCCCAAGTTTGTTTGAACCCCCCAAAACCCAATTTTTTTTCATGGGGCCATTTTTTACAATTTTGCTTCCTCAAGGAAATTATAAACCAATTTTGTGGGATCACCCTAATCCAAGTTTTAACAAAATGAATAGTCAAAGGAAAGACAATACTTATCAAGACAATAATAGAAGGATCAATACTGAAAGGATACCCAACTGACAACCCAATAATCAATGGTACCCATCTTTTAATGGCTTTCAAATGTTACTCATGCAACAAATTTGGACATAGAGCAACAAAATATAGAAGTATGATGAATAAAAAAAAATTAAGTTAGAATGTTGGATTCTTTGCTGGACAATGTTATGTGTGCAACAAGTTTGGACATAAATCTGTTGAATGTAGAAGTTAGATAATGATGAAAAAATTCAGTACTGGTAGAATATTTAATTCATTCTAGGGTTATTGTTACATGTGCAATTGTTTTGGACACAAGGCCAACCAGTGGAGGAAAAAGATGAATAAAAACTCTCATGATCAAATATTTGTTGTGTGCCACTCTTGCAACAAACCAAGACATTTTTCAAAATTAAATTGTAAGAAAAAATGATAGGGAGGTTGGATGAATCAATCACTAATTCATGCTCTGGGTCTTGTTTGGAAGACCTCTAAGGTGTCTCACGCCACCAATTCAACCTATAGGACCTTCTCCTACTTAGGATCCCCTGGTCTCTCCTTGCCAACCCCAACACCAACACAATTCTTCCTACCAAGTCCACCTTGGTACAATCTTGCAACTCTAACCTTAGCCCTTAATCCACCCTAAAGGCTACAATCCTCCAATATCACGAATTTAGCTTTGCAGAGGTGAGGAGGTGCTTTCATAGGCTACAATCCATCCTAGCAAGGGATTTAGGGATCCACCTAGCTCCATTTCCTAGTCGCTTACACCAAACCCTCATTTTAGGCCTAGGGTTTCTTCTCCGAGGGATCAGGGTTTTCCACAAGGTTCTTCCAAGTAACCCCCAAAATTTTCTTGGGATTCCAGGTTCTTATGTCCACCAATCAAAGATTATTGGAGCCTTAGGCCTCAACTGGCCGTACAAAGCTCTAACCTCGAAGTGGACAAAACTAGGCCTTTTTAAGCCCTTTTCTTGACCACACAGCAGACTGTCAAGTCTTTCCCTCACCAGATGGATTGGTGGAGTATCCTCCTTGTTACCATAGCTTGGTAAGCCTCATATCCTACCTCTCAAAAAGGGAAATTGTCTTAAACTAACACCTCTGCAATTTTTAGTGCTCTGCTCTTTGGTCTTTCCTAGCCGAGCCCTTCCCTGGCTCGCCTAGGAGAAGAATTCCACAATGGCTCTGGTGCTATCAAGGAATCCTAACCCTACATTATGTACATAAATGGAGTCTAGTCACTATTCCCAAAGGGCCATACAATTTGTACGATGGGAAAGTGAACTAACACTCCATTCTTCCAAACTGTCTGGTTCAGGCCAGCAACTATAAAGAAAGCAAACTATCTACAAACAATGATGGAAAGCAAACAAAATAGCTATCTATTTCCACACAATGCTTGATTAGCAATGAATATACGTCATACAAAAACTATAGTGCCAACATTAATCCATTAAACCACTTCTTCAAGGCAAAAACTAGAAATTCACACAATTCACCACTGTTTCCTCTTGAATTCAAAATTTCCAAACAATTCAAATGCTTCCAACCTCACTCCCATGTCGAGGTCACCCTTAAATAGGGTCTCTAAATTAGTTACCCTCTCCTTTGGACACTCCTAGGCCACTTGTAGCTTCCATTGAGCTTTATTTTCAAAAATTTGAAAGAAACTCCTAAAAGTTCTAAAAGGTCTTAAACCTCACTTGAGAAAAACCCTTAAGCCTATGCAATGGCCAACATGACCTTCATCAAATCAACACCCAATCAAAAATTCCACTAAGGCACAAACATAAATGAACATGAAGAGATTGCTAAGTTGGCCTAAACAAATTGCCCAGGACATGACCTTCTAGTCAACCTATGGTAACCTATGGGTGCTCCTACACCAAAAATGTTGAGAAGAAACTAAATCTGGAACAAAAGGACAAGTTTCTAAACAAGGTAAATCTAGAAGAGGTGAGAAGATAAATGAAAAATATTTGGAGAAAGAAAGAAGAACTTGAGAACAAGGACAAATCAAAGAATCCTATATCCGCATCCGGTGCAAATGCTCCTTCTATGAACTGAATCTAGTAATGGCTTCAGAGGGAGCAGTCATAGGAAAACATATCTAAATCTTGATATAAGAGGTGTCATGCAATGACACAAGGATATGAGATGAAAATTTTCACTCCAAAGGAAATGAAGAAAATTTTGGTAGAAAACAAGTAACACAGAAGATTTGTGGAACCATTTTTTCTTACAGTGCATTTCACAATATGGCTAATAGCTTTGGTGGGAGAAGGGACTGAAAAAAATTTAGTACGAATGATGATGCCACAAGAAATAAATTATCTTTTATGATGAAACCCTAAAAAGTGATAATAAGGAAGATTGAGTAGTCATTTTTCATTTTTGAAGTGAACGAGCTGAGAAGTGAAAGAGAAAGGTTTTTTTTTGGCAAGTGAAAGTACAAAGAACAAGGTTGAAGCAATGTAGTCAAAGGAAATGGTGATATTCAATCCATGAAACAATGAATTACATAAATTGAGTAAGTTACAGATTGATGAATTTGATCATGAAAAGATTAAGAATTTTGAGACTTCTCTTTTAGTTGAGCAAGTGCAAATGGTCAAGAATCTAGGGCACAAGGGATTAGACATTTGGGGCGAATTTCCATACTTTTTGAATGTGGAAATTATTTGGGCTATTCTAAGCAGAATTCAAGGTGAACAAATGATCCTTGACAAACCTTATGAAATCATAGAAGAAGCAATTCCAACAATAACTAGATTATGCAATAATGGATCCATTGCAGTCAAGAAGTCTATAAAGAACAAAGAGGTCGAAGCCCTAACTGGGGTAATAGGAGATCAAAGGGAACTTATAATTCAAACCATAATTGACCCAATAATAAGGTATGTGGCATATGGCATCTCATATAAGATCTATTTCAGGAATAGGGAAGGTTCTACCTCAGTGATTGTCATTTATTTTGCACATCAAATGGTTAAGAATAAGGAGGATTTTGACGTGTGTGAATTGCTAAGAAATAAATTAATGGAAAATATAACAATGAAAAAGAATGAAAATTATCCTTTTCACTTTGGATCTTTTGTTATATGCTTGATGATGTATTTTCTGAATTCATTACCATTGAAAGAAAATGTTCTGTGAAAGTCAACTATACTTGTTGGAAAGCAAGTTTACCGATATCTGAACTGTCTAGCTGAAAAAAAAGGTTTGTAAAGAATATTTTGAAATCAAAATGAAGGTATGGAATTATGGTGTCGTTTCCAGTTTGGTTATGATGTCTGAGGTAGGATTATCCTCTGGAAAGAAGAAAACAAGAAAAATTAGTTCATCTCCCCCTCTAAAAATAAAGAAGTTGAAGACAAAGGAAAAGGGAGAAGAAAAATAAACAAAAATTGCAAAAAAATTTGATCTGGTATCAATAGATGATGATGAAGAAGATGCCACTAAAGAAAAAGTGTTAAAATTGTTGAGCAACCTGATGGATTGAAGAAGAATTGAGATATATGGTTGTACTGACCCTCATATGAAAAAGATGAGATTACAACTGCTTTGGCCATTTACATAATTCATAATGATATTGATTGAAGTTAATTGACAATTATTTTATTGAAAGTATTGATTGAACAAATTGAAGACAGATTAAAGAAAATATCACCCGGTGAAATAACCGAAAAAAATGAAATCCAATTGGCTATGGAAGAAAGATGCTGAAATGCACAAAAGAAGTTGACTGCGAGTATAAATGAACTGAAAACTTGCATCAAGAGTGTAAACAATGTATACAGGTATTGTCTCTGGTGGTCTACTACTATTGGGAACTACATAACAAAAAATAATTCTATTGAGCATGAATTGAACTCTATTGGAAAAACATACAATGTTCTTAATGACAAGGATGGAATGCAAAAGAAAAGGATCAATTCCTTACAATCTGATCTTGCAGTCATCATGGTAAAGAGGAATAGTATTGTGAAGACCTTTTGGAAAGTTAAAGAGATAGCTGAGTTAAGATTGGAAAACAATTTCGGCCTCTTAGTGGATGCTGAGAATAATGCACAAAATATTCCTATTTCGAATAATCTTCTAGAAATAATTGATTCAATAATAAAGAATAACAATATTTTTCTATGCATTAGGCTGGCAGTGGATTCCTGGAAGACATGTCTTCTAGAACTGAAAGAAAAAGACAAGGAAATATTCTAAAGAAAAAAGGATTGAGGTAAAGAATCATTTTTAATAACCTTTTTGTAGAATTTCTGAAGTAAAAGGTAGAGATAAAGAAATGGAGAGATAAAGAATTAGAGGAAAAAACTTTTTGTGAAGAACAATTTTGATAGGGGGAGTAGTCAGTACATTTAGTTCGATATACTTGATTTTTTTTTATCATTGACGTCAAAGGGGGAGAAAGGAAGCATGTGAAAAAAAAAATGAAAATCATTTTTATCAAAATATTTACAAAGGTTGTTGTCGTTGTTGGATTTTCACATCTTGTGTTGCCATCAATGATAAAGGGGGAGATTGTTGGAGATTGAAGATCAAGCATCAAATGACTATCATTAATGTCAACAGGTTGTCATTGATGTCAACGCAATACTATATGTATGACTTGTTTACTAGAAGTTATTTCCTAGTGAAGATGATCATTATATGTGGTTTGATATGTTGCTTTTTAGGTTTGGTTCCTATTGTGTGAGAAACCATGATTCAGATATTTGAAGATCTTGGTTGACTTAGCATGTGCAATAATTTATGGATGCTTGGCCGACCTAATTGAAGAATAAGATACATATATATATATATATATGCATATATGTCTCTCCAAAAAAGAAGGATGGATGTGAGGTTATGCAAGAAGGATGTAGAGACAATAAAGGTTGTTTGAATATAACAGATTAGAATAAGAAAAGAAAGTGAAGACAACAAGTGCGTGATCAGAGAAGAACTATTGAGTGATTACTAATATACAATACTACTTTTACTATGTTTCATCTAGAACTAAATCCAACACAAGAAAGGTGTAATTCATTAGTTCACTTTTGGGAGTAAGCCATTATTTTTGTATCTCTATGGCAGTGAGCCACCCGGGTTATAGCCCTATGGACAGTGAGTCCTTATTCTAGGCAATGAGCCTTTTTGTAATTAGTTTTGATATTCTCTATAGTGTGAGTTAATCCTCATTGTGGTTTTTCCCTCATTGGGTTTTCCACATAAATCTGGTGTTACTGTGTTTATGTGATGACTTCCAATTTCTACATTCATTAACAATCATTTATGTTGCATGTGGATTTAGTTCCGGTAAATGGTTAAGGCATTTAAATTTGGTGATAACTGATTCCCCCCTCTTAGTTGTCTTGTTCAACATCCAACTAGTCCAATTTTCACCCAATGGGATAGAAGTTATGAACATGCCAAGTTTGGGTTTTAAAAATAAATAATTCCCATAGTAAATTCTTATTTTGTATTTAATTTGTCTTCATCTAACTATCCATTTGAACTTCCAAGAGGGACACAAGTATGGCAAGTCATTAGTTTCTATTGGGATTCCTAATTTACTATTTTTGGTATGTTTTCTAGCTTGCTTGATAAAT
Source organism: Sequoiadendron giganteum (assembly GCA_007115665.2). NCBI lineage: Eukaryota > Viridiplantae > Streptophyta > Pinopsida > Cupressales > Cupressaceae > Sequoiadendron > Sequoiadendron giganteum. The sequence continues at coordinate 171,713,685 of CM021107.1, read as the reverse complement.
CTATTGTTGGTGTAAATAAAGTCTTGTACCTAGTTAATTCATTACTAGGGGACTTATTTACATGTTAGTTAAGGTTTAGTTAGGTCCTAGGAAGGAATCTTTCTAGAAGGTGTTAGTTATCATTAGTTGTTATCTTATTTTTTGACAACTACTACATGTGAACCTAGGTAAGTGTGATGAGTTGTCTCATGTCATATGATTAAGACACTTGTCATAATCCTATGACATCTTGTATCTCACCTTGGCTATATAATCAAGGGGTCTCTCTCATTGTACAATCAATCTCATATCATTGAATCATATTGATAAGAATACAATCTATTCTTGTCACATTCCATTCTCTCTCTTTTTGTGCTTTCCATTTGGTCTCAAGATCTTGATAGCCATAGCCAATTCTAACATGGTATAAGAGTAGGTTGGGTGCCACTGGAGAGTCTTTTTCTAAAGAGAGATATCAGATTTGGAGAGGTTCCATTTTTGGCTCTTTATTGTAGGTTCATATTGGAGCTTGTTGGTGCAAATCTAAGCTCACCATTGTGTCCGAAAGGTTCGAGAAAGTTGATTTTGCCTTTTGTTTCGTCAAAATCAGACATATGAGGCCAAATCCATGAGGGTTTGAAGCTGAGCAGTGGTTGCCAAATCCAGAAGGTAGCTGCATTTTTGGAGCATTTTGGGCCAAATCCGACCTTGCCATTGCATCCAGAAGGGCCAAAAACCCTAAGATCAACTGCCAAATCATCCATTTTGGAGCAAGTTATCTAGTGAGGCAAATGTTTTTTGCCTAGGGAGTCGTACAACCCCCATGGCACCATTAATGCATCAACGGTACAATTTTTGAAAAAATATATATATATATATTTTTAGAAATATTTTGAATTTTAAAAAAATAAAATTGTAGCCTATTGTTGGCCAAATAAATCTCTCAAAATATTTGATTTGTATTGAAAAATTAAAAAAAAAGGGATTTTTTTTTTTTTTTGTGGGTTAAATATCCGCAAAGTACTTTTTGCGGGTCAAATCATTGTAGACTGTACCCACGGGGTACCACCGTCGTGCCGCGAGCCTTCACTAGCTGCGGTAGGCCCCACATGCATAACAAGCGACATCAATACACTGACCGGTCAAATAATTAAATCCGACGAATAAAAAGTCCAACTAGCGGCACTAGCAATGGTATATTCCGTTTTCTAAGAAGATTCTATCAACGACATATTCGTCGAATATTCCTCCAACCACACAGAGCAGTGATGGGCTCACAACCATCAATTTTAATGTGATGCAGTGCATGAAGACCATTAATCCATCAATTTTGAGCTTGTAAAGGGTGACATCATCATTTTCTAAGAAACTTTTCCTACCCCTCTCCATTGGTAGTTTTATTTTTGCAGTTGATTTTCAAATGCAGATATCTTAGTCATTTTGGCTCCTTTTTTCAAGCAATTTTTTTTTATTTGGGATAATTTTTCATGCTCTACGCAGTGGTACAATAATTTTTTGGTTTTGGTGTGTGGGTTTTCCAGAATTTTTATATTCTCATAGGTATTGCTACTTTGTCCTCATTTTGGGAACTTCGGGAGCTCATATCTTGCTCCTATAGTAACATTTTTGGGTGATTTTTTTTTGAAAGTGTATGATGTTTTGTGTACTATCTAGTGGTGTAATCATACTTATCTCATATACTATACATTTTTCACTTTGAGCTTGAGGCATATTTTGGCAATTTGCATGTACCAAGATCAAAGTCCACTTCGCTAGTTTAGCAAGTGGCAATTGTAAATGCACTAAATATAAAGTACCAAATTAGATATTTCTTGGGGGGGTTTCATGATTAAGTGATTTGGGGGGGTAATTTTTTAGTGGTTGATTGCATTCTTTTTGCTTGGTTTGTGTTCTTGCAATGGGGAAATCTCAAATTGAACTCCTAACTCCACATAATTATGCTACATGGAGAAAATCAATATGGAACTATCTCATGATAAAAGGTCTAATAGGTCATCTAAAGGACACCATTCAACAACCTACTGATGCTAAAGAATTGGAAAAATGGGATATTGATCGTGAGAAAACACTTGGATGCATATGTTCATTAGTCTCATTTGATTTACAATTTCATATTGAATCATATAAAACACCTAAAGAGTCTTGGAAAACTTTTGAAAAATTGTATGGTAAAACATATAAGATTAGGGGATATCAGATTGATAATGATTTGATGAATCTTGATCCTAAATTTTTTGACCACATCCATGACTACATCTCCAAAATAAAGAAATTAAGAACACAGTTGAAAGAATGCAACATTGATAAAGAGGGTTTACTATTGATTCTGAATATGTTATCCAAGCTTGGTCCTGAGTATTCAGTGTTTGTTTCTAGCTTTCATACCCATCGACTCTTTATGGGAGCATCATATGTTGATCCTAAGTTTGATGACTTTGCAAATATCCTAGTCCAAGATGAATCTAAGTTAATGAAAATGGGTCTAATCAAGTCTTCCAAGTCACATGCATTGGTGGCTAGTGAGTCTAAGGTACTGAAAGAATAAGAGAATCTTGATAAGAATCATAAGAAGAAAAAGAACAAGCCACATAAATAATCAAAATATTCAAAAGAAAATTCATCTAAGAAGGAGAGGCCTTTTTGTGCATATTGCAAGAAGGATGGACATGAAGAACATTATTGTTATAAGAAGGATATTGATGAGTTAAAAATTCTTGTCAAAATAAATCACATTGATTTTCCTTCTAGAATGTCTGAATCACCTCCTTCTTCTTCAAAACAGTCTAAAAAGGAAAAAGGTCAAGCATCTACATCAGGATATAAAGGGCAAGCTCTTTGTGCTTTTTCAGGTCTAGGATCAGGGAAATGGCTTCTAGATTCAAGAGCTTCTCATCATATGACATCTTTGCAGTCTATATTCTCTTCATTTTAGCCTTGTACTATGTCTCCTATCTTGATGGGAAACAATACATACATGAGTGTAATTGGGAAGGGATCTATTAGTTTTGGGGACAACACTTTTTGAGATGTTTTGTGTGTTCCTCATTTGATGAACAATCTTCTTTCCATATATCAGATTACACATGGTGGAGATGGGAGAACTGTGTAGTTCACATCTGATTCAATCATCATTCGAGACTTGGAGAGTAGAGAGATCATTGATACTCGGATGGTTGATCATTCATCTCGGTTGTATACCTTTGTAGATTTTGCTTCTGATGGTGAAATTGTTCCTTCAGCTATTGATCATATGAACCATGATTCAGAGGAGACATTTGGCTTCTTGAACTTGGGAGTTCTCACATAAGATCTGGTTCTTTAGTCATGCATTATATCCCCCCCACCTACTGTTGCAGTTGATGATGCTTGTGATTCCACAGTTTGAGTTCCTTGTGATTCAGTGCAACAAGATATTCATTGTCTTTCAAATTTGGCTACTTTGGATGGCTTCTTGACAGGTATTTCAGACTTGTTTGTGGAATCTCATCTTGCAGATTTGGGAGACATTGATGGCATTCATCTTCTCTTTGATGAAGATGCTCCTTCTTTAGTTGTTGTGAGGGAACACTCTGAACCTCTTATTCATTCTCTACATGATCATTCTTTGCAGTTTGGCATGAGTGTGGATAATTTTGGACAACTTTTGGATGAGGCTTCTTTGTCTTCAAAGGGGATATCATTCTCTTTGGATTGTGCTCTACATCCATCTCTACTAGATTTTGGATCGTCTTCTTCAACAATGTGGCATACAACACCTATTTGGAGTGTTTCAACTTTCAACATCGACATGGAGACACTTGAGCATGCTTCAGATACACCATCCTACATCATCCATCTTCCAAAAATCCTGCATACATCCATGGTTTTGTTTCTTCCTAAGGGGAGGAACGTTGTTCAGTGAGATTGGATCATCTTCAACATCCATCATTGCAAGTGACTCAACATTGAGGGGGGATGCCTTGTCTCTCTTCTACTTCTCTCTTATGGGGGGGTCCTTTTCCTCACATGGGGTTTTTACCTTCTCATGCATCATTGAGAGCATTTCCTTTTTGTATTTCATCTCTCTTTTGGGGAGGAGTTTTGTCCCACTGGGTTTTCTCCTTTTCTCCATTTGTGAGAGATTGCATTGCATATGTACATGGGTACCTAACATGGCCTAGTAGCCGAGACCCATCTTTGTGTCATTTTCATAATAATCTGCTACTCCCTAAGTTTCACTTAAGGGGGGGGGTGGTGTTGGTGTAAATAGATTCTTGTACCTAGTTAATTCATTACTAGGGGACTTATTTACATGTTAGTTAAGTTTACTTAGGTCCTAGGAAGGAATATTTCTAGAAGGTGTTAGTTGTCATTAGTTGTTATCTTATCTTTTGACAACTACTACATGTGAACCTAGGTAAGTGTGATGATTTGTCTCAATGCATATGATTAAGACACTTGTCATAATCCTATGAAATCTTGTATCTCACCTTGGCTATATAACCAAGGAGTCTCTCTCATTGTACAATCAATCTCATATCATTGAATCACATTGATAAGAATACAGTCTATTCTTGTCACATTCCATTCTCTCTCTTTTTGTGCTTTCCATTTGGTCTCAAGATCTTGGTAGCCATAGTCAATTCTAACATCTATAAATAGAAAAAAATCAAAGCAATACAATGGAGTAGAAGGCATACATCTCTTCTATAGAGTTCCAAGTGTATAATCTCTCAATAAAGCTATGTTATTTAGCTATAGTAATTGGTATTTTACATTCTAATTTGTTTGTTGATTAGTGGTTATGATACACTTGATTTCATATTTAGTAATCATCTTAACACATTTATTTATTAAGAATGACATGAAATTTTTTAACCACTTAGTGCACTAATTGACCCTGAAATTGTACCTCCTATTAGAACAAAGCCCCTTTCACATTTTGATGCAAGAGCATCTATGATGTAAGATTAATATTGCACTTGGTGTGGTAATTGACCTCAAACTTGTACCTAATATTATAAAATAGTCCCTTTCATGTTTTGAAGTAAGAGCATCTAGTGTGCATGCAAGAGTAATCTTGCATCAACCAAAATATTTCTTTTCATTTATTCATGTTCTACATATTCTACTAGTTCTTAGGTATATTGGAGTAGTACAAGTCAATTTTGAGGCACTACATATCACCACATAATGTTTTCAGTAGTTCAAGACTTCATAAACATATTGCAAGCCTAGAGGGGTCACCAAGATCACCACAAGTCACTATAGATACTCATTATTGGTTGTAGTTTGAACCACAAATTATATCATGTATCTAAAATGTTCCATTTGATTTCCATGTATTATTTATAACCAAATGTATGTTAGTTTCCCAAGGTATTTAATTAAGATTTTTATCAAGCCATTTACTTCATAATAGTAACTTGTTAGATCAATGCAACAAATATTTAAAACTTGTGCTAATTCTCAATGTGATCTACTTCACTATATATCCAAGAAGGGGTTATATATATAAGTACATTAAATTTTAAGATTCTCAACTCATCAAGGACATCACATATTATGAGTGAACCAACATGATATGCAAGGGAGGTACACCAAATCAAAAGGTGAACCATTGGGAAAAATTTAACTTGAGGACAATGATCTTCATCATGTTATTCTATGATCATGTATCATGAAATTAATTCCACCCCTATGCTTTATATTTCCTATATATATAGATGAGTCTAATATGATTTGACGATATATATAACACAATATAGAGACAAAAAAAGTCAATAGAAGAATAAAGAAGACTAGGAATATAAGGCTGAAGCTAAAACTTAAAGAAGAATAAAATCTATTACAAATTTTGTTAAAATATATGTGAGTAAAGTCCCATTGTTCTTTCTATGTTGTTTTGTCACATTTATACTATATTAAATTAGGTTTAGGTTATAAATGTTTATATTGGTTGTAAGGCTGAATAATCCTTAATTGAACCCTTTGATCTTAACTATATTATATTTGAGCACCTTTTCATTTTTTCTTCTAACCTTTCTATCACCTTCTACACTAGCATGCCATGTCCCAATCTTCAAGACAAGATTGAATCATAATGTTGGGATTAAGGTGTCTCAACCTTAGAGCTTGTACCATGTTAAATAATTAATTTTATGTAATATCCCACAATAAAATTTAAATACAAATCTAAAATTCTTAATTTCTACCAAACTTAAAATTGAACAAATCGAGTAGAATGAATTTTGCATCAAAACACTCCAAACTAAAATTGAATAAATTATGAAACTGATGTAGAATGTTTCATTTCATATTTTGACATGGTTTTAAATCATTTTTTCTACTAAATACATCAGGTAACAAAAATAGACATCTACTGCAAATTACATCAATAAATCTTCAAACTGGAACGTAAATACACCCTAGAACTATAAAAAACTTCACACAAACTCTCCAAAATTCACACAAAAGTCTTCTATAGAAATAAGCATGAAAATAAAATCCATAAAAAAAATAATGACCTCCAAGTTGCTAATGGTTTACACAACCTAGAAAAGCAAAGCAAACACAAACTATGCAAATTGCAAGTATCTTGCAACACACAAATTTTGGAAATAAAATGCAAAAAATTAGATCTGTACTATGGTAACCTTTGAGTGATATTACACTATGATGAACCTCTTACTCCCATACCATGACCTCCAAGTTGCTAATAGTTTACACAACCCAAAAAAGAAAAAAGAAACCCAAACTGCAACTATCTTGCAACACACAAATTTGGAAATAAAATGCAAAAACTTAGATTTTCACTATGGTAACCTCTGAGTGAGATTAAACTATGATGAACCTCAAAATCCCATCCTTAGTTCATCTGGAGACCCTCAAACATCTTGTTCTTGAGCCTCCTTCTCCACAGGTTTGACAGTCTCTGAAGAACGACAAATGTATTAACAATAATAATATTTGATAATCCCAAAATGAAACCCAAGTTTATATAAATTCAAAATCATTCTAAGGAAGATTTGGGTGCCCAATAGACTCCCACACCAAGAAGGAAAGTATCTTTGAACTTGCAATTAGTAATTTCCTTTTCTCATTGTAAAAATCCTCTCGTGAACTTTCTAGAAAATGTGTCAATTTTATTGCAAGTAATTGAGTCTCAAAAAGGAGAGTAATATAAATATTGGAAACCTCCAAATCCCATGCCCAACTTGGCATAACGATATTTTGATTTTTAATTTAAATATTTAAACCATAAATAAAATACTTCTCGATTAATCTGACATGTCCTTGTTCACCATTTTTTAGATAACATGACTTACTAAAAATAGTAAGTTCTAATTTTAGAAAGGGGGCATGACATGTCCTCCCTCCCAAATATTACTTGTCATCAAGAAATTACAACCATAATTTTCCAGAATACTTATGCCAAATTGAAAAAAAACATGCCAAAATGCATATTAAGCCCTGATCTTGTACTTGTAAAGAGTTGCGTTCTTTGCCAAAGAATACTATGCAAAAATGAGGACTCAGATTCCTTTGTACCAATGCTATGAATAAAAAAAAAATGTCTATGCAATTTAATCTCTTGGATTCATTCTTTCTCATACTCCAACTGATCCACATCTTTGCACATAGATTTAGTAAAATTGCCAAATGCGCTAGCATGAGATAAGACAAATTGTAACTCTTGAAATATCTCCCAATGATACAAATTTTATTTTTTCTACTTGTAGGACTGATTAAAGATTTAATGCACTCTCCATTACAGAAAATATGAAATTAGGAAATAGTTACTTCTCTTACCTCCACAATACTAAAATATACAGTGCAAGAATGTGTAACAAAAATCCCATACTTTATCTCAACTTGAGAGATATTACTCTCAGCTTCATGGAATGATCTATATCAGAAAAAATATATTAGAGGATTAAAAAATAGCATCATACAATATCAACATGTACACCACAATTCTCCCAAGACTGAATTTTCAAAAACAACCCATCTAAACAAAAGTTGATGTTCTTCCTGAGACTATCTACAAGAATAAAATTATCACTCCATTTTTGTGACTCATCACTCATAATTATTTGTCAAGGAAAACTATATATTTTCAGGTCCACCTATTCAAGAAATTTTTTATAATTCTCATAACATATAAATCCCATCAAATACTGATATAAACTCTAAATCACATAATATTGCCAACATTGTTATGCTCCAAATTGAAAGACTAAAACCACAAATTTGAAACTAATGTGAATGGGTAAAATACAATATGAAATGATCTAAAATAACATGAAATTGATATACAATAGCAACACATTCCCCAATGCACAAAACCCACAAATATGTACACAACTTCATTGGAAAGTTGTAGACAACGCACACATATTGCACTACTGGAACAACTTCTGTGTATCTCCTCCAAATTAGTGTTATGCTGGATGAATTAGTGCTTAATAATATTATTTTCCTTCTTCTAACATAATCATGCAATGATACTTCCTCTCAACACATCAATATGTAGTTGTTCATAACTAAATTTATCGAAATCAACAAAATGCAACTGATGTAACAACTACAAAATTGGAAAACATGTGTAATAGTAATTAATATAATTAATGTTGAATTAGTGGGAAAACACATGAGGTTGGAAAATATCTTCACAAACATCTATACACCTTTGATATTATTCAAAGTCAACAACCCATAAACTATTTTCTTCAACAAGCTAATTGGCTTTGAGAAGAATTTGAGAGCATTTCTTGAATCTTTGTTCTTCGTGCTTTCAAATTTCATGGAGCTCCTCCTTTGCATTATAACCATAAAAAATCCATTTCCTAAAGTGGTTTACAATTCAAGTGAGGAATAAAACTTGCAAAAATGACCCCATGCAAAAAAAATGGTTTTTGGGGTTCGAGCAAACCAAAAAAGGGTTTGAATGAACCTAGGTATGAGAAAACCAATTAAATACAAGGTCCCACCATTCCCGCAAAAAAAAAAAAAGAAAACATGTTTTGAAAGGGGAGTTCGCTCAAACCCCCTTTTCCCTCCTTCTCCCCCTCAGGCACCAAAACAGTTCAAAATTTTGTGCTTCGAAGCTCGGGTTGAGGATGAAAATGGAGGAGACTTCACAAACCCAAATAAATGATAAGAGTTATTGGAATGAGCTATCCAAAAAATATAATTTTAATATGTTTTGGTTTTATTATGTATTTGTTTTTTTAGTTTTATTAAACATAGGTTTTTAACCGAAAATCAAGCTCTCTGTTCTACACATGTGGAAAAATAACAAATTATAAAAAAATAAAAAAATAATAATGAGTGCACCAGATATTAAAGTCCTTGATCCAACAATTTTTATTTTTGACTTTTGATACATACAAAAAAAGTTACGTTGTGTACGGTTTGTCTATTTCTGAATTGTAATTGGTTTGACTTCGAAACTTGATTAAGGAAAAAAAATATTCAATAAAAAATATGAGACCAATTGGAAGCACTAAATATCAGAGTTATAAATCTAAATTTGAAATATTTATAATTTTATCCTTTATGGAAAAAAAATTATGTTGTATACGGTGAGCGTCACTCAAAAATGTTGTTTGCTGAAAAAAACTAGTTTTCGAAGGAGATGGAAAAAGAAGTGCAATCTGATTCCAAAATTTTTGAAAAAAATATATTTAGAATTTACAAAAAAAGTTTCACAAATCACTATTTTGCATCATCTTCAAATTCCTCACGTTTTAGCCGCTATAGTTACCTAAAAGTGAAGATTTAGTTAGAAAAAAATATTTTAGTGTCTAGTTTGGCCAAAAATTGTAAACCACTATTGTGGGATCACCCATGAGATGGTTATGTTCTCAAGCTTAACCAAAGCTTATTGTGTTCTTCCCATCAATGTAGAAGCTTCTTTCTTTGTTTGGATTGAAAGTATTAATAGGTGGGAAAATGGATTGCCTCTATAGTTTAGGACATAGAACACCAAGTTTCTACCAATATCATTCAAGGATGCCCTAGAGATCTCAATCTAAGGATAGGAATGGGGGCAAGAGATTTGCAATAGGGGTGTCCTAGGGTATGATTAATGACTACAAGAGGGTTCACCACCAAGCTAAGGCTTGTAAATACTAATGAAATGCAAGACCTAATTATGAAACCTAATGATATGCAAGACTTAATTAAATTACTTAGAAATGCATGTAAATTAGAATGCAAAACTAAGAAATAAGAGATATGCACCTGGGAATCTGTAGAGGATTGAATGAAGTCCTAAAATTTAAAAATATTGAATCTAATGTTGACTGGGACTCATATGCTAGGCTGGGCAATTTAGTCCCAAGTTAGGGTTTCTAGGTAGGAATAAAAATCTAGCAGAGATATGTCTAGAACTCTTGAAAACTTTAAACTTCACTATATTGGGGCTGATATGCCAGAAGTGACGTATCAGTCCAATTAATTTTTTTTGGAAATTCAAAGTCTGAATTTGCTCTTCAATTTCTAATTTGTCTTCTCCACTTGATTTTCGAGTCCGAAACTCTGATTCACAACTTGTAGATGTTTTTCAATGATCTCCAATGCAAGGTGATAACTTTGACAACTTTGTACACTCGACAAAATTCTCCAAACTTTCTCTTCAATATGCCTTCAACTTGGATATGAAAATCACACACTAAAGAGAGGGAAAAATGTTGTTTTGTTAGTGGAAAGGGGTTTGCCTTGGTCAAACCCTATTTTGGTAATCAAACTTTGTAATGAAATCAAATGAGATGAAGGAATGATGAATGAACAAAATGTAATGTTACAACTCACCAAAACCTAGCAATAAAGTGCTACAAACATGTATGAAGTGGCTCCAATGGATGTAGATCTAAAATCTTTCTTGAATGTGATAGATCTTGAAAAGGATGCTATCTTGAATCATGAAACCCTACATCACAAATGTTAGCTAAAAAATAAACATGATGCATGATGACCTTGACATGATTCTTGATACTTTAATAATGCTCCACAACACTTTATAATCAACCCTTGAATGCTCTTGTAAACACTTGAATGCTCTTGTGAACTCCAATTTACTATAATGCATGAATACTTGAAAGCTTAGGTCACTTGATTTCTTGTTAGGAGAAAAATGAGTGAAATAACCTTGTATTTATACTTGTTTATGCCAAATTTCTCAAAATTACAACACTACAAGTTGACATCAGATCTAGGAGGATAAAATCTCACCAAGAATTTGAATTAAATTTGATTTTGGGCCACACAGGACTCATACACCAGAAGTGGCGTATGAGTCCCATTAGGCCTAAGTATGGAACACATTTAAAAAAAATGCTTAGAATGATGCAAAATCAGGATCAGACCCCTGAAACCTAGGTGGGACCCATACGCCCAAGGTGGCGTATGAGTCCCAAATCAATAAATATGAGCCACACAACCTAAAAAAACCTAAATTATTATGGGATCTTGGTTTATGTCGAGATCATCCTTAAAAAGATGCATTAAATGAGGCTTGTGAATGCAAAATAAGGCCAATTAAAGCATAAAGAAGCCTAATTAATAATGAAAAACATACATTAGTGTGAAAGTGTGGTACAAAACTTTACAACACCTTAAATAAGGTACAATTAAGTCCATTTAGTTCACAAGGGCCCAAGATCTAATGTGAATGTGTTAAACACATTACAACACTAAATCAAAGTCATGTTAGGGAGTACTTTTTTTGTCATTATATATAGCCCCCACTTTAGTGAGAGGATGAAATTTCTTCAAACTCACACTAAAGTAGACCAACGTGCATCAAGAGTGGTCCAAATGTACCAATGCTATTAAGGTAGGACGACAACGATTAAGAGGGTTGCACAAGCCCCCAAGACCAATGTCCTATGGAAAACCAACATAGGCGCAAAAGAACACACATGAAAATATGGTATAAGGAGAAATAACAAGGTACAAGCATACACTACCAAAGACAAAGAGAAAAGAAAGAAAAACAAAACAAAAGGGGATGGGTCAAGCTTCAACCATTTGTCCAACACGACATGGATCAGATCTAGGCTGATTGTCTGAAAAATGTACACTCACTAGGTAAAAGTACAAAGTTGTGTCACACTTTTATAAAGGAAACAACCAACACTGATCTAACTTTTAAACTTAAAACACTAGAAAGTGGTATATATGTTTTGAATTTTGAAATGATGTAAACTAATAAAATGTGTATTTTTTAGTATATTTTATGTTTGTATTTTTTAGACAAAATTAAAAAATATTTTGAATATAGTTTTTTTATTATAAATTAACGCTATAATTTAGTTGCTGATAAATGTTGAAAAATGGTGTTAAATGAGATGTCAAGCTTTATATAGTAAATTTTATTTTTTTCCTTCAATTTTTTTGTGTACATTTATAACTTGAAACTTTAGGGCATGCATATTTTTTTTTGCAATTGTAATAAATATATATTTTTAAATAAATATTTAAATGCTTGTGTATTAAAACACAACTATTTCCACTTGACGTCAACTTTATATAAAATATTTATCTAAAATAGAAAAAAAATTATACTATCTTAATCTAGATTCTTTTATTTAGGGCATAATATTTTTTATTATTTTTCTTGAGACGGTAATCAACCTAATATTTTTGTGTTAATATCCAACTTTTAGTTAAAAATGTAAATAATAATTACACTATTAAAATAAATTTATATTTGAAAACTATACTTGTGGATCTACAAAAGGGTATTTTTACATCTAAAAAAAAATGTTATTTATATGAGTAGGACTTGTTGAAACTTTAAATTTTCAAATAATTTCATTTTTTTTTAGTAAATTGACCTCAAAGTGGTGCTACATATGCATTTAGCCAACAATTTTAGTTGGAAAAGTTGTGGACATATTTAACTTATCTAGAATGAATCTTACTAGATCATATGTTTGACCAAAATTGATTTTTAGTTATAAATACTAAAATTCACTTGTCTTGATAAGTTGGCCAAAAGTGTGACAAAGATTTGTACTTTTACCCCTCTGAGGCAACAAAAGTCTAGGCTATTTTCTGGGCGAGTAATCAAAAAGGGTGAGATGCATGTACACACGTGACTGGTATGTGCTCAGACACACACACGAGTGGCTATTGGAAATTCATGCCTAGGTTCGACTTCTCATCCAAATAGGCCAAAGTTATACCTCGTAATAACTTTGATAAGGCACCATGCAACAATAAACTTTGAGCTTCATGAGGCAATCAAAGCTTTGTATGCTTGGAACTCATGAACAAACCAGATGACTCCATAGGCATGCAAAGTGTGTTATACAAGGTGGCCATATAACCAAAATTACAAATGTAATGTAGTGAATGTTCAAAGGAGTTTTTCCTAATTCATGCAGAGTCTTAAACTTAGGGAACATTATGCCTAATGTCTCCAAGAGTGGACCAATCAAAGAATAGAGGATTCACAACTTAGGGGATGTAGTGTATCGCATCGATCCACTAAGAGGAATATAATATGCTAAGAGAAATCATGCTCTTGAAGGACATCACACCCAATTTCGCCACAAAGTGAAAGAAACATCACATGAATTAAGAAGACTACATAGTGAAACATGAAAAATGCAAAAATAATAATGCCAATGTATGCCCCCACTTTAAAGAAATTGCTAAACGCCATGCTATGATAAATTACTTTAAAATACCAAATGATAAATGCTAATAAGAAAGAGGACATTAGAGCTAACTTGGAAAGCCCTATGCCAAGTCATATGTTTCCAAATAAAGATATGTCATGCAAAAGAGGGGTTTCCCCCAAAATGAAACTCAAACACATGAAAGATCCATGGATTTGGGGTCAATATGTTCTTGCTACAATATTTTTAGAGAGCTCAGAATTGTCATCATTCCCCAAATACTCATCGAATAAGAAGAACGACACAAAGAGAGCGAAAGAAAGGAAAAAAACTTTTGGGTCAACATGGAAGAGATGCGACGCCTTGTGTCATCCCCAAAAGGAAAATAAAAAACAAAGAAGAAGATAAAATAAAAAGATTTTGGGTCAACACGAAAGTGACATGAATGTCTTGATGCCTTGGGTCATCCCTAAAAGGAAAACACAAGAAAAAGATAAAAGGCAAATATAAAAGATTTATGACATAGAGAAGAATGTAGGTACAAATAGAGGAATGCCACAAAGAGAGAGAGACACACATCAAACACAAATTTATGAGGGATCACGTGACACACATGCAATCACACAAAATAAAAAGAAACAATGAAAAATACTAGATAGGAACATGCAAGTCAACCTGTTAGCAGGTCGTTCGCATCCCAATCATGTTCATTGTATACAAAAGGTGGACAACTAGCCAAAGGGACAATAGAAAATGCACTACTAGGTCAAGGCTATCTGATTCTTTCCCCCATTGAGTGCAAGACAAGAATGAGATGAGATAGGTGATGGGAACAATCTCCTTGCATTTTGAAATGATTTAAAATAAATCTAAAGCATGCAATAGTGAGAATGTGATGGTTCTACAACTATTACATGGAAAGGAGTGAAAGGGTCCTACTTTAAGGGTCTATTTCTATGATATAAAGTTGTTTAAATATGTGTTGTAAAATATGAAAATCATTTGTGCTATGTCCAAGAGTTCTATGGTATCAACAATGTAGAAGATTTTCATCTTTAGGACATAGTTTTGGCATTTACTGCATGGGTGGTAATGTTATAAGTCCACGATATAGAAGTATATGTAAATTTCTTTTAATTGTAGATGGTGGGTAAGGGAATTTAAGTTTCTTTAGTTTGTAAGGCCTTCTGCACTTGCTAGATTCACCAATTTCTCGAGTTGAATGTGGAAGAAGAGGACCTAAGATGATCCTATCATCCTTATCATCGTTAGGAGGCATTGGTTGTTCTTTAGGAAGAAGGACACTCATATCAGGAGGAGGATCTTGATATCCTAACCTTTTAGTATCTTCAATTCAATTTTTTTGTAAGAGTTGATGAATTTCATGTTCACTTGCTGTATAACATCCTTGTTTACTCAAGATCGTGAATCCTTTTCTATATGTTTCTTCTACATTGATGGGAGTGTTCGTCACTTTGTTAACATAGAATGGTTGAATGTTTGCTTTCCTAGAGGAACTAGGTTCACCTATTGTAGGGAAGTTAAATTCAGTTTGTGTTTTAGTTTCAGGATGTAGGTAACCAAACATCTCAAGTGGTCGTATTATAGGTGGTGTTGGTTGTCTCATGGATGGATAAAAAGGTGCATTGTTTTCAATGTTGTTAAGGAAATCATTTAGGAATTTATTCATGTTTTCATCATCTTATCCAATGATGTCAACACCATGAGGAGGACATGCATTAGGAGTCGAGTGAGCACGAGTAAGTTCAACTTCATCAGGGTCATTTCCAAAAGCACAAGTTGACATGTCCACTAGGGACTTCATGGACATCCAAAGCTTACTAAAGCACATATCCATGATGGAATGCAATACAAATTTTAGATTCTAAACAAGGTACTATGCAACAATTTGAAATGAAATGTTTTAGATGCAATTTTGAATTTAAGAAATGCACAAGATGAACCAAATTAAACTAGATGTAATAATTGAATGAAATATAAAATATGTAAACTAAAACAAAAATCTATCAAAAAAAACAAGAGCTTAGAAAAAGAGTTTTGAATTCTGGAAAATGCAATTTAAAATCTACACTAGGACTAAATTGCCTAGAGGGGCGTATGAGTCCTAGTGAGGATTTTTTCCACAATTTTAGAAAACATTTAAGTGATTTTTATGCCTTTTGGTTTGTATGATCTCTAGGCTAAATGAAAATGCATATTTTAGATGATATTCTATGATCTAAGATGCAAAAATACAACCTATATATTGTTGTTTGGTGTTTCTACACAACAAAAACTCAAACAAGTTAAAAGTTATCCTATCTCTCTTGAAAGGTTGGTCTCTATGAACAAAGAGATAACCCCAAGGTCTCACGGGTGTTAGGTCATGACAATGCAGTAGAAAAATCAGTGATAAATGTGAAAATGCTGGTAATCACAAGGGGTCTTATGTAAAAATGCTGGAAGCACTAAACTCATCAGATTCTAAGATATGGTGATGCTCAAATTTCTAGTTCTAACCATATAATAAAAGAAAGAACAAAAGATGAGGGTTTCAGAAGTCCTAATGTTAACACTAATTCTAAGATTAACCATGAAAATGATGAAATACCTAGAATGGACCAATCCCCTAAATTAATTTCTATTCGACCCAGACTATACCTGTAGTCTTGCAAAAAATAGTGCAATCTTCTAAGATGTTAAAGATTTTCAGGCTCTAGGCATTCATTCAATAAGACTGAATGAATACATACAATTGAACTAAGCACACAAATATGAGGTATAGTTTGAACTTCCACAACATTCCCATAATCAAGAAGTTGCCCAATGTATGAACTAGGGATTGCTACAACATTCCAAATATTAAATCACAAGAATTACTAACTAAACCTAAGATACATTCGAACATTTCCAAGCGATTTAAAAGATAGAACAAGAACCATGCAAGATTATTCAATGTAAGAGAAGGCACCAGTAATAACACAATATCTACACTTTGTATTAAATCATCACATTTGCAATAATTCCAGTTTGTTACAACTTTTTCTTGAAATGTAAAAACTAACTTCTAATCTTCTAACATGCTACTCTACTGCTAAATCTACTAATTACAAGTCTTCTGAATTAGTCTTCCAATCTCCACTAAACCCTTACAAATGAGGCATAGTGCCATACATATAGAAACACGCCCATGTGCAGCAAAGCTAGGGTTACAAGGAAGCTCAACCACCAATCAAATTAGCCCCAATAGCCAGTAATAACTCGCTGTCAAGCAATGAATGCAGAAATGACCCCCATTAGATTGATCTGGGATCACACAAAGTCAAGGGAATGGATTCTTGAGCCACACCCACCAGAAGACTTCACCCACGTGAACAACAACGTGCGCGAAAACACTATCCTGGATATGAGCCACCGATCGGATCCGAGTTGGGCAAACGAATGACTTAGATTGAAAAAAACCAAACTAAGCCCTTTCAAATCATATCTGCTTGCCATTAATGGCCACCAACCAAATCGACCTTGCATGCAGGAATGGGTCTCATGATAGTAGCCACAAAGTATACTTGACTGCAGCCTTAAATCTCGCCAAATCTTCAAATTACACTGAGCAATCCTGGCTCGATCCAACTTGCATCCAGACGGGCCACCATTAATGCCAAATACATCATCAAAGTCCAAGTCGATCCATAGAGTTCCTAAGGAAAGAGAATCAAGCATAAACCCAGGCGGAGGCAAAACCAGAGACAGGCGGAAGCGGAGCCACGAACAAAATAGGAATAAAGACCCAAGATAGGCAGAGGCGGAGACGAAACGGGAACGGGAAAGGAAGGGAAACTTGCAGAAGCGGAAATAAGACCAATCCCAGTGGAAGCAGAGGTGGGACAAGAATGAAGACACAAAATAGGCGGGGACAGAGACAAAACCAACCCCGACAGAAGTGAAGGTAGAACGGGAATAGAGACACAAAACAGGTGGGGGCAGAGACAAAACCAACCCCGGCGGAAGTGGAGGCGGAACGGGAAAGGAAACGTGAACTTTGCCAAAGTTCAAAGCTAAGTTCATCTCGGTCTCGGCCCTGACAAAATGACAAAAATAAAATTGAAGAAAGCCCAAGGGAGAAAAACCAACCCGAAGGCCGAAGACAAACAAAACAATGGGAAAAACAAGAATGCGAGAGGCAGAGCCG
Source organism: Sequoiadendron giganteum (assembly GCA_007115665.2). Lineage (NCBI taxonomy): Eukaryota > Viridiplantae > Streptophyta > Pinopsida > Cupressales > Cupressaceae > Sequoiadendron > Sequoiadendron giganteum. The sequence goes on along the minus strand of CM021107.1, from coordinate 171,695,883 downwards.
AAATGAGTGATGAGGTAAAGATAACCTCATCATAATAAAATAAAAAAATATTATTCTTACAAGTTCAATCCTAAGTCTATGCCAATTTATTAAACTTTAGGATAAATAATTGCTTATCTTTAAGGAAAATTATGCAAACTTTATTTCTTATGATCAATTGAGGAAATTTGCCAATACAGGTTTAATGGGTTGACTTGAGCATTTTCGTAGGGAACAATCGGTCATCTAGTAGCTATTAAAAAATGTTGATCCAACACATCCCTTAGGTATGATGAAAGATAGATGCTACAAATCTCCTCTTGAATCGCAGACTGATGAACCAAAGATTTAGTTACTATATATTTAATTCTGTTACCAAAAATTTCATGGCTCATCTCGAACCTTCTCTACATTTATGAGTTTTAAAGACATGGAAGTTAGTTAAAGTTCTTAAAAGACTTTTTCAATGGCTATCCACACCATCTGAAATCTAGGATTTAGTTATAAGTTTTTCTATAAGAATATAATTTCAAAATGGATGAATAAGACTGAATAGTAATGTTATGCTGCTTATATGATTTATGAATACTGATGAATGAAAGAAATTTCTTCTATCACTTAGTAAGTTGTTGAACTATGGATAATAACTATTTATAATGGAAGGACTCCAGAACCTATAGTTTATGTGATTTTAGAACAAAGTGTGACCCGTGAGTTGGCCACTTGAGGGGAGTTAGTTTAAATAGATAAGTACTTACTCTTACATTGTTTTAATTGTTACAAAAATAATTGTTCAATAGGAATTATTTAAGTCTGTTAAGAGTTGAGTTTGAAGTTTCAGAGCACCATTATTTTTATTATGAGTTATTCTTCATAGTTGTTAGAATCTTTTACTATTTAAGAAAATGTTTTATATTTTGTTTACTTAATTTTCCACTTTCGTAGTTTATCAGTTATACAATTTTCTTATCTCTATGCTTTCTAGTTTAGTTATGATGATTTCTAAATCAGTTATCTTATGCTTTCTAGTTTAAGTATTTCCAATTTTCCTAGAATAAATTGTTTTCCAGATAAGAAGTTAAATGGCCCTAGACTAAAACTTATCTTAGTAGTTTAAAGAAAAACGGAAAATCTAAGATGAGTTATTTGAATTATCTTCTTTTGCAAATTGCCTTGGACACTGCTTGGTCGACTAATTGAAATTCTATATTCTAAAGTAGTAGGACCTAATGACAACCTATCACTTTTTAAAATAGTAGCTCCTATGTTCTTTCTTTTACATAAAGAAGTAGAGTTTGTTTGGATGCCTGAGTGTTAGCTATCATTCAAAACCATTAAGGAAAAGCTTGTCTCTGCTCTCGTTCTACGAGGACCAAATTGGATTATTCCCTTCCACATTTATGCAGATGATTCTGAAAATACTATTGGCGCAGTTCTGGGACAAGAAGATGAGAATGGGGGTAAATATGCCATATATTTTATCAGTAAAAATCTTACTTCTTTAGAAGGAACTATACAACAACATAAAAATAATTTCTAATTGTTGTTCATGCCATTAAGAAATTTTGCCACTAAATTACGGGATATAAGGTTACAATTTATATGGACCATTCGGTTGTAAAATACCTAATGATCAAACCCATAGTTAATGGTCGAATTATGAGATGGTTATTACTCCTTCAAGAGTTTAATGCTACAATTCTTGATAAACCAAGGAAATAGAACGTAGAAGAAGATTTTATATCATGAATCAAACATGACAAGGGTGACAATACTCCTATTCAGGATGAATTTCTAGAGGAGAGTCTATTTGCAGTTTCTGTAAAATCACCCTAGTTCATAGATATTGCTAACTATTTAGCTGCTTCTGAGATACCCTAGGGATTCATGACTAAGCAAAAGAAGTGACTTATCAGGAAAAGTGCCCCATTGAAATGGATAAACAAAATGTTATTTTTTTGTGGACCTGATATGGTTTTAAGAATATGTGTGAGAGTGGACAAAATTTACAACATTCTAAGGGCCTGTCACGATGATCCTTCGGGAGGACACTATTCTGTGAAGAGAACGTCCCATAAAATTTTACGTGCCGAATACTATTGGCCCTCAATGCATAAGGATATTAAGAACTATTTTCATCATTGCGATGAATGTCAAAGAGTAGGAAGACCAACTACTTCTTCGGAAATGTCATTACTACCATAGCTAGTGCTTGAACTATTTGAGAAATGGGGTTTAGATTTTATCGGACCCATAGATCCTTCCTCTCAAGGGAAAGAGTACATATTGGTTTGCACTGATTACCTAGAAAAATGGGCTGAAGTTCAACCCTAAGAGTAGCTAGGGAAGAGCATGTCGCGAATTTCCTCTATAATAAAATCTTTCTTAGATTTGGAGCCTCTCGAACTATCGTTACTAATCAGGGACCCCAATTTATGTCCAAAGTGCTCTTGGCATTTACCAACCATTTTTAGGTAAGCCATAGGAAGTCCTCCACTAATAGAGAGCTTGAAAACATATTAACAAAAACAATTTCTTCAGGAAGAAAAGATTGGGCCATAAAACTCCTTGAAGCTGTTTGGGCATACAACACAACCTAGAAATCCATGACTGGATTCAATCCCTATGAGCTCATTTTCTGAAAGAAACTTCTTCTTCCCATTGAATTTGAAATACAAACTCTATGATCAACTATGGAACTAGGTCTGGATTTAAAATGAGCCCAAATTGAACGAGTTCTACAACTAAGTGAATTGGATGAGCTTTGCCTAGACACTGTCCATCAAACTGAACTAATTCAACATCAACGAAAAGAGTGGAATGACAAATGCATTAAGGAGATGGAGTTCTATAATGGAGAGTGGACCCTACTATACGATTCGAGGTACAAAGATCATAGGGGAAAGCTCAGGACTCATTGGTTGGGACCTTATGAGATTTCTTAAGTCTTCTCAAATGGAACTGTTCGGTTGAAACCAATTGATGGTGACACACAAACCCTCTTAGTTAATGGTCACCGCTTACATGTCTACCATAAGTTGGTCAGTAGGGAAGAGTTCTCAAGAATGGTGGAAATGCAAGGTGAGGTCCAATGTGTTGACTTTTCCAAGGTAGAGTCTATTTGGTAAAAGTGCTTTAATGATGCTGCTGAAAAAAAAATTTATAAAAAAAAAGTAATAAAAAGACATGTATGCCAAGATAATTCTTTTCATTAATTTTTCTTCTTTTGGACTTAGCTAAATTTTTGTTCCATTTTTCAGGACTTCTTCAAGACAAAAAATATTTTGGTGCACCCTCCAAAGATGCTCTAGAACGTTATGATCCTAATATTAGATACTCTGGAACTTGACGGTCCTTACGCCCGATGCTCTGGAACTTGTACACAACTCATCATGTCGAAAAGGCATTCTTGCACTAAGGTTCAAAGCTCCTGAGGTCCAAAGTTCCTTCATTCTGTTGCTGCTCTGGCTGCATCTTTTAGTGATGCTTTGGAACCTTCATTCATCGTTGCTCTGGTTGCATCTTTCGATGATGCTCCAGAACCTTCATTCCATTGTTGCTCCGGCTACATCTTTCAACGATGCTCCAAAACCTTCATTTCGATGCCATCCCGATTGTGTCTTTCATTGATGCTCCGAAACTTATCCGCCTTCTTCGTCACAAATACAAATCTCTTGCACTAGTTTCAAGAACAATGACAATTATGTTCTCCGAAACTTATTCATTCACATTCCACCACCTTTTTTAGAATTTCAAAACTTTACGACACTTCCATCATCATATATTGTACACATGTTGTTCTATCTATTTTTTTATCATCAATAAAGCCTCCAAGTATCACAATCCTCATTGATGGCTCTATCAACCATAAAATTGCACATTCATGGCACAATAAATCCGATGTCACCTCAGTCAATACCTTATGTCATCTTGTCAAATCTGTAAGGCACGAGATCTTCGAACAATCATAGAAAACAAGTAAGTATTAATTTTCACTTTAAGTACGTAGTTATTTTTGAATAAAGAATAATTAATTGGCATGAACTACACATCCAATTTAGCAATTTGTGCCACTAGGCGATCAACTAATTGTATGGAAGATCCTTTCACATGCCTCCATGTAGATTAATTTTTTTTGTATAGTAAGTTGCAAATAGGAAAAATAAGTTATTTTAGAGGCAATATTTTCAAAAGTGTTGTGTGAAAGCTTTGGACCATGATTGAAATCTTTTATAGAGAGAGAAAATATGAAAATGTGGAGTGGTAAAAATAAGTCAGAGCCAAATTCAACAAACAAATTGTTGGGATTAAGCAATATCTCTAGACTGTTTGAAGAGGCAGGATGGTTGTATTTTATCATAAAATTTGAAGGATATGATGAAGAGCTGGTGAGCTCGTTTGCTGAAAACTACTCAAACGGTGAAGTGGTAATTCATGGAAAGAATTTCAAGGTGAGTCCAAAAATCATTTACTGTTTGTCTTAGTTAGAAAATTCAGGTATTAAGATAAAAGAAACCTCTCAGATAACATACCAAAAATTATCTAAATTATTTGTTAGAGAGGGAGACCCTCAGCCCATGATAGTAATTAGCACCAGAGGATAAAATAAAGGGTTCCAAAGGACCTCCATACTAGAGCCCTAGGGTACTGTCGTTCCTTGGATCATAAAATATTTTACTTGTGAAGGTCAACTAGTTGTTGTAGTAGGACCTGCTTTCCGAATGCTGATCCATTTGCGTCACGGGAAAGAGAACCCCGCTCTTAGGGTAAATTTTCCTGAATTTTTATATGACTCTTGAAACACTTCCATAGAAAGATGTAAAAAAGGGTCAGGGCCACTGAAACACCATGGATTAATTCAATTGATTTGTAAATACCATTTTTGTAAGAAATCCGAGGGCAAATGGGAAACGTTTTTAAAGAAAATTGAGAAGCCTTTAATCATAAAAAAAATAGAACCAGGGGAATCATCTCACTAAATAACTTCACCATCCGAAGCAATTTCCCCTAAGGGCTCTCCAGCTCTGGAAGCTCCTAATCCCACCACCCCTGGTGAGGAAGTGCCAAACTTTTTAACTAATGAATTCAAAACCCCTGATTTTGCAGAGGAATTTGAGCTTGTTTATTCTGATTTGAGTAACCCAAGAAGAAAAAGAAAAGGGAAAAATAGGACACTTGTCACCTTCTAAGGTCTTCCTCCATTAGGAAGAAGTAAACGCCTAGCCTCTGAATTCTCCAAAACCCTAATGCAGGGTATGGAAGGAAGCTCCAAAAAGAGAAATCCCAAGCGACCATCTGAACCTGTAGAGATTTTAGAGCCTACCAATGTAGAGGAAATACCTCTAGAAAAAGAAGATTCAGTTGAAGATATTCCTTCCCACTTTGCATATGTGGAGGAGGTCTTCGCTGAAGAAGTTCAGGGAAGAGAACAGGAGGGAGATGATGGTATTCCAAGTAATTTTTCCCTTATTGTTAATATAATTATTGAGATAGTTGAAACAAAGGATGACACTGCAGAAATAGAGAAATGCAAAATAGAAATTGATAATCTAAAGAAACAATTGTACAAAAGTAATGAACAGGTTGAATTGGAAAAAGAAGAATTGATGGTGCATATGGTTGTAATAAATAAAATGAATCAAGAAATACAAGGTTTAAAAATACAATTACAGGAAAAGGACACAATGATTTATAAGTTGAAAGAGAAAATGCAAGAGCTGAGTCAAGAGAATAAAACTTATAATGTTGACATAGCAGGAAAAAATACAAAAAATGAAAGGATAAAGAAAAACTTTGTGCTTATGCTCTCAGCCTTTGAAGAAGATAGGAAAACAAAAACTAAAGAATTAAATGCTTCCATCAGCAGAGTTGTAGAGCTGGAACAAGACTTGACAGAATGCACTGTGAAACCAAAGATGAAATCCAAAGAAATCCAAACTAAGCCGGTTATAACCAATTGGTTCCAGGTTCGCATTCCCCCATTGCTAATGAAATAGATGGAACAATGTTATTTCTTAAGAAATGTTCAAACTAAGAATTACAAGCTGAAGAAAGAATTGGTACACTTGAAGGAGTCATTTCTCAGGGCATATAGAGGCAAACGAGATGCATGCCAATTAATTGATTGTCTACTATCCTGTAGAAGGCCATCTAGATTGCATTCCATGTTTTTAAATGAACAATGGATAAGATGGAAATTATTCAGAATCTACAATGATCAACCTTATGAACCCAATGACAAATATTTTATTAAGATATTTGTAGAGTCAACTCCTAAGGATCGAGATTTGATCTGTGAGTTCTTTTTGCATGATTTATTATTAGAAAATCACACTGATTTCTTTATCAACCTGTTTGTTGGAGAAGTAGAATTAAGAGCCGTGTTGTCTACCATCAGAAACTAGATTCATTGGCAAGAGCGTACACAAGAATTTGCACAGGCATAAAAGACAATAGGTCTCCAAAAAGGGTCACCAAATTCTAGGCTTGGAGGTTTCAAAGACACCTTTTCATCTCTCTCGATTAATGAAAAAATGAAAGAAAAGTATGATGGCAGCCTCAGGCAGTGTTACAATAATTTTATGAATCATGGGCATAAATTTATTGGGAAAGCATGACACACTTGTGAAGAGAGGTTCACTCCATTACCTGCTTACCTCAAGAAAAGAGAGGTCATTTCCCCTCTGATACCAAATGTTGAAAAATGAGGTGTTTTATTAGCTTAATACTCTGTAAAACTGTAAGATTGCTGATCTAAATAAGCTTTTCCTTTTGTTACGAATTCTTTGTCGGTGATTATCTTGATTAATCCATTTTACTATTGTAGAATGTAGACAAAAGTTGATAGAAGAAGTAGATAGGATATTAGAAAGATTACAAAAGCATATACCGTGGAGAAAACCCTTTCAGGTAAAAAAATCCACCAAGAACTAATCTATGATTCAATCTCTGAAGTAGATTACAATAGATCCAATTCTCTCTTCAGAATGCCTCTTTTTCCTTCACCAAAAATTCTTCACAACCTGCAATAAAAACTGATCATAACTCTCTCTACAACTTGCTTGAGATATATAGACTTTCTCCAACATTGTAAACTCCAAATGAGTTACACAAACAATGCTCAAGCCCTAACCATTAAAGGTATGCCTATTTCATGCAAGTGAAGATGCACCATGAAAACCAATGTCAAACCATCTAACTCTTCCATTTGGGAGTACCAAACTGAAGTCACAACTAAGTCTTCATCTTATAAATATCTTGAGGCTTTATCCTCAAAGTTGGCGCCCAAGTTGGCTTCTTGGAATTAATTGCTTTTCATGCAGAGATATTATTGATTTCAAAAGTGCTGTTTGAAAGCTTTGGGCCATGATTGAAATATTTTATAGAGAGAGAAAATATGAAAATGTGGAGTGGTAAAAATAAGTCAGAGCCAAATTCAGTCGACAAATTGTTGGGATTAAGCAATATCTCCAGACTGTTCGAAAGGGCAGGATGGTTGGATTTTATGAGAAAATTCGAAGGATATGATGAAAGCTGGTGAGCTCGTTTGCTGAAAACTACTCAAATGGTGAAGTGGTAATTCATGGAAAGCATTTCAAGGTGAGTCCAAAAATCATTTACTATTTGTCTCGGTTAGAAAATTAAGGTATTAAGATAAAAGAAACCTCTCAGATAACATACAAAAAATTATCTGAATTATTTGTTAGAGAGGGAGACCCTCACCCCATGGTAGTAATTAGCACCAGAGGACAAAATAAAGGGTTCCAAGGGACCTCCATAGTAGAGCCCTAGGGTACTGTTATTTGTGAAGGTCAACTAGCTATTGTAGTAGGACCTGCTTTCCGAATGCTGATCCATTTGCGTCATGGGAAAGAGAACCCCGCTCTTAGGGTAAATTTTCCTGAATTTTTATATGAATCTCTAAAAACTGCCATAGATCAATATAAAATAGGGGTAGGGCCACTGAAACACCATGGATTAATTCAATTGATTTGTAAATACCATTTTTTCAAGAAATCCGAGGGCAAATGGGAATAGTTTTTAAAGAAAATTGAGAAGCCTTTAATCATAAAAAAAATAGAACCAGGGGAATGGTCTCACCAAATTACTTCACCATCCAGAGAAATTTCCCCTAAGGGATCTCTAGCTCTGGAAGCTCCTAATCCCACCACCCTTGGTGAGGAAGTGCCAAACTTTTTAAGTAATGAATTCAAAACCCCTGATTTTGCAGAGGAAGTCGAGCTTGTTTATTCTGATTTGAGTAACCCAAGAAGAAAAATAAAAGGGAAAAATAGGACACCTGTCACCTTCCAAGGTATTCCTCCATTAAGAAGAAGTAAACGCCTAGCCTTTGAATTCTTTGAAACCCCAATGCAGGGTATGGAGGGAAGTTCCAAAAAGAAAAATCCCAAGCGACCATTTGAACCAATAGAGATTTCATAGCCTGCCAATGTAGAGGAAATACCTCTAGAAAAAGAAGATTCAGTCAAAGAGATTCCTTCCCACTCTGCATATGTGGAGGAGGTCTTCACTGAAGAAGTTCAGGGAAGAGCACAGGAGGGAGATGATGGTATTCCAAGTAATTTGTCCCTTATTGTTAATAGAATTATTGAGACATTTGAAACAAAGGATGACATTACAAAAATAGAGAAACGTAAAATAGAAATTGATAATCTAAAGAAACAATTGTACAAAAGTAATGAACAAGTTGAATTGGAAAAAGAAGAATTGATGGTGCATATAGCTGTAATAAATAAAAGGAATCAGGAAATACCAGGTTTAAAAATACAATTACAAGAAAAGGACAATGATTTATAAGTTGAAAGAGAAAATGCAAGAGTTGAGTAAAGAGAATACAATTTATAATTTTGACATTGCAGGAATGAATACATAAATTGAAAGGATAAAGAAAAAATTTATGCTTATGCTCTCAGCCTTTGAAGAAGATAGGAAAACAAAAACTAAAGAATTAAATGCTTCCATCAGCAGAGTTGTAGAGCTGGAACAAGACTTGGTAGAATGCATTGTGAAACCAAAGATGGAATCCGAAGAAATCCAAACTAATCCGGTTATAACCAATTGGTTCTAAGTTCGCATTTCTCCACTGCTAATGAAATAGATAGAATAATGTTATTTCTTAAGAAATGTTCAAATTGAGAATTACAAGCTGAAGAAAGAATTGGTACTCCTGAAGGAATCATTTCACATAGCATACAGAGGAAAACAAGATGCATGTCAATTAATTGATTGTCTACTATCTTGGAGAAGTCCATCTAGATTGTATTCCATGTTTTTAAATGAACAATGGATAAGATGGAAATTATTCAGAATCTACAATGATTAGCCTTATGAACCCAATGACAAAGATTTTATTAAGATATTTGTAGAGTAAACTCCTGAGGATCAAGATTTGATCTATGAGTTCTTTTTGCATGATTTATTATTAGAAAATCACACTGATTTCTTTATCAACCTGTTTGTTGGAGAAGTAGAATTAAGAGTCCTGTTGTCTACCATGAGAAACTAGATTCATTGGCAGGAGCGTACAAAAGAATTTGCAGAGGTAGAAAAGACAATAGGTCTCCAAATAAGGTCACCAAATTCTAGGCCTGGAGGTTTCAAAGACACCTTTTCATCTCTCTTGATTAATGACAAAATGAAAGAAACGTGTGATGACAGCCTCAGGCAGTGTTACAATAATTTTATGAATCATGGGAAGAAATTTCTTGGGAAAGCATGACACACTTGTGAAGAGAGGTTCACTCCATTACCTGATTACCTCAAGAAAAGAGAGGTCATTTCCCCTCTTAATATCAGGTGGTCTTTTAGAAGAGCTGATGCTTTAGTCAAAATCCTGAGAACTCTTAAGACAAACTAGATGGGAATGAGATACAAGCCTCCCTTGCTACTTAATCCACCTCTGGCTTTCAATATTTCAACTAATCAGAATGATATAATTTTTAATGAATGCAGAGAGAGTGTGATATTTCATATAGGGTTCATCCATGACCCTATAGCTTTTGATGCAACGACAAGAGAGGAACATGATCTCAGTGCCATATATGAGGAGTGGAATAAAACTTAGGGTTATAACTATGGAGCTTGATGAATTGCCAGGAATTAGGTGGGGGAGGAAATGATGAGGTAAAAATAACCCCATCATAATAAAATCAGAAAAGATTATTCTTACAAGTTCAATCCTATGTCTGTGCCAATTTATTAAACTTTAGGAGAAATAATTGCTTATCTTTAAGGAAAATTCTGCAAAATTTATTTCTTATGATCAATCGAGGAAATTTTCCAATATAGGTTTAATGGGTTGACTTGAGTGTTTTTGTAGGGAATAATCGGTCATCTAGCAACTATTACAAAATGTTGAGCCAAAATGTGCCTTAAGTATGCTAAAAGATAGGTGCTGCGAACATCCTCTTGAATCGCAGGCTAATGAACCAAAGATTTAGTTACTGTCTATTTAATTTCTGTTACCAAAAACTTCATGGCTCATCTCGAGACTTCTCTACATTTATGAGTTTTAAAGACATGGAAGCTAGTTAAAGTTGTTAAAAGAATTTTTGAATGGCTATCCACGCCATCTGAAATCTAGGATTTAGTTATAAGTTTTTCTATAAGAATGTAATTTCAAAATGGATGAATAAGACTGAATAGTAATGTTATGCTGCTTATATGATTTCTAAATACTGATGAATCAAAGAACTTTCTTCTATTACTTACTAAGTTGCTAAACTATGGATGGAAACTATTTATAATGGAAGGACTCTAGAACCTATAGTTTATGTGATTTGAGAACAAAGTGTGACCCACGAGTTGGCTACTCGAGGGGAGTTTGTTTAAATAGATAAGTACTTACTATTATGTTGTTTTAGTTACAAAAATAGCTATTTAGTAGGAATTATTTAAGTCTGTTAAGAGTTGAGTCTAAAGTTCCAGAGCACCATTATTTTTAGTATGAGTTATTCTTCATAGTTGTTAGAATCTTCTACTATTTAAGAATTTTTTTATAAGTCTGTTTACTTAATTTTCCACTTTCATAGTTTATTAGTTATACAGTTTTCTTATCTCCATGCTTTCTAGTTTAGTTATGATGCTTTCTAAATTAGTTATCTTATGCTTTCTAGTTTAAGTATTTCTAGTTTTCCTAAAATAAATTGTTTTCTAGATAAGAAGTTAAATGGCCCTAGACTAAAACTGACCTCAATAGTTTAAAGAAAAATAAAAAATATAAGATGAGTTATCTGAATTATCTTCTTTTGCAAACTACCTTGGACACTTCCCGATCAACTAATTGACATTCTATATTCTAAAGTAGTAGAACCTAACGACAACCTATCAATGAGAAATTAAACCAAACCAAGAACTTAGCAAAAGTTCAAAGTTCAGATCCATCCCGGTTCCGCCTTCGATAGAATGAAAGGGGAAGAAAAGAAAAGAAAAGAGTAAGGGAGCAAACCAACCCTTAGGACAAAAATGAACAAAATGAAGAGGCAAGCAAGGGAGTGGGAAGTGAAGCCAGAATGAGAATAAGAACATAATTGAGAACTTAGCCAAAGTTCAAGGTTAAGTCCCATCCTAGTTCCGCCTCCAGAAAAACAAAAGTAGCAAGGAAAACAAAGAAAAATTAAGGGAGAAAATTAACTCTTAGGACCCAAACAAAAACACCAATGGGGAAAACAAAAGGCGAATGAAGACCACCCCAAAGAGGACAACCGCAAGACTCCAAAACCACCAAGAACTCAACACAAAGGCACTGCCAATCAAGGCAAGCACCAAAGACCAAAACTCCAAGATTTTCAAAGATAATCACAAAAGAGGGGGCAAGCGATAGAAATGGGCCAAAAGGCAAGACAAGAGAGGTTCCCCACTTTCAGTGGGGCGTGTGTGCAAAACTGCACAAAAAATGGCGACTCTGCTAGGGAAATGCTCCACAACATTTCAATGAAAAATTGGCATCATGAACTCAGAATATTTGGTTTCAATCCAAGCATTAGGTTACAAATAGACAAGGTTTCAAAAATCACTAACAAGCCAACCTTTCCTGTACCAGGGTCAAAGTGTGTGCTTATGCTTTCATTCCCTTTCCTAAGTTGCAAAAAGGACCAAATTCAGTCTGACAGGGCTACCTAAGGATTCTTACTCCAAAAGCAACCTGGATAGAGCCTCACTGCCAGTCAGGCATCCATAGCCTCAGTGAGGTTATCATTGTGACCCTCCCTTGCATAGCTCTACTGCCAGCCAGACATCCATAGCCCCGGTAGAGATACTAGGATAACCTTTAAAAGGTGAACATATTTGGTTTTCAATTTTTTCTTTTCTTTTCTTTTGATATTCTCTTTTGAGATTTTCTTTTAAAGCTTTATTTTCACATTGCAAGAAATGAATCCCACACTCAAGGATGAGAACCACAGCGACACTGGAGCAAAATTCAAGATTTTTCACCCAGTCAGACCTCTTAAAGACCATATGCAACCTTGGAACTCTTAAGATTTGTGTGAGGATATAAGACCCAAATATATTCCAGATTTCAACTTAGTCAAGTGACACTTACTCCCAGCCCATGCAACGTCAAATGAAGGAACTCGACCAGTTTGAATGACTCCAAAAAGATGATAAGAGTTTGTAAAAGAAATCCTAGAGCAAACCTAGACAAGAAGCTAGTTGTACAGATGCAACAAGCTTGGAGGAAAGTAGGACAACCCCAAAGAAACCAGCAGAACAATAGGAAAAACCAACCCAAGCAGACCAAAGTAAACCAAAATCGGAGCAACAAACAAGTAGAGAAAAACCAAAAGAAACCCAAACCCAAGTGGCAAGAAAAACAACAGAAAGGAAACCTAATCTACTTATGTACAAGGACAAAGGTGAGAAAAACTCAAGACTGAAAATAATGCTTGAAATACTGCCCATTGACCGGCAGTGGGATATCTCCTCCAGTGAGGCTTCTCAAATGGAAGGCATTATCTCCCAGAATCTCTACAATCTGATAAGGGCCAAGCCAAAGTTTGTCAAATTTTTCATGCTCCCCCTTTTTGTCATGGGCTTTATCCCAATAGAGAACCAAGTCAGAGATTCCAAAGGCTTTCACCTTGGCTCTCCTATCAAACCATCTTTTCACTATACCCTGATGTTTGGCAAAGTTTTTTAGGGCTTCATCTCTTCTCTCTTCAAGGTGTAATAACTCAGTTAAGAGGGCTTCACGCTTATCCTCTCCATCATAATATTTATTTATGAATTGTAGGGTAGGGATCTTTAGCTGGATAGGAAAGATAGGTTCCAAGCCATACACTAAGTGATAAGGAGAGGTTCCTAAGGATGTTTTCTATCTAGTGCAGTCTATCCAAAGAGCAAATCTGAGCTGGGTATGCCAATCCTTGGGGTTATTTTCTAGTAGTTTCTAGATGACTGTCAATAGGTTTTTATTGGAAGACTCAGCCAAACCATTCCCTTGTGGATAGTAATTAGATGCAAATTTTATGGAAATTCCATTGTCATAAGCCTAGTTAGAAAACTTTAATGATGCAAATGAAAAACCATTGTCACAAACTACAACCAATGGAAAACCAAAGCGATTAATAATACCTGATTACATGAAATTGATTACTACTTCAGAGGTACATTGTTTGCAATCAAGAGCCTCGGTCCATCTAGTAAAATAATCTGTTATGGTAAGAATATACCTGTGGCCTGCATATGAAAATTGGTTGATTGGACCTATGAAATCCATTCCCCACTGTGCAAATGGTTTTACCTCTATGACAGGCCAAAGTGGAAGAGCTGCACACCTCTGTCGGCTTGCTGCATTTTGACACACATAGTAAGTTCTCACGTGGTGATGTGTGTCCTTGAACAAGGTATGCCAATAATAGCCTGCCCTCAAAATCTGATTGGTGGTGGAAGGTGCTGAACCATGGCCTATGCCATATTTACCATGAAATTCATTCATTACTCTCCCAACCTCTTCCTTCCCTAGGCATCTTAGGTAGACACCTTCATGATTTCTCTTGTATAGGACAACTCCCTTCATCATAAAACTACCACTCTTCAAACGTGGAGGTCTCCTTTGTACTGAATTAATGTGTTTGGGACATTGTTGATTCAACTAGTAGTAGATAATGTCATCATACCAGCTCCCCAGAGAAACATCCTCAAGATTATAATGCTGAGCTACAAGGTCATGACCCATTTCTTCCATTGTCTTGGTCAGTACCTACCCTCTTACCAACTTCATGGGTTGAATTCAATATCATATTATTGTAACATAGTTACCCACTTGGCTCTACGTTCACCCAACTCATTTTGCATCAACAATAGCTTTACTGTAGGATCAAGGACTATATCAAAGACCTTGTTTCTCAGTATATGGTGCCTAAAATTCTTCATAGTTCAAATCAAGGCATAAGCCTGATTTTAAACGTTAGGATACCTCAGCTCGACATCCTTCAAAGGTGCACTCATGAATGCTATGGGATGTTCATTCGCTTGATCAAAATTTTGTGTCAACAAGTCCACACAGAAGTGATCAGAAGAAAATGAATAGATGTAGAATGGATTAGCATAATCAAGACTTACCAAAATAGGGGCTTCAACAATAGCTCTCTTTATTTCTGAAAATTCTTCCTTAGCCTCTGTATTCCATTCAACCTTTGCTTCTTGCTTCAACATGACATTTAATGGCTTGATTATTTTTGCAAATCCAGTGATAAATTTTCTAATAAAGTTAATCTTCCCAAAGAATGACTTCATTTCTTTCTTGCTTGCAGGGGGTTGAATTTTTAGTATAGCCTCCACTTGTTCAGGATCAATGGAAATACCTTGTTCTGAAATAACATGTCCTAAAATCTTCCCCTCAGTGACTCCAAAGATGCGCTTCTTTGGATTAAGTGAAATACCAAATTCCTTACACTTCTGGAATACTTTGCATAAATCTGCAACATGATCACTTCTCTTCTTGGAAAATACTGTCAAATCCTCCATGTAGATGATTATGCACTTACCAATGATGTCCTTGAAGGAAATATCCATAGCTCTTTGGAATGTAGCTCCAACATTGATTAACCCAAAGGGCATTCTTCGGTAAGAAAAGGTTCCCCATTTTGTAGTGAAGGCAGTCTTGTGCCTATCTTCATATTGGACCATGAATTGATTGTATCCAAAGTACCCATCCAAAAAGGACATCATCTGAGATCCATTAACAATGTGAAGCACCTCATCCAGTGAAGAGACTGGATAATTATCCTTTTTAGATGGTCTGTTCAGGTTCCTGAAATCAACACACAGTCTGATTTCTTCATTTTTCTTCCTAACCGAGACCAAGTTTGTAACCCATGTTGAGTGTCTTACTGGGAATATGATTTGTGCCAAGAGAAAATTCTTCACTTCCTTCTGAATAATGGGCTCCAAAAAATCATTAATTGGTCTTTGTCTTTGCCTGAATGGCTTAACATTTGACTCGAGGGGGATAGTATGTGTAATGATCAAAGTGTCATATGTCCTTAAGTCACCATAAATCTAGTCTAATACATCTTGATATGTGTGCAAGGAATCGATAATTCCTTTCCTCTCCTCCGACATGTACACCTTACCAATAAAGACATTCTTGACATCACCTTGGGTCCCCATGTTGTATGTTTCACACTAATAGTTGAGGGTTTCCCTTTTTATTTTCTGCTCTTGATTTCTTATCTTATCCAGATGAAAGATCCTTTCCAATTGCACCATGCCTCTTGGGATTGTATTAGTTTTCAGATTGATGACCCCTTCTAGGTTAATTTCATCCTCTTGAGGCTCAGCCTCATCGATTACTTGAGAAGCAAACACATCATAGCTAGTGATAAAATCAAGAATATGTTTATCATCCTCAAATACCTGAAAATTCGTGACATTTTCAAGCAATGAGGGTACTAGAACAAGTTCCAAAGTGAACTTATTTAAGCCTGAAAGTGATAAAGGCTACAATGTACTTGCTGCTTGTGCCAAAGAATCAATAGTCTGATTCTTGCTTCAAGGTATCAACTGAATGTTAAAGGCATCAAATCCTTCAATAAGATCCTGAATTCTGTGTCTGTAACTAGCCATCCTTCTATCACAACATGAGTATTGTTTGCTTACTTTCCTAACCAATAGCTTAGAATCTCCAAACACTTGCAAAATTTTAACTTTCTTCCTTAATGCCATTAATAGCCCATGAACTAGAGCTTCATACTCAGCTAAATTGTTAGTGCACTAGAATTGGAGTTTGTGAGAAGCAAAGTAGGTTTTACCTTTAGGACTAATCAAATCCAACCCTGCTCCAACACCTTGTTTGGATTTGGATCCATCAAACCTTAATTTCTAGCAGTAATTAGCTCATGATTTTCTTGAGATACCTTTGTACTTATTGCCACTCAGAGGTTCTTCAGGAGGTTTTGGATCCTTCCCTTTTTGACTATTTTGAATGCTCTGTATGTTTGACCCAACAGTTGGGGTTGTGTTGATGTGCCTTTGTATCTGTTCCACTACAATTTTACACAAGCAACATTCTAGTTCAAAATGATGAGCATCATAAACTCTGCACTAATTAGGAAGAAGCAATTCTTTGAATTTCATATTTCTACCCAGCTGAATATGATCTTCTACACATTTACGGATAAAATCCTGAAAGTTATCCAACAAACTGAGTTGTCTATCTGCTTGATCATCAAGCTCTTCCCTTTGTTCAAATTGCACTTCAGAGTTGCTGGCTTCTAATGTGGGTTCACCATAAGAGCTTTGCAACATCAAGATTTCCTATGTGTTTGAAACAAGGGAGGATAGGACATAGTTCCCCATATTGACTTTTGATATCAGTATCTCATTTGAAGTATTTTGATACTCAGTAATGACATATTTCATTCTAGGTTCTCTCTCAATTCTGATCTGATTTGGGACTCCTTTCCAGGGGAGCCACATTTGAGAATGATCTTTCGATGTGTATCCATTTAGTGCCTTGGTGAAATCTCTACCCAAGATCAGACCATAAGTGTCAGGAATGTCAGCTACCTGAATATTAAGTACTTGTTGCACTCTAGGATATGAGGCAACTTACATGGGAATCATGTTTAGTTCTCCTACTATATTCACCTTTGTTTTGTCCAATTGGGTGACCTTCTTTTGGGAGGCTGCAAGGGTAATACCAAGAGCCCTATAGACAAAAAATGACATAAAATTCGTGGATGCCCCTGAATCCAACAAGAAATTGTGCAGATTTTTACCAAATATATAAATAAAAATCAGAAAAGGAGGGGTTTCCATTTTTCCTTGGAATAAATTCAATTGTGAATCAGCTTGTGCAACTTGACCCTTATCTTTTTCTTTACCTCTATGCCCGGGTTATGATTGACTAGGACCTTTGGGTGTTTGTGAACTAGGAGGCCCGACAACTGCCTCATTGGTTGTTACTCCTTGTGTTGCTATACTTGAATTAAAGGACCCAAGGAATACATTTATGACTTCAGGAAGTCTTAATAACTCAAAAGCAAAAAGACTCACCTTTACTTTTCTAAGTTCCTTAGTGACATATTCTCCCAGTTGTTCCACTTTCATGTCAGTGTGGACATCCTTAGAATGACCAGTCTTTCTATCATTTGCTGCATCAACATTGCTTCCTTTGGAAACATCTCGTTGTCCTTCTTTTGTGAGGTATTGTGTTGGCACCTGAGGGTAGGATGGATTGTTATTGGCATGTGGATCTGGTGGAGTAGTGAAATTGTGTGGAGGGGCAGATGTAGTAAATGGTCCTCTAGCTTGTGGATTGCTGTGGGGCTTGCTCCTCATATCATACTTTCTGACAGGTTGCTGAAAAATTTGCACTTCTTCAACATCAACCTCTCCTCCATCCAATGGGCCATTTTCATTCTTAGTTTTTTCATCAAATAGCTGAGTGATTTCGTCTTCATTGAGCACTTGTTCAACCTCTCCATTATGGCTACTTGATTCCTCTTCCGGTTCATTCTCCTCATCTCTTGGGAAAGGAGCATGATTCAACACCAAAATTGGGGAATCATAGGGATTTGAGGGCACCAACTCTTGGCCGGTGGAGTTTTTTTCAACTTCATATTGAAAAATGGAAGCAACAGTTTGAAATTTAGGATAGTCAAGCTCAGAGTGTTGACTTGTCTTGTGAAGTCTACACCATCTAGACAAAGCGACCTCTGCTAAGTGCACCCCACCTAGAGGTTTCTTTGGATTGGAAGGTTGATCTAGTGGAGTGGGAAATCCTCCATTATTAGGCCCAGTGTTCCATGGCCTATTTTTCCTAGGTGGTTGTCTTCTTTCAAATCCTTGTCCACCTTGTTGAGTTCTATGGAAGTTCTGACCAGAACCTTGTCCTCTTTCAAAGTTTTGATTTCAGTCATATTGCTGCCCTTTGTTATAATTTGATTTCATTCTTTTATGATTAGCTTGGAGTTGATTGTTCTAGTTCCTCAAGTAGGTTACCTCCATGTTTACCTTCTTCACTTTCTCAGTGAGCTCATCTAACCTTTCTTTATCAGGATTGTTATAAGGAACTAGATTCATAGTGTTCGGGGAGTATCCTAACACTCCTCCAGAACTAGTAGACCGATTCAAAACTTTTGAGTTTTGAAAATATGTAGGGAAACTAGCTTGTGACTGTGAATGGAGGGGATGGTTAGCATTTTGTTTGGGATAACCTAGTATTGGTTGGATCTAGTTTATTGGATGATCCAGGTGAGGGACCAAAGGCAACTGTGGAATAGGATTCATGATAGGCATGTGATTGGTCAGAGCCTGGTTGAGAGATTGGACTTGGCTTGGGTGAGCAGCTATTCCTAGAGATGGAAAAGGTCTTGACAAGTGTTCTCTTAGGTCCGTACTGACCTTAAAAACCTATATGCAGTGAGCAAGGTAGTCAAGGGATTAGTTCTCCACTTAAGGAAGGTGGAGGTAAGACTGTCAAGGGCTTCAAAGTAGACCTCTAGGGAAATGTTCTCATTTCCAAAATAAGGTGCTTGAAGTCTAGTGTATGCTCGGTGGAACCTATTGTTGAATGATCCTATAGGCTCATTAATCTCTCTTTTTACTCCAACAACTGCATATATAGCTCATTAGCACTAATGAGAATCTTAAATTTTAGCAAGAATGCAGCCTCAAGCTCAACCTAGTTAGAGATGGATGCAATAGGTAAATGGTTATAACAATAAAAGGCCTCCTCTCCTAGAGAATAGGGGAAAGTTCTGCATGCAACATCCTCATGATTAATCTCTCTATCTCTCGAACAAGTCTGAAAGATCCAATGTGCTCTTCTACTGTCCTATTTGGGTCATTCATGTGAAACTTAGAGAAAAAATGCTCAGGGTTCACTGACATAACATTGTAGTTGTTGAATGTCAGAGGTGATGGGTTATTCACCAAGAAATCCATTGGTGGAGATGGTAATGGTCGATGGATGACTTGTTGGGGTTGTGGAATGGAACCAACCTCAAAATTGGATGAAGATGAAGTGGGTGGAGGTGAGGATGGTGGAAATGGTGGATTGGATGATGGTTCCTCCCTTCTTCTGGTCCTTCTTGACCTGGTTGGAGGTGGCAATTCTTGAAACACTTCTCCTTCTCCTAGTATAGATCTGGTTCTCCTTTTGAGCCTCTTAGGAGAAATGGCATTTAGAAAATGATCTAGCTTGCTTGTTCAGGCCCTCCTTCTAGCGCCAATCCTATTGTTTGGTGTTTCTGCACAAGAACAACTCAGACAAAATAAAATTTATCCTATCTCTCTTGAAAGGTTTCTATCTATGAACAAAGAGATAACCCCAAGGTCTCATAGGTGTCAAGTCATGACAATGCTGTAGAACAAACTCAGTGATAAAATGTGAAAATGTTGGTAATCACAAGGGGTCTTACATACAAATGCTGGAAGCTCTAAGCTCATTAGATTCTAAGATATAGTGATGCTCAAATTTCTAGTTCTAAACATATAATAAAAGAAACAAAAAAAGATGAGGGTCTCATAAGTCCTAATGTTAACAGTAATTCTAAGATTAACCATGCAAATGATGAAATATCTTGAATGGACCAATCCCCTAAACTAATTTTTGTTCAACCCTGACTATATCTGCAATCTTGCAAAAAATGACGCAATCTTCTAAGGTGTTAAATATTTTCAGGCTATAGGCATTTTTTCAATAAGATTGAATGAATACATATAGTTGAACTAAGCACATGAATATGAGGTACAGGTTGACCTTGCACAACATTCCCACAATCAAGAAGGTGCCCAATGTATGAACCAAGGATTGCTACAACATTCCAAATATTAAATCACAAGCATTACTAACTAAACCTAAGATACATTTGAACATTTCCAAGCAATTTGAAAGATAGAACAAGAACCGTGCAAGATTATTCAATGCAAGAGAAGGCACAAGTCATAACACAATGTTTGCACTTTGTATTAAATCAACACATTTACAACAATTCCAATCTGTTACAACACTTGCTTGAAATGTAAAAACTAACTTCTAATCTTCTAGCATGCTACTCTACTGCTAAATCTACTGATTACAAGTCCTCTGACTTAGTCTTCCAATCTTCACCGAACCTTTACAAATGAGGCAGAGTGCCATACTTATAGAAACAAGCCTACGTAAAGCAGAGCTAGGGTTACAAGGAAGCTCGACCACCAATCAAATCGGCCTCGACAACCAACAATAACTTGCTGTTAAGCAATGAATGTAGCAAGGACCCCCATTAGATTGATTTGGGATCAAACAAAGTCAGGGGAATGGATCCTCGAGCCACACCCACCAAAATACTTCACCCACACAAACAAAAACGCACGGGAAAACACTATCCTGGATATGAGCCACCAATCGGATCCGAGCTAGGAAAATGAACGATTCAGATTGAATAAAACCAGGTTAAGCCCCTTCAAATCAAGGTTTCCTATAATTAATGGCCACCAACCAAATCGATCGTGCATACAAGAATGGTTCTCATGATAGCAGCCACAAATTATGCTTGACTGCACCCACAAATCTCGCCAAATCTTGAAAGTACACCCAATAATCCTAGCTCGATCCAACCTATATCCAGATGGGCCACCATTAGTGCCCAATACATCATCAACGTCCAAGTCAATCCATAGAGTTCCTAAGGTAAGAGAATTAAGCATTAAACCAGGTAGAGGCATAACCAGAGATAGGTGGAGGTGGAGCCATGAGCGAAACAGGAACAAAGACCCAATAGAGGCGGAGGCAGAGGCGAAGATGAAACAAGAACAAGAAAGGAAGGGAAACAGGCGGAAGCGGAAACAAAACCAACCCCAGTGGAAGCAAAGGCAGAATGATAACATAGACACAAAATTGGTGGGGGCAGAGACAAAACCAACCCTGATGGAAGCAGAGGTGGAACGAGAACAAAGTCATAAAATAGGTGGGGGCAGAGACAAAACCAACCCTGATGGAAGCGAAGGTGGAACGGGAATGGGAAAGGAATCGTGAAATTTTCCAAAGTTCAAAGCTAAGTTCCATGCCACTCTCGACCCCAAAAAAATGACAGAAAATAAAACCAAAGAAAGTGCAAGGGAGGAAAACCAACTTGAAGGCCGAAGAGAAACAAAACAATGGGAAAAAAAAGAACACGGGAGGCAGAGCCAAAACGAGAATGGAAACCGAATCGAGAACTTAACAAAAGTTCAAATTTCAGATCCATCCCAGTTCCCAGCTGGGAAAATGAAGAAGGAAGCGAGGGAGCGGGAAGCGAAGTTGGAATGAGAACAAAATCGAGAACTTAGCCACAATTCAAAGTTAAGTCGCATCCTAGTTCTGCCTTTGGAAGAACAAAAGGAACAAGGAAAATAAGGAAAACCTAAGGGAGAAAATCAACCCTCGAGACCCAAACAAAAACACCAATGGGGAAAACATAAGGCAAAAGAAGACCACCCCAGAGAGGACAACCACAAGACTCCAAAACCATGAGGAATTCAACACAAAGGCACCCACAACCAAGGAAAGCACCAAAGATGAAAACCACAAGATTTTTAAAGATAAGCGAAAAAGAGGGGGCAAGCCATAGAAATGGGCCAAAGGCAAGCCAAGAGAGGGTCCCCACTTTCAGTGGGGCGTGTGTACAAAACTGCACAACATATACATTTTCACAAATGCAAAAAATTGAAGCCCTAAATACAAATTAATTGTTGCAAACCCTAATGCAAAGTTAATGCAAGCAAGATATAGGACTATGATGCACTCCAAATAAAAAATGATATGTTCTGATTGAAATTTCACCAAAATGATAGGTCAAAAAATGGATTGCCTCTTTGGTTTAGGACATAGAACATCATTTTCTACCAATATCATTCAAGGATTCCCTAGAGATCTCAATCCAAGGATAGGAATGGGGGAAAGAGATCTGAAATAGGGGTGTCCTAGGGTATGATTTATGAATACAAGAGGGTTCAACACCAAGCTAAGGCTTGTAAAGGCTAATGAAGTGCAAGACCTAATTATGAAACCTAATGATATGCAAGACTTAATTAAATGACCTAGAAATGCATGTAAATCAGAATGTAAAATTGAGAAATGAAATATGTGCACCTAGGAATCAGTAGATGCTTGAATGAAGTCCTAAAATGCTAAAAATATTGAATTTAATGGTGACTGGGACTCATATTCTAGGATGGGCAATTTAGTCCCAGGTTAGGGTTTCTAGGTAGGAACAAAAATCTCGTAGAGATATGTATGGAACTGCTAAAAATTACAAACTTCACTATACTAGGACTCATACACTAGAAGTGGCGTATCAGTCTAGTTAGGCTTTTCTAGAAATTTAAATTTTGAATTTTCTCTTCAATGTCTTCTATGTCTTCTCCGCTTGATTTTCAGATCTGAAACTCTTATTTACAACCTATAGATGTCTTTCAGTGATCTCCAATGTAAGGTGACAACTTTGAAAACTTTGAACACTTGGAAAATTTCTCCAAACTTTCTCTTCAATATGTCTTCAAACTAGATCTGAAAATCACACACTAAAAAGAGGGAAAAATGTTGTTTTGTTAGTGGAAAGGGGTTTGCCTTGGTCAAACCCCATTTTGGTAATCAAACCTTGTAATGAAATAAAATGAGATGAAGGAATGATGAATGGACAAAATGTAATATTGCAACTCACCAAACCCTAGCAATAAAGTGTTGCAAACATGTATGAAGTAGCTATAATGGATGTAGATCTTGAATCTTTCTTGAATGTGATAGATCTTGAATATGATGCTAGCTTGAATCATTAAACCGTACATCACAAATGTTATCTCAAAAACAAATACGAGTCATGATGACCTTGACACGATGCTTGATACTTGAATAATGCTCCACAACACTTGATAATCAACCCTTGAATGCTCTTGAATTCTCTTGTAAACTCTTGAATGCTCTTGTGAGCACCAATTTACTATAATGCATGAATACTTGAAAGCTTAGGTCACTTGATTTCTTATTAGGAGAAAAATGAGTGAAATAACCTTGTATTTATACTTGTTTATGCCAAGTTTTTAAAAATTACAAGCCATCATCATATCTAGGAGGATTAAATCCTGCCAAGAATTTGAATTAAATTTGATTTTGGGCCATACGAGAATCATATGCCAAAGGTGGCGTATGAATCCCATTAGGCCTAACTATGGGACATATTTTTCTAAAATGTTTAGAATGATGCAAAATTAGGATCGAGGCCCCAAAACCTAGGTGGGACCAATACGCCCAAGGTGGTGTATGAGTCCCAGATCACTAAATCTAGGCCACACAACCTAAAAACACCTGAATTATAATTGGATCTTGGTTTGTGTTCGGATTATCCTCAGAAAGATGAATTAAACAAGGCTTATGGATGTAAAAAAGGCTAATTAAAGCATAAAGAAGCCCAATTAAGAATGAAAACCCTAGATTAGTGTGAAAGTGTGGTACAACACTTTACAACACCTTAAATAAGGTACAATTAAGTCCATTTAGTTCACAAGGTCCCAAGACCTAATGTGAATGTGTTAAACACATTACAACACTAAATCAAGGCCATGTTAGGGAGTATTTTTTTTGTCATTACAAGTATTTCACATGAACCCTTGAGATGCATAATATTGAAATCATTACCAATTCCCTTGATTTGATTCCATTTTTGTACTTTCTCATGTGAATGCGCCTTAATAAAGTCATCTTGAAACTCCTCCAAGTAAACACGTAGTATAGAAAATGTCACTTCTTGCTCTCAAATAGAATGGAACCCCACATTTTTATTAAGGAAGCCCGGTTACCTTCCCCTAAACCATCATATCCTTCCATACATAGATCTAAAATGAAAATTACATGACATGAATTGTTTACCTTTTCAATTTCTTCCAAATATTTTTTTGTTGCATCCTCTTGAACGCCTTGAATGATAGTGACTTGGTCAGGTGATCCTGGAAACATGTTACTGAACACTATGCTATGTTGATTTAGAAACACTTGAATATCAAAATGAAGACTATGATTCTTACGATAGAATGAGATAGCATGCATATCCTCCATCAACAAACATCTTGTTATCCATGAAAATTGTCCCTTGCAAGAAGTCTTCATATATGTGTCTACTTCCATGGTTCCTTTAAATACACCCCCCAACACCATATCTTTCCCTTCACATGTAATCTTTATTTTTTTTGAGATGATGATTCCCATATTTTGGTATTAAATTTTTTAATCTCCTTAGTGGTTGTATTAAATAAAAATTTCATTATCCATCATGTTTTTGCTGCAATACTCTGATACAATTGGATGTTGGGGATTTTGAACTAGAAAATACTTTTGGAAATATGAGATTCATTTGGCATAAAAAATTACGGCCTTCATTTTATTTTCAATATCTTCTATTTTTGGCTCTTTCAATAAAGCACCAGGATTCCACACCATCATGGATGAGAAATTTTGTGGTTGAGAAGAAGGATCCACCTTCCACATTGTACCCTTTAGTTTTCATCAAAATTAGGATTCTTATCATGATAGCAAAAACATTATGGTATCATAATATGAAAATGATGCAAAACATTCTTGATACTGCTTCCACCCTTATTATTCAAACTATAATTATAGAGGCAATCGAAGTGCTTACCTTCCTTTTTTGATTTAGAATTTTCTAAAAAAATAACAACAATATTGTCACTCTCATAATTAAAATCCTTAGTAGAGTAATGTTGAGCTAAAGTATCCATTATGAAATCATTTCCAAAAGTAGGGCTATTATGTTGACCATTCACACTTGGAACCTTTTCCATACTTACATTTTCTTGAAGTGAGAGATCACTAGAAATCATTGAAATATTTTTTTTATTTAAAGAATATATACCTTCAACCTCTATGTCTTGGAGTGCCTTTGGTTGAACTCTTCCTTCCTTTTGTTCTTCTTGAACAACCTTATCCTCCATCATTGCATTCATGTCCAAATATTCATCCTGAAAATTTATCACACATTCATCATACTTCAAAGCATTCACTGCATTAGAATCTCCTACTATGAACTCTTTTATGACTACTTGCTCCTCTTAAACCTTTTATTCAAATTTATCAATCAACCTTTGACAAAATTCATCAACATAATTTACATGAATGTGGACTTGGGTGTTCATACCTTGGTGCCACCAATCATGAGAAACTCCTTCAAGATGCAAGGTTGCATACTGAATGAAATCTTTATCCTTCATGGGTCTGAATGTGAAATAGCCCAATGTTCTCTGTAACCATGCTCTAGCTCAAATCATGTCTGATCCATCAAAATTTGGAATTAAAAATTTTATTATTTCCTTTCTACTATGTGCTGGGTGATTTTAATAGCCCTTTTTATCCCACATGATTTGTATCATAATGACATAATCATTGTATGGGTCTGAATCTTTGAATCCTTCATCTTGATTAGAATAAGTCTTTCTAATGGTCGTTAGGTCTCTTTCCAAATCTTCTACGAGATCTAAAGGGAAAATGGATGTAGCAACATCACCTTCAGGTAGGAAATAGACTTGGAAGTTCCTAGGTTTCCTTGTTGTGTCCTCAAAGAAATCCAACTCTCCTTATGCGACTCTGGATCTTGAAGATTTTTTTCTAGAAACCTTATTGCCTCTGTTGTCTCAACAAGACTATCTATAGTTTGTTTATGACTCCTTTGTATATCTTGGAAGAATATTTTATCAAAATAAACCATCCTTTTACTCCTCTTTTTCCTATTTCAAAAATATGATCAAACCCCCATCCTAGCGAGATCATGGCTCTAATACCACTAGAATATCCCACAATAAAATTTAAATACAAATTTGAAATTTCTTAATTTTTACCAAACTTAAAATTGAGCAAATCGGGTAGAATGAATTTTACATCAAAACACTCCAAACTAAAATTGAATATTATGAAAGTGATGTAGAATATTTCATTTGATATTTTAAAATGGTTTTACATCATTTTTTCTGCTAAATATATCAGGTAACAATAGTAAACATCTGATTCAAATTACATCACTAAATCTTCAAATTGGAACACAAATAGACCCAAGAACTATAGGAAACTTCACACCAACTCTCCAAACTTTACAAAAAATTATTCTACAACAAAAATCATAAAAATATAGTCCAACAACATCAAAACCACAGTCTCCAAGTTGACAATGGTTTAAACAACCTAGAAAATAAAAATAAACCCAAACTATGCAAACGACAACTATCCCGCAACACACAACTTCTAGAAGTAAAATGAAACAACTCAGATCTACACTATGGTAATCTCTAAGGGATATTACACTATGATGAACCTTTGAATCCTATCCTTATTTTATCTAGAAACCCTCAAATATCCTGTTCTTGAGCCTCCCTCTCCACAAGTTTGGTAGCCTCTGAAAAACAACAAATGCATTCACAATAATAATCTTCGATAATCCCAAAATGAAACCCAATTAATATTTAAATTCAAAATAATTCTAAGGAAGAGACTCCCACAACAAGAAGGAAAGTATATTGGAACTTACAATTATTAATTTCCTTTTCTCGTCATAAAAATCCTCCCGTGAACATTCTAGAAAATGTTTCAATTTTATTGTAAGTAATTGAGTCTCAAAAAGGCAAGTAATAGAAATATTGGAAACCTTCAAATCCCATGCCCACCTTGGCATAGTGATATTTTAATTTTAATTTTAGTATTTATTTACCATAAATAAAATATTTCCTGATTAATCCAACAGGTCCTTGTTCACTATTTCTGGATAATCAAACTTATTGAAAATAGTAAGTTCTATTTTTAGAAAGGGGACATGACATTTTATCTACCCCTAATTTTCTGATTTAATTTATTAAATGTAAAAATATAAGTTTCTGAATTACTAAGGCACTTTATGGGACCTGATAGTGAGTTGATTTCCTACATGCAAGTTGCAAAGGGTGAAAACGTGACACTTGTCACATGGGCGCTCATTTGGGAAGATTAAAATGTTTAAACCTCTAAAATGTCCACCATATTGACAAGTGATATTTTAATTTGGAAGTTAGCACTTGCTAAGGTCCACTATAGAGCATATTCCTTCTTTGAAAAAGCAAACGCAACATAGACTGGCACTTGTCACCTAGGAACTCATTATAGCATTGAGCATTGTGAAAACCTCAAGGAGGAGTGCCATTATTCCATTTGGAATTGATTTGACTTGTTAATTGATGCTTGAAGAGGAAAGTTGCTAAACAACTTAGACTAAGTTGTCACTTAGAGTGACTAAGAGACAATGGGGAGTTAGAAATTGGTAGGTGGCTTGATTTTCTTTAGTGGAATGCCTAGCATGTCAAGGAAACTTAATATTTGCATAAAATATTGATTTGGACATGTTGCATGTGATTTCATGTTGTTGCATGTTCAATATGGTGTTTTTTTAGATAGTTAGGACCAATGCATGTTCTCCGTTCCAGCTTGCATGCACGAAAAGACTGTGGTGATGACACATGGAATTCTCCAAGTTCAGGTTGTGAGCCTGCAAGTGTATTGTAACATTGATGTTACAAATAGATACATTGGTTCAAGCCTACATAAATATAGACTTTATTATTGTATTGTAACCAAATTGTTATTGATAACACAATTGATTTGTGTTGTTGGAGTGTGGGGATTTTTACCCGAAAGGATTTTCCCCACATATATTTGTATTGTTTCTCTTCTGTCTATTCTTGTGTTTAAGATAAATGCTAGTTTACATGTTGTTATGCTACTGAAATATTTATGGATATGAAAAATACATTTCTTTCCTCTAAGGGTTAATGAGATGGAAATTAAAACTATGTTTATTTTTTCTTTTAGACATCTAGTTGTATGTGCTTGTATCATGAAAAATTAAGATACTGGAGGCATATATTGGTTCTTGGATGAGATTTGTAGGATATTTATTTCCCTTCATTTGGTATTAGAGCTAAGATACATGTTTTACATGTTCTTTCATTTCCATGTATTTGAGTTGCATGTACTTGCATGTGAAGATTCATGGTGTTTAAGGTTTTGGGTATTTTTTCTATTATGATTCCTTAGCTTGGAAAGCTTCAAGGAATCTATCTTGAAGGAATTGGTTGATGTTTAATCCTTTTCTAAGAAAAATCTCTACAGTTGATCTTGTTTTTAGGAGATAACATGTAGTGTGAATGATAGAGAAGATGTAGTGTTTTGGAGTTGATCATGTGATTTAATGTAATATGAAATTGATCTAGAGCTCGTGTTTGATAGTGTGACAAGCCTTGTGCATGGTGGCTATCTTTCATTTTATGGTTGCGTGTAGTAGAGTATTCATATTGGGTGTTTGAGATGGGCTCCTTGGTCATATGGAGAAACTTGTGTTGTTGTGACTTCAGTTTGGTGTGCCTATGTTGGGTGCTTGGTTTTAGCTCTTGACATTGGAAGGAGAAACAATCTTGAATCCATATAGGCTATGAAGTTGATCATTGGATTATCTAAAATTTTCTAAAATAGCCTAGCTCCTTTTTATGCTTGTAGATGGTGGTGGTTGTGGAGTTGTCCTACAAATGGGCCTAAAGTTCTAGGTGAAATCATGGAGTTGTTTCACTTTCGAGTCAATGAAATTTTTGGGGGAGAATGCAAGTTTTTAAAATGAACCTTCGATCGAAGGTAAAGTTCTAAATCAATATGCCTTTACATAGTGACCTTCAATAGAAGTTTCTTTGGTACCTTCAATCGAAGGTACCTTCGATAGAAGGTGTCAAAATGATAACTTTGGCTTTTGCATCAAGATTTACTCAAAAAAGTTTCAAATCCCGAGTTGGACCTTCAAATGAAAATAACTTGAAAAGATATTTGACAAGATTGTAGCCCTCAAAACAAGCTTTCCAACAAGTATAGTTTTGATATGTTTTTATTTTATCATGTATATAATTTTCAATTTTTACTAAACATAGGTTTTTCTCCAAACATCAAGCTCTTTGTTTTGTAGAGGTGAAAAAATAGAATACTATTGTAAGAAATTTCAAAAAATACCCTTACCCTAGGTATTGATGTCTTTGTTTCACCAAAAAAAAAAGGATTTTGATATATACACAAGTTATGTTGGAGGACACACGTGTATGTCCAAATTATAGTTATAGTGACTTCAGGAATAAATTAAAAAAATATGTAACAAACAATTATGAAAAAATATCCTTGCCCTAGATAGTGATGTTGAGAATCTGTATTTCAAAAATTAGAATTTTATCCTTTATAGAAAAATGTTGGGTTGGGCAACACAAACATTACTCTATGAAAATGTTGTTTTTTGTTTAAAACTAGTTATTAAAGGAGATGTTGAAAGATTCATGATTTATTTTAGATTCAAAAAAAAAATATATATATAGAATCTACACACAAATTGCCACAAATCACTAGTTTGCATCATATTTAAATTCTTAACAACTTAGATTATAGGTCTCAAACGTTGAGGATTCAGTTAAAAATATTGATGTAAATATCCATCTTGGGAAACAAGTGAGACAATATTGTGATTTCACCCTTCTTGGACCTCTTCTTCCTATGGTTGGTTGTACTTACATGATTCAGGTTCATGTTGATTGGATCTGAAGGTTTTGCGGATTCTCCATCAAAATCCATGGTTATGCATATTCATGATAATCCATTGTTATGGATTATTTTTTATGGTTGCTCTCTGAACTTTGGGTCTTCTAGATGATAAGTGGATGTGGGCTTTCATGTGTGTTGGAAAACACAATGGTTTTGCAATTTTTACACAATTAATCAAAACCCTACAATTTTGAAGATCTACAAGTGAAATTTCCTTCAAATTAATCCATTGGATTATCTAGATGTAAGATAGTTCTAGGTTTACATATATGCTTCATGCATGGTTTTGAGGAGGCTTGCAGATTTATTATCGAGGAAAGATTTGAAGGTGGTTGTGAAGTTGTTATAAGCTTTTGGACAACCTATTTCCTATGGATGTTTTATAGTTTTCTTAAAGTTGTGGGTTTGTGTAGACCTAGAGTATTCACCTATTTAGTTGAATTCTAGATGTTGAAGTGGTTTTGAATTTACGCATAGATGTTTTTATAGATTTTACATGTTAAGAAAAATCCGTGGGTTTTAGATTTGTGGAAAGATTGTGTTTAGACTCAGAGTTTTCTGGATGAAAACAATGCTTGAGTAGTTCTTGAATATGGTACTGAGTTTGGACTTGTTTGGTAAATTAGATCCAAGTAATTCTTATGATGATAGTTTTGAGTGTTGGCGATTTTATTTGGTTGTTGATTGTTCTCAAGTAAGATATTCTCTTTGTTCACTACAATGTATTTCTTTCCGGCTACCATTATACTTGTGTTTCCAGGTTCTTATATGTAAAAGTAACATCATGCTTAGAAGGATACATTTCCAATGACTATTTGTATCAAACTTATATACATGAATACAATGTTATTGTTGCAACATTAATGGTCTAGAATACATTGTTATGTTTCAATAAATTTAAGACAAATTTTAAATTCTGTTTAGATCTGGTTGTATTTTAAATTTTTTATTTGGTGATGGATTGAATGAAGAAAAAATGCATTGCTTCCGATATTTTTGATAATTGGAAATTGAGCGTATATATTTCACTAATATTGATTGTTGAGTTTTTGGTTATGATGATAGTTTTGGGTGTTGGAATTTTTCTTTGGTTGTTGATTGTTCTCAAGTAAGACATTCTCTTTGTTCACTGCACTGTATTTCTTTCTAGTTGCCATTATGCTTGTGTTTCCAGGTTCTTATATGTAAAAATTAGCATTATGCTTAGAAGGATACATTTCTTGTAATTATTTGTATCAAACTTATATACATGAATATAATGTTATTGCTGTAGCATTAATGGTTTGGAATATTTTGTTTCTTTTCAACTAATATCAGACTGATTTTAAATTCTAGTTAGATCTAGTTGTATTTTAAATTTTGTTATTTGGTGATGATCAAATGAATACAAATTCTTTGCTTTAGATATTTTTGATAATTGGGAATGAAGCTTATATATTTCAACTAATATTGAATGTTAAGATTCTGGTTATGATGATAGTTTTAGGTGTTGGAAGTTTTCTCTGGTTGTTGATTGTTCTCAAGTAAGACATTCTCTTTGTTCACTGCATTGTATTTTTTTCTAGTTGCCATTATTCTTGTGTTTCTAGGTTCTTATATGTAAAAAGTAGCATCATGCTTAGAAGGATACATTTCCTATGACTATTTGTATCAAAATTATATGCATGAATATAATGTTATTGTTGTAGCATTAATGGTTTGGAATATTTTGTTTCTTTTCAACTAATGTCAGATTGATTTTAAATTCTAGTTCTAAGATCTAGTTGTATTTTAAAATTTGTTATTTAGTGATGGATGAAATGAAGAAAAAAATGCTTTGTTAAGATATTTTTGATAATTAGGAATGGAACGTATATAAATCCTTAATGAGTATTTTGGTTGTTGCTAATGGTAAAGTGACCCAAAGGCACACAATCCCCATATCACATTAAAAATTTCATATAATATGGTAACATTATTTCCATACCATTATATAAATTTGTAAAATAGTTCAAGCCTAGAGTAACCAATATTGTTCTTTTAGAGATAGTGGTGTAGGTGTCTATGTATGCATTAGATTGATGTTCATAAATGTTGCATAAGATGAAATCCAACTTAAAAGTCTCACTTGTATCATTTTTAATCATTGATATAATGAAATGATATGTACTAGCCTATAGTTATAGATAATTTGTTCCATTATTTTCTTTTGATGTTGATAAACATGCAACATGAGGCATGATTTTTTGTAACTGATTTATAATTTCATCTACAAACTTATTAGAAACCAAATGCAGATATTGAATCAATGCTTGTTGTATCTCCTTGTATTAACTTCAAATGAAATTGATTTAAAGTATAGTTTAGAGTAGGAGATTATGAATTGTTGATTAAGTAATAACAAAATAATAAACAACTAACAGGGAATGATCAAACCAAACAAGAGATTTTATTTTTTGAACCTTAATGTTGGGAAAAACAGTTGGTAGTGTCAATTAATCACAACCTCCTTCCTTCAATGGTGGGGCATTTACAATTTAGTGGAGCATGAAATCCATACTGTAATGCTAATTATTCTCTCACCTCATTCCAACCTCATTTTCTTCCCTTTGCTTCTATTGGCATTCTAGAACAAGCTGAATGGAGTATTCAAATGAGTATCATACTATTGATTGTTTCTCTCAACTCTATACTACTGATTGTTTACATTGTAGTAGTAGTTTTAAAGCACTTTCTTGGGTTTGTGGTTGGACACCTACAATGACTTTACTATCATATGCAAAGGAAAAAATGTTGCCACAGTTCTTCCAAGGAGATTTAGGACCTTTGTAGGCTGCTCTTTAGAATAGGTAGCATAAAACATGAGAGATTTTACCTCCTTCGATAAGACAACATTTGTTTTCCTTCCTATACATCACTGCCTTTTAATAGGAAATATATGAATGGGTGACATTTTAATGTTTTCTTATTTTTGTGTTGATTAATTTTCCCTAGCATGTTTCTCTACAATGTTCTTATTATTATTGTATATAAGCCTCAAAAACTTATTTGATTTTTTTAAATTTTATGGTTTTGCAGGGAGGAGATCACTATTCCATAATAAATTCCAATTCAATACAAAAAAAATTCTTCTTGCCACTGCATCAAATATTATTTAGATGGCGTTACAAATTTGGAATGATATTCAAAACTCAAACATTATGTATAAAAAAATTAAGAGACAAAGAATAGATTTATTTGAAATAAGACAATCGTCAAATACATAATGAGATGACATGGAAATAATGCTTCATGCAATTACTTCTAAGCTGGAAAGTGACATTGTTGAAACATTATATATTTCTTAGTGGGAAGGAAGAATTCAGGGGCAGTGGTATGTGAAACCATGCTCTTTGCATTGGTGGAACCACTATATTTTTCAAGTTAGGTGTGATGATGAATATTTGCATAGAATTTTCAGGTTGTCATATGCATTATTTCAAAATATTTGTGAAAATATGAATGAAGACCTAAAACAAGGTTAAATACCAAATTAATTTGCTATAACTATAAAAAGTAAGGTCCTTCTAGTAGATAAATAGGTTTCCATTGCAATTTTACGATTGTCATCTGGGATGACAATTAGTTGTGGAAATTCAACTGTTGTAAGAGTTGTAAATAAGTTCATTACTATCTTTTATATTTGATTTTGAAGTCATATCCAACAGCCTAGTAACCACATTCAAAACTTGAGCATGTAAAAGAAGGATTTCTTCTAAAACAAGGATTTCCAAATTGTTGTGGAGCTATAGATGTAATTCATGCATTCAATTTCATCTTCCACCTAATGAGTGCTCTACTGATTGGTATGATCGTGATCATAACTATAGTATGTCATTACAAGAAATTGTTGATAATGATATGCATTTCATGGACATTTTTACAAGGTGGCATGGTTCTGTAAATGATTCTAGACTTCTATGAAATTCATGTTTCCATAAAATGTGTGAAGGTGGACAAAGTTTAAATGGTCATCCAGTGTCAATTGGTCCATTATATGTGTGAGAGTACATTATGGAGATGGAGGGTATTCATTGTTTACATGGTTAATTACACCTTTTAGTGGAGGTGTAACAACTAGTCAGAGGGAATTCAATTTTAAGTTGTCATCAACACGTATTGTGGTAGAGCATGCAATTGGAAGGCCAAAAAAATTGTGGCAAATTTTGGAATTAAAAACATGGTATCTGAATTTGGAAGTGCTTCTGAAAATAATTCTTTGTTGTTGTATATTGCATAATATGATATTAGATGTTGTGCAAGGAGAGGATGATCCATGTGATCATTCTTTTTTTGAGAATGGAACAAATATGCCAACCGATGAATTAGATGATCTAGTTGTAACACTTGCTCAAGAAGCATTAATGACTTTTGTAAATGGTGATATGAATTATGTAAACATGTAGAGCCATAAAACCAAAAGATAAATCAATTTTATAGGGATGTAATATATGTTAAAACATGTTTTAAATTTTGAATTTTTTGAAAATACATTTATATTGATTTTGCTAAGTTTTGATTCTTATATGATTGTTGGAAAATTTATATGTGGGAGTTGGAAGACCATAATCAAACTATTAATAGTAGCAATATAGGTTATCTGTGCTTGAGGGTTTTAAACACCTGGTCAAATGTATGCATGTTGAAATCATTCAAGACTTGAAACAGATTATGTCTTCTTTCACGTGTCAATCATTCCTTGGTGAAGAAGGCTCAAGTGGGCCCACTAGTATGTTTACGCATCATGTGTGTTCTGGTAGAGAATACCCATGTTGATTGGCGCCATCCCTCTGGCAAGTAACTTGATGTTGAACTAAGTGGTAGCCCAACCTCTTAGTCTGTTTAATCATGCACACTTACCTACAAAACTAGTGGTTCCTCAACTTCCATCACAAATCAAATATGTTTTCTCACATGAGAATTTTCCATGAAATTTTGCAAATGGAGTTTCTATTATCATAGGAGAAGTCAATACAACAAATATTTTTGATATTTGTTGTGGTAGATTAAATACAAAGGTCAATAGCAGTAGTCATAATATCAATAGTTCATTATTTTGTGATTGAGAGCAGAGTTTACAAGAAAAAGAAATCTATAGATAGTTATAGTTGTAGGTTAAGTACAAAGGTCAACATTAGTAATGATAGTATTAGCAGAAATTAGACGCCTAGTTACTTAGTTCATGATTTTGTCATCTGCAACAGAGATTACAAGCAAAAAGATATATCCTCACTCTTGAACTTGCTCATCTCTCAATCTGGATATGATCACTAGTGAGCTCTTCTTAATATTTTTCATTTATTTATAAAAAGAATGGACCTTTTTTCAATCATTCTACTAATGGGGTGTGTTGATTTTTTGTTATATATTCGATAGTGTGATGACATGATACAATTTTGAAATTTTGGTGAAATTAAGAATATGTGGCAATTAAGGTTGTTGTCCTATTTGGAAATTGTTCATTTATTAACTCTCAACTATGAAATTGAGAATGCAATATTTTCGTGCTTGTAAAAAGTTGAATAATTTATTTATTTTTTAAATAGTTGTAGTTAAAATTTAATAGTTTTAGTATGATTATGAATTAAACTAGAACAAATGTTATCCCCAATACCTTGCAATCCCCGTTACTTAAGGTAAACCCATTTGTATTTCATTTCCAAATTTCCATTTCTTATGGCATATATATGCATTTCCACTTTTTCTTGTTGGAATATGGATACCATGTCTCTTGGAGGGTATTTTATGAA
Source organism: Sequoiadendron giganteum (assembly GCA_007115665.2). NCBI lineage: Eukaryota > Viridiplantae > Streptophyta > Pinopsida > Cupressales > Cupressaceae > Sequoiadendron > Sequoiadendron giganteum. Next base: position 171,660,051 of record CM021107.1, on the reverse strand, counting down.
TGACATAATAATATATTTTCTTTTTATTCTTTGGAATTGTATTTGCTTTCAACTTGTCCATCGATTGATGAATTCTTTTGTCCAAATCATTAATTAGGTGATGATCTACCTCAATTGTTCAATTTATCCAACAATATTTATTAAACCTAAAGAGAAATGCCTTTGTGATGGAATCCTTTGTCAATTAAATATGCATATGGAATAAGTTTTGAGTGCTTTATACATCTGATTTAGCTATTTTAGACCTTTTTATTTGACGAAAATGAATAGTTGAAAGTCAATGCAGTAGACATGCTTAAATATAATTAAAATTAATTAAAACAGATATATGCACAATTATAAACAAATACCTTCATATGGTTTTCAATTGATGTAAAAATATATATATATATATATATATATTTTTGTGAAATTAATTATATTTAAAGATATTAAATGTAAAATTCATTAGTCCTTAAATTTCAGCTTAACTTTTAAACTGAACTGCACTACTAATAAGTTTTGACCACCAGCTTCCTTAAAATTTGGAGCTTAACATTTTAAGCTAACTGCGTTACTAAATTCATGGAACCATCAACTTAAAAAAATTCCTAAAAATTCTCAACATCACGACTGAAACTTTTCAGAAACCCCTCTCCATGAAACCACACCCTAAGTGGCTAAAAACTCAGTCAAATAGAGCTGTGACGATGTGAGAGGAAATCTTCAACCATGCTATCATCGCCCATCCAAACACAAGAATGGTTCAGATCTGGAGGTCCAACTAACTTAATTCCTGCGCCATCAGTGTACTAAATATTCCCTTCATTTCCAGCCCCCTTCTTTACCATGCATTATGCGTGCTCCACCATGGTCGCCTCATTCTTTTGGCCCCGCATTTGTGAAATGCGGAGTGAGGATTTGCCTTTCTTTTTAAAGTGAAAGCTCATGCAATCAAGATTCACTCGATAACCGAGTGCATTTGGATGATCTTGAAAACACAGCTATTTGGAGAGAAAATGTTACGAAGCAGGGAGTGACAGCAATGGGTGGCAGTGGGAAAACAACGTTGGCAGCTCGTGTAGATTATCTCTATCATTTATATGAACAAAATTTGGAAATTGATAAGCAATGGGAGTTACCGCACCTTTGACTTCAGGATCTCGGCTGCCAAAGTTGGTTTCCCGCTGCCATCCATTGCTTCACTCTCAGTTTCTTTTAACATTCTCTAAATGGTAAATAGCCGTGTCTTCAACTCTTGTAATAATCATCGACATCGATTGCAGGATTGTATAGAGAATTGTATCTCCTTTTATTTTCACATGCAACTTGGTTCAAGATAAATGTATAAAAATATATTGGTAACTTTGTTATAGCTCAGAGTACGATCTTCATATCGTAAGAGTATAGAAATTTAACTAAATGCGAGCAGAAGAATTTGGGGTTTAACTTTGTGTTTTGCAGATGTCTTTTTGAGGTTATAATACGCTTTTTTAATCATGGAAAAGTTCTTTTTCCAGTGAAATTGTATTTTAATAATAATAACATAAATCACATGGAGTAAAGTAAAGCAGGCGAGGTTGAGCATCCTCGTCCACTAAAGCCCTTCTATGGCTCTAAAAGGTCATCTGAGCATCTTCAAGTCTCACCCTTTTAAGAAGTATGGCTGCAGTTCAATACAAAATAATAAGCAATTTTAAGGTTATGTTATTTATCAGAAGAATTCACAGCGGGAAAATTCACGTCATGACAAATTCATTTCAAGGAAAATTCACCACCAACAATTTATCATTGCGGAAAATTCATTGTATTAAAGTTTGAAATTAATTTTTCATGACGGTGAAGTGCTGGTGGTGAATTTTCTTTGAGGTGAATTTGTCATAGCGATGAATTAATTTCTCTCGGTGAATTTTCCAGCGATAAATTGCTGGTGGTGAATTTTTCTGATGCCAATAGCCTTGTGGCCCAAAGCTCTACTTACAAGGTTAATTTCTCTGATGCTTGAGCTTCTACTCTGTTATCATCTCCCACATTTCCAAAATACTTGTTAAATAACCACTTCTGTGGGAACTCTGGTATTTTGCTACAGTTTTATGGTTTTAACTTTTAAATATTAGATTTCCATGCCAATGAATTGGGAAACTTCATTCCACTGTGTTAAAATTCATATGCTTCTGCAGAAAAGTTTTGAGAAATTTTCTTAGAATTTTGCCCAACTATTAATTATGAATTAGCAAATCTTTATTCCACTCTGTTACAATTCATAGGACTCTGCAGCCAAGTTTTGAGAAATTTTCTTAACATTTTGTTCAATTAATAATTATCAACTAACTCATCTAAGAATTAGTCTGCTCAAGTTAGCTGGCAATATTTCATCAGTTTTTCCTAGTATTTTTCCCATTTTCTTATTATGAACTAAGTAATTTAAATACTCTGTTGAGGTTATGACAGTATTTCATCTAATAATCATGGAGTCCTTCAATTGTGTTGGATTATGACATTAGCTACCAAGGTGCCATTAAGAACTATGTATTTCTATTTGAGCAAATAGCATTGCTACTTCGGAGGTTATTCAGATATTGAAATTTGATTAGGCTCCTGTTTGAATATTTTAGGTTGTTTTTGCATTGCTTTTATTGATTCTGTCTTATAATTGTGCTATTTTTATCTTGATCTTTCTAGTTGAATTTCATTCTAGTTGAATTTCATTCTAGTTGAATTTCATCCTTAATTAGCATTTATGTCAACTTTTATTGATTCCTTATAATTGTACTTTCTTTATCATGACTTTAAATTTCGTCCTCAATATACATTCTCAGAGCCCAAGTGTTGACGACTTCTCTTCAGCAGTTAACTGAACCAGGCAGAATAGATATTCATTTACCCTCGGGTATAAAGGCCATTTTCGAAACCAATAATACCTAAGATATAAAAAGGGAAAATAGTGCGGCTGAGGGCCTAAATTTGACTGTTGATTCGCTTCTCAAGCAAACTTTTTGTTGCTGTCATTTGTGCACAATTTTTTATTTAAAAATGAAATATATATTATTTGGATTTTCAATAGTTTATGAAAAAAAAATTAATTGAGTCTTTAATTTTTTTTTTATGAATTAAAGTTTTTATAATATAAAGTTTATTAATGGGGTGGGGATTCTAGCTCGTTTGGTTAAACCGTTCTTGTTGTAGGAGGTTGGTCATGAGGTCTAGTCTCCCCCACCCTTGTGGTATCGAAGGGTGTGTCACGCCAACGCCGCCGGTCACATGTAGTTTATGCTATTAAGTTTTTTAAAGTTAACATTAAATTGTTAAAAGCATTTTAAGACAATTAAAAACATTGATAAACAAATTTAAGTGGAATCAAGTGTAGTTATAATTTCATATAATTAAATAACCAAAACAATAAATTTAGTATTAGGAGGGTTTCTATCTACTATTTGGAAAATTTGGTTGTTTAGAATTGGTTTTCAATTGGTAATAGTATTGTCTAAATGTCCTATCCTACCTAAGAGGAGGCCACCATTCATGTTGTTGAATGTAGAGGAAGAATGTCTTGCCTTGGGAGATAGAGACCAACTAGTGTGGCCCACTTGGTGAGGTGGAAAGCAACCTATGCAACTTCTAGAGTGTTGTCATGAGTTGTTATTGCATATTCTTCTTGGTGGAGAATAAGCATGGGCACTAGGAGGTATGGTGAGAGAAACCCTTGTCACCATGTTAGAAGCATTATCCCAATGATGAAGAAGCAGTTTCAAATGCACTACTTCCAATACCATTTTGTTGGCTTAGACTTGAAACTAAAAAAATGTATCAAGATGATAATATATTTTACATAAAAAAATATTAATCAAACAAAAACATTCAAAAAAATATTTTTCTATCATTTCAAATAGAAAACACAATTTCCACTCAAAATACATACCAAATCTTGAAATTTTGCTAAAAATCTAGGTCAATATTTTAGAAACATGCTATATCATAACAAAAGTTCAAGCCAAAAAAATTTGAAGAAGTCATGAATCTACAAACTTTGATCTTAAAATCAAAACCAAAACAAGTGCTTAATGGTGTCCAAGTGTCCTTAGAAGGAACACATGAGATTGGAAATCCAAGATGGATGAAATAAGATCTTAATATTGAACCCTCGTCTTCTAAAAAATTAATTGCTTTTACATATATATACCTTAATTTATTTTACAGTAAAAAATTATAAATACGACCGTTTGTCATCAAATTTAATTCCTAGTGTGAGCTTTAGGACTGGCCAAATTAAGAAGTCTTTTGTTTCAATAGGGCAGTCCATTTTCATTAGTATCGGTTAATTATGGATCATTTCTCCATTTAATTATTTTGGGAATCCTCTTCATTAATCAAGTTGGATAGTCGCCTTCCCTTCCTCTAAGAACTTTAGCCTATTCATTCCTCAACCTGATCTTGTTAACATTCATATGCCCTTTCCCTCTTGATCCATGATGGAATATGATCTTAAAGGCCCTTGCTGCCTCAAATTTCTTTTGCTGGACTCTTCTCTCCTTTCCATGCTCTATCTATCAATTGAGACCATCAATCTATGAAAACCTTATTCTAAAATTTCTTGACCAATGGGTTGCATCCCCATGATTAGGTTAGCTTTTATTTGAACACTGGCCCAAATTGGTGTGGACTTGTGATCCTAATTGGTGTGGACTTGTGATCCTAATGCTTATATTAGAACTGGTGTGTTTGAAGCTTCTAGTGTGGCTATGTCAAATTTCTAGAGAGAATAGAATATATGAGATCTCTTTTACTGCACGATGCACTTTTTATTCACGTGTGGACTGTTAACGAAGACAAAATTGGGATCAGACTTAACAAACTTACATATTAAACTCTCAATAAAGAATCCAAATGCCAACTTTCATCCTTATGCACCAAATGCATAATATAGGCAATGGTGGAAGATTTTGGCAGAATCGATGTTCTGCCATAGTGTTTTTTAAGCTGACTTTGTTAGCCACTACATCCAATGAAATAAACAACCTTTTAATAAAAGGAAAAGAACAAAAACAAAAATTTAATATAGATTCAATGAGTTAATAAATAAATCTATTAATGTTTGTTAAACAATTAGTAAATAAAACTTATCAATATTTGTTTATATGTTGAAAGTGGGCTTTCTGTCGTTTTCTAATTATCCATTCTTCTTTTGGTTCTTAGAATGATTTGGAGACAATCTATCATTTATCACAAAGTTTTGGAGTCCTTATAAAACCAATATTCTTGAGAGCATATGGGTGGGGATTACTAGGTATCGAACCAAACTTAATTTTCAAAGCATTCAAGATGCTCGTACACGGCTTGAGGAATGGCTTAGTGGCAGACAAGCACAATTTTTTTGGGTCGTGCTAAATGATATGTGGCTTGATGACCATTATCTCAAATATTTGTTGTTTGAAGCAGATGGATACAAGACTATTGTATGTCCAGGCATATTGTTGAAGGGCTTGATGATACTTACAAATTGCCTTTGCTTGAAGAGGATGATCCTTTGTCTGTCTTTTGATATTAGGCTTTTGAGCAAACAAGCATTCCAAAGAGATGATATAACAAGACACTAGCTCAATAGGTACACCTATGTCTAGTGTGCACTCAACCATTCATTTCAATGAATCCTAAAGTCCATTGAATTTTCCATGATATTCTTTAGTTGAATTTGTGTTGATTTAAGGGCCATTCCTTCTTTGCCATTATAAGATGACATGGTATTGTTTAATTGAACGTGTGTAGATTTGATGGCCATCCTTTGAGGTTATCTAGTTGCTAACTAAAATTTATTAAATAAAGAGAAAAACGATGATCAATGAAAACATGCTCAAATGAAGCTTTTAGAAAGAGGACTTATTGGTAATAATCATGTGAAGAGAATGTTCTCAAGATCACGGCATTGGGCATAGATAGTCTTGATAATGATATTAAACAATTCTTTTTTGGGCTTCATATTGTTTGTTGAAGTGAAAGAAATCCGTGTTGATGCCCTGTTTGATATTTGGATTTACATTCACAACTTAACTCATCTAAATCTTATAAGAATCTAAATATACTGGAAAGATGAAGGCTATTGAGTGGTAAATTTTGAAACAAAATGTCTCTTGTTAAATTTTCATTGAATTTGAAGTTAAACCTGTAACAAAAAGAAAAATATGCAATGACAATCAAGCCACAATCATGATGTAAAATTAAAAAACAAAAATAATAAACCTTTAATGTCTTTTTGTATAATCTAGATAATTATTGAATTCATTGATTTTAACTCAAATTTCTAATAATTGAAGAGCTGCTACTCTTGCCTAAATAATAGAATGATCTAGATATCTCTTACTCCAAAGATTGAATGCATATTTACTCTCATGTTTTCTCAGAGATCATCTGAGGATTAGTCATGGCAACATAAGTCAGCTATTTACTGGGTGGACAATAACAACCCTAACATACCAAGAGGCTGAGATTGTATCTGATAAAATTCAACTAAGAATATAAATTCTGAACAAAACAACTAGTTTTTATTACCAACAATCTTCATTACATGTTCATTTGGCTTGGCCTATTACATTCAAGCGAAAACCAACAGAAACCCCTAACTTATTTTCCAAAACACAATGATCCTCTACACACCTACCAAAATTTTGCATGTTTTATCCTTTTCAAGGAAAGAAAGATCAACCCACTACAAAAATAAAATGCTTCCCAACTGTTAATTCCCCACCTTCTAAAAAAAAATTAGAAATTGAATAAATGAACATTAATTTTCTGACATGAGGTGAAATCACAATACTGTGTCTTCCACCAAGAGTTGCCTTCCAAAACAAGTGAAGACTATGGAATAAGATTGCAATAGTTGATGCGTAAAATAAAGGTTGAATCCTGAAATACGACTGGAATGAAATGGTTATGCCCCTGCATTGCACGCCCTTAGTTGAAGAAAAGTTTCATGAGTTCAAAACCTCATTAAATTTTAGTGTACTCGGACTAGAATTCCCTCCTTGATCATTTCCGATTCCTTCACCCAAGTCGTTTCTTCCATCACCATGTTTTTCCATTTAACCAAGTATTCCTTGTACTCCTTTCTTTGTGTCTTCTTGGTGGTCTGGAAGTCAATAACTGCTTCAAACTCTTCCTTTTCTTTCTTAGGAAACTATCTTAGCCTCTCATTTTGTTGTTCCTCAATTCTTTTTCCTTAATTATTGATATCCAATTCCTGATGATAAGGTGATAAATCTGCAACATTAAAGATTGGGGAAATTTTAATGTCTCTTGGAAGTTCAATATCATAAACGTTGGCTGAAAGCTTTTTTAAGATCCTACATGGTCCAATCTTCTTCCATTTTAATTTTTTATAAGTTTTCTGAGGAAATCTTATTTTTTTCAAATATACTAGCACAAATTCTCCAACCCGAAATTCTTGTTTCTTCAATCTGAAATTCTTGTTTTCTCCTTTTGTGATCAACATATTCCTTGTATTTTATTGCATTGTTTTCCATAATTTTTTAACTTCTTTTTGCAACTGGTATATATGTATTTAGAAAAATCTTTAGTTGAAGCACTTGTCTTGCCAATTTCAGTAGTAGTTCTTTAGATTATCTACCTCATATCTATAAATAGTCTGAAAAGGGGTCTTTGTTGTACTCTTGTTGATTGAATTGTTATAAGCGAATTCGGCTTGGGCTAGGACAAAATCCTATTGAGTAGGCCTTTGACCAACTAGGAAGCAGAGCAAATATTCCAAACTCCTATTTATCTCTTCTGTTTGCCCATCTATTCGTGGATGATAAGCTAAACTGAAATTTAGTTTAGTATCTAATTTAATTCACGATGTTCTCCAAAAGTGACTTACAAACTTAGTATCACAATATGTTGAAGAAAAAATTAGCAGTATGAGAATCATCATTCATTTTTGTAGAAAATAAAGTGATCTATTTTAGAAAATCAATCGACTACAATAAATATGGAATCATTACCTCTTTGAGTTCTTGGTAACCTAAGAAAAAAATCCGTGTTTCTTTCTTCCCATGGTCTTTCAAAAATAGGCAAAGGCCGATACAACCCAATATTCTAACTTCTTCCTTTCATAAGTTGGTAGACCCGACATTGTTGAACATCCTTGCTCATTTTGGGCCAATAATAATTTTCTTTTATTTGTGCTAGATTTTTTTCTACATCAAAAAGATCAACCAAACCCCCACTATGTTTTTCTCGCATGGATCCTTGGGTTATGCATAAAAATTTTCCTTTGAAAATAAAACCTTCTTGAAAAAATACTCTAACCATGGGGTTCTATCTTGACCCATTGGGTGTTTATATGTAGCCCAAGCCTCTTTGAAATCTACATCTTCCTCATATAGATCTTTGATTACTTCAAATCTAGTAACTTCAATTTTTATTTCAGTAAACAAGAAATTTCTTCCACTCGAAGCATTTGCTACTTGATTAGTCTTCCCACTCTTATGTTTCAAGAAGAAATAATAACTTTGTAAAAATTCAACCCATTTCATGTGCCTTTGATTGAGCTTACCTTGGTTGTTAATGTATTGAAGAGCATGATGATTAGTGTATGGGAGAAACTCCTTAGGCAACAAATAGTATCTTTGTTAGTTCATCCATTCATGGAAATGAAAATTGATATTTTATTGTGATTTTATTTATGGCTTGAGAATATGTGAACATTCACCATTCTTTGCTCTCTTTTGGTGCTAACATTGTTGGAATAGCACATGGACTCATGACTAATCAACTCCTTATCTAATAATTCTTAAACTTGTCTTTTTACTTCATTTTTTTGGGGTCATCCTATATGTAGCCTTATTAGGTAAACTTGCTCCAAGAATTAGATCTATTTGATGACTAATGCTTCTCATTGGAGAAAGACCTTCTGGGACATGATTTCAACATATTCTTCAAGTAATTTTTGAACTTTGTGGGAGTTTATTCTTTTTCTACTACTGCTCCCTTCCCTACAAACTTAGGAGTAATAGAAAAACATACCTTTTCATTCCTTACTTCATTCAAAAATTGCTTCCTTGAAATAAGACATACCTTTTATCCCTTGCTAACTTCTTCCTTTCTATCCTTTAGTGGTTGTAAGATACACTCCTTCCTATCCTTGCTGATGGTATAAGTGTTCTTCTCACCATCATGAATAGATTTCCTATTATATTTCCATGGTCTTCCAAGTAAAATGTGACAAGCATCCATAGGCATTATATCACATAGGATTTCATCTTGATAAGTCCCAATATGAAAATTAACTAACCATTGCTTGTGTATCATTATCCGATGCTCTTTCTATAACCATGATATCTTGTAGGGATTCAAATGTTTGAGCCTTTGTAACCTTAAATTTTCCACCATCTATAATGATACCAAATTATTAGTGCTTCTGTTATCCACCATAATTCTGCAACATTTACCTTGAGACTTAAAAATAGTTTGAAATAAGTTTCTTCTTTCTACTAGTTCAAGTTCTTCCTTCTCTATTTTCATTAGTACATTTTAGCATGAGGTATTCTCCATGTTCAGTTTCTACTATTTATTGCAATGGTGATCCTTCACCGGCTTTAGCAACATGGTTACTTCCATAATAAAATGATTATCGAGGACACTCATAAGCTCTACGGCCTTCCTCTCCACACTGATAGTAGGTGAAACTCCTTCCTTTCTTTGAAGGTACTTCTTCTACCTCTAATATCTAGAGGATGTTCTTCATTACAAGAAGCACTTTAATCCCTTTCATTACTCTATTGGCATTCATCTTCAATCAATCAACCCCTTCCAATTTATAATATTCCTCTTCCTTTGGAGCTAGTTGATTGTGTTTTGGACAATTTCTCTTTTGCGCTCAAGGCACATTGATAATCTTCTTCTATGCTTTTAAAGTTCAACAAACTAATTTCATCTTGGATATTTAATTGTAGTCCATTTACATATCTTGCCATCTTTTTGGATCATCTTCTATGTGTCCAACCCTTATCCAATGATTTTATAGAACTCTTTAGTGAAATCATTTACATCCAATTCCTTTTGTCTCAAGTTATATAATTTCTTGAATAAGATCACTTGATAATCTGAAGGTAAGAATTTGTACATAGTCCTTTTCCTTTCAATTTGTACATAGTCCCACCATATGGTTGTGTGGCCCTTTAACCTAGTGCATGTAAGTTTCACCTTCTTAGATTATTTTATTGATTCACAATCAAAATATCATTCTATATCTATAATATAGTCTATGAGTTTCTCACCATTCAAGATCCCATCGTAATAGGGCATGTCTAGAACTTAGGCGTATTTCCAATCTTTATCATGGCTCTAAGAAGTTTGGTATCGACAACATCCTATAATTCTTATTCTTCATGACCTTGAGCTTCTTGAGTCACTTATCCCTCATCATCTCTCACATATTCAAGATGAATTCCCCTCATTTAGGCAATATCTATTGCAGCCAACCTTTCAAGAAATTCCCTCATTCCTTGAACTAACTATGCAGTTCTAGATGCTTCAACTCTTCCACGCAGTCTACCAGTGCCCCACCCAAAATCCATTTGTATCCACTATTTCTTTAAACACTCAAGACAAACTCTCAATCTAAGGATAGAAACCTTTGATCTGATACCACTTTTGATGTAATCCAGAGTTAAGAACCCATTGAATGGTGATTGGCTCAGACAACAAATTAATTAATAATTTAATTCAATTGAGAATATAAATTTCTGAATAAAACAACTGATTTTTATTATTAGAAATATTCATTACATGTTCATTTGGCCTAGCCTATTACATTCAAGCATAAACCATATACTGCTCTTTACAGTAGAAGCATGTAACTTATTTTCCAAAACACAACAATTCTTTACACACCTACCAAAAATCTACATGTATTCTCATTTTTAAGGAAAGAAATAATGACCCACTACAAAAATGAAATGCTTCCTACCTCCATAAAAAAAAATCAGAAATGAATAAAGGAAAATTAACTTTTTGATGTGTCTTCCACTAGGAGCCACTTTCCAAAACATATGAAGACTAGGGAATAAGACTATAACAAATTCCACCCAAAATAAAGGTTGAATCATGAAATAAGACCAGAATGAAATAGTTATGCCCTTGCATCAAAAAGGTGTGAGAATATTGAAGCCACTAAGATTATTATTTCCATTTGCATAAGTTACATTGCTTCAAAGTAGCTTATTGATTTTCACATATGTCTTCATGCACATTAGTGTAGCCTATTATTGATGGCTACTCTTCAAATTTAAAATTATTCTATCATGTCTCTCTATATATAATCATCATCTCTCCATTCCTTTCCATTTTTACTTATTTCCATCAAGAAGAGGGGTCAAGTATGCACTATCTTCAAACAAATGAGATTACAATACAATCACTTCCATTCTCTTCTTTACCTCCACCATGGTAGCACTTTTTCTTGACAAATGGTGCCTCAAATGTACTAGTGTTCAGGCCTTTGCATTGTGGAACAGACAGTTGAATATCACGAGAACAAAGTTACTAGTCTAATCGAAATCCCATTGGCGGGAAATGGTTTGTTAATTAAGTCGTTGGGTTCTTTGTTTTTCTAACTTAAGTCACGGGTTTCTAGAGTTTAAAAACCTCCCGACTTAGTGATAGTGAGGATCTCTTTGTTGTTGGCATGTCGTGGGTTTTGAGAACTTCATAACCTTTGATAGAGGTTTTGAAGTTCGGTTTTCTAGCAACTTAGCGATTTTGTGTAGGCATTGGTTTATCAGTGGTGAATTGAATGTCACGGTGGTAGTGGGGACCACAGTGATGTGATGATATAAATTTATCTACGGATGCAATAAATTTGATCCAACAACGCCTGCTAACCCCACACTTCTTGTGGTGGGTCCTGATAGACTCTTGCGGGGTGTACGGGATTGGTCAGTAGTGATGACGTGACATCATGTTGGTAGCTGATCGATGGTTGTGGTTATAACAATCCAACGGTGCCCACTAAATCCACGCCCCTTGTGGAGGCTTCCAAGTGACTCTCATGGGGTGTGCAGAATTAGCTACTTGTGGTGTATGTTTGTTGAATCAATAATTTGTGAAGAGCATCTTGGTGGGACCCGATTGATTATGAGGTGGAAAGCGATGGTTGATTGTTGACAATTGTAGATTGAATAGTGTTTACTTGACAAGTTATGTGGATTTCAAAATGAGTTTGATAGGGTTGTGAGACAGTTGAAACTGTATCAAGACTATTTGTCTGCAGCAACCAAGTCGGTTGGTTTCTATTGGGAAATATCAGTCATCTCAGAAAGAAACATTTGAGAATAGTAGTGCCTTTAGTAATTTTAATTTCTTCAAATCACCTCAAATACATGTACTACTATGCCATAAAGCAGAAATAGACATAGTTCATTTCCCACATTAATCCTTAGAGAGAAGTGAATGCTAATTAAACCAGTTCCAAACAACACCATTCACAGATTCAGTAAATAAAACCAATAACCATGAAAGATGAAACATAAGAAATGAACACACAGATATATGTGGGGAAAACCCTTTCGGGTAAAAAACCCCACACTCCAAAAGCCTAGATCACCATTGTATTATTCAACAAGAAAATACAGTTACAATACAATATCAGGCTCATGACCTTTATAGAGTTTACATCTTGTTCCATTCTAGAGAATATTTGATAGCATAACCCATCGCAACCACCTCTCTTAGAAAGAGACATCTCGTTCAGCTACATAGCCTCACGACTTGACCATCGGCCTCTCAGCCTCTCAGTCACATAGCCACTCGGCCTTCACCTTCTGCAAGATTCATCTCTAGGCTCATGGAAACCCAACCTCTCGGCCACTCTGGTTACCGTCGTTCTTTGCCTACATTGCTTCGCTCCAAGAGAGACTTTCTCTCTCTCTCTCTGACTATTCAACTACCGCACCCCTTTGGGGTTACACCTCGAGCCAAACACCATCATCTAGCATTTTTGGCCATCAGATAAGTAGTTGAACAAATCTCCAAAATTGAACTTAGGGTTATCCGCTTAACACCATGCCGCCCAGTCAAAGAGACATTTATTACCATCTCACCAAGTTCACTGAGCACATGAGCCCATATGCCATTTGTCTTCCATGTCATCGCCACCTATTGACCTTCGACACGATCCACCATCCTATCGGATCCCACATCTGTCGACAGTTGAAAACCATCACTTTCCAACTGTCAACTCTCCTTCATATACCGCTTGTCATGGTGAGGGGTCCACCAAGACACGCGTACACTGCTTGTGCAATTTCAGAGAATCAAGAAGGGAATCTACAATATTCACAATAAGTCTCCCAGAAAAGACTTAAATGTTTAACTCCCAACACTCCAAGTGGTCCCCACAGCTGTTGGCATCTAAGTTGCTATATCATTGAAAAACCAAACTTCAAAACCTCATGTCAGAGGTTGTGAAATTCCTAGAACCTGCGACATGTTGATAACAAGGTCGCCAAGTCAGGAGAAAACTAAACTTCAGAACCTCAAGGCGGAGGTTGTGAAGTTCTCAAAAGTCGTGACATGCCAACAACAAAGGGAAAAGCCTTCGCTTCACAATCGCTAAGTCGGGAGGTTAAAAACTTTAGAATCCCGCGACTTCAGTTAGAAAAAATTTAAAACCAATGACTTAACTCAGGCCGATAATGGAGGAAAGAACAACTTCTCCAAGAAGTTGATCAAGCCAATATCTTTAAGTCACATTTCTCAACATTCTCCCACTTGATGAAGAACTTACTAGATCCTTCCAAAGAAAACTTAAGAATCTTAAACAATGCTTCTACACTCCAACTAAGACACCTGCAATGACATCCAAGATGTCCACCAACTCAATCAATAGTTCCAACCATCCACCATAGGAAAAAGGAATAAGACAAGGTCTATATGCACTAGTCTCAAGAACACAAGCATCGGATCCTACAGACGATAAGGGCTTCAAAATTACCACCACTCCATTGTGATCACAAGCTATAAAGAAGCAACACAACATTAGCTTCAAGGCCCTCAAACATGAACATAACCGTGAAGTCATTCTCTAGAAACAAGATAGAAAATCAGCGAGAAAAAGAACTAGAAAACTGACTGCACCCATCCAACTGATCAACCCACATGACTGAAAATAGCACACACAACAAGTGTTAATCCATCCAATCAAACACACCTCCAAGGTATCCACATCAGAAAAATCATGCCACTTACATAGCCAACCCATCAACTACAAATACAAGCTCCATGTGCCAACCAGTTGAAGAAGACAAAACACATCCAGGAACTCCCACTGCATGGGTAATGCCAAATCTAAAAGATCAAGGCATAACGATTCTACCAATAGCATAAAATAGAGTGTGTAAAAATTTAGTTTCAAGGAACCATCCACAATGATATGCACAACCTATACAACCCTCACCACAAGTCTCCATAACCAAGACCACAGAGAGAAAAGTCTGCACATCATATACCTATAAAAAATCATTCTACATACACCTCTAAATTCCAACTGTGTCACCTTATTCTCCATGTATCCATAAGAACCTACAACT
>CM021107.1:171508805-171645393 GCA_007115665.2 Sequoiadendron giganteum | reverse complement strand
TAAGGATCCCAATAGTTCATCTATAGATAGTTGAGTTAAATCTTTTGATTCTTCAACAACAACTACAATTGCATCAAATTTACTAGGCACACTTCTAAGAACTTTTTCGATCATGGTTTGATCAGTTATGTTTTCCTCATGTGTCCTCATTTGATTAACAATATTCATAACTTCAGTAAAAAAATGATCTATAGAATCAGAACCACTCATATGAAGATTTTCAAAACTTCTCCTTAGTGTTTGTAACTTAGCTACCTTTACTTTGGTCGTACCTTGGTAAGAAACTTCTAGTGCCTCCCAAGCTTGTTTGGACCTAGTTGCTGCAACAACCCTTGGGAACACCAAATCCTCCATAGCTTGTTGTATAATAAACAAGGCTTTATCATCCTTTTTCTTGTTGTCTTTGAGCTGGTCTTTTTCTGTTTGTGATAATGCCTAAAAGGCTGCATGGTCCTGTGTTTCTACAAAACCCCTCTCTACCAAATCCCATGCATCTTGAGAACAAAACAATGTTTTCATCTTTATAAACCAGAAATCATAATTCTTACCAGTGAATATCGGAATCTGAGGCTGAGAAATACTATTATTTGTAGCTATGTCTGCAAACTAAACTTCTCAAACAGCA
Source organism: Sequoiadendron giganteum (assembly GCA_007115665.2). NCBI lineage: Eukaryota > Viridiplantae > Streptophyta > Pinopsida > Cupressales > Cupressaceae > Sequoiadendron > Sequoiadendron giganteum. The sequence goes on along the minus strand of CM021107.1, from coordinate 171,644,768 downwards.
ACAAATATCTACAGCAATTTCTTCATAAATGCAATAATACAGCATCTTAAATCTACCTCAATGTAATAAAGGATTATTTTGGACCTTCTTCACAGTTGCAGCAGTAGCATCTTCCAGCAACTTTATATCTCTAAGTCTGAGCAGCCCTTCCTCCTCAACTTTCACAATCTTCCAATCTTCTGCTAAAAATCTCTACAGGATCAACTAGCTTGCTCTGATACCACTTTGTAAGCAGAGAAAATAACAAAACAGAAAAATTTCTGGTTCGAATGTTACAGCAATCACTCTAATTTTATTCATACCAAAACAAGTTACAAGCACCTCTGTATTATAGAGGATTTTATGCATACGAATTGTACAGATATAAAAAGAGATGTAAACAAAATAGGAAACTATAACTAAAGACTATGAGATGTGGAGAATAGCATAGGCTATGTGGAAACAATTCTAACGAACTTATAGGAAACTATTTGACAGCAGATTAAATATTTGACAGCGAACAAACAAAACTACCAGTTCAGTTTCAACTGCCTCAATACGTGGAATTGACTATGGAGATGTGGAGAGTGGACTGAGCAAATAATATTAACCGATGGACAGCAAACATCAGTTCAGTTCCAACTGACTGATTACGTGGTAGAAGGGAGAAATTAGACCATTTCAACACGCACTGCCATCTTGATGCAGATAAATTCAACAAAATCTATTCACTTTGGCCCCATCGTGGCCTTTCACAATCTCTGCTGTGCAAAGCCTATACTTGCCTCAATTTCTGTCTTCTTCATGGCGCAGGGGAGTGAGGGGTGATTCTCCATATTCATATTCTGCGCACCCCCCTTCAACCTCCTTCAAACTCCCCTCATGCTGGCCGCCCCTTCTCTCCCTATGCTTGGAGTGGGTCTTGCCTCTCACTGAGGCTCTGATACCAATTGTTAAGTAACTAGACAAATTTAGAATTCATAAAATTACACAATAGATACAGGAATTTAATGTGGTGTCAATTTAACTACATCCACAAGAAAGTAGGACAATTATCTTTTTATTCAATACAGCATCACACGTAGAATTTTCCCATATATATATACAATAGTCTTAAGAGAAGACGAAGGGACACAGATGTCCCTTAGGCTTCATATACCCACAGTAACAGTCTCTACCTGATCTTCATGATTACCTACTTATAATCGGGCGAGAGCCCTTTTCTTCTGATCCCCACTCTTGATTCTCTCTGGTTATTTCATGCTTCTGGGATCATTTGCTTTCCAGCTTCTACCTCTCATGATTGGTCCTTGTCCTGTCTTTGTTCGAGCATAGCCATAAATGGCTTCAGGATCATTTATTTGTCTATTGTTCGATGGTTCCTTTTCCTTCCACTTATGCTGGTTGTTTGGCGCTTCTTATTCAGCTCTTTGGTCTCTACTTCATGCTGGCTGCTTCTTCTCTTTCTTCTCACTGGAGCATTTCTCTGTCATTTGATTTCCTGCGTGCTAGCAGTCTCTAGCTTGATCTTCATGATTATCTCATAATCGGGCTAGAGCCCTTTCCCCTGGATTAATGTATCAAAAACAAGTTTGAAGCAGTATTTTACTCAATTTAGAGTTCTGGAATTCGTTACATATTTGTAGGCTGATATAAACATAAGATTTATGTATTTTCATTTATGTCAGGGGACAATGCCAAATGGAATACAAATCGCAGTAAAGAAACTTTCCGTACAATCATTGCAAGGAAAAGAGCAGTTCCTAAACGAGGTTAAGCTGGTGGCTAAAATTCAACATCGTAACCTTGTGAAGCTACTTGGATGTTGCGCAGAGGGATCAGAACGGCTGCTTGTTTATGAGCTCTTGCCTAATAAGAGCCTTGACAAAATACTATTTCGTGAGTTTCTTCCACCTAAATTTAAAATGAGTGTCATAATACTTTCTTCTCTAAGCAAATCAAGTGAATTTTCTTGAACGCATGGATATAGATCCGCAGCAGAGCAAGAATCTTGATTGGCCAAAGCGTTTGAAGATCATACTTGGAGTAGCGCGTGGGCTTTTATATTTACATGAGGATTCTCATTTGCGGATCATTCATCGAGATATTAAAGCAAGCAATATTTTACTCGATGAAAAAATGGAGGCGAAGATATCAGATTTTGGCTTAGCACGATTGATTCGTCAAGATGAGAGTCATGTAGAAACAAGGCTTGCAGGAACATAGTAAGAATCCACCTACTGCTCACACACATTTATTACTAAGTCACATAAGTTTATAATATTTAAAAAATTAAAATGATGCAATGGCTTGCTGGGTGAACCCCTGTTGGTAGTTTTAGACTTTTAATATTTTAACTACGTTTTAGAAGAGAAAATAATAAATAGAATTTAAGGTTTGAATTTTTTTATCTTTAGTATTTATCTTTTGTTTCTTATTTAATAAATTTTTTAATGGTTATGCAGCGGTTATATGGCACCAGAATATGCTATGTTAGGTCAACTATCTTGCAAAGCTGATGTGTATAGCTTTGGGGTTGTTATTTTAGAAATTATATGTGGAAGAAAAAATACTGATAATAGATTGTCCCCCGAATTTCAAAGCCTAGTAGAATGGGTAAGATAAAATTAAGAAATGTTTATATAATTTATTTTCCAAAGCTATGTATCTTATGCCGATGAGTATGCATCATTCTTATGCAGGTTTGGAGATCTTACGAGGGAGGAAATATTTTGGATGTGATTGATAAAGCAATAATAAAAAATTTCTCTAGCGAACAAGTTTCAAGATGCATTCACGTGGGCCTTTTGTGTACACAAGTAGATGCATTTGTTCGCCCACCAATGACTAGTGTATACGCAATGCTTTCAAACTCTTCATTCACCAACATACAAAATCCTATGAAGCCCACTTATGCTGGTGTTGCACAAAGAGATGTTCCACCACATATATCTACATCAATACCTAGAACTGCAAGCTCAACTTCACCTACTTCAATTGTCGCTCATTCAATAATCCCATCTATTAATGATGTAACAATAATAGATTTGGATCCTAGATAATCCTACTTCTTATTTATACTTTGGAATAATAGTAAATTTAAGATCAAGTAATGTTAAATTATGTAATGTTATATCTTAATTCAATTGCATTGTATACATGAGTCAATCTTATAGATTCACAATTCATGATTAGTAGTTCACAAGAACCCATCTCTCATGAACATGAATGATCCACTTAACACTCACTACATCTAAATGACGCTCATATGAATAAAATATTGATTGTACTACCAATGCAATATAGATCAATTATATTACCTCAAAAATTATGTAATTGAAAAAACATCATATAAAATTTAATTGTATAGTTTATATAGTAAACCTCACATATAAAGGGAGATACTTTCACTATTGTAATGCTAAAAGCATTTACTATTAATCTTTAAGAATGATCCCAATATATTTTCATAACTATTCCACTATCATTTTGTTACATTGACCTAAAGAAATGGTTTTAAAATGAAAGGGAAATCATAATTTGTTTTGTTAATTATATTAAAATAAATATAACATATTTTTAATACTTAATTTTATCATAGATGTGATTTTATAAGAATAATTTTTATTTTTATTTTGAAAAAAATTTAATTATCTAACTTTTAACTTTTTATGAAGTAATTATAAAGAGATTCAATTTTTAATGTATATTAGTAAATAATAATAGTATATATTTTTCATAAACGAAGAATACATTTTTACTTTATTTAAACAATTACTTATAATTAATATGGAAAAGTAATTCTTCATATTAATGATCAAACCCTCACATTTATATTAAAAATTTGAAGGACACTAAATAACGTATTTCAAGTTTAGAGAAATAATGTCAAGAGACATTTTTAAAAAGATTTTATTTTTAAAATGATTCATTTATCTAAATTATAAAGGCAAGGGACAACTTTGTGTGTCAAATGGATCATTCATGCCTTCACTGGTAATGACATCTGGAAAATTCTTCTTAGACATTGCATTTCAATGGGATATCCTGCTCACAGACCTTCTTGGAAAGGTATTGGATTTCACTCCCTTCTCATTATGAAAGAGCATGTTCAGATTATGGGCACTTTTGTTGCCAAAAGCATTTGGCATCCCTAGGAGGTAGTCAAGCCTTGGCTCCGATGGAATGACACTAGATTCAGAGATGGGATTTCTTTCAATCAACAAAATATCTGGTGGCCTCTTCTTTTGTCAATCAAGGTCGACCTCTAGCCAAGCTGCCCTAACTTAAGGCTCTCAAATCCCACAAAAAGGATATGTAGTCTCCTTAAGACCTGCTTTCCAAACCCACGATGAGCATTATGATGTGGGGAGATTTTAAAGCTAATTTTGGCCTACAAAACCATGATCGAGAAACTTTTGAAGGTATGGTTAGTGTCATACCAGCCGATGTGCTTCATAAAGTTTGTATCTACTCCACCAAGACTTGGTGGAAAGATTGGAAGTGGGTTCCTAACACACCATTCAGAAACTACAAGCCTAGGCTTGGTTACTAGTGGCTTTCACCTCATTATCAAATGATTAATAGTTTTAACTAGAGGTGGCATCTTCATTCCCCGATTTATGTTTGGCACCAAAGGTTTTCTTCTATGTGGTTCGTCATTATTGAGTCCAAGCTTGCCCACTTCGCTTGGTGCATTCTTTTCCAAGGCTTGCCAATGGAGTCTTGGCTTTTCCATCTGGGAGTTAAGGGCCCTCGATTCCCTTTCTGTGGGAAGTTTGAGTCTTTTAAGTACCTCTTTTGGTTTTGCACTAGAGCTCAATAGTTGTGGAATTAGGTTCATGATTTCTTTCAACCCTTCTAGTTGTAGCCTTTCTCTTGGCATATGGTGTTGTTGGGAGATTCTCCCTAACTCCCCACTAAGTATACCAAGATTTGACACACTTTCAGGGTGGAAATCCTCTTCAATATTTGGAAAGATAGAAATTCCTACATTTTTTCTCATATGTAGATTAATAAACATGTTTCACTTTATTTTAAAGCCATTATATGTTCTAATGTACTACTGCAGATTCAAGTGCAAGCTAAAAAAGTTGCGCTTGAGGTGGTTCACCTTCAGGAGCTCCTAGACCACTGGAGGAATGCCCCCTACACCATTGCTCATGTTCCTCTCTCACCCACTTCCTCCTAGAGTCGTTCACCTTCACGTGACCAATGGAGGAGTGAAACAAGGATTTTCAGGCTTGTCCCCATTCTCAAGCTCCTCCTCACAAAGGCTCACATCTTCGTAGGTGCTCACCCTCTCCTCCTCCTCGAGTTGACTTGGGGTGACCTTTTGGACGATTTTTTGGTGGTCATGGTGGTGCTTTTGGGTGGCCTTTTGGTGGAGCTTCAGGCAGTGTTTCTGTTTGGCCAACTGATACTTCTAAATGGGTTGCACGTTTGGATTTGGAGATTTCTCCTCAGTAGGAAGATAAAGACGAGGGTGATTATGGATGGGATCCTCTTGATCTCACTCCAGACCCCATTTTTGTATGGGGTAAGCTAGATGACAAGGATCCACCTCCCTCTATAGGCACTACCATGGTTGGTTAGTGGATTTTATGATTATTTTTGTAATTTTTCTTTCTTTTTGGGCATGGCCCATGTGAATCTTAGGGTGTGCCTTATTACCACCCAGCCTTGTTTTTTTAATGTGTAATTTTATTTTATTTTAATATTGATATAGATTCTTATTCATCAAAAAAAAATATATTTTAATTAAAAACTAGGGAAGCATTTAAGATTATATTAGTAATTAAAATCAAAATATTAGAATAATATTTTATTAATAAATATATCAAAATTTAATGTAATTGTCTTATATGGTAAAAAGATTTTTTTTGAAAATATTAAATTAAAAGATTAATGAAATATATTGACAAATATAAGTTAGAGAATTGTTTTACTATAATGACTCCATATAATATGTCTTAATATGAAGAGTAACCTTTTTAATACCTAGAAGTTTTTTTTTTAATGCACTAACTAGTAAATGAGGCCATTATATAAATGGATAAAGGGTTGTGAATTATTTACAATATAATACTCTAAATCCCTCATTTTGTTCAAGACTAGTATTAATAAAAAACCCTAAGGATCTTATGATTAAAACCAATGAATTATCTAGATGCCATGGTTTACATTAGACATAGTTTATTTTGTATGTTGCTTGTCCTTTAATGATGAATTTTGAGTAATGACCCATGAGAATAAAAATAAACTATATCAAATGAGTATAATTAGTTAATCAATATAGTAAACGACTTGATATTTATTTGTAGACTAACTTATTTAGATTAAATGTAGAAGTAATTATTTGAGATTATGTGTAGTGCCCCTCCATTCTCACCGTGGATGTGCAGGTAGTTGGCTTTGGAACTCAGAGATGAAGGTAAAATAATAGGGATATTTAAGTTATGTGCTAATGATGTTGATTCATTGTTATGATTAGTAGGAGATAATCTTATCATGATTGTTATGTATCTGACTATTATATGAGTTGACATGGTTACTTGTTTGATGTGTCTTGATGAAAGGGACAATGCCACATTATTCATTCCTGAGTACGGTGCTACGTTGCGATTTCCTTTCACTGTGTGTTTGACTGTATGATTATATATATATGTTCAACCATTTTGTTTGTTGTAGGTTGCAAGTACCGAGCATTGACTCCACCTGAATTGATAGGCCTGAGTGTGTCTTAAACCCAATGGAAATTGTTGAACAAAGATAACGTATGGTCCCCTACCCTTGCCATCATCCTTAAAGAGGATGAGTATCCCATCGATCACCCCATTAGTCTTGTATGTTGTTTGCGACTAGTTGTTTCCGTTTCGACCTTGTTTATGCCTAGGTGATGATTATTGTTGTTAAATTAAATTGGTATAATAATGTTGTTTGATTAGTTGATGAATTAAATAAATTATTAAATAAACCATGTAACTGACAAATAGTATTTGAGTTGCCTTGGTTAATAAATTTATTAAATTAAATTATTAAGTTATAAAGTATTTCGATAATTAAATATAAACATTTTTTTAAAGCAAAAGTGGCAAGCCACTATATTATATTATATTATATAAATTAATTTATATATCCTGATTCAATGAGCATACCGGCAAGAAAGAACCAGGAAGAAAGCCTTCGGTTATAGCTCAAAAAGTTACAAAAAAAACTTACAAATTGGACCATTTACATGATTTTTTAATAAATTGGTCCTTTTACATGTATTTACAAAGAAATTATAGCATAGTCAATCAAAATCTTCCAACTATAATTTTGATGGGTGGCCATTGAACTGTCAACCAACATATCGAATTACATGCCCATAATCCAAAATACTACACTGCGTCCACTTTTTGTTAAGCAGACAAAAACCAGCTTTACCATTTTATCTTGAATTTTGCATAATTAAGTCCAACCAAAAATTTGTTCAAAAATAATTGCATTCGAATACTTGAACATGGCAATAAACAAGCTCAAAAAACTCACTTTTTCTTTTACTTATTCTTCCATATGCATAATGTCCAGTGAGTTCTCTCCTTGCTCTCCATTACCCACATCCATATTATGAGAAATGAGCACAATATTCATATCTGGAACCACTCCAATGACAACCTAAATGTGATAATTGACTCCTTGAGAAAGAGCTAGAGACACAAGTTGTGGATCAAATTCTGGGCGACCCCCTGCGAAGCCGGTTGTGCACTACTCGGCTAGCATTGAATAATAGAAGTTGCACGATAACAATTGTGGTGAAGCAAGAAAGAGACATAATGGTATTTATCTTTGAAACATTCAGACATTTCCCTCCCCATATGGTGGCTATATCTTAACAAAGCCCTGTTAAGATGGCTTGGATCACTAAAGTCCAGAGACTGCTTGAGTGTATCAAAGACATTAACAGAAGCTTTATTGTGAGGTAAAAAGTGTGGAGGGAAGATACCACCCACATAGCCCTCCCCCATACCAAAGAAATATTTTGGTGCATAGACAACAAGGGCACCATTATGTAGGAATATATCGTTTACCATTTTTTCTGCAATTACAATCACAAAATCTAAACATTGTAACATGTCCATTAGATTAGATATAAAATTGATAGAATATTTGATGGGAATGGCAATCTCCTTGACTTAGGGTGAAGAACTTCCATCCCAATAACACACTTGAGACATCCATAATTACAAGGACACCGAAACTTGAACACTGATTGCAGATGTATCTCCTCCAATCTTCCTGAAAACAGCCTCTCCCACCTTTGCACTGGAAACGACACACAAAAAAATTTTGAGCGATAATCCATCACTATTGCAGACCCTTAGACCATAACAGAATTAAGCTTTGTAGAAGATAGAGATTAATTTAATGTTGCCAACAATTGTTTGCTTTGGTCGAATAAATAAAGGAGCTTTTTCCATAAAACATAAACTCTAATGATGAATTAGAGTTTAGATTGTACAAAGCTTAATTTCAAAAATGAGATTTAACACATGCTTCATCGACCTTTTGCATCTCTAAAGTTAATGAACATTTAATTCATAAGATGCTAAACATACTGAAATCTATGAAACCATACAAAGTAATAACGAGATCAATACATCTGTAAACATGATGCAAATATTAGCTCTTTCACAGAGGACGAAATGTATAATCCAAGCGTGCCACAATTCAAAGTTGGCAACTCCATTTTACTTTGATGCGTACTAAGGAGTACGAACAAAATGAACCACATAATTGTATGATTACAATAGCTATAGGAAAAACATCCCTGATTACATCACCATGAAATAGAAACGTGTCGTTATTTGATTCCAATTCATGCTAAACAGATTACCTAAAATTTGGCGTACCCACAAATCTGTGTGAACCATTGACATAAGATCTTGTATAATTCTATTGAAAAGACATACTTGCCACATCATACCTTTGCCTTACTTCTAATTTGCACACATATGTAAAGTACGATGTAAAGCATAGCTTTCACTTTTATAAAGATCTGGACAAAATTATAACACACATGTAATTGCCAATTACACATGTGTTGCTAGAAAACCAAGTATGATTTATTTTTCTTCGTCATAGATTTGGATAGAAACAATATTCTCTTATAATTGGCAATTACCCGTGTGTTGTTAGAGATAACACACTTGTAAATACCATTTACACATGCATAGCTAGATCACCAAGTATATCTTTTTCGTAGATCTAACCAGAACATAACACACTTGTAAGTGTCAATTACATATGTGTTGTTAGATCATCTCATTACCACATAAGAAATATAGCACAAATTTATGTATCATATTCTTCTTCATAGAATAAGTCAAACCTTGACTAACATCCATTAATGTTTGAATATTAGCCAAAATTTCAGATTATTTAGCAATTTCCATCCAAACTCAGAAATACTACCAACTTTGAAAGAAATTTTCCCAACACTATATCAAATCAGATTTCATCAATGACTTTCCTCTTTTGAAAGTAAGGCTTCTAAAGAAGGATGAATCTTACCCATTTCAGCCACATGAGTCACTTCATTAACTGCTTGATCACACCCATAATTTGCCAAAAAATCTGCAACCATATTACCTTCTCTGTATGTATGCAAGATTTGATATTTGCCTATTTTATCAAGCAAAGACTAGATTTATTTAGCAATATATTCTAACTTCCAATTCTGAATCTTACGTCTTGACATGCATTAATTAAGATCATTGAATCTCCTTCAACTTGAATCATAGGGAGCTTAAAACTAAGAACTAATTTCAAGCCTTGCACAAGAGCTTGTTCTTCAACAACATTGTTAGTCCGAGATAACAATTTGAAAGATTTAGCACATAAAAGTTAACCCTTTATGATCCCTTATAACCACCCCTACTCCAGATAAACCTGGGTTCCCCCTAGAGGCTCCATCTATATTCAACTTAAATATGCCAATAGGAGGAGGTAGCCAAACAATGGAAGCTCTGTTTAATTTTTGAGTAAACTAATGAAGATTACCTTTGAAAGGCAAAGATAAGAATGACCATGAAAACAACATCTTTGAATCCCAATCAGTAAATAATGAACGAACATGTTTAAAGCTTTATACACATATGCATTTTCAATTTCAGATATTTCCCTTTCCAATAATAACAACATTTGATCAATATTTAGTTTATCTTTCCTAAAAATGCATCTATTTCTTGCCCACCAAATAGCCCATAAAACTAAAGAGGGTATAATACACTAGATACTTGCAAAAAAGGAAGATTTATACAGCTGAGGCCAACTAGTAAATAATTTTGAAATAGTGTTTGGAAAATTTGTCTGCCAAATCATTTTAGCCACAACAAACAACCAACAAACCTGTGCTACTGGACACAAAAGGAAAATATGATTGATATCTTCTAGCTCTTGATAAAAAAGAACACACTTAAAAGGAACATCTATCCTTAGTTTTGCTGACTTATCACTTGTAAGAATTTTATTTTGAATAGCTAGCCATGAAAAATAGCCTGCTTTAGGCAAAACTTTTGAGTTCCAACAAAATTGATGTGCTCTTTGGTCTGAAATTTGAAGATCAGCTTGAGAAATTGATTTGTACCCCTCTTTAATTGTATAACAACTAGTTTTAGATTTAGACCAAATTAATCTATCAGGGTTGAATGAAAAATAAACTGCTCTTTCCTGAAGAATAGGTGTAATATGTCCTTTATGATTCTCATCTATTGACTCATTTGATAAATCTTTCCACTTGACTTTACCCATCAATGAATCCACATGTTGAACATAATCTTTGACTTTTGGACCCGAACATTGAGTCAATAGGCTTGCACTACTCTCAAAAATAAAATATTTAGCTAGATTCTAATATCCATTCCATGAGTCTTTCCAAAATAGGGCTTCATTACCATCATTTACCTCCCAAGTTAAATAAGGTAAAATTATTTTTCTACAAGAGACTAGAAAATTCCACATTGTTGATCTCGAAGGAGGATTTGCCACAATAAAAATTTTGGATGGACACTGATTATCCGGATACTTGTTCTGCATAAGATGACACCATTTTAGGGAAGGTTTTGCATACATTCGCCAAACCATTTTAGCTCCTAGTGCCAAATTGCTTTCAATCAAATTATGGAGACCTACTCCACCTTTAATCTTCTCTAAACACATTGTTTCTAGAGAAATAAAAAAAAAATTCCTTTTGTTGTCCACATTACCAGACCATAAAAATTTTCTAATCAACTTTTGAATTTGAAATATGATGGACTTTGGAGCTTTTAGAACTGCCATATAATAATTAAGAATTGTTGATAACATAGATTTTACCAACAATATTCTCCCTACTAGTGATAACCATCTCCCTTTACAAGATAGCATTTTGGCTTGAATACTTTGAATAATTTTATGCCAATAAGAAACCTTATTTCGACCTGAAAAAAATGGAATCCAAAGATATTTACATGGCAACTGAGCTTGTTGAAAACCAAATAACCTCATAATTCGCTTCTCTATGGTAGACTTTGTATTGAACAAATATATTTTTGACTTTCCTTCATTTAATTTTTGGCCTGAAGCTCTAGTATACTTATCCAATAATGGCTTTATATACAAAGCTTCCAAGATTACAACTTTACCAAAGAGAAAAGTATCATCAGCAAAAAGAGAATGAGTCATTGATATATTATTATTTGGAATAGAGACACCTTGGATGGTACCTTGCTCACGAGCTTTATGAAAAGACCTGCTCAAATCTTCTTCTAAAAAGATAAATAAAAATGGGGACAATGGATCCCCTTGGCGGATCCCTTGGGTAGATCCAAAAAATCCAACTGTTGAACCATTTAATAACATCGAGAACTTGGCACCTGACAAACATGCCATTACCCACTTACACCACTTCGGGAAAAAACCAAACTTCAATATTACCTAATTCAAAAAAGACCAATCTACCCTATCATAATCGTTTTGCATATCAAGTTTAATAATCATGGAAGACATTTTATTTATAGCAATGGAGTGAAAAGTTTCATGAGAAACAATTGCACCTTCTGATGTTTCTCTGTTAGGAACGAAACCCCCCTGTTCCTCATAAATAATTTCAGACACAAGGGGATGTAACCGAAGATAAATGGCCTTTGTAAAAAAGTTGTATATTGTGTTGCAAAGTGAAATATGTCAAAAATTATAGAAAGTATTTGGGGGATGAATTTTGGAAATGAGCAATATTGGTGACATTGAATTTTTTCACCATACCTCCTGACTTTCTTGATTCCTCCAATGCATTTAAGATGTCAACCCTAATGAACTCCCAACATTTTTTATAAAAAATGGCAATGAAACCATCAGGCCTTGGGGCTTTATCAGGAGGCATGGAGAAAACCACCTCTTTTACTTCTTTGAGAGAAAAAGGAGCCAACAACCTACTATTATCTTCATGAGAAACCAACTTTGGGATATCATGAAGATGCTCTTCTCTTTCCCTTAGTATTTTTTGTTAATAAGGAAGAGAAAAATTTGACTACTTCATTTTAAATCTCTTCCTCTTTAGTAAGAAAAACTCTTGACATACTATATTGGATTGAGAAAATAGAACTTTTGGCTTTTTTAATTTGAGAGCTGATATGTGAAAAAAGTTTGTATTCTTATCTCCATCTTTCAGCCATAACTCTCTTGATTTTTGCCTCCAATAAACCTCCTCTCTCAATAACAACTCTTTCCATTCCTCTTGCAATTTACTATGTTCTTCAAATAATACACTATCAATCCCATTAGCAATGATGCTTTTATTTACCTCTGCTAACCTTTTATACACCAAGTCTTTCTGCATACAAACATTCTTGAAAACAAGCTGATTCCAAATTTTTAAATACTGCTTAACATGATCCAATTTCTTTCTCAACTGATACATTCTACAACCATTAAAGAAGGGTGCACTCACCCATCATTGCTTTATCAAACAAATAAGCTCAGGATGCCTAAACCACATTGCCTCAAACTTGAAAGAAGATTGAAAATTTGATCTTACTTTTTTTTCTATCAAATCAAGTGAAATGGCAAAATGATCAGAGGCAACAAAAGGTAGTATTTCAGATGATAGTTCAAAATCACTTAAGACCCAATTCAAAGAAGTTAAGAACCTATCTAACCTTTCTGAAATTTGGAGGAAATTTTTCCTCCTATTTGTCCAAGTAAATCCCCCATTTTTGTGGAATTACATCTACCAAAGCATTATCTTGAATAAAAGCAACAAAATCCTCCATGTCTCTTTTTGGAGGGCATATACCACCTTTTTTCTCTAATAAACTTTTAATTGCACTAAAATCTCCTGCAAGAACAACTTTGTCTTGCTCCAACCCATCTAATTTCAGTTTCAGAGTTTCCCACAACAACTTCTTACCTACTGTACTATTAGGCCCATAAACATTCAACAACCAAAAAGATAAATCAAAATGATTAATCTTCATTAGCTGCCAATTATGGTCAAAAGAAACATTACTGACGCTAACTGTTTTAGCATTCCAAAAAGTAATCAATCCCCCTGAAGCACCCTGAGATGGCGAATGAGAAGATTCCCACTTGTGCCACTTCTTATTAATTGCTTGAAAAGTCTCATCAAAAGTTTGTCTCTTAAAGAACAACTATATCTGCCCCACAAGCATCCAATTGATGCTTGACTTGGGTCCGTTTGTCAGGGGCATTTATGCCTTTGACATTCTATGATATTAGCCTCATTGTGACTTGGGAGAGAAAAAAGCTCTCCTTGGTCTTTTTTGTTTCAAGCCTAAACCCATATTAACATCTAATGTCGATTGTATGCATGTTGATATTTCCTCTTGTAACTTGGTAGCTAAGGACTTTCTACCCCTTTTGGTAGGCGAAATTTTACTTGAAGATGGAGATAACAAGGATTGAGATATTGATAAAAAACCCAAATCATTTGAAAAATCCCCTTCCCCAAAAAACTCATAAGCAATATCATCTAACATTTGTTCTCCTACTATTACTAAAGCCTGATCAAAAAATTTCTCAAACTCCACCTCAGAAAGAAAATCAAAGGAATGAACATTAGAAACAACAAAATCTGGGTGAGACTGCAAAATGAAATTATCCTCATCAACTTAACCATCAAATATCTTTAACCTTTCTTCACATTGATTTGACAAGCCAAGTGCTAGCATTGAAGCACATTGATTCAATTGTTGAAAACTGAAAAAATTGATCTGAGGAACCAAGAGCTTGAGAGAATGAAGAAAAATATTCATCGGAGACAACAATAAATTCTCCCAAATAAGCACAAAGGAAATGATAATAGGCTTGAAGTGAGAACCAAAAAGCTTTCTTATTGCCCCTACATTATTGAAACCAACTAATGGAAAAAAAACTCCATGTAGACGAGGTGATCTATCATGGACACATTCTACATTATCAAAACAAACTGCTTGATCACCCTCAGCTTCCGCCAATGAGGGATGACTATAACAAAGACCCCCATCTGATTTCAACTCCAAATTTTTTGAAAACCCTACACTATAAGGAACTTGAAGATTAAAATTTGATCTAAGATCAGTGATAAATTGGCACCACTTAAAACAAACATCAAAAACCTTAGAAAAGAAAGACAAATCAATTGCTCACGACCAATTCTTGGTAGGAGTAGAAAAATCCACAATTGATTTATCATTCAAAAGATTTAGAGAGCTTTTGGATGAATTCCTATTGACGTCCATGTTCAAATCCTCAAACTCTGCACATTTTTTTAAAGGATGGAGAGGAAAATGACAGTGAAAAAAAAATTGCTTTGGATCCTCAAAAACCACCTTTTGTTTCCACAAGTCGTGGATTGACTTGATATTGACAACTATCGGGAGAATCTTAGAAACATCAATAAGAACACAAACCCTGACTGGAAATGATGGGTTAGAGAAAAATTTGAAATCTTGATGCAGATAAATGCCTAACTAATTTCCTAGGATCTCAATAATGCATGACTCTCTATACTCCAAGGGTAAACCTTGCAACTGAACCCAAAAGGGAATGAACTTAACCCTAGTCTGAGTAGGGAAAAAATTTGGAGTCCAAAGGGTTGTAAATAAACCATTACCCTCATAGATCCAATATTTTTTTCTATAGACCATGTTCCTGAAGTCTTTATCAGAAAAAATCACTACAAAGAAACCTTCCCCCTTATCTAAAAAGAACACTTGATTAGATCCTTCCCAAGTTTGAAATACCCAATATTTCAAAAAATCAAGATCAAGAGTGAAATTCCAAAACTTACCAATGAGGGCCATGTCCTTAAGATCACTAATCTGTGGCTGAAGCATGGAATGAGGAAGTGTAGAATTCATGACTTGATCACTCCCCAAATTGATATTTTGTTTTTGTATCCACTCCTTTCCTTTAAAACCCAGATCCTTATCCTTCCCCTGCATATGGGACTTAGGATGATTTCTCTAAACAACCTCATCAATGCCATTAACATTCAGACCCAAAAAAGCCTTCTTATTGATGAAAATGTTATTAGGAAAAGTAAGAGGAGATCTCAAAGGAGCAAAAGATTTAGGGAAAACAACAGGAATGTCATTCAGAAAATTGGCCAAACAAGAAAAATCTGAATTTGGAATGAAGGGAGCCCTAGAAGCCGTAGAACGGGAAGTAGGAATAACCTTATGACCGCATGATCGACCAGAAGCCACATCTTCCCACGAGCGAGAAGAACTTGATGAATCTGCAAGGGCTCCCAATTCAGGGACACAAATATCAAAGGGAACTTGCTTCTCCCTAATGAGAGATTTATTGGCACGCGATTTAAGATGGTAATTCGTATTTGAAGGTTTGCTAGATTGTTGGTCAAGAATCCACACCCTGTTATGGAAAACACATCCAGGAAAACCCTTACATCCTTTAAATCTACCAAAAATTTCCATGAAAACCCATAGTTGATCTATTGAAAACTACACCCTTATCATTGGAAAAACTAGTCGTTGGAGCCCTTTGAGCCCCATGAAAACCCTTGGACCTTACAGAATGAGTAGAATAATTCAAAAAATTGCCGTTAATGGAAAAATGTGAACTCTGTATTTTGTGGTCCTCCATCTTCGATATCTTCAAAGCTATTGTATCAATGGGTTATTTTCAGGTGATAGATTAGCAGATTAGATTAAATAAAACCCAAAGAAAACTATGGAATACAAAGAAAGCTTAAAACAAGAATGATTATACCAGATGTCCATTGCTTCCATGATTCACCTCCATAGCACCTTCTAGCTTGCAACGTGTGATTGTTGCCCTCATATTTGTGTGTGTGAGCAAATGGTTGTGACAAGCCCTATGCAAGTTTTGAAGGATTTGATAACAAAAAGGTTATGAAAAATGACTAAGATGAAGACAAGAAGAAATTAAGACGTTAAGAAATATTCAAGATATTAAGGGATAGATAAGATGTTGAAAATGAGAATAAAATTGACATTTTATAGAAAATGCAATTTTGGATGGACGAACGAGATGAGAGATTGAGAAATTCCCTAGAATCAGTGGTCAAGATTCAAAATGGCAACTCTCAATTAGGGTTAGGGTAAGATTACCAAATGAGTGGGCAAGATTTAATTTAAGAAATTAAATCAATGATGGAGAATAAATGTGATGTGTGAGATGAAAATTAGTAAAATCAAGAAGATAAAGATTGAACAAGAAGAAGAGATTTAGAAAATCAACAATTTTAGCAATTGCTTGATTTGTAGAAGAATATTACCAAATTAATTCAAAATATGGATTTAGTGAGATAGTAACTAATGGATTTTAAGATTATTTACTAAAAGAAATGAGAGTTAATCATGTGAGATCAATTTTAAATAAATTGTTTTATTTAAAATGAGGAAATGTCAAATAAGGCAATTAAATAATTAAAAATAATTATTTAATTTAGAAGAGGTGACTGATTAATTAAATAAATTAATAAATCTATTTAATTAAAGAGGATTTGGGAATTAGTGACATATTAAATAAATAAATACAAATATATTTATTTAATAATCAAGAGGACATAAATGATAAAGATTAATTAAATAAATTGAGAACTTTATTTAATTAAGAGGAGACTTTAGATAATTAATGATGCATTAAATAAATAAATAAGATCTTTTTATTTAATAATCATGAAGAATAAAAGGACATGAATTATTCAATTAATAGTTGAAGGTGGACAAGGACATAATTAAAATGTCATAATTATGCTAGGACGAAAGTGGTAAAATAGAGCTTGCAGAACTAGTTCATTTTTATGTGTCTACATTTTCCCCTCTTTGTCATAATGTAGCTTGTCTTGTTATGGAAAAGAAAATAAGTCAAAAATATGCCCCAGTGCAAAATAGGATGAGGAAGAATGATGAGGAGGTAGCAGTATGCCCCCTCGAGAGGACAGTTGGGTTTCGAGAATACGAGTGGGCTCTCGAAATGGATGAGAAGACTAGAGTATGAAGATACAAAGAAATGTTAGTGTAAAAGATATGGATGAAATTACTATATGAGATGAGCAAGCGAAGATGACAAGACAAAAGGAGATGCATGTTAGTTCCTAGACTAGATCCTTCAACATATTACCATAGGACTTTAATATTTATTGCTCTTATCATCATTGGGTGGTAAAAATGACACAAATGGACAACAAACACCAGGGTATGACATAGACCAAGGTGTGCCAGGTCATCCACTTGCAAAATAGACAATCGTAGACAAGGAATGTCCTAACTTATACTAGAGGCCCATTTTCCCTAGTCTTTTTGTGAAGACAATCCACAGACAATAGTCAAAGAAAACAAAATAGGTCATGAGACGTCATCGCACCTGTAAATCCTTCATGGGACATCCTTGAGGTAGCTAGTAACATGACAAAAAGACAATTCAATAAAAAGATAAGAAAAAATAGCCAAAAATTAACAACTATTTAATTGTATTGCCAATGTTTTCTTGTCGAAGATTAAATGTTCGATAGTTTGTAGTTTTGACGGTTTGATGGTTTGACAAGGCCTATTGTCAGGAAGGACACATCTTGAAAAAGGAAAAATGACACATTGACGAGATCCAAATCCAAGAAGGACACATCTTGAAGAGGACCAAAAAGTGACGAGATTGACATTTTGACTAATTCTTTGGCAAGCTAACTGATTTTGACTGTATAATTGATTGGCTTATGTTGTCTGATTTTGACCAATTATGACGTTGATGTTTCAAATGAATATTTTGACCAACGCGACCATGTTTGAATTATGATTTTACATTTTGACAAACCTAAAAGGACTAACCTAATGTCTTGGGGATTCAAAGATGAATCTTGCCTACGTAGCAAGTGCACAGAGACAATGTAGTTCAAACAAATAACAAAGATTAACTAATGTGACTGACTGGACCGATAAGATATGACTAACATTGACTCTATTTTTGGGATTTTGACATTGATTTGGATGTTTTTGTGTGTTCTTTAGGAAATTTTTCAATTTTTAGGTCTTTTTTTAGGACTTTTTGTAATTTTTAGGACTTTTTGATGTTTTATGGAAATTGTGACAAATGCATGTGCATGATGCCGATGCACATGAATCCAAGGAAAACCATGATTTTTCTGCTAGTCAAGCCGAATACCAATGGATAGGTGACGATGATAATGATAACACTATTTGACATGGGAAGGACACATCCCAAAACAACGTGAAGATGACAATGTTATGACAAGAGGATAAAAGTTTGTAGCAGGGCCAGGGACAAACTCGAGGAATATTTGGATAATGTGCTAGGATGCCATATTGTTACATTTGGAATAACTTGGTGAGGACTAGATGGGATGACGGAGGATCTTAGACCACTGACAAGCGAAACCAAGATGGATGATAGGTATAAAAGGACAATGGATGGATTTGGTAAAAGATAAGAGACATGGATGGCTTGGACTAGGAGAATTATCATATGGTCTCCAAGGATAATGTCGCATAGGGGATGATGAGGCTATGAAGATAATGACATGGTATTTTGTGACTTATGTACGACCAAAAGATAGACATGTCAATATTTTTCCCAAAGCATGATTTGTGTTTGCGTCGTAGTCTTTGTCAAGATCAAAAGAGGTGGGAAAATGGATGGATGGAAATGTCATAAGAAATGTGTCATGTGTAGGGTAAAGGAGATGAGACATCTTTCCCCCAAGTGCAATGGTCCACATAGATGATTTATTCTACACATGATGCATGTTTGCTAGTTTTTCATCATGGTACTTATCCAAAGCGCCTGTTTTCTAGGTTTTCATCGTTGGATGAAAGATTTCTCTTTACTATTTTTGATATTTTCTGACTTTTTTGGTGTCACCAAGATGCTTGTTTGCCAAGTTTTCATCAATGGACGATTTTTTCTATTTTTCATTTTTTTTGTATTTTTGCATTTTGTCAAATAGCCTTGATGCTTTAGATGACCACTGACTATGCTAAAGCCTTTGAGGGTGCCGATGTAGAGACTGGTGCCATGACATACCAATAATGACCTTTCTGAAGTAGTTGCCTTGTCAAGATGCTAGCGCTTGCATACAACTTACTGATGTCATTGTGATCCTTGTTGATACTAGAGTTGGCCTTATCAGAATACACACATCACAATAGAGTACCATGAGAATCCTTATGATAGAGATTTGTTACCAAGATGCAACAGATTTGTGACATGGGATGTTTGGACTTTAAGAAGGATGTAGGATTACGACGGATGATGGTGGACGTGGATGGGTTGGTTGGATGTTTGGATGTATTGGTTTTTATTCTCCAAACTTTGGGTGTCAGATTAGGATATTGTTTGGAACCAACATTTTTATATGTCTTTCTTGATGGCCATTTTGGAGGGGGTGCACATGTATTATATGTGGGAGTCCTCTTGTGTTGTGACTCCACATTTTGACTGAATTTTGGATTTGGCATATTTTCTTTGCCCGATTCATTCTTTTCTTGACTTGATCCATTTTGTCTTGGGATCCATTTTAGCTTCATTTGTCCACTTGTAGTTTTGATTGATTCCATGGCCTTTGACATGCGATTTTGGATTTTAGATTTGTAATACTTTTGTTGGTTCCAAATGGAAGGTTTATTCATGATGGAATGATGATTTGGGGTGTGGAGGGAAGGGGTGTTAGCAACAATCTTATGACAAGGACTACTCATAACACCCATTTTGATATTTGTATTAGATAAATTTTCCCCCAGTATCGAGGAGGGACCACTAACATCATTAGATTTTCTGACTAATGAATAGACAAGACCTTGATGTCCGTAATGTGCTTGAACTTGTATGGGTTCCAAAATTCCTTGCTCGTGAGGCCTAGTCCTTTTCCCTTATAATGCATGTTCTAACCAAAAAAATTTGCAATGGGGTACTTGTTATTGTGGAAGCAAGATGCTAACCCATCGTTATTGGGGAAATTAATGCTTGAAATCTTCTCATCTGTGAGAAAGCCTGCTCTGAAAAAGATAGATGATCCTAATTGATAGGATGTTGTAGTTTGGCTGACATGTTGGATAGATTTTTGATTAATATCTTCGGTCTGATTTGGTGACATGTCAGACTCCTATGATTTTGTTGGTGCTTCAAAGTTGATGTTGAAACCATCTTCATGGTCATTGTCATAGAGCCCACTGAATTCACCTATAGCTTGATCATTTGCAAATATGTCCATGCTAGAAGACTCTTCTTCTAGTGGTAGATCATCTATGTGTCCCATGGAGGCAAGTGTCTCATTGTTGGTAGTGTCAATGTTGGAAGCTTGGAGAGGGTCATCTTCAAGTGTTTCATCATGAAGGGCATAAAGGTCAAGGAGTGGATCATTTTGGAATTCTTCAAAAGTAGTGTCTTGATCAAAGATGGGCTCAGTTGGAATGATATGATCAAAAATAGGGTCTTGACCATGGATAGGTTCATATTGAATGACATGGTTTTGAATGGACTACTGACCAAGGATAGGTGTATTTGGTATGCCAGGATTGTCTATGAGGACTTCTTGAGTCGATGTAAAGATGGGGTCCAATGGACTACTTTGATCTTGACATGACGGTGATGTTATAATGTTGTGCTTTGGACTTTCCTCCTAACATGTACCCTCAACTTTATGAAATGGGATGGGACTTTGGAGACCATGACTGGATATGTTTTCATGACAAAATGGAGTGTCTTGGAATGGATTGGTGTATAATGGACTAGGATATGGCATGGAGGTTTGGACTTGTTTGAGGGATGATGGACTAGGATTGGACATGAATGCATGACAAGGATATGACGTGGATGGAGGACTAGGATATGATGTGAAGGCTTGGATTGGATTAATGGAGGGTTGGTTTCCCTTGTCAAAGTTAGGGTGGGGACAATAGGTGGATGTTTGTTGTGGCTGAGTGTCATGGATGGTGTTAGGGGACTCTTGATAGTAGATGGATAGAGGACTAGGACTTATGGGTTGTTGGTAAGAGGGATAGATGGATGGAGGGCTAGGGGTTGTAAATTTGGACTTGGATTGAAGGTATAGTGTTTTAAAGTCCCTAGCAAGTTGTGCTCGACCATTACTATTGAATTGGCATTCAATTCGACTAGCAAACATGTCATAGTGACTTGAACACATGATGGTGGATAGAATGAGACTAAGACTATGGAAAGTGATAAAAATGAATGTCCAATGCAAAGTGGTAATGAGTGCCCTATGTCAAATTATTTTTGGAAAGGTTTCCTAACCATTCAAATTTTTTCCAATGTCTCAATTTGGATTGTCAAAGGATAGGTTTGAAGGACAAGATGGCAAAATGACAAGGTGAGATTTTGACACTAGACTTATGAGTTGGAAATAACTCACCAAAGGACAATGACTACGGATTGATTTGTTTGACTTGGTTCAATGACATTTAATTTTTTAGACAATGGTTTGACAAAGTAAGGAAAGTTTTCCTATCCCAAAGTGTGCAAAATTGGACTTAAAACTTTGCCTATGAAGATGATGATGGATTGCAAGCTAAATGCAAACCAAAAATGCAAAGGTGGATGACTTGGACAAGTGTTTTGGTTTGGACAGAAGCTGCTGGAAAAAGATGTCAAGAAAATCTACTTGCAAATGTTTGGCCTCAGGTTTCTGATAGTAATAATGTTTTTCCAAATGGCAGGCAAATGCGTCACTTCAGGTTTCAAATGCGTTGCAGTTTCAAATGTGTCGCTATACGAATCAATTGCATTTCATAAAGGAAAATGTGTTGCATAATACTCAAATGTGTCACAAAATGTGGCCAATGCATTGCAATATATTAGACGGGTGTTGTTCAAAATGGAAAATTCAACACGATAGAGCAATTGTGTCGTTTAGTAAAGAAAATGCGGTGTATGATGGGAAATTGTAGCGTTTCAGATGGCAATTGTGGCTCAGGAATAGGAAATTGTGGTTCAGTATTGCGTATGCGGTGTTTTATCAGGAAAATACGTCGAAGGACAGCCGATTGCGGTGTTATAGAGGGTGATTGCAGCTTGACAGAGAAAATGTGGCTCAGGAATAAGCAGTTGTGGTTCAAGATGGAAAATGCATTGCAATAAGTGATTTGACAAAATTTTAGGCCGATTGCAAGGAATTTGTTTCAATTTGGCAAAGTTGTTTCAAAATTTGGCAAGTTTGTTGTTCATTTGTTTAAGAAAACAGTTGGCAAACACATGGTGTTGTAAAAATGAAAAACAACCACATAGAAGACAATTTCAAAAAATCATATGGCTACAAGGACTGTATTCTTATGGATCCCACTAACCACATATCCTTAGCGGATGAGTTTGAAAGCTTGGCCCCATGGGCTCCTTCTTATAGTGTACTCACTTCTCAGGGCAACCAAGCTTCCAACCTCCATGAAACTCCAATG
This sequence comes from Sequoiadendron giganteum, assembly GCA_007115665.2. Lineage (NCBI taxonomy): Eukaryota > Viridiplantae > Streptophyta > Pinopsida > Cupressales > Cupressaceae > Sequoiadendron > Sequoiadendron giganteum. The sequence goes on along the minus strand of CM021107.1, from coordinate 171,621,858 downwards.
GCAGATTGATCATCTCTACTAAAGACTACGTAGGTGTGGATGCCTTGGCAACGACCGTTCTTGCACCAAAGAATAGAAGGTTTGTGGTTTACTAAAACAAAGGTTTTATTTTGGGCACCCATTCAGAAGGCCACACGAGAGGCATTATCATCCCATTCTGTTGAGGTTATTCTCTACAAGTTTCAATGCACCACAAGGATACTGGGGAGTCATCTGCTAGTCCGCAGGAGCTTCTGTAATGCTAAGTTTTCCTTAACATTAAAATTTATATACCGGTTGGGCGTCGCTTGGCTTTAGCGCTTTCCTGGTTTGAGTCGCTTTGGGGTGAGTACTTTATCCCACCAAAGTAGGCCCAAATTCTAAGGCTAACAAAAGCAAGCCAACTTATTCATAGTTCAATTGATCTTTGTTTAAAAACAAAGAGAGAGCACATGAATATGTTAACTCACACTCGCATGGTGTTCATTTTAAGCCCAAAATGAAATGTGTTGACAAACAGATAAAAAAAAAAAAAAACATGGGGTTCATTTTAATCGTTTGTAGTATTTGTCAAACATGGGGTTCATTTTAACCATTTGTAGTATTGTTTAACTAGCAATTAATTTTAAACCCATGAAAAGGAAAATGTATGTTCTTTTTAACCTTATGCAAGTACGTGTTTGTTCATTTTACTGATGAGTGAAGAAATGCATGATTGTTGGAAAAAGAAGACTAAAAACTAACAATGAAATTTAACTAACTCTAGTTGGACACACGCTGCAACAAACAGATTAGCATCCCAAAATCCTTAATCTAGAAGTAGAAAAACCAGAATAAATCTAAAGAAGAGAAAACATAAACACTTTTCTACCAATCAGTTGCGTCGCAATAGAGCAAATGCAGTGTGAAACTACAAATACATCATTATTTTTGGAAGATGCATCGTGATATGGCATTTTTGGTTCGACTTCTGTCACATGCAGCTTGGGATTGCATTTGCGTCGCTCGGGAAGTCAAATGCGTCGCAACAAGGTGGTTGCATCGCTAGAGCAAGCAGATGCGGTGCAACAAAGCATTTGCATCGCAAGAAATGTCGAATGCATCATTTCATACTTGTACCTTCACAATGACAAAAAAAATGTACAAAAAACCTGCAAAAATGTGTTAAAAAAAAACAGTTGGGTTCACCAATGTATCAATGGGTTATTTTCAAGTGATAGGTTAGCAGATTAGATTAAATAAAACCCAAAGAAAACTATGGAATACAAAGAAAGCTTAAAACAAGAATTATTATACCATATGTCTATTGCTTCCATGATTCACCTCCATAGCACCTTCTAGCTTGCAGCGTATGATTGTTGCCCTCAGATTTGTGTGTGTGAGCAAACGATTGTGACAAGCCCTATGCAAGTTTTGAAGGATTTGATAACAAAATACCTATGACAAATGACTAAGATGAAGACAAGAAGAAATTAAGAAGTTAAGAAGTATTCAAGATATTAAGCAATAGATAAGATGTCGAAAATGAGAACAAAATTGACATTTTATAGAAAATGCAATTTTGGATGGACGGACGAGATGAGAGATTGAGAAATGCCCTAGAATCAATGGTCAAGATTCAAAATGGCAACTCTCAATTAGGGTTAGGGTAAGATTACCAAATGAGTGGGCAAGATTTTATTTAAGAAATTAAATCAATGATGGAGAATAAACGTGGCAGTGAGATGAAAATTAGTAAAAATAAAGAAGATAAAGATTGAACAAGAAGAAGAGATTTAGAAAATCAAAAATTTTAGCAATTACTTGATTTGTAGAAGAATATTACCATTTTGAATTCAAAATAATTCAAAATATGGATTTAGTGAGATAGTAACTAATGGATTTTAGGATTATTTACTAAAAGAAGTGAGAGTTAATCATGTGAGATCAATTTTAAATAAATTGTTTTATTTAAAATGAGGAAATGTCAAATAAGGCAATTAAATAATTAGAAATAATTATTTAATTTAGAAGAGGTGATTGATTAACTAAATAAATTAATAAATCTATTTAATTAAAGATGATTTGGGAATTAGTGACATATTAAATTTTATTTAATAATCAAGAGGACATAAATGATGAAGATTAATTAAATAAATTGAGAACTTTATTTAATTAAGAGGAGACTTTAGATAATTAGTGACACATTAAATAAATAAATAAGATCTATTTATTTAATAATCATGAAGAATAAAAGGACATGAATTAATTAAATAATTATGAATTATTCAATTAATAGTTGAAGGCGGACAAGGACATAAATAGCATAATTATGCTAGGACAAAAGTGGTAAAATAGAGCTTGTAGGCCTAGGTCATTTTTATATGTCTACAACTATAAACATATTTATTATTAATGTTGGGGTTATAATAAATTAAAATGTGGGAAAATATTATAATATAAAATAAAATATTAAATTGGAAGGAGATAATGGATAATCATCTAAAACAATTAAAAAGATAGAAAAAGATTATCTCAGAGCACAAGCGTGACTTCAAACTGTTTGTAGAATAAGAACTTGCTCTTTTGTGAGAGTTTTATTTGATTTTTGTTTTCGAAAATTGAATAGTTTCCCTGGGTAAATAATGATCATTTTGGAGAGATATGGATGATGGATTATTATTGATTTTTGGGGGGTTTTGGAAAAGAAAAACTTTGTCTGCAAGAATTTTTTTGTATAATAATTGTTGTCTGTTGATTGTTTTGAAAAGATTGAATTGGGAAAAAAATTGATGATTTGAATAAGGATTTGGAAGAAGGGGATGGTTGTTGTCATAGGAAGTTGGTCTCGACACTGGGTCTTTATTTCAGCCAGCATTTATTTTAGGTTCCATTGCTTTCTACTACCTCAGTTTAATTTCGAAGAAATAATTAGTAAAAGAAATTTCTGAAGAATTCTTTAGTTTCTCAGCAAATCATTTGTGCATATTCTATAAATTTATTTGTGCATTTTCTATAGAATATTGCAAACCTTGAAACCTTATTTCTTTTGTTCTTTTGGTGAACCCTTTTGTCTTCTTCACCGCTTTTCCCTTTTAGAATCTTGCTGAAAATTGTGTTGCCTATCACAACCCATTCCTTTGTTGGTTCCCTGTTTCTATCGATTCTTTCCCTATTGTTTTGCTTGATGGACGTTCCTTCATTATTACTAGATATCTGATACAGTGCGCATTAGTATAGTGTGAGATTTTTTTTTAGATTTTTCATTTAGCACCACCAATATTCTCCATGAGAATATCGTACCTATTTAAATGATGGAAATGGTTCACATCTCTCAAAATGATTTCTCTTGCAACAGTCTTGGAGATGAATTTAGATGCAGTGTGGCAATCAGATCATACACAATGGTTCTTAACAACTCTCATAATGTATTTGTTAGCTTTTCATTATGGTGGCAAATAGATGATTCTTTTTTATTCTCTCCCACATCATTAAGTAAAGTCTTGAATTGGAAATACCTTGTTGTTTTCATTCACCAAGATAATTCCTCCAACTTAGCATACCTCTCTCGCATATGTGGATGTGATCTACCTCCTACACAAAAATCATTTACCATTTTATGGCATTCGATCCAATTGTATTAGGGTATCTTTTTAATTCCTCTAGCTTTCATCAATCTCCTTACCATTTGAACCACACCACACCTGGTTGCTTTTACCCAGTGTGCCTATTTTTTCCCATTAGCATGCTCTGTGTGTTGGAGTCTGAGGTATATGGGTAAGAACTGCATTCAATATCTAGTATGGTGAGATTTTATTATTTATGTAATGCAATAAGGTTACTGATGTGTAAAGTATTTGTAGCCCTCTAAACTTGCATGACTGTGTGCAATTAGAATACAAGGAAAGATAGCAATGTTAAGATGTGTTCTGCCACGCTTCATCAATTCTTAGATTTTAAGAGCTTCCTTGCAAAATCCATTAGTGTGCTTTATTTATGCTATCTTTTGCATTTTCCTGAGAGATACTGAAGCCCTTTTTAGCTGCACAACCTTCTCTCTCTCCCAGTGGTGCCAAGAGATAAATGTGCACCTCTTCCTCTCCCTCTAGTTGTTGTTTACAATCTTATGATAGCTAGGAGTTTTAATATTTGATGAAGTATGTTATGGTTTACATCAATTTTTATGTCCATATATATATATATGTGTGTGTGTGTATGTGTATGTTTTAGTATGTGAGTATTTATATATTGTCTTATTATAATATGGAACATGTATTTCAAACAACAATTTGTTTATAATGTATAAATATGTATGTGAGTGTATATCTAGCAAAAGTATATTTCAGTAAATGTGAACTAATTGAATTAGGTTTACGAGTGAATCTGGAAACTAAATGAGGAAAATTGCTTTACTTATATAAATGGAGGATTTATCAAATAAATGAAATAGAGTATTGATTTATCAAATAAATGAAATAGAGTATTGATTTATGGTTGTTATTTGTCTTCATATATTAAATAGTCAAATTGTAAACTCATTGTGTAATTAATTATTTAGCGTATTTGTTATTTTGGCATATGACCATAAAGGTAATTATGTGGTTAAAGGGTAAAGAGTAATATGAAATGTAAAAGCAATGAGTATGTGCAGGATCATCATGGAAAAAACATGCCCTTAAGTGGCAAAAAATTTAGAAAAAACAGACTTAGGCAACTTGACATAAAAATTTGAATAAGTTATCTATATTATTTCAAAAATATGTAAGAATATAATTTGTAGAAAATTGAATTTAGTTTCTAAATTAATAGGTTTATTTACAAAAAAAATAAATCTATTTGGTGAAAATTTGAAATTTCAATACAGTAGTACTTAAATTTCAGGGAAAAAACAAGAAGTAGGTGTTTGTCTGACCACCCTAACTACATTAAAATGATAATATTTTTTTATAAGATTTTAGATATAAGTAGAGGACTCATGTCCAGATGTGATGCATATTTGTTTGTAATTTTTTTCCAAGTAAATAATTAATTATAATTTTTTTATGACAACTTTAAAAAAATATAAAGACTCATATGTCTGACCACCTTAACTTGGTCAAAACTTCATGAAATTCAATTTTTTATTTTATAATATTATAGTATGTGAAGGACAGAATGTGACTCATGTTTTTGATTCAAAAAATATGATACCGTTTGAAATCTATAGATCTTTTTCAATCAGCCTAAAAATCAGGACTTTAGTCGTAATTCAACAGAAAATGAAAAATAATTATTTATTAAATTCAAAGTAAAGAATAATTTATATTGGTGGAAAGCTGAGAATCTCCTTTAAAAATCCTTTTCATTTCATCAATTTTGGGTTAAAAAAAAGTCGTCAGCCACATACCCATCATATTGCCACTTTTTGGCCCATCATGATCTTGCACATACCCCAATGTATTTTGCAGTTGAATTATTGGATTGGTTGTTTGTATTGAGTATTATGTTGGTTATTGTAACATGAGATGATTAATTGACTGTATTAGATAATGTGTCTTGATAAGTGAAATGGGAAATATAAAATGTGGAAGTAAAGTTTATATATGGAGATGTTCAGGGTTGCATTGTTATTTGTATGCTCGTTTTGAATAATGCTTTTGATTAATGGAATTGGGATTGTTTTGGTTATTATTCTAAGTGGGAGTCTTTTGTGTAAATTGTCAAGGTCGATTTCCAAAGGCTAGGAGGGAGTATTTTTCCATGTGTGGTTCTTTTGATGGTTTCTCTTTGCAAGTAGTTTGGAAAAGTTTTGTCTTGCATGCAACATGGTTGATGCCTTGCACTATGTATTGACTCTTATGAATATATATTATGTGTTGCACTGATTCTTATGATTATGTATGTATGCAAGATTGGCAATTCCTTACGTTGTCTATACTTTCTCGTGTTGGTGTTTTGTAAGTGAGATGGTTTATGCCTCGCTCTGTATGTCGTTTCTTGTGAATTGGTAAAGGGTGCAAGATGGCTTTAACTTGCTTTATTTAATGGGTCTTCTAGTTCAAGTAGGGGGAGTGTCTCCCAACGGGGGATGAAACCCAAAGTGGTTGACCAAGATAACCCATTAGGGGTTTCTTAATCTAGTGATAACCTAAGTAACGTATTAGGGGGTTGGGTAGATTTCATATTAATCAAGATAATGTTATGCCTCACTCATGGCTCAAGTTCTCTTTTAGACTTGAGATGAGATGGGAAGGCCTAGAATGGCAAGATCAACTACCTTGTCCTCATGAAAGGTACGTTGATTTCAAATGAGTTTGTATGGGGGCTAGGTATCAGTGGAGGTTGCCAGGATAACCTAAGATGGGGGTCGAGGCCTAGGAAGATCTACCTAGATAGCCCATATCGAGTTATGTGATGACACTCCTCCCTAATGTAGTCTAGCATTCGCTAGTCATGTGTTCCCCTTTGTTGTGTGCGTGCCTCTAGAAGCGGTGTATTTGCTATGTGATGTCATGTTGTACTTTGTTATGTTGGAGCGATGTTTAGTAATTTTGTGTTAGCCTTTTGTCTTCTTGAATGCTTGATGTAGTGGGACCTTTTTTTTTTCTCCTACCACACAGGGGGTGGATCTTAAGGTTCCACATGGTCGGGTGGATTGTGCCTTTTCCTCCATTGGGTTTTCCTTGTTGTTGTTCGTGTGTGTGGAGGATGTACCTCATGTAGTAGGTTACAGATCTTGTACCAGTTCGAGGAGACAGTTGCTTTGTTATGTATTGAACTTGTATCTCATTTGTATCATATAATGTAATCTTGATGTATTCTTCCTGTGTATTCAAGGAAGCATTGATGTAAGCATGTAACAATGTAATGATGTACCCTCATGGAAAGGGAATTTATATATGTGATCTTTGGTGATTATGTATCTGATGTCATGTATGGAAATGTATGTGTTTATTCATTTAATGTAATGGATTTAAAATGAACTCTTGATGTTAGTTACCTCATGTTGTATGTTTAGATCTTGGTAATAGATTTTCTAGTAATGCAGTCATGGAACCTTAGAGGACATAGCTTAACATATATATTGTGTTTAGATATGGTTTACATTCCATGTGATTGCACGTTAAAAAAAAAATTGTGGCATTATTGTGGTATAGTAGTGTTGTCCTTTGGGGTTCTTTGGAAGGGCATTACATTATGTTTGGGTAATATTTATTTAGACTAATGTACATTTAGATAATGATTTTCAATAAATGGTTTGAGATAAAATGTTATATTAATTAATGTTGATTTAGGTTTGTGCTTTTAGATTAAGGTTAATTTGGAAATAAATTGGATTAATTTTTTTTATTACTAATCTTAGATCAAATAATTTAGACTAGTGTTTATTTGAAAATGATTTATTCAAGATTATGAGTTCCTAGATAACCTCATGAAACTTGATGTCTTGAAAAACTAATTTAAGTGTATATGTAATTGCTAATAAGGATAAGATAAACCAAGTAGAAGGGAGGGCAATCTATTTCATGTGAAACTATTGGTGTCTAGTGATGGTACAATGAGTAGAGCAATAGAGGGGGAAGTTCAAACACCAAGTGTCAATCATGAAGATAATAGAAGTATCTTCTAGATTGTATAATATAAGTGTCAAAGTTAGAACCTAAAATAGTCCATGTATACAGTTAATAAGATCACAATTTTAGATATAATTATCATGAAAATAGGTGTGTCTAGAGTTTGTTATGTGTAACATGAATTATACTAATGATGACTAAAGAAAACGGAAATTATATTGAGAAATGGAGAGACATTGAATAATAGGTAACTACTAGTTACTCAATCCACCAATTGATACATAGTGAATCCAAAGGAGCTAATAGATTACAAGGGTAAAAAAAATTGAGTAATTAAAATATTTCAAAGGACAGAAAGTATTAGGCAATCATTATATGAAAAATTAATATGATTCTTAGATTAAGAAGTGAGATCTATTAAAAAAGAGCTTAGAATTTGGTATAATAATTAGGAGGAATCAATAAAAGAATTTTATTGACATTACTAGGTATATAAGTGGATCTAAGGTAGAAAGGTTGAGGATTGAATATTTAATTAGGAGGGAAGAATGTTGAGAAAGTTATATCAATAGAGATATGACATGTGGCATAGAGTTTGAAGAATTATCTTGTGTTTTTATGCATGTAAAATTTATTTTAGCATAACATGTTTATTTGACATTAACAAAAAGGACTCCTAGTCTAAGTACCCTAGCCTGTAATAGATGGTAAATGGAAATAAAAGTCATTGATTATCTTGGGTTACAATTACCCTAGGCTATAGTTGGAAGAATCAGTTTGTGTGTTTGTGCATGCAAAATCTATTTTAGCATGACATGTTTGTATGCCAATGACAAGGAGGAATCTTAGTATAAGTACCCTAGGCCATAGGTGGTAAGGGAATATGAAAATCATTGATTATCCTTGAGGCCTTGATGGATTTGTATATATACCAAAAATTAAGAACAAAGCCACATATTCATCAATATTATGAATGATGGTCATCCTAGTGGAAGAAAGATGATGACTATCTCAATTAATAACTAGATAGTGCTACCTTGGTGTGTCAAGGGGTTCCCTAAATGTTTAATTGCGTTTGGGACTAATAGAGAGTTTGTATCCCTCCCAATTTGCATCTTAAATTCTTGTAGTATTCTATAAGTTGAGTCATGAGTGTTTATGTGTGTTGATTAAAACCAGTAAGCATTTAGCGTTAAGTGGGGGGATTGGACATATATTTCTCTCTCTAGTGAAATTTTTGCATAATTATGCTAATTATGAAATTTATTAATGTTCATGCACCACACCAACACCAGTGTGAATTTGAATATCCTATTGTGATCATGAATAGGTGAAAAACCAAGCCTAATAATGAGGTTTAATCTCCAAGTAACGATATTCACATTATGAATAATAATTGGTGATTTATAAACATGTTTAATTTTAAATAGATTAGTTGTAATAATAGATGTTGACATGTATATAAATCTTCCACTTTATACTATAAAATTTTAAAATTATTTTATTGGTCCTTTGATATCTTATTATTTAAAATGGACCTAGATGAAAAGGGTGAACATTGTATCACTCCTCTATTTTTCTCTTATGTTTTGATAGTGTATGTCTTTGTTATGCTTTGTTATTATTTGATCACTAACATTACAGCGATGTGGATTTTATATTATGATGCGATGGTACTTTATTTTTATGTTATCATTCATAATATGACATGTTTTCGTTTAGCATAATGGTTATTTGAATTAATATTGTTATATGCACATGAGTAAATTATTGATGTTGAATCGTCAGTTTTGTGATATTGTATTGATGAAGGGGACGAAATTGCACCACTCGCTTGCGAGTGCCCTACGATTATGCGATTCTCTCTTCACAGTGCGTTCTATTATGATGTATATATGCATGTTCGATATATGCCATGTTTATAGGTTTGTAGGTATAGGACATCGACTCCACTTGGCTTCATAGGTTTGAGTGTGTCAATTTCCCAATGGTAATGTTGATTGGGAGATAGTAGCTAGGATTCATGTGTCAAGCCATTACCTTAGTCATAGTGTGTCATCAGGTCTAGTTGGTTTTGTTTGTTAAATGTTGTTTAATTTTGCTTTGAAATTATTATGCTGCAAAGTTTGTAAAAGGTAATTTAATGTATTTAATTATTTAAGATGATTATTAAATTAATCTGGTTTTAATGTTAGAAGATGGTAATTAATTAATTTAATTTAATTAGTAAAATAATCTAATGTAAGGATTATATTTATTTTATTAATTAATTAAATTAATTGAATTAAGTTAAATTTGAAATGTTAAGTATTTTTGAAATTAAATTAAATATTTTAATTTTTTAAATATCTTGAGGATTTTGTGCAATTTAGTTTTAAAAGATATTCTAGGTTTTCAACATTTATGAGGTTTGTTGGAAAAATTCATTCACAGGGAGAAATTTATGGTTGTAACAGGAAGTGAGAAGCTTCTTCATGGAAGGAAGATAGAGGATATTTGGTTGGGAAAGAGATTTGAGAAAAGGGAGAGAAGTTTTTGTTATTACATGTGGTTGTAAAAAATTTTGGGAAAAAATTACTCTCAGGAAAAGTTTTGTGTTCAGGAATTTTTATTGTTCTAGAGGGCTCTTGTTGATCTAGGAGAAGATACTTGGATCTATGGAGGAGGCGCTCCGAAAATTCACATATTCTCAGGCATTGGATTTCAGGTTCCTCTTTTAATTCTAGTTAGTTTTATACTGGAAAAGCTTCTTAGTTTAGATTACTCTCTGGAAAAGATTGTATGTGCAAGTTTTAAAGCTTTGAGCTTTGTTTTAAAAAAATTGTAAATGTCGTGTGTGAAATTCTCTGTGAAAATGAAATCATCTGTTGAAACATAATCTTTATATATATATATATATATATATATATATATATATATATATATATATTATTTAGATATACACATACATATAATAATATATAAAAAAGTGTATTTATTTATATATATGCTAGGTGCATGATCGTATGACGATTTTATTTTTTGTTATCGAAACGAAATTTTTCTTTTTGAAGCTTTGAGCATACGAATTTCTGTATGCATTTTGTTCGTTGGTTTTAATGCTTATTTTATTGTGAGGGTATTGTATGGGGTTTGGAGGGGGGGCTGCCTCCCCCCCTCTCCCCCCCCCCCCCCTCGCATATGGGAGCGACGTTGTGGAGGGGTCCCTCGACAACCCCTCAGACACCCTTGGTCATCCTATGTAGATGGGGAGGGGAGGGGGAGGGGTTCGGTTGTGCAAGCAAAGGTGCCCTTCCCCATATTGTTTTGGAATTGGATTTTATTACAAGAGATTTTGTTAAGTTCGCCCTGCCCTGTGCGTGTATGTTAATTATGTCCGCCTTTTTAAAAAAAAGTTTTTGATCTAGTATATGTTATAAACTTTTATTATATATATTAAATATTTATTATTATAGTTTTTTGAGAATAATGTATTTTTGTCAAATAATTTTACTATATATTTAAATATATAATTGATTATTTTTATTTAAATTTGGTGCATGCATATATGCATAAATAGAAGAATTGATTGTTATAATCTCTCAGTAAAAAGTATGATTCTATTAAAATTAATCAAGGAAATCGAAGTACAGATAAGTTAGATTTTTCCTTCTTGATTGTTAAGGGATGTTATTTAATTATTGAATTTGCGCAATTTCTTTATTGTAAATCACTGAAGGGGAAATTGGGTTTAGAATACCCAAAAATTAGTTTATTTCATGTACTATTGTTCTTTGCATGTAATTTCCTCTGTTCGCTTTTTGGGAAATTGGTTTAGAAGCGTTATAAGACTTCCAGTTGTGTTATAGATTTGTGGGTTGTTGTGTTTTAACTGTCAACCCTTTTATATTTCCCTAGGGTAGTGTGTATTGTCATTGTTCAGTAAATCACCCGGTTTCCACAAGCGGGGGTGTGATGTCATTTATCTTTGGATGGGGATTGAATGTTCGTAGTGTGCTCTAGTTACCTTTGGTTGTGGATTTTTTCCATGTATTGATAGTAGGAGAGTGATTCTCGATGGGGGTTGGGGTATGGGAAGATTTCTCGGGGTAACCCATGCACCTTTGTGGTGACACTCCTCCTATGTCAGCAGTATGTTTGGTTCACTAGTATATCTAATTATTTAACTCCGGTAGCATTGTACCCAATGTGTTAGTGTTGTAATTGTATTCAGTTAAGTTTAGTTATGGGTTAGTTTGTGTCTAGTGGTAGATGGTCTTTCCTAAGGAACCTTGTTACTATCTCGTCGCATGGGGGGTGGGCCTTCAAGTACCACTTGGTTGGGTGGAACGTGCACCTTACACTGTTGGGTCCCCTTCTTTTATTCATGATGACGAGATATTTCATTCGGAGAGCTCGTGGTGGTACCAATGGATATGTTCCTTTCTTTTGATGCATTATTTCAGTTGACATTTGTATTTAATTTACTCCTCAGTTGTATTCGAGGAAGTCTCATGTAATCTTGTAACTCTTATGTATGATCTTTCTCATTTTGGGAATAATTATTGTAAACCTTATTTGTAAATTAATGTAATCTATGGATCTTGATGTATTTCTGGGTATGTGCAGGATCATGATGGGCCAAAAAGTGGCAATATGTAGGTGATATGATGGCCCATGTCACTAACGAATTTTTTTTTTACGCAAAATTGATGAAACGAAAAGGGTTTTTACAGGAGATTCTCAACTTTCCACCAATATAAATTATGCTTTACTTTGAATTTAATAAATAATAATTATTATTTTTATTTGAATTAATACTAAAGTCTTGATTGATAGGATGATAGAAAACATCTATAGCTTTCAAATGGTATCAATTTTTTTGAATCTAAAACATGTGTCACATTCTATGTTACACATACTATAGGATTTTTTTTTAAAATGAATTTCATGAAGTTTTGACCAAGTTAAGGTGGTTAGACATACAAGTTTTTATATTTTTTAAAAGTTGTAATAAAAAATTCATAATTAAATATTTACTTGGAAATAAATTACAAAAAAATATGCATCACATCGGAACATGAGTCCTCTACTTGTATCTAAAATCTTATAAAAAAAATATTATATCATTTTATTTTGGTTAGGGTGGTCAGAGAGACACCTACTTCTTATTTTTTCCCTGAAATTTAAGTACTATTGCATTGAAATTTAAAATTTTCACCAAATAGATTTACTTTAAAAAAAAATAAACCTAGTAGTTTAGAAACTACATTAAATTTTCTAAAAATTATATTCTTACATATTTTTAAAATAATATAGATAACTTGTTCAAATTTTTACATCAAGTTGCCTAACTCTGATTTTTTGAATTTTCATTGCCACTTAAGGGCCTATTTTTTCCATGATGATCCTGCACATACCCTTCTATTCTATGTGATACAATTTTAGTGTTTTGAATGTATGTATTTAATTCATGTTTAGTAGTTAATCATGTTCTATGAATGTATTTATGTTCATGTTTATGTTATGGGAATCTAATGTAACCTTAGTCATGTGCCTTAGAGGAGGTTGCGATAGTTAGTGCACCTTTCATATTAATATTTCTCTTTAAAATAAAAAAAATTGTATGCTTTCCTAGTTGTTGCAACTTCATCTAGGGTTACTAGGTGGGGCATTACACATGGTATCAGAGCCCTAGGCTAATACACTGGGTACTCTAGGTACATTTGAGTCCACTATGTTGTCCTTGTGAATCTATTAGTGGAGTTGTAAAGTGAGCACGATGTTCATGGCTTTGACATTTAGCATGATGTACTCTGTGGAAAAGAGTAGAGTGATAGAAAACTGATAAAAGGTTATGGATTGAAAGTAATGATATGTATCACATGGGTTATGGAAGTGGATGTTCCTATGGAAATTTGTATGTAATTGCACCCCCCTATAAATATGAGGAACCAGTAAATATGCATTGGTTGAGTGTTGTAAATACCCCGTACTTGCTTTGTGTGTCCATGAGATGGTGATACTCGGTACCCATCCATGGGAAAAAGTTGCACTTTGGTGTTGGATTTACCATACCATTATGTGTGTTTGCATGTTTGTTACCTGATTGAGGGCCAACCCATGTGTGGTTGAAACTTATATATAAGAGTAACCAAAAGTTAGATTCATAGATTCTTTTTCTTTTGGTTCTCTATCCCCTTAATCCATGAAAGGATAGTAGCAGCCACAAAGTCACTTAGGTGGAGTGTGTAGCGTACACATATTGTGATGCAGAGCAGTCTCAGATCAACCAATCCCAAGGAAACGTACCCACTACTTTCCTTTATGATGGATCAGGATACTTGATCAATAAGTGTTAGCCCAATCCCCACAAATTTGAGTAGAACAACATAGGTTTGTTAGTATATGCCTAGCCATTCATAGAGATGTTGATCTGGCATTATTGAGTTAACCTCGTCCGTATGAGAGGTGAAGCTCAAGTAGCCCCATATTGATATTATCATTTTTGCATTATATATACTTTATTTGCACATGTTCTGATATGATGCAATAAATACGATACCACACCCCATTGATTTTCCAACATAGTGATGGTGATGATGTTGTGTTACATGATGCCATGTGCATAGACACATGAAGGCGCATTATGAAATTGTGCTATGATAGCCTACTTGTCTGATGAGCATTATGGGGCCTCAAACACTTGTAGAGGGATACTCATGGCTACTTTGACAGTGTTGGTCGGATAGCATATGAGTAGATCCTATCCATGTATACCTCTAGCTATGGTGAGTGCCTGTGTGTGTCTTCTCCATGAGGTATCGCTATGTGGGGTGTGTTTTGTACATGCCTACTTCTACGGACCCACAAACACATTGCCATGTGGCATACAACCAATATGTGCCTTCTTTGGCTGGCATATGACCATGTCGAGTGATGACATGATAGTCATGGAGTACACTCTGGGTCATGTGGATGGCATGCTCACTCCGCACCACATGAGGACTATTACTATAGGCAGACGTTGTTTCCTCCTTCCTCATTTGATGTTATCATTATGAAATGTTTTCATTTAGCATAATGGTTATTTGAATAAATATTGTTATATGCACATGAGTAAATCATTGATGTTGAATCATCAATTTTGTGATATTGTATTGGTGAAGGGGACAGAATTGCACCACTCGCTTGTGAGCGACTTGCGATTTCACTATTCTCTCTTCATGGTGTGTTCTATTATGATGTATATATGCATGTTCGATATATGCCATGTTCACAGGTTTTTAGGTATGAGACATCGACTCCACCTGGTTTCATAGGTTTGAGTGTGTCCATTGCCCAACGATAATGTTTATTGGGAGATAGTAGCTAGGATTCCTATGTCCAACCATTACCCTAGTCATAGTGTGTCGTCAGGTCTAGTTGGTTTTGTTTGTTAAATGTTGTTTAATTTTGCTTTGAAATTATTATGTTGCAAAGTTTGTAAAAGGAAATTTAATGGATTTAATTATTTAAGATTATCATTAAATTAATCTGGTTTTAATGTTAGAAGATGGTAATTAATTAATAAAATAATCTAATCTAAGGATTATATTTATTTTATTAATTAATTAAATTAATTGAATTAAGTTAAATTTGAAATTTTAAGTATTTTTGAAATTATTAAATGTTTTAATTTTTAAAATATCTTGAGGATTTTGTGCAATTTGGTTTTAAAAGATATTTTGGGTTTTCAACATGTGTTTGAAAAATTTATGAGGTTTGTTGGAAAAATTTATGGCTATAATGGGAAGAAGTGAGAAGCTTCTTCATGGAAGAAAGATAGAGGATATTTGGTTGGAAAAGAGGTTTGAGAAAAGGGGGAGAAGTTTTTGTTATTGCATGTGGTTGTAAACTTTTTTGGGAAAAAATTACTCTCGGGAAATTTTTTGTGTTTGGGAATTTTTATTGTTCTGGAGGAAGCTCTCGTTGATCTGGGAGAAGATACCTGGATTTGTGGAGAAGGCCCTCTGACAATTCACATATTATCAGGCATTGGATTTCAGGTTCCACTTTTAATTCTAGTTAGTTTTATTTTGGAAAAGCTTCTTAGTTTAGATTACTCTCTGGAAAAGATTGTATGTGCAAGTTTTAAATCTTTGAGTTTTGTTTTAAAAAAAATTGTAAATGTTGTGTGTAAAATTCTTTGTGAAAATGAAATCCTCTATTGAAATGAAATATTTTGTGGAAACTATTGCAAATTTTAAGTTGGGATTATTGTAAACATAGAAGAACCCAAAATAATACAATTAGAGATCTGGGAAATTCTTTGTCGGGAAGAAATTCTTCTGTAGAAATTATCTTCTCGGCAAAATTTGGGTAGAATTTTTGTAAAGAAATTTTACTCCAATTCATTATTGAATTTGATTTCTGTAGGAAATGATTTTTTTTTATTAAATTATTTTTCTAAAGAAAATCTCTATGATTTTGGTTTTTTTTTAGAATGCGTAAAATCTTCCTGTAGCAAATTATTTGAGAAAATAATTTACCCTCTTGATCAATTGAGTTTGTTATGGTTTTATTTATATATATATATATATTATATGTATGTATATATATATATTATGTATATATACACATACATATAATAATATATAAATAAGTGTATTTAATTGTTTATATGCCAGGTGCATGGTCGTACAACAATTTTATTTTCCGTTATCCAAACAATATTTTCATTTTGAAGCTTTGAGCATACGAATTTCCGTATGCATTTTGTTCATTGGTTTTAATGTTTATTTTATTGTGAGGGTATTGTTTTGGAAATGAATTTTATTAAAAGTGATTATGTTAATTTCGCCCAGTCCTGTGCGTGTATGTTAATTATGTCCGTCTTTGTTAAAAAAATTTTTTGATTTAGTACATGTTATAAAATTTTATTATAGATAATATATATATATTAAATATTTATTATTATGGTTTTTTTAGAATAATGTATTTTTAATATATATTTAAATATATGATTGATGATTTTTATTTAAATTTGGTGCATGCATATATGAACAAATAGAATAATTGATTGGTATAATCTCTGAGTAAAAAGTATGATTCTATTAAAAGTAATCAAGGAAATTGAAGTACAAATAAGTTAGACTTTTCCTTCTTGATTGTTAAGGGATGTTATTTAACTATTGTATTTGGGAAATTTCTTTACTGTAAATCATTGAAGGGGAAATTGGGTTTAGTGTACCTGAAAAGTAGTTTATTTCCTGTATTATTGTTCTTTGTATATAATTTCCTTTGTTGTGGTTTAGAAGCATTATAAGACTTCCAGTTGTGTTATAGATTTGGAGGTTGTTGTGCTTTAATTGTCAACCCTTTTATATTTCCCTAGGGTAGTGTGTATTGTTGTTGTTTAGTAAATCACCCAGTTTCCATGAACGGGGATGTGATGTCATTTATCTTTGGATGGGGATTGAATGTTCATAGTGTGCTCTAGTTACCTTTGGTTGTGGATTTTTTCCATGTGTTGAGAGTAAGAGAGTGATTCTCAATGGGGGTTGGGGTCTGGGAAGATCTGTCAAGGTAACCCATGCACCTTTGTGGTGACACTCCTCCTATGTCAACAGTATGTTTGGTTCACTGGTGTATCTAATTATTTAACTCTGGTAGCATTGTATCCAATGTGTTAGTGTTGTAAGTGTATTCGGTTAAGTTTAGTTATGGATTATTCTATGTCTAGTGGTAGATGGTCTTGCCTAGGGAACCTTGTTACTGTCTCCTAGCATGGGGGGTGGGCCTGTGGGTACCACTTGGTTGGGTGGAATGTGCACCTTACACCGTTGGGTCCCCTTCTTTTGTTCATGATGACGAGATCTTTCAATTGGAGAGCTCATGGTGGTACCAGTGGATATGTTCCTTTCTTTTGATGTATTATTTCAGTTGACATTTGTATTTAATTTACTCCTCTGTTGTATTCAAGGAGGTCTCATGTAATCTTGTAACTCTTATATATGATCTTCCTCATTTTGGGAATGAGTATTGTAAACCTTATTTATAAATTAATGTAATTTATGGATCTTGATGTATTTCTATTCTATGTGATGCAATTTTGATGTTCTGAATGTATGTACTTTCGTAGTTGTTGTAACTTCCTCTAGTGTTACTAGGTGGGGCATTACAAACATCATTAGAGATTTGAAGGATTAATCCAACTTTCATAGTAAGAAGAAATGGATCCCTCTACCAAGTAGGGCCAATTCTGATATATTGTCCAATTAAAGTACACATCTATTAGAGGCCCCTTGGAGAAATTATGCTTGTATAATTAATAGTGTAAATTCTTATTCTTGATTTTCCATATAAGAATCAACTATTTATAATGTCATTTTATAATCTAACAAGTGAATGGAACTAACTATTGAATTATTTCAAATATTATCTACATGGAGCAGTTGGTCTAGAGTTTATGTGATTATTCCTAGGCCCTAGATAGACTTTGGTTTAGAATATGCTTTTAAGATATGCATATTGACACTTTACTTTTTAGGCATTTCATTCTAATAACTAGCCATTTATCAAATTTTATTAAAATTATATACATCATATTAATTAAAATATGTGGAAGAAATTCAATATCACTATCTTATTAGGAACAAAATATTAGAATAATAATGTATTAATAAATATGCCAATTTTTTAAGTGATTTCTTTGAATAGTAAAGAGACAATTTATTTTTGTTAATGTCAAACTAAAAAATGAATAAAAAATATTGGAATGCATAAGTCGGAGAGTTTTCTAATTTAATAAATTCATGTGGCATGCTAGATTGAGACAAGTACCCTCTTTAGTGTTTATAAGGCATTTTTCTTGGAAAAATTTGAGTAAATAAGGCCACTCTATAATTGAATAAAGGGTTATGATTTCCTTATAGTACTTACAATACTTCAAAATCTCTACTTTTGATCAAGATTAGTATTAGGAATTAATAATTGTAACCTTTTTTAGGATTAAAGGTGTCATAACTTTGCGATCCCATGTATATGTTGTGTAACTCCAACACTTGTGGAAGGTGTACTTGGATGCCTAGGTTGTAATTCAAGAAATAATTTGTTTCTTAGATTCTCTTAGGATTCTTGGAATTTGTTCTCATTTTCATGCGATGGTGGAGTATTACAGTGTTGGTTACAATTGACTTTGAATTCATTTAAGATATTCTCCCATTCCTAGGTGTTAGAGGATGAAGTGGATAATCTTGTCATAATAGATGAGACCCAAAATGGTGTGATATACTTGAGAAGGGATTCATTAGGGAGTTATTAGTCAAAAGATAACTTTGTAGTTATATTTTCTATTTTAGGATTCATCGATTGGTCCCATCTAATACCCATGGGAAATCATTGATATATTTACTATTCGTATAAAATTCTCTCAAATATGGGCATGGGGTTTCTCTTCATACCATGGTTTTGGTAAAATATTTTATGCTTTTGGCCTCTCTCTTTTCCTATATATTAGAGGTATGAGATATTGATTTGATATGATTATGTATAGGTACATCTAGGAACTACCAAAGTGTAGAGTGTATGTGTTGATAATATATCACTTAATCTAAAGATTAAATATACTTATCATTTTTCCCTAGTGGATTTTTTTCCTAGGAAGGTTTCTCCATGTAAATTGTTTCACTATGGTTTGATATTTTTTTTAATTATTAATTTATGCATTTACATATAATATTTTATAGTAATCTTGTATTAAGAATTTTATTTAAAATTTTCATATAGTTTGATGAAAAATTTACTGCACTAGTTTCACCTTGTTTCTCAATATTTAGCATCAATTATTCAAATGAGTAAGTACAAAGGGAGATGTATTTATGTTAAATATTGAAGGTTTTTAAACTATAGTGGTATTTTCTCCTTTGTGTGGTTTTACAAATTTGTGAAGGATAAAAAACCATGGCATCTACCTCTTTTATTAGTATTGGGAAATTTAGTGGCATTCAATAGAGGATGTAGAAGTAAAATATCAAACATCTTAAAAAAAATATTAGTGGGTTCCCATTGGAAATAAAAATAATCCATCTAGAATGTTTGATAAATATTAGTTAAAGTTGGACAAGAAGGAATGGGGAAGAATTTATTTTATTTCATCTTGTAGTGTCATAAAATTGCACCCCATGGTAATTTCACATGCACATTTGGCCTGTTGCATTTA
The DNA here is from genome assembly GCA_007115665.2 of Sequoiadendron giganteum. NCBI lineage: Eukaryota > Viridiplantae > Streptophyta > Pinopsida > Cupressales > Cupressaceae > Sequoiadendron > Sequoiadendron giganteum. The sequence goes on along the minus strand of CM021107.1, from coordinate 171,602,166 downwards.
TGGCACCCCATCACATTGATAACAAAACCTTATGAGTTGGAATTTCACGATTTTAACTTCATAGGGGATAATGAAAAAGCATTAGCACTTAGCTACCTCATTTCTTATAAATTTTTGAGTAGGATGCTTGTGCAATGCATAGACATTCGTGTGAAATGTTAGCATCCTCAAGATTTTTGAGTTTCAAATGAGGGAATCTCACACCCTTTTCCTATGAAGCACATCATTGTGGTAGAATCGTGAGTGCAAAAAATCTTCCCACCCATCCAACCTCACAAAAATCCTCTTTCACTCATTCTCTCATTCATTCTCACTCTCCCTCATTCATTCTCACTCTCTTTCTCTATTCTCTTCTACAAATTTTCTCTCTTGCTCTCTACGATGAAGCTCTATCGAATTCTCATCCTGTGAATAGCTAAGGCTCTCTTGCAAGAAATCACATCTCATCTATCAAGCCAAGGGGGATCCATGGACTATTGGTAATAGTCTATTTTCTACTTTGTCTCATCTATTTATAACTATCTACTCATCTCATCTATTTTATTCGTGATAGGGGATCTCCTCCATAGCAAGGTTTGTTTCTATCACATATATTCTCTATTGCATTTTATGTCATTTTTTCTATCTCGATCTATCTAGTTGTTCATGGAGGTGGAAACACCAAAATAGAGGTTTGATTGAGGCAAGCCCCAAAACAACCCCAACATTTTTCCTCATCCTTTTTGTGTGTATGTTTTCAAATTTGAAGAATTGGGTATTGCATATTTCAAGTTTTTATCTCCTGATTTGACAAGGATGAAAGTGTAGGGCGTAGACATCCCTTTGGCACACTATTGTTTGTTGGATGAGACTTTTACCTTCTAGGGGTAAAATTTGTATTTCCTAATTCTATGTCAATCCTGTTAAATTGCCATTTTATCATTCTTGCTCTTAGTAGCTTAAAATTTCATTTGATCAAGTTATTGCAATATTCTCCATTTCATACTTTGTTACTTGATCTTGTACTTTGATGTAATCAAGGTTTATTCACTCCCTGTTGACTCTACTTTTCCCTAAAGACTTGGGAGTAGAGATCCCCTCCTTTACATTTTGGTGAACTTGATGTGAACCAAATCATGTCATATCTTTTTCTTCAAAACTTTAATGATTTTGATAATGAATTCTCTAAAGAAGGTTTTGATATGTTGGATGATTCCCTAGATTATTTCTTAGAGGCGTTTCCTTCTATTTGCAAATTTGTTGAACAAACTTCTTCATCACAATCATCTTCTTATTTGCAAGTAGAAGAGTCTATGAATGTATTCTAGTGTCTATTTCCCCTCAAAGGCCTAAGAGACCCATAATTTACATGACTCTGACTAGCCCATCTCTTAAAATAATTTATTCTATTCATGGGGTTCTTGTCACTAATGACACACCGAAACTTTACACAAGGTTCATGCAATCTAAGGATCCCTCCTATAGAGCGGTATCCCGTGCTTATAATACTAGAAAGAACCAAAAACATTTAAATCAACCTACTTCTTTACCACCTTCTCAACCAAGCCTTCCTCCAACACCTAAACCTACAGCTCAAGCACTTGGTGAGTATGATCTTGTCAAGAAACTTCAGGTTACTCCTGGGTGATCCCACAAAGTTGGTTTACAATTTCTGAGAGGAACTGATTTTTGCTGAAATCACATATTTTTAGAAAATATAATGATTTAATCCTCAAAAATTTCCATTTTAAGGATTCCAATTAAAGAGGGTTTGATCAAACCACCTTAGATCAAACCCCCTTGGATAAATCCTCGATATTTTTAAACCATACCTATAAATGAGTCTCCTTTACACCTATCAAAATGCTGATAAAAAATCACTTTTGATTTACCTTTTGGGGGATCAAATCAATTCATTTGAAATTTATTTCAAATGATTATGGTAGTCCTTAGAACGATTTATCCAACGAATATAATTTTAATATGTTTTATTTTTATTATCTATTTTCCTTTTTAGTTTTATTAAACAAAGGTTTTTCATCGAAAATGAAGGTCTTTGTTCCGCACATGTGGAAAAATAGCAGATTATCAAAAAAAAATTAAAAAAAATATGAGTGCACCAGATATTGAAGTCTTTGATCCAACAAAAAAATAATAATTGAATTTTGATATATACAAAAAAAATTATGCATTATACGGTCGTGCTATGTCTTAATTGTAATTGGTATTACTTTGAAACCTAATTAAAGAAAAAATATTCAATAAAAAACTATCTAACCAAGTGGAATCACTACATATCGGAGTTACAAATCTAAATTTGAAAGATTTAGAATTTTATCCTTCATGGAAAAAAATTTATGCATTATACGGTGTGCGTCACTTTTTAAAAATGTTGTTTTATGAAAAAATTCAGTTTTCATGGGAGATGGAAAAAGGAGTGTAATCTGACTCTAAAAATTTTGAAAAAAATATTTTTAGAATCTACAGAGAAAAATTGACAAGACTCTAGTTTGAATCATCTTCAAATTCCTCACGTTTTAGCTAATATAGGTGCCCGAATGTGAAGATTTAGTTAAAAATAATAATTTTAGTGTCAAGTTTGGCCAAAATTTGTAAACCTCTATTGTGGGATCACCCAGACTACCAAGATCTCACTTTGGAACTTGCTTCAAACTACTCTATTTTATCACTTGGTAGGCTTCAGGAAACCTTGCAAAATCTCCTCTTGCCTTCTTCTACTAGGCTGATGGATGTGAATGCATTGATATCTCATATTCATACAGATTCAACAAATGTTACGTTCTATCCACATGAACTCCTGCCTCTGAAAGTACAGAAGCAAGAAGATCCTCTAATGATAATATTCAACATTAATAATATTAGTATTAGGTGTTCTCTCATTGATACTGGTTTGGCTCTCAACGTATGTAGCATGGACTTGTTACCTAAAATTAAGATTGATTCATATTCTCTTACTACTTCCTCTTTGTACATTCATGGATTTGATAACATTGGTCAGAAGCCTTAGGCATGATAATCCTACCTTTGAGATTGGGACCCATTACCGTACCCACCCTATTTTATGTTATGTCAAGTCCTTTATCTTATAATATCCGGGTGAGTGTAGGATCATGGGGGTCCAAAAAGTGGTGATATGACACAAAAGTGGCTAACGAGTTTTTTTAATCCAAAGTTGATGAAAGGGTTTATTGAGAAAATTGTCAGCTTTCTGCCAATTTATGATATGGCTTATTTGGAATTAAATAGGTAATTATTATTGATTTTCTACATGCATTCTGACTAAAGTCTTGATTGATAGGTTAAAAAAATTATAATTCTTAAAAGATTTAATATTTTTTGAATCCAAAAGATGAAGCACATTATATGCCTCCCATACTATAGGATAAAAAAAAAAATTTAAAAAAAAATTCATAAATTTTTAACCAAGTTATGGTGGTCAGAAAAACAAGTTTTAATATTTATAAATAGTTTTAATAAAAAATACATAACTCATTATTTACTTGCAAACAAATTACAAAAAAAATGCAGCACATCCAAGAATGTGTCCTCTACTTATATTGAAAGTTTCAAAAAAAAAGAAATTGCTTGTACTTAGGTTGGTAAGACATACACCTGCTTTTTATTTTTTGCTGAAAATTTAGTACTATTGCATTGAAATTTCAAACTTTCACTAAATAGATTTACTTTTTTCCAAAAAAGGACTAGTATATTTCAAACTACATTAAATTTACTACAAATTTTATTGTTACATATTTTTCAAATTATGTTAATAACTTATTCAATTTTTTATGTCAAGTTGCCTAACTCTATTTTTCTAAATTTCCATTACCACTTAAGGGCATAGTTTGGTCCCCCATTATCCTGCACTGACCCATTCTTTGGGAGTAGTCACTTCTAATTTACATAATTTATAATATTTTTTTCTAACAATGAAGTAGCTATAATCAGGGTTGATCCTGATGCTATACACCTTTGTGAAATGGTAAATGTTGGTTGGCCCTAGGTTGCCTCCACTCTTAAGAATTTTATTCCTTCATTATCTTCTAATGCATTGACATCTACTCTAGTAGTGTTTTTCCCAAAGGCTACTCTTGAGACAAATGTCCCTAAGGGAGATCAACCAGAAGTATAGAATCCTAAGTCTACCCCTTCTACTTCTTCTAAATCAAACACATGTCTTGGTGACGATTGGGGGTCCTCAAACTTTATCAAATCCTTTATTCAAGAGTACAAGGTAGATCCTATCCACCTATACACTATAATGATCTCATACACCTCTATTAATAAAGTTGATTGTCCTTTCATTGAGGAAGATAATCATGGTCATGGTAAGAAGGATGATTATACCCCTATTAAGGAAGATAGTCATGCTTTTGTTAAGGAGGCTAGTTTTTGTATTCTCGTTAAGAAGGATGGTTGTGATCCTATAAAGGAATATGATACCCATAGTTGGAATTATGATCTTTACATTGATCCTCCTCCTTCCCAAGAATTACAAACATGTTACGCCCTTGGTTTCAATATTCTTTCTAAATATGGTTATGGATGTAAAGGTTGTGGGTGTAATGAGCAAGGTATTCAAGTCTGTATAGAGTTTGATCCTTGTAAGCGTAACATGGGACTTGGATATTGTCATACAAAATATAAGAGGAAACCATGGTTTAATTTCAATATGATTTCCATCAAACCTCCTTCTCTTGAATTAGTTCATCCTAAATTAATTGAAAACAAGGTAGAATCTAACGAAGTTCCTCTAGATGTCTTCTCTTCAGAGGAAGTGCTAGAAGAATTCATAGGTTCCCACTCTCACTTACCTTCTTATAACCATAAATAGTGATTCCTGTATCACTTTAATCACTAGTAGAATTTGGAAAATAAATGACTACGTGACTAAAACTTGTAGTCATGACAACTAAAAATGACTAAATTCTACTAATTTTTTGCAACATATCAATAAATGACTAAATAAATGACTAATTTTATCATCGGGTAAAAAAAAAACTAAATAATTAGTCATACAAATAAAAATGACTAAATAATTAATCACTTATTGACACTTTTTTTATGTCTTCAAAGAAGCACTTTTCAAAAGTATATTGTTAAAATTTTAAGCGCTAAAAGCAAGCACGTTTTTGTTTGAAAGGGAAAATCAGAAGATATTGGAAAATATAAAATGTTCAAAGCTTAGGTGCCAAACTGGGAAATGGTTTCAGTTTTTTCTTCATTACACTTGTGTGATAAGGAGGTTTAGGGTTATGGAATGTTGTGTTTGAAGGATTCTTCCATGGAAGCAACAACAAAGGGGAAAGTAGCTCCTGAAAGCTAGAGGCATGTTGCAAAGTTTTGAAAGGCATGTTGCAAGGTTTTGGAGAAACTTTCATCATGTCTGGCATGGAATCAACAACTTTCATTTTAGATGAAGATACATGTTGCAGTTTAAAAGAGAGAGATGTATGGCGTGGTGCACAGAGATAGACTTGCATTATTGCTTCATAAATATCAAGTATGCATGGTGTTACCCGAGTTTTAACCATTGTTGAGCTTTTGGAAGGATTTGCATGAGTTTGGTTTTTCTAAGTTTTGTAAAAAAATCTCTAGAATTAGTAAAAATTCTTGACTAATGTAGGGAAAGCCTAGATCTCCCTCTCAACATTTCCATTCACCTTTAGGACCTAGCAAAGAAAATATCAAGTCCCTTTTAATTATCTTCTTTGGTTTCCTTTTAGGTGATCAAACATTCAAGATAACAAGATGCTTCAAAGTGAATTAATCACTAGACTATGGAAGTGATGGGAAGTAACTTTGTGATCTAGGTGAAGACTTTTCTCTTATTATTTGAAGAAAAAATATCTATAGTGTTTATTACAAAGTCAAGACCCTTGGTTTTAACATTTGAATTTTTCCTATACTATAGGCTTAATGGTGAGTGTTTTGGGCACAACAGTAGTAAGCCTCTTTTCAATAGCTAGAAAATTATTCTAATTATTATTGCTTTAATATATTATCCAAGGCCCTTTTCAAGTCTCTCCTTTCCATTGTATTTAGGCCCCCTATTTCTTCTTCACTTTGTTTTTGGCTGATGATGATAATAATAGAGGGTGATTCCTTTCTTATGAGCATGTGTTAACAACTAGATCCAAACTGTGTTGGTACTTCATGAGAAATAAGATCTGGACCAAAAAGTTTTCCATCTTGCATAAGTGAAAGCTAAAGCTACGATCTAGCATGCATATTTATTTTCCCTAAGACAAAAGGGTTTTGAATGCATAGGCCCTTAACATCATATTTTGAGGTTTGTTCTTCAATGTTCCTTGTTTCTGTTGATATAATATTCAAAATAATTTCCACAAAGTATCTTTGTGGCTTCTTGTGATGTAGATCTCATACAAACTTATCATCAATGCATCTATCATAGAAAAACATACCCAAAATGAATTCAACCTATAATCCATGAGAATATTTTCATGAAAATGATAGAGTTCAAAAGAAAAAATAAACCTATCTTTTTTTCTTTATCTTCCATGTGTATGCTCCTATATTGAAGAGAACTAATTAACCTTATAATTTTTCTAACCATTTTCATGACCTTGAAGGATTTCATTTTGTTCTGTAAATGCCATGGTCACCATTATAGCCTCCTAAAGCTATGTAAAGCTAAATAATTAAAAACCCTTTGACAAAGTCAAGGAACTACCAAACTAAGAGTCCCTTTCAAATATGAAAATGTCCCTTTCAAGGCACTATACTATGCATAGCTTTATGGTGTATTGTACATTAACAAGGAACATAAAGTGCAAATCAATGTCTCCTTGAAGAATATCACATGCTTTTGACAAAACAGTGATACATGAAATTGTATGGAGCAAGCTATTACATCCACCAATGTAAGGTAGATTAGCACATGGTTATAACAACCTTATTTTCTCATTCACTTGTTTATTTTACATACACAGTCCATTACCTGATATGGAATCACGACCATCCTCAAGGGTGCTTCTTTTATCTCACTGCTATCTTAACCTACCACATATTTGCATATACTGAAAAACTAGTGGAAAGTAGTTACTTAAACCCTTGCACAAGTTTGATATACCATAAAATCATAATAAAGGGGTGAAACTATTATCTCGATCATACTTATCATTGCCTCCAGATGGAAATGATCATGCTTTTATACCTACTTGCATTCGATAAAACCATGTACTAGTATGATTTGCATGCACAATAAGCTCATAATGGTTTGGTCTTCACCGTTGCCTCATCACACATACTTGATATGATGAGAGGATTGAGTCAAAAATATAAGGTTGGACTCCCTTCTTGATGGCAGAGAGGAATCACCCAAGCTTTGAACTTCTTGCTAATGAATCCCTCATTTTAAAAGCAACCAAGTCACTCCTCTTGCCACATCCATGAAACTCTTAAAATCTGCTTGTTATAAAACCCTCAGGGTTTTACCTAAAAGATAAATCTTCATATAATATGACTAAAATTCCTCATATACATATGTAGCTTCAAAATAAAGTGATAAAACACTGTCACCAAGCATTCAAAGATCCTTTGTATGCAACCATTCTTTAATGGCTCTCACTATGCCATTTAGAACCTTTAAAACCCTCCCAAGCCATTAAACTGTCCCTTAATCTTGAAAGGTGTTAAAAAAGTGGTAAACACATGAAAGACAACATTTTTAAGCTATGAAAATCCATGCATGAGCTAAAAGACACAAGGTTTAACAAGGATCTTCTCTTAACACTACATTCATAGATACATTTGAAAGAAACCAAAAATCGTGCATAGAAGAAGAGAAGCTCTCTCAAAATGGGAAAATCCATGTAAAAAAGAATTGAAAATTTGCAGACTTGCAACTTTTTCCCCTTACAAAGTTGAGGTTTACCTCATAAACTTAGCTTTCCTTCTTTGTTTTGCCCATTTTGAACATATCCTTTAATTACGACATTCCATGATATCGCATTTCTTTGAGGCATTTTTTGAAACAGTTTATTTGGCTTGTCTATGCTTCCACATTTTCATGTATGTCTAGCAGGGCACTTGTAACTACAACATATGACAAAATAATACCCATTGTTATGCTTTGATGAATGACCCTTTTTTATTACTGGATATCTGATGTAGTGTACATTATTATAGTGCAAGCCTATTTTTTAGATTGTTTCATTTAGCATTACCAATATTCTCCACAAGAACATTGTCCCTGTTTAAAATGATGGAAATCACTAGTACACAAACAACAATATATGACTAAATAAACTACTAAAAAATTGCATATAAATGACTAACTTTAGTCACGTGACTATTAGTGGTTTATTTGTAGTCATTTATAACACCACTAAATTTATGATTAAACTATTTTAGTCATTGATTTGGTCATTGATTTGGTCATTGATTTGGTCATTGATTTAGTCATTAATTTAGTCATTAATTTATTCATATATTTAGTCATTAATTTTAGTCATGTGACTATTTTAGTGGTTTATTTGTAGTCATTTATAACACGGCCCAATTTATGAATAAACTATTTTAGTCATTTATTTAGTCATTGATTTGGTGATTGATTTAGTCATTAATTTAGTCATTTATTCAGTCATGGTAGTGATTTGTTTAGTCATATATTTAGTCATTAATTTAGTCATTGATTGTTGTTAACTAGTCATTTATTTAGTCATATATATTTAATCATTAATTTAGTCATGTATTTAGTCATAAATTTAGTCATTACTTTAGTCATATATTTAGTCATTACAAATCAAATCTAACTTAATTAATCCTCACAAATTTATACATATAAACTTCTAGTATCATAGATATTCAAATGTTAAAAAAAACCATGAAATGAAGACTAGAATGTTTTAACAAATATGATTGATCAAACACAAACACAAATAGATTATAAATCAAGAGAAGTCACAACACGTTATTTATGAGTGGAGAAAAAACCACTCTGAAAATCTACTTCATTAAGCCTCATTGGAAAATCAAAATCTTATTGGTTGCATTCATTGTCTTAGTGACACTGTACAACTTACAGACACTATATAAACAAAATACTCCTATTTTCATATACTTATATTGTTTTCCCTTTCCTTAAATATAGTCCTTTTGGAAGGGCAATGACCTCCTATAGGGGCTTGACCCATTTAATCCCCTTGCAAATCCACAACTTTCCTACCACTATTTTTTTTCACTCCTCCAAACTCTTCCTCATTGGTATTCACCTTTCACTTCTCCAATTTGGAGTTGCAACCTAAAAATAAGGTTTAAAAATTTGCACATCAAAAACTCAGAAAAGTCAAATACAAGAGAAAATTTGTCATTATTTCTCTGCATGCTATTGTTTTATTAAGATAGCATGTTATTGAATAATTGATCCAATAGTTGATTTTTGTATGAATGCAAGTATTCTTGTATATTCCACACCTTGTAAATTTTCCATGAGTTATAAATAAAGGGAAACCTCCCCTGATGATTTTAACAAAAAGTATAGGATGTTGCACTTACATGAAGTATGTCCACTGGGAAAGCTTTTGTGACCTTCTCTTATGACATGTTCATTTCCATGACACTCAACCCTCCCTATAATGTTATCAAATTTTTGGAACAACCTCATACCAGTTAGAAGGCTAATTTGAATAATCAATAATAAAATAATAATAACTATAAATAAAGAGCTTGCCACCAAAATGATCATTAATCAGGAAGGAAAAAAAAGATAAGACTAAAGTTTAGTACTAGAGGTTGATAAGTTATTCTCAACTGATATGCCATCTGGAAAACACCACCAAAAAAATTCAGGGCGAGGTCGGTCAACTGCATCTTTCACACCATCAGTTACAACAGTAGTTACAAGTACTGAGAACAAAATCCCTATCATAGACTCGGATCAAGAATTTCAATTTATCAATAGCTATCCTAAATCAACTAAAATAGAAAACCATTTATACAAAGATAGAATGCAAAGAAAATAAGAATTTTACCTAGAATAGCATGGTGTAACTCATTAATATTTCTATGAAAAAAATAGTAGATACAAATTACAATGGATGGTACAACTACTGCAAGTATTTGATAATAGTTAACACCCTTCTTGAGCACTCGATCCATTTGTAACCTTAATTGATATTCCTATACCAAAAGACAAAACTCATATAACACTTTGGCATGGCCATATAAGAACATAAAACAAATTAAATATCATAACTCTGCATCTTCTCTTTCATTCCCACCATGTTACAGTTTCTTTAAAAAATTTGCCTAGACCTCTAGATACTACAAAGTACAAACAACCCTTTAAAAGAAAATACAACAAACATTCAAGTGGCCTGAGAATTGAAAAAAAAGATCAACTAGTGACTTCTTCCTATATTTTAGATTCTTTTTGCTTCCTTAAACTAAGCATCATATACAACAACAAACAACATCACAAAATAGATTATTCACCATAAACATATAATCCTTTAATATAGTAGAAATTCATAGGGTTTTTCAATATTTTCACAAGAAAAATATTAAAATCAACTTTGTACAACACAATTGCGTGTATCACAGCTGCTAAGCAGAGAGATAATGAAGCATTCTCCAACTCTTATTACAACATGAGATCATAACCTAACAGATCCTCCAGAAGCTATAAATGCAAGGCCACACCCAACTAAATTCTGCCTCAAAATGCCCTGGCATTATAGAAGCATTGTTAAGTAACATACAAAAACAACAGGTTGAAAGTTCATATCTCTAAGAAGAAATCAATATAAGAAAATCGGTCATGACATATAATGCATGAGTGTGAATAATCAGCACTAGATTACCTCACCACCAAATATCCCAAGACGAGCTCTCCTACTGACCATAGTTGTTACCGTCACATCATTAAGTGAGCAAATGAATGCATCTGGCTGCAGTGATCATTACACAAATTTAGTTTCAAAAAACAAGCATAACAACCTAAACTCAATCCACAAAATATCCAACTTAAGATCAACTTGTTGTCAGAACATAAATAAAAGTTACCTAAAAAATACTTTCTCCATTGAAAGTGGCTAGGTCAATCTTGAAAATTTTCCATAAATTAGAAATTAAAGGTTATTCATTGCTAATAGAATTCAACTTAGATCTAAGAAAAAATAAGAATTCTCATGCATCTCCATGGAGATGGTATTCATGCCATCATATTGTTTTACAAATATTACTCAAGTCCTCAAAATAGGATTTCATACATAATAAATAATATGTTATTCTCTTGCTAACCAATAGAATTGAAACAAGCACTAAATGCACACAACCAAAATGTAGACAACATGTTGTTGAACTCAAAATGGTAGTGAGCATGTGAACGTCAAATCAAAGTGAAAGCAAAGGTCTTATTTATCCTAGAACATTTTAGCATATAAGTAGATAAGAATAAATGTTAGTATAGGGAAAGCAATGTGAAACAATACCAATATTGATGGGGTGCAGACAACCTAGAGAAAAGCTAAATTTAGTAGATGTGCAAAATAAACATTTAAAGTTTTTTTGCTATTAATTTATGGTTTCAACATGAGAGTTTTGCATATAAACATTGGAAGGCTTCCATCTTGGTTTGGTGCTATAAGTTCTACTTCATATTGTTTATATATAGAATGTTTACCAAAATTTGTTTGTATTAAAGATAAAAGAGTGTGAGAAAGGAAAAACCCTGTGGCTTGGACATCAAGCATTTGACCTCGACATTTTCCCAAGAGCTTCACAACAACACCCACATATGTTTTTGGTACTTCAATAATAGCAATATGCATAGAGTTTCATTATTTCTAGCATATGAGAAGTAATGTTTCAGATTACAAGATACATATACCATCATTGGCTTCTCATCATTTTACTCTTTATAAGATTCAGCAATCATTAATAGAAATCCAAGATGATGGTGATACTATCTTACCTCATAGGGTTTAAGCAATTTATCAATCACTTTTTTTTTTATAACTTTTGGTGAGCCTACCATAAATTCATATCCTTCCCTCCGCCTACAAGATCAGAATGCCAAAGACATTTCCAAAGGTTGCTTTTGATTGTAAGATATTCAAAATAAATGGCTTGTTGTAAAAGAACATATTGTTATAATCAACCATATCTAGCTTGGAGAAAATAAGGATCCATATACACCTACATGTTCTCAATTAGTATGGTTATGTGTAATGTGCCCCTCCCACTAATAATGAATGTATCAGTTGTTTCCCCATCTTGAAATTTCATTGCCAAATTCCTCTCAAGTTCACGATAAAGATGTTCCCTAATTTTTTTGATGTCACATGTTTCCCCTGAAAGTTGTCAAAATATAAAATGAATTGGCTTGGTCAATATAAGTGTCTAGAATTAGTAAATAAACATTATATGACTTAATTACGGAACAAACCTCATGCCCAACAAATGGTGAAGTGTTAATTGAAAATGCAATTTTTACAATAGGTTCTTCAACTTTAATTCCAGGAAAATCTAAGCCATTAACTTTATATGCCAGAGTTTCACCAATCTGCATAGACCATAACCGAAAACTATACATTTCAGTATTACCTTGAAATTTACTCAAAAGAAATTATCTTCAGCACAAACAAGATTAGGATTGCAAATTGGGATATTTAATGGGTGAAAAAAGGAATATGTATACGTACAACGACATAAATTATACCACAGAGAGCACAAATATCTCTAGCTTCGACCGTTTTAGCTAGAAATTTTGTAAAATTTTCATAGACAAAGAGTTCGTTGACTTTACCCACTCTAAAGTTCTCATCCGATGTACACACCTGTAAATGTTGCAATTAGTAAGAGGTCCAATAACATTTATAACATAAATAATTGACTAAGACCTCTAAAAAAATCAGATGAATAGTGCAAATAATGTTAGACCAATAGAAAAACAACATATATTACAGGTAAAATAAATATAAATATCAAGAATAAAAATATTACCTCAACAAAAGTATTCAACTTCACAAATACTTCAAAATATGTGAAAAGATCTCAACAATATTTATAATAAAACTATTACAGTTAACACCTTCTAATGTTTATTAGCATAGAAGATATGATCCTAGTTTATCTGCTTGTCCCATTCATAGCATTCAACTAAAATTTATATTCAATGAAAATGGCCACATCAATTTAGAAAACAATTTTGATATGAAATAGGAATATAAAATATTATCTCTTTCTTTTGAGATTCATTTGGAAATCAATTATTAAAGTCTAATTTTGTAACAAGAAAAGGTGTTTTGTAAAAGCATCCTTTAAAACTAAGAGTCAAAGACATTTTTGAAAGATGCAATGTTAAGAAACAAATGATTCAACTAGGATTCAAGTAAAAAAACCTTAACTACAAAGTACAACATTATACATAACTCATACAGAACATACCCTAGAAGCCAAAATGTAGCAGTGTGAAATACGTTTAAGAAAAGATTATATGGAATAGACGATAACCTTCACCTTGTTCAATAAAGGCTATAAAATAAGTAGCCAACAGGTAACCTACTTTGTAGATTTTCCATTACTCTGGTATTGATATTTTCTTATATAAATTTTGGGAATTTCTTTATCATTGTGAATTATGTAATAAGAATTCTCTATTTTTAGTTGCATAATATATTGAACATATATTTTTCCCATAGTCCATAAGAAATGTCATGCAAATAAGTTTTTTGGCACTATCTTCAACCAACCATATAAAACAACACTTTCCCACATCTCAACTCCACATTTGTTGGAATATATCTCATATAAGGGTTATCCATGGCATCAAATTTACTGTATTTCTATATATCTAAAATAGCCTTTACCTTTATCTCCATACCTCTGTGAATAGTACCAAAATTTACCCTTCCAATAACTATTTGTCCTGTGTGTTCATCAAAATCCAAATTTCTTGCCTATAAATTTCAACCACATTTGTTGATAGGTTATAAATTTGTTACTTCGTTCATAAGAAATAAACTTTCCAACCATTGTAAAGCACCACAGAGGACATATGATATAAATCTCTACCTATTCCAAAATGGAAGCTTTGGAACAGGGTATGGACATCCATCAAAGCATAATAGAAGGATTTTCGTCTAATATTATAGTTGGAAATGCTTTGGTTGACATGTATGCAAAATGTGGAAGCATAGAGAAAGCATGTGAAGTTTTTGACATAATGCCTCGAAGAGATGTCATCTCTTGGACTGCAATTATTGTTGGATATGCACAAAATGAATTTGTTGAAAATTCTTTAGAAACTTTCAAGAAAATATAATTGGTAGGTATAAAGCCAAATTCCACAACCTTTGCCAACATCTTTCCTACCTATGCCAAAATGGGGGATTTGGAACAGGGTATGAACATTCATCAAAGCATAAATAATAGAGGAATTTTGTCAGATTTTGTAGTTGCAACTGCCCTAGTAGACATGTATGCAAAATATGGAAGCATACACAAGGCATGTGAACTGTTTGACATAATGCTTGAAAGAGATGCCATCTCATGGAATACAATGATTGCAGGATATGCACAAAATGGATTTTTTGAAAAGGCTTTAGAAAATTTCAAGCAAATTCAATTAGCAAGTGTGAAGCCAAATTCCAAAACCTATGCCAGCATCCTCCCTACCTGTGCCAAAATGGGAGCTTTGGAGAAGGGTATGAACATCCATCAGAGAATAATGGATGGGGGATTTTTGTCAGATATTATGGTTGGAAATGCTTTGTTAGACATGTATGAAAAATGTGGAAATGTACACAAAGCATGTGAACTCTTTGATGGAATGCCTCAAAGAGATGTCATCTCATGGAATGCAATAATTGCAGGATATGCACAAAATAGATTTTTCAAGGATTCTCTCAAAATATTTGAATTGATGAAGCACTCTGAAACATATCCTAACATTGTAAGATTTGTTTGTATTCTTTGTGCATCCACCCATGAAGGTTTAGTGGATGAGGGTTGTACATACTTCAATCACATAAGTAAGCGGTATTGTATTACACCTACAGTTGATCATTATGTGTGCATGGTTGACCTTCTTGCTCACGTTGGATATTTCGAGGACACTCTAAACTATATCATTAAGATTCCAGTTCAACCTATGGTGGTTGTGTGGATGTGTTTTCTTGCTGCTTATAGGTTACATATGAATATAGGCTTAGGAGTATTTTGATGCAAGTAAAGGAAGAAAAAAATACCTTCTACAATCTCATTTTGACCAAACTCAATCTTCAGCAAACCTTCCTTGTTTGTTTGCTCATCTTTCACTCATTATTCATTCCTCAAAACACAAAATTCCTTAAGCCATCAAACATCCACACAACAATCAGAGTTCCAATCTTTTTTCATGCCTTCAAACCACCTTTAACAACTTGAAAATGATTGACTAAAATAGACTAGGGTCCTTCAAATATCAGTACAAGACCATCTCATCACCAAACTGTCCTTAATGAGCTATAATAGCTTTTACAAATAAAAAATTTAGAATAAAAGGCACAAGCCACCAACTCTAAACATGAGACCTCTCCATTAGGGTTAACTCAAGATAATTCAACTTATCACAAACTAGAAGAACATTGGTTTCCTCATTTGGTCATAGTTCCTTCATAAACTGAATGCAAAGCTTGTAGGTCTACAAAACAGTCTATCAAAGCTTTTCTCCTAGGATAAACACATCTACCCAAAACTAACCACACCTTTAGATACCTTTTTGGCTTAGTTAAAACATATGTCAAAGTGGGGTATAGGTCCTTTGGACCAAATGATTCAAAACTGACTGTCTCACTCATAATTATGCCTCTTTAAGCCTTGGCTACCACAGGGGTCTTTAGTTTCTTCTATCTCCAAACCAAAACTCTCACAACCAATACTTGGATCACTCTTTATTTGGTCTACACAAGCTTATTATTCCATGAAAAGTCCACTTCTAAAGGTATTTTTATAAACCCTAGACTCTAACCTCCATCTTTACTCATAAAACCCTATTTTCAAACTAGGGCAGTGATTATTCACCACACTAAACTCATCCTATTGATTTGTAACCTTTGAAATATGAGAGTCGATACTATAAAAGGTAAACTCACTAAAAATTGAGAGATTTCATTGGATAAAATAGAAGGAATACAATTTCATCAACATAATGGTCACATGTATAGAGGGCCCTTACTTCCTCGGAGTAGTTGATTATTCATGGCATTGCAAGGATACGGATTATCAATTCCAAGGCTAGAGAATTTGTGCAAGTAGTGAGAGATGTGGCATATGTGTAGATATTTGTAGGGAATTTGATTGAGGCTACCACATGAATGTCTTGATCAAAACCTCTAAAATTGTTTAATTGGAAAAAGTGCCTCAAACTTACTGGCATGGAACTCCTGAAAGAGCAGAATAAGCGAGACCCTTGGAATTTCTTGTTGATAAGAAGAAGTGTTCTAAAGTCTTGAAGGGATCAAATCGGTGTGACCTAGGACCTATCTTGTTGAAAAAATTCATCGGTATGACTTGAACTGTCAAAGTGAGATTCCAAACTCATTCTGACAGTAGAATTCTGGTCGATGTCGGTGCATGACCTGTGAATGTCCTGCTGATAAGAACCGTCGATGTGACCATAACTGTCGAAGTGAGATTTCTAACTCGTTTTGATGGTAAATTTCTGGCCGAAGGAGATCATCGGGGAGATTTTTGCCAATGGACGTTTCAGGGTGACTTGAACTATCGATTTGACATTTCAAACTGTTGTCGATAGTGTTACTCTTGCCTTTTATCATTGCATTGGGGGAACTAGGTGATGCAAACACAGGGAACTCAAAACAACTCAAATTGTCAACATTCCTTCAAGAGGCATCTAACAAGATTAAGATGGCCAATTTTTCAAATCCAACTCACTCACAAATTCTAAAACTAACTTAGGGCTCCTTTCCCTTGTGCACACCCTCAACTCTAGTAGCCATGCAAATCCTGTTTTTAGGCCATAACTCCCAAACCTGACAAACGACCACAAAAAAATCATTGATTCAAAAACCCTCTTGGAAGTTACACAAAATATCTCAATATCAAACACAAGTCCTTTGGACCAAAGTCCTAAAACTCCCACTCCTATGATGTCCTAATTAGGCTAATTAGGCCTAAATTACAAAGCAACCCATCTTTAGACTTATCAAAAACAACTAAAACTTTGGGGCAGCATTTCCAATTCCCTAAAACCACTAAATCCAATTTTTTTTTCCAAATATGACTCTTCTAACATATAAAACTATGAAACCCTTGATTTTAGGCCTTCAAAAGGAGGGTTTATTGCAAATCATACCTCAAGGCCTCCCCAGACCTTTCCACCTGTTCAAAAACTCTTAAGTATGCCTTCAAAAGCTTAAAAGTTCATTACATAGTATGTGTAGGTTTTCAAATTTGAAGAACTAGGTATTATAGATTTTATTTTTTATCTCCTGATTTTTCAAGGATGACAATGCGGGTTGCATATGTCCTTGTAGTTCAGTGTCATCTATTGGCTAAGACTTTTCCCTTTTGGGAGTAGAATATGTAAGTCCTACGAGTTTTGTTTCTTTAATTTGTATTTTGTAATTCTATAGCAGTCTCTGTTAAATTGTAGCTTTATCATTCTTGCTCTTAGTAGCTTAGCATTTTATTTGATCAAGTTATTGCAATATTCTCCATTTCATACTTTGTCACTTGAGCTTTTTATTTGAGGTAATCGAGAGTTGTGTTGGGGGTTTTTCCTGTACACCTTAAGGAGAATCTAGAAAGTAGCCAACCTTCATCGCTAAGAATCTTATAGATGACGGGCCAACTCGACAAGTAAAGGGTTTTGGGCCTTTAATCCCTGTACTTTAGGCTCTATGGGGCCAGGGAGGGTTTTTCCCAATTGAGTGCACAAGAATTTTATTATAATAGTGAACAATTCTACACAGATCATATCCCCTTCTTATGCAAATAATCACTATTCAGTAAAGGTATGGCCGACATTTACACAAATAATCATCTATTTGCTAGGGACAAAGTATTATTTCGGGCTTACACCTCAGAGTTGATAAGATTTGATTTAACATTGTCATCATTCTAAATCCACGACTAGGTACTTTGGGTGCTTCATCAGATTACAATAATTAACAGAGGACAAACCAGTGCCTTATCAATTGAGAATGAAGTCTGGTACATGACAGTCGGTAAAGCACTAGTCATGAAATTAATGGCTTATTCTCATAATGCCTTACACTATAAAAACTCACAGTTCCTAAAACATAACTTCTTATTAGAATCCTGAGCGATTACTTACAAACCTACAATTCCCTTCAAGTATTTTAATTAACCCCTTAGGCCAAAACAAGAACAAAATCATACATTCAAGTAACCATTGAAAGAAAAATGAAAAGACACTTGGTTTTTTATTTATAATATTGTAATAATCGTTTACAGGAGAGAATATGATTCATTTTTACATATTTGTTTCAATATTAGCAATCTATGCAAAACTATTTAAGAGTATTATATACAAAACCTCGACCCAAGACAATACCCTAGCCAATTCTATGTACATTTTGTATTGCGTTAATGTTCTGCAATTTACCTAAGCCATTTTTGGATCCAAAATAGATGACCCTCTGTAATGAGCCTTGAAATCCCTTTTATAGACCAAGGGAGTGACAAGCAAAGGGCTCATTACAATTACATTTTTGATAATTTTGAAGTCATTTCATCTTGTGGGGTTTCAGTCTTGAACTGTTATATTTTCATTGACACATCATGAGAAAGAAAAAGGAAAAAGGCAAAAAAGAAATGCCAAACCATTAGTCGGAGGTGCCATGCAAGCCTTCTAAAAGGCATCACCATCGTAATCTATAGATCACCAAAAAAATGGGAAAATTCACCATCAACACCAGAAGCCAAAAACCCTTTGAACCAGCCACATCATAAACACACATCACCACACCAGGGAAGACACAC
Source organism: Sequoiadendron giganteum (assembly GCA_007115665.2). Lineage (NCBI taxonomy): Eukaryota > Viridiplantae > Streptophyta > Pinopsida > Cupressales > Cupressaceae > Sequoiadendron > Sequoiadendron giganteum. Next base: position 171,583,191 of record CM021107.1, on the reverse strand, counting down.
AGGTGTCACCCAGCGTTACCAGTCGTTGAATGAACACCCTCACTAGGCCTCTTCATAGAGAGTGGAGTTGTAACCACCACCTCATCGTCCAAGTCAGTATAGGGCACTAGAGAAATAAGGCAATGGCCAACACCAAGGCTAACTCCTTGAGCCTCCTCCGAAGAGCTATCGCTAATTACAAACAGGGAGTTGGGTTTCTCCGAACAAACCCTAGGGTCTACATCCACTCTCGTTAATTCTTTCGCAAACACCTCAGACCCTTTCCCTTTAAGCTTGACCAATTCTTCTGAATAGGTCCTTGCTCAGAGATTGTAGGAACTTCTAACAATAATTTTCCCAACCCTCTTGTGAGCACTCCTCTTAGCCTTCAGGATAGTTGGAGCTTCTACCACCGTAGGTTTCACCTCAGGTTCATAAACCAATGACTCTCGCAAGGTTAGATGTCGCGACCTATGCATTGGTGTAGAAGAAGAACTCGGTCAACTCATCTTGCATGCAACATGAACCCCGCACTAGATATATGAGAAAAATAACAACTACAACCCCCAAAAAACCCCTATGTGTAGGCAATGCGAGTTGCACCAACACTAGATACAGAAAAGGTCACCAAAACACACTAGGAACAACATATGCATCACTATTCTAGTACACCACCTTGACAAGAAATTACCAGGCAGGAAAATTTACTACCCCCAGCACCCGTGATAATTAGCTAGCTCGACACTGATAGAAATAGACGAGTAAACAATCTGTAGGACAACCTTCATTAAATAGATGAATTCCAGACATGCTGTAATTAATGGCCATCCTGGTTCACTTGTGTGATTGAAAAAATCAATCACTTGCATGTCGCATCTCAGCTATCAATCGTCGTGGATTAAAAATCGATCAACGAGGATCATTAAGGATCACCACTTTCTTTATTAGCCATACTTAGAAACAATGAAGAGGTGCTTTAAAACTGCCACATATTTGATAGTATCCTAACTCCATTTTTGACACGCACACCATAGATCTAGGAAACCACGAGTAAAATTGAGCCACACACTGAAATACATTTCCCATCACCAGTTCATCCTTCCCATGGGAGTCTCATCAAGTGACGACACTAAGGCCAATGATGAGATTTCAACCGTAGATCTCAATCATAGAAGGATCTAAACCATAAACAACTGCCTGCATCACTCGTCGCATGTCGACAGCCACCCGAACCATCCTAACCTATGACAAACCAAGCCCACGTGATGGTGAGGAACTCAGCCCATCGATGGTCATAGGTTCCAACTGAAACTGTAAAGGACAACAGGTGATAGTCGAGGAAAATCAACGATGCATCTTCACATAAATCCTCGGGTGCAACATATTTCATTTATCGTGCATCATGTGTTGTCCCTTTGTAGACCGACACCAACCAGTGAAGCGTTATGGCTCAATGATGGAAGATGACCTAGGCATTGGCAATCGTGTCGTGGTTCCACTTCAAATTGCACAAGACAACCAACGATAGTTAGAGAGGTAGCGATGGGTCAAAAGCTTGACCGCATCGCTCATCGAGTGTTACCTTCCCATGGATACAAACAAACATGCGATGGACTATAGGTGGTTGATCAGAAGGAAAAGAGAGGGCATCACTCATCGTTGGTTACACAAGGGAGTTTGACAATGAACAAACGATAGGTGATACAAACACTTAGAGCCCAACTTAATGAAACATTTGAAGCACGTGCATCGAATTTTTTTTAAAAGGGGCTTCCTAGTCACAATGGGAATCAAGGTGAAAGGGGTCGGTAAACCATGAGACTTAAGGCCATGAAGGATTAAGAGATGACTGGGAAATAGGTACAACCGGTCAGCTTGAAAATAGAAGCTCAGAGACCAAACAAGGGTGCGAACATGGAAAATTTGTAAAACCTCAACCCTAGGGCAATGACTATCAAGGTTCAATCATAAAAATTTGGTGGAACCAAGAAAAATTTCAAGGGTTCCACTAGTGGCTCCGACTAGGGATGTATGCCTCCTACAAGCATAGCAAGATCTCAGAATCTCAGGTAGAAGCAGACCAATTAGCCAAATCAGTTATGTCCAAAAAATCGATTTTGTGCATGCCTTTTCTTCCTCTTGGTCTGACATGGTTTGGTGGCCCCGGGCCACCAAACAAAAGGACACTCAATTCTTACCTCTATCAAAAACCTTGTCCTACTTTTCTTGCAATGGGCACACCCGTGAGTCAATAATTCAAAGATAGCCCAAATCATTCCAATTGGCATCCCCAATCCCATTTTGTACACTTTTTTCATCTTTATCAACCTAAAAGACCCAAATATCATTTGATTGAGATGGAAAAGTAAAACATTCATACTTTGCCTGGTTGTGAATTCAAACATCACAATGGAAACCTCCATACGTGCCTTGTTGTACATTGGACTCAACCTCTACAATGTCAAAAAGAAATGATCCATATTCAATAACATCTTCTTTATATTTGAGGTGAGTGTTGTCATTATTTGGTGGGAACAAATCTATGAAAAGATCCAAAAGTTGAGGGGAGTCTGCAAAAAATTCAAGTACACAATCATACTGGTCAATAGCATATGCCAAAGCAGGTACATACATACCAAACCCTACCTCATTATAGTAGACATTTACTGAGTCATCTTGAATCTCCTCACCAATAGTGGTGTTGTATGTAATATTATCATCACACGAAATGACATTCCCAACCTGATTCCATTCATGACCAGTATCAATACCAATATTTTCATCACTACATCCCTCTGATGATTGGGAAGCTGATTTATCTAGTCAACATTCATGAGGACATAATCAAAATCATTAATACCATTTTGGGTCTTACTTTCTGTCATCTCATTTATATTATTTCCAATATCTTTGCAAGGAATGTCTGCCAAGAAATCACTAGAATTGGCAATAAATAATGATTTATTCCTACACCAATAAGGATTATCTCATGTTATATCATCTATTGGTGAAGGTTCATCATACAGGGGGTTGTGCCATATTATCATTGTTCTTACATTCACCCCTATTTCTTCGATATGTGGATCACAACCTTCCATGCCTTGAAAATCATCATAGTCCTTAGAAGAACAAAAAGGAATCCTCTTAGAGTCGTCTTCATCACTTGTACTCAAAATTATGATCCACATTCTGAAAACTCATCACATGAGGAGAATTTTTTATCCTCAATCACTTGAATCCCATCAGGATCACCAACATATCCCCTACTCGAGGCCATAGACTCCATATCTACTTCATAAGATGATCTATAACTGACAAAACATTGCTCTGAATCATATTCATCACTAGATGAACCACTGGTTTGTGTATCATGGTCTCTAATCAGACCAAAATACGATGCCTTCTCTTGTTCATGTCCATTTTCCATAACATCCCAAGGGTGGAAGTCATGCATCACCTCATCATCCTCGTGTTGTCTCCCAACAACCATGTCATTTACAAAATAAACAACATCACCAACCCATTGTTCATGCTCGGATACGCCATCTTGTCCCAATAGTAGAAATTCCTTATCCTCTTGATAATGGGCCTCATTAGTAACACTATGGGGTGACATTTGTCTACTATATTTATCTTGGGCTCCCTCAATAACCCTTATCCAATCAATGACTTGGCTCATGGTATGTGGCTTCATCTCTTTTGGTAAAGCACTCAATCTAGACTGATACAATTCACAAAACAAGTTAATGCATATTGGGGTACTAGCCCTAAGAGTTTCAGGCATACCAAGCAAGGCATTAGTGAACCTAGAGAAAATATGGTCAAGGGACTTCCCTTCATGCCTTTGTAGGTCACACAACCTCTTAATTGTAGTTACTTGGTCAGCTTGGTTGCACACAAGTACACATTCCCCTTCAGTTGCTTCAGAATCTTCATGTGGTATTATTGATGGGCTTGGAACAACAAGGATCTCATCCCCCCGCCTTAATTATTTATTGGTTGATCCATTAATCATAGTAGCATGGTAAATGCATGGGTACTCATCACAAATATGAAATCATCCCTTCATCATTGAGTATTTCAAATTATTTTCAATGTCTATGGCAATGTGATATGCTTGTTGTAATGTTGTGGGTTCTTTATCTCTCAACAAGTAACTCATATTTTTGTCAAATGCTCCCAAATAAATGACCAAGCACTCAACATCATTTGGTCTTATATGTGTTGGGATCTCCCTTATTACCTTTGAAAACTTGAGATTAAAAGAGGGAACCAGCTCATTCTCATCTTTTTCCATGTCCATAAATTTATGCCTGACCAAGACTGGATCAATCCTTTCTCCAAACTGTTCCATGAATACCAGTTTGAATTCTCTCCATGAGTGTACTGAGGATACAGGCAGACAAGAGAGCCAATCTTTGGAATCTCCTTTTAGGGACTGAACAAACAACTTCATAACCACATCTTCAAAGATTATCTCATAATCTCCCATCACATCAACAAAATCCTGCAAATGTTGATTTGTTGATTCAGTTTGTTCACCCTTAAATCTTGGTATCTTATCCCTGATCTTGCATGGTACAACATTTGGGTAATCAAAAATGCCACTAAAATCCAAGGCATTGTACCTTTCACTATTAAAACCTCCCCGATGTGACAAGGGGGGCATTATTTAAATTTTTATTAGAAAAAATGGTTTGACAAGACATCTTGTTGTATACTTGCAAGCTTTGTCAAATATTTCACAAAGGATATTCAAATTCCTTTTACAAAATAAAATCTCATGCCTCTTTCATCATAATTTATGTGTATTGTTTGCTTGATATCAGGATTTATAGATTCCTCCTATAATAACATATAACTCCATAGTATTAATTTGGAAACATGCAAAGTTCAACTACTCTTCCCTTAAATGGTGCTATTTCACTTAATTGGGAATCATTTACACCTTGAAATAAAATAATTCTCATAGTTTGTTTACAAAATAACATGAAAATACCTGGCCTTCTTGCAACATTCACCTAGCTTTGTCTTTGAGCAAATAGATATGGAGCTTCAGTATATCCCTTGTCAGGTTCTTTAATCAGAGTCACCACCTCCAATTGAGAGGAAATAAACTTCAAATGAAACGAAGTCTCTTATCAAAATAGCATGTTCTGGGTCTTTCTCCTTAGCGTGGAGTCACTTTCAGATCCTTTGAGTTCTATTGCAGCCTGATCTTTGACCAGGTTCAAGAATTGTTCAAAGTATGAACAAAGTGTCTGCACTATTCACACCATTTGACTCTATGGTTCAGAGATCTACGTCTAGAGAATGGAATTTTCTCCCCAGTAGAGTCGCCATTCTTGTTGGGATTTTTTCCCGTACACCTTAAGGAGAATCTAAAATGTAGCCAACCTTCATCACTAAGATTCCTTTACATGAAGGGCCAACTCGATGGGTAAAGGGTTTTGGGCCTTTAACCCCTACACTTTAGGCTCTGTGGGGCCAAGGAGGGTATTTCCCAATTGAGTTCACAATAATTTTATTTTAATGGTGAACAATTCTACATAGATGGTTCCCCTTCTTAAGCAAATAATCACTATTCAGTAAAGGTATGGCTGACATTTACACAAATAATCATCCGTTTGCTAGGGATAGAGTATTATTTCGATGTTACACCTTAGATTTGATAAAATTTGATTTAACGTTGTCATCATTATAAATCCACGACCAAGTACTTTGGGTGTTTCATCAGATTACAAGAATTAACAGAAGACAAACCAATTCCTTATCAATTGGGAACAAAGTCTAGTAGATGACAGTCAGTAAAGCACAAATCATGAAATTAATGGCTTATTCTCATAATGCCTTACACTATGAAAACTCATAGTTCCTAAAACATAACTTCTTAGCAAAATCCTAAGCGATTGCTTATAAACATTCAATTCCCTTCAAGTATTTTAATTGACCCCTTAGGCCAAAACAAGAACAAAATCATACATTCAAGTAACCATTGAAAGACAAATGAAAAGACACTTGGTTTTCCATTTATAATATTGTAATAATAATTTACATGAGAGAGTATGCTTTAGTTTTACAGATTTTTTTCAATATCAACAATCTATGCAAAACTATTTAAGAGTATCATATACAAAACCTCGACCCAAGAAAATACCCTAGCCAGTTCTATATACATTTTGTATTGCTTTAATGTTCTACAATTTACCTAAGACATTTATGGATCCAAAATCGATGACCCTCTATAATGAGCCTTGAAATCCCTTTTATAGACCAAGGGAGCGACAAGCAAAGGACTCATTACAGTTACATTTTTTATAATTTCGAAGTCATTTCATCTTGTGGGGTTTCGTTCCCGAACTGTTATATTTTCATTCACACATCACATGAAAGCAAAAGGAAAAAGGGAAAAAAGAAACAGCAAACCACTAGTCGGAGGTGCCACACAAGCCTTCCAAAAGGCATCACCATCGTAATCCACACATCACCAAAAAAATGGGAAAAGTCACCATCAACACCAGAAGCCAAAAACCCTTTGAACATGCCACGTCATAAACACACATCACCACACCAAAAACCAAGTACCACTAGGGAAGACACATGGGTGTCACCCATCCTTGTCAGTCGCTAAATGAACACCCTCACCGAGCCTCTTCATAGAGAGTGGAGTTGCAACCACCTTATCATCTGAGTTGGTATACAACACTAGAGAAATAGGGCAATGTCCAATACCAAGGCCAACTCCTTCAGCCTCCTCCGAAGAGCTATCACTAATTACGACCAGGGAGCTAGGTTTCTCCGAACAAACCCTAGGATCCGCATCCACTCTCTTTAATTCTTTCACAAACACCTAAGACCCTTTCCCTTTAAAATTGACCAATTCTTCTGAACAGGTCCTTGCTCAGAGATTGTAGGCACTTTTGACAACAATTTTCCCAGCCCTCTTGTGAGCACTCCTCTCAGCCTTTAGGATAGTTGGAGCTTCTACCACCATAGGTTTCACCCTCTCGCAAGCTCAGACGTCGCGAATTACACAATGGTGTAGAAGAAGAACTTAGTCGTCTCATCTTGCATGCAATATGAACCCTGCGCTAGATATATGAGAAAAATAACAGCTACACCCCCCAGAAAACCCCTATGTGCAGGAAATGCTAGTTGCACCAGCACTAGATATAGAAAATTTCACCAAAACGCAGTAGGAAAAATATATGCATCGCTATGCTAGTACACCACCTTGGAAAGAAATTACCAGGTGCAACAAAATTTACTACCCCCAGCACTTGTGAGATTTAGCCAGAGGGACTAATAGAAACAAATGGGTAAACAATCTGCAGGACAACATTCATTAAATAAATGAATTCCAAGCATGCTGCAATTAATGGCCATCCTGGTTCACTCACGTGATTGAAAAAATCAATCACTTGCATGCCGCATCTCAACCATCAATCACCGTGGATTAAAACTCGATCAACAAGGATCATTAAGGATAGCTACTTGCTTTATTAGTCGTACTTAGAAACAACAAATGTGTGCTTTAAAACTACCACATATTTGACAGTATCCTAACTCCATCATTTTTGACATGCACACCGTCGATCTAGGGAACCGCAAGTAAATATGAGCCACAAACCGAAACACATTTCCCATCGCCAGCTCGTCCTTCCCATGTGAGTCTCATCAAGCGATGGCACCGAGGCCAGTGGTGAGATGTCAACTGTAGATCTCAGTTGTAGAAGGATCTAAACCATAAATAATCGTCTGCATCTCTTGTCGTGCGTCAATAGCCGCCTGAACCATCCTAACCTACGATAGACCAAGCTCGCGCAATGGGGAGGAAATCAACCCATCAACAGTTGTGGGTTTGACCCATAACCACAAAGGACAACAAGCGATAGTCAAGGAAAATCAGTGATGCATCTTCACATAAATCCTCGGGCACCACATATTTCGTTCATCACGCATCATGCGTTGTCCCTTTGTAGACCGACACCAACCAGTGAAGCATTATGCCTTAGCGATGTAAGATGACCTAGGCATCGGTGGTTGCAGGTTTCACTTCAAACTGCACAAGACAACCAACAATAGTTAGAGAGGTAGCTATGGGTCAAAAGCTTGACCGCATCGCTCATCAGGTGTTACCTTCCCATGGATACAAACGAACATGTGATGGACTATAGACGACCGATCAGAAGGAAAAGAGAGGGCATCGCTCATTGCAGGTTACACAAAGGAGTTTGACAACGAACAAGCGATAGATGATGCAAACACTTAGAGCCTGACTTAATGAAACATTTGAAGCACGTGCATCAAAGTTTGTTTTAAAAGGGGCTGCCCAGTCACAATGAGAAGCAAGGTGAAAGGGGTCGGTAAACCATTAGACTTAAGGCCATGAAGGATTAAGAGAAGACTGAGAAACGGGTACAACCAGTCAACTCGAAAATAAAAGTCTGGAGACCAAACAAGGGTGCAAACATGGAAAATTTGTAAAACCTCAACCCTAGGGAAATGACTATCAGGGTTCAATCATAAAACTTCGGTGTAACCAGGAAAATTTTTAGGGGTTCCACCAAGTTGTTCGCTCCATGTAGACTCCTCTTTGTCCTAGAGACTTGGCAGTAGTGAATCCCCTCCTTTATGGATCCTCTTGAATGTCTCTAAGGAGACCACTATGTATAAGCTATTGAAGATAATAGGTGATATTTATCCTATTAAATTTTGAACTAATAAATTGTCTCAAAATATTATTATGTTTTTTGAAAATACATGGTAGCGATTCAATTGTAAATTTTTTAAGTGATTTTGATGTTATTTTTATTTAGCATGTTTCAATATAAGCTAAGATGGAAGAAGATAAATTCATATCATTACTTTATTCTTTACTTAAATCTTAGGAAAATTTAATTGTTTCCATTAGTGGTTGTGGTGTAGAGCCAAAGATGAAAGACCTCATTGCTACATTTATTTCAAATTAGATGAGAAGAAAATCCATAAATGAGAGATCAATCAAAGGATGTGTTATGCCTTGCATACACACCTCAACATTTTTTCTTATGAACGTTAAGGGACCCCTTTCCATATCTATGTTCTTTTCATATTTCAACATTTTGATTTATTTTAGTTGGCTTGTGGGTCCCTTTGGGTTCTTCTTTTCAATTTTTTTTTTCCTTTGTTTGGGTTTCAAGACTCTCAAAGTCTATGAATAGGCCACTAGCCCTGCTTAGAGCCTAGAACCTTCATTTTAGGTTCTAGGTTCTTTGTGTAACCCGGCCCCTAGTTCTCTCCAATCTTTTTCCTTTTGTATCTTTGGCTAGGTAGGTGACCTCAAAATAAACTTAGGACCTTAGTCCCAAGTCCCAAGTTCCTCTATAACTTGATCCCAATTTTTCCCTTAGCTTCTTCCTTTTGAATTCCAATCAAGTACTAGGCCCCAATTGGAACTTTAAACCCAAGTTCCAAGTTACAATTTCCTCTCAATAATAGACTCCTAGAACTTCCTCACCGACCTCCTCTGTGCATTTATGGTACACCGAGATGCATTCCCTATAAGTTTATAAGCTCATCTCCTCTCCATTTTCATTTCACCTTGAATTTTTGAGCACTTACTTCCTTGTTGATCTTAGCTAAATTAGTTGTTATCACGATTCCTCACTACTTGGTTCAAGACTTGGTGGATATTATGTATTCCCTAATTTTTCACTATCATTGTAAAGTTTTTTTCAAGTGTTAAAATACGAGGTAGGTTCCTTGTGATGTTTCCCCATTTTTTCCTTCCTATTGTAAGGCCCTGCCCCATATGTGAATAATACCACCCTAATTTGTTACATACCTTACCTAAATAGATAGATAGATTTATTATAGGTGATAAATAAGGTGAGTTTGTGTGGCAATAGTATTGTATTTCATTTCTTTACTCTATGTTTTATTGTCATTACCATAAAAGTATCATGCAGTCATAAATTATGGAATATGAATTGAAAATTATAAATGGTAACTAAAGGAGGGTGTTAACCCTAGCGAGGTTAAACCATGATATATTTATAGATATGCACATATATATGTGTAAGTGTTGGTTAAAGAAGAATATTATCAATATGCAATTAGTTATTTTGTAATATCATTATTATTGGTAAGTCTTTTGCTGGGTAAATTATAATACAATTTAAAAAAGTTTCTAATTAAATGATAATATCATTATTGAATTCAAAAATATTTAATTTAATAACACCAATATCATAAATAGAACTTAGGAAAAACTGATTCGTTAGGGTTTTGAGATTTCTATTGGGTAGGGAAGCTGTAATTGGCTCTTGAAAAAGATCAACAGCCAACAGTCAGTTCAACACATCAAATTCTCCAACTACCCAGTGACACACAGTCAGATTCAGAGAGTCACATTAATGGTGGTATATGGGTCGAGAAAAAGAAATCGAATGCTAGAAAAGAAGCACAGGGAGCGAATTAATTGTTGCAGTCTAGTTAGGTGGAGGACAACAGCCACAAAGATAGGCAGTATGATCCAGGGGATATTTTCACCAAAAATTGAAGTGTCTCCAATACTCCATATTTTAGCACCGTTAGAAAGAGCTTGATGTCCTGATTCCAATGCAACTTGAATGGAGTCAAACAAAGCTACGAAGCCCAAGTTATTGCCGGTCAAAGTTCAGTCAACAACTGGTCAACTCAGGGTCCAAGGCAAGAAAAAAGGTCAAAATTTGATGTCACCAAAAGTGGTCAAAATTTATGTCAACGCGAAGAGCTCGGCAAGATTTTTTCGACGGTGTTTGTTTTACGGAAATCGGAGCTCGTATGTGCGAGATATGGAAGGTCAAAGCTCAATTGACTTGAAGGTACAATGATGACGTCAGCATGACATCATCATGCTGACATGGATGAATCATGAGGTGACACATGGTGGCTTCCTGAAGTTACATGTGGCGGCAATTTGATGGACATGGCTTTATTTAAAAAATAAATAAATAAATATAAAAGCCTACCACTCCTCCCATTTAAAAGCCTTAATTTAAGGCCTATGTGAGAAAAATTAGGTGGGGTCTTAATTTAAAACAAAACAAATTTACCCCTATTTAAATGGGATAAAACCCCTTTAATATTTAAAAATACATGTGGTTGAGAGATCCCCTTTTTAAGGGGAACTTAAACATTATTTTTAAAGAAAAAAAACAAATTTCCAACCAATTCACCCCCTATAATTAAGGATTAAATCCTTAACAAAATCAAGCCTGTTTATATTCAAAGGTGAATTATTAAGATCTCCTAATAAATCCTAAAAGAATTATGGAATAAAATTACAAGAGGCCATCCGTGAAGATTTTATGTAAAATTGGATGGGTTGTTTTAACGGGAGATATCCCTATGTAAATAAGGGGGGATTTTCAAATAATATTTTCTATGTAAAGGGGATATTGGGAGGTTTTGAAAATCAATTGGTTATGAACCAATTTGAGTTATTTTTTTGTATAAAAAGGGTAGAATGGGGGGTGTGAGTTTAAGTAATTTTTAAGAGAATTTTTCAAGTGAAACAGGTGTCAGGTGATTCGAGAGGAGTTCTAAGGAGATCATTTTGAGCCATTTTGTACGTCGGAGCAGTGTTATGCTGCCGAAGTGATGGTCTTGGTGCATTGTACTTGATTTTGGAGATTAATCGGATCGGTCGTACTCTATTGGAGCCGACCCGGAGACGTAGTCACGTTTGTGGCGAACTCCGTAATCAAACTCTGTTTGCATCTCTTTCTCTATTCTTCTCTCACATTCTGTTGGCATCTCTTTGTTATTTTCTGTTACCTTAATTATTTCTATGAGTTAATTTTGTTCCGATTAACTTGGATAAATCTTTGTAAAAGTTAAACATTCAATCCTGCAATTTAGTCTAGATCTTATACAGATCACAGTAGAAGGAGTGTACGGGGGAGATCACTCCGGGCACACGAGCGAAGGATTGGGGAATGAAGGGCATAAGTTAATGTGTCGTTAATGTCGCCATTACAGTTGGAGGGGACTCAAAGTCTAGAGGCCGGATCTCGTGAGTTTGGAGGGAGGTGATCCCATTTGCATTTCGAGAGGAGATTCATGGAGATCTGGGAAGACATAGGGACGAGCTGTTCAAATAGCTATTTCTTCTGCTACGAAGGTACAAAATAACATAGTTTTAGGAAGGCACATGAGATATATTTTCGGTGAAGGAGGCTCCCACAGAATCGGATAACTACCACACAACACAGACATGTTTGGGGGGAGCGGCTACCATCGCTGCTCGTGTTCTTGAGATGCGTCCAATACCGAGTCCGTTCTTGGGCAGTGAGAGAGCCCCACATAGCAATCTAGTGTCTTGGGCATTCGAAATTTGGTTCTTCCAAGCGACCCAATTGATAGACGAGGGCTCCCGAGGAATCCTTTACTAGAGATCGACGTGGATGAGTTGGGAGTGACTACCACTGTCGATATGTATATGTATGTTTCTAAAGGAATTTTTTTTCTCTTCCTTGCAATGAAACCTCAAATAGATTCTTCCTCCAAAGTTATTGAGATGCCAAGCCCGATTAGGAAGATTGGGCAAGTAGTGAGAGAGCACTCGAAGATCTGGGAAGGTTGGAGAAAAGGGTCACGAGGCGGGAGATGTTGATTGGTTAGAAAAGAAAAATAAAGTCTGCAACGAGCAATGGTTTTTGTCTTCCAACGCTAGTAAACTAAAAATCAAAAGTATGTAATAATTCACTCCTTTGTCTTCTGTGGGCAACATAATTATGGTTCGGATTCATGCATTGTTTTTGGTTCATAGCGTTGATTGTTAAGGGAAACATGCATTTAGTAGAATCACATCATGCTGAAATGGCAAAATAAATGAATTATTTGATCCGTCACTTTATTTAAAGAACATGCAGGATTCACATTCACGCATGTCAAGGGTGTTTGCATAGAGTGTCTTAAAACTGTTCAAATCCATGTTATGCATGCCCCACTATCATAGCGACCTGTGAGACCACATTTCTACTTCTCATGTTTCACTATTTAAAAGCACACTTGTTCTTTTCCCTGCATTTTCTATTTCTTTCCATAATACTGACTTCAAAATTCCCTTCAGTTAGTCGTCCTTGTGATTGTAAGGATTTCCGTCAATGATCAGTTTTTAAGCATGGCCTTTGAAATTTTGGTAACTGTGTACTGGTTCTTTGACTCTGATTTTAAATATTTATATCCTAAATTGTTGTGAATTGAATCTCGTTTAGTCCGTTCTGATTCTCATTTTTAATTTTTCCTTGGAATGTTCTCGTCTGTTTTGGTTTTATTTCTATTGCAAACTGTCACAAGTTGGCTTAAATTTGAGTTCTCTTGTCTATATTATTGTATAAGCATAATATCATTACGTATTCATAGGTTGACCTAAGCTTGGTAAAATATCAATCTCTACCATAATTTGATATCTACGTTACTAAAAAGTTAATGAATATGCAATGTTCAAAAGAGAATGTTAGTCTTGGATTAGCTATATAAAAGTTTAGGAATTTAATTTAGGAGGTATGGTTGTCATAAGTTTATGAAATTAGTTTTAAGATTTTAACTTAATAGGAGAGTAATATGGGATTAATTTTATATTGGATCATGTGAATGGAAACTTATCTAATGAAAATAAAAACAATATGTTTGACAATGTTTTGAAATGGAGGGTAAATTTAATCCTTCCATGATTAGTTACGTTTGACAAGGAAAATAAAAGAGAATTTTTTTATTAGTAAATATTATATTAAATTTAATTCATAATATTTGTGATTAGTTACTTTTGACAAAGAAACTAAAAGAGAATTTTTTTATTAGTAAATATTATATTAAATTTAATTCATAATATTTGGAAACCTATATAAAAGACCTATGCCAAATCAATTTATGGAGGTAAATGCTAGAATAACTTAGGTTGATTGGATAACTTAGGTTGATTAATTGCTTAATAAATCTCACTAAAATACACTTGATAAATGTACTAGAATACTCATAGTGATCTTAAGATTGCTTGATCGAGTTTCATGTGGGAACTAATGTGTAGTGTACCTTTTACCATGGCATGAAGGATGTAGAAAAAGTGGTGGTATTTGTCTTTAGGCTTGCAAAATTATTTTAGATAGCCACCAAACCGTTTGTCTGCCAGTAGGTTTGTGTTCGTTCTAGCTATTGATGGATTAAAGACATTCATGCTATTGAATATTCAAATTTCATAGATACTTATTACTGCATAATTATAAGATGTACACACTTGCTAAATATATATTCGTTGTTTCCTATGGTTGTATCAAAGGAAGGTCTTCATAATGGGGAAACAACCATTTATGGTCATCTTGATGAACCAATAAATTTACGTCTTTTATCTAGGAAATTTCTATTACATAAAGTATCCTCTATTATTCTTTTATTTTGAGATCTTTTATGTTGTAGAAATAGTTAATGTTCTATTGCTATATTGTTAAGGTATACGATTAATAATATCATTATTTATAAATAAGTTGTACTATTATCTAAACTTGTGATATAAGAGTGTTGAGTATATTTGCATATTCATCCTTAAATAGTGTATGTGATACATAGTGTATAGTATTAATTCACTTGTAGATTATTTGATTGATTACAATATGATATACATAGAGGGTGTTAATAATGGGATAAATCCCTCTATAAGCATATCCTACCACTTCACCTTATAGTGAGAGTCATCATAGTTTAATCATTAATGTTTATTCATTGTATGTATTAAAGTGTTGTGAAACCATTGGTGAGTTAAACCTAGATGGTAACTAGAGTTAGTGAAAACTTGGGTTGTTTTAGAAAATTCTTGAGAAAACCCATGTGTTGGTCTAGTCTCAATCCTTGACCTTGAACTATTGTTTCCTTCTTCCTTTTTTATCGTGAGGAGAGGTGTTAGTGGCTTTTGACTAGAGTTGATGCTAAACCATCATTGTAACTTGGTAGTTATATCCCTTTGCTATCCAACCATGGGTGAGATGGTTGAAGTCCAGTTGTCGAACTACAATGCCTCTGTGAAATATATACATAGGCAAGGCCGTCTGAGACGAGCCCCCAAGGAGTAGGTCTGGCCCCTAGGATTTTTTCTCTTATTATTCTTGTGATTACTACTGATATTTATATGTTATTGTTGACATGCGACTTATATAATGTTTTAGATTCATTTTTGGTTGGTGTTACTATTTAAGTTTGTCTCGGAGATGTGGATTCCATGTCTCCTATCGATCTGACCATGATGGTCCAAACAATTTAGTTATCTAACTAAAAAAATAAAATTATAGTTTATAATTGGTCAAAATTTGCATGTCTTCTTGTAGTGCTTGCTTTGGTAGAAAACTTTGAGATTTCTGTAGGCATAAGTGAACGAAATTTGATAGTTGTGTTTTTTCCTTAACTATTTTTTGAGTGTTAAATTTAGGGCATTACATTTGGTATTAGAGTGCGGTTGTAGTGCTGAGATATTTGGTTAGTGTTGTGGCCCTAGTGGTGTCGCTTGTCTAAAGCAGACATTGTGTGCTTATCTCCTTGTTGTGACTAATGTTTGAAATGATCCTATGATGTCTTTTCTTCCCTTATTCTTTGGTAATTATTATTAGCTTTGATTAAGTATTACGTACCTCTATGTGAATGATGTAAAGGATTACAAAATAAATGATACTAGGTTCATAAACTTTGTGGGAAAATAATAGTGAAATAGTAATGCTTCTTAAAAGAATCATATATTGTATTCACTAGAATTTGATAGAAAAGTAGTGAATTAACCAAGTTTGGGTTATGAGCTCTTTGTTTATGTATCTTAGAGTGGTTTAAAAATGCAATTCCTTTCCTGGGTGTGGATAAATGAAGTGCTTCAAAAAAATGCATTTTTCTTTGAAATTAGTTGAGTGAATCTTTTGTGCAAAGCTATCTTGTAAATATGAAGGAAAGATGTTTTGTCATGATTGTGTATGCCATTTGGTAGAATATAATATTTTTTCGTTTAATTACATGAAAGGTAATGGTTTTTTATTTATTTTTAATGATGAAAATGGGTAATGAAGTGTTTTGTAACCACTATGGATGTCAATACCCCGTAATAGTGCATATGTTGAGTGTTGTGGCAATTTTCATGGATAGAACAAGCGGTAAAAGTAAGTGTATATTGTGTGTCTTTGATTCATATGGAATGGAGTGGTGGAATTCTTGACAATTATGTGTTTTGTCATGTATAAACTAGTATATGTGTTGTGCCCCAAGTACGAGATACAGGGTATCCGACTTGGGATAAGGGTGGTGGATGTCTAGTACGATCCCCTATGTATACCCTTTGTGATGGTCTTTATGTAAGATAGCTAGTTGTGAGTTTATGTAAATGTGTTAAGTGTGTGTGTCTATTAAATGAAATGTGATGTATTCCTTTGTGTTAGTCTTATTTGTATGTTAAATGCGTACCCCTAGTGTTTGGTTCCCCCCTTTACAAGAGTGCGATGCTAGCTAGTGTAAATAGGGGTTGAGAAGTACATGTTCTCCCATCGAGAAATTACGAGATCAGGGTGTTGTCACTAATCCAGGTGACAAAGGATCTATGTTTAGTCATCGTAATCCTCCCATGGACGTTGATTGTGGCTTACTCCCCCACATATGAGGGCCATACTTGTTGGTTCATAGTACAAACCTATTCCTTGATGTTATAACCCATGGGTAAAGGATGGAATTATATGGACCACCAGTGATTCATATTTATGTGGTCAGGGACCACCAGTTATTCATATACATGTGGTCAGGGACCACCGATGATTCATATTTATGTGGTCGGGGACCACCAGCTATTCATATTCATGTGGTCAGGGACCACCAATGACGACCAGCTATTCATATTTATGTGGTTAGGGACCACCATTTATTGCATGCTATTATAATTATGTGGTTAGAGAACCACCATTCCCCTCCTCCCCTTAGGTGGCTTATCAAGTCACGTGGTGCTCGTAATGTGTAGATTTTATTGTTGAAATATGAATAATTCGTAATTCTTGATTGATGTTTTGCTTTATTATGTGCCAAAAATGTGGAATTTTATATTTATTTTATTAGGATGTTTAGCCATTTGAAGGTTGTTATAGTCCAATTTTCCTCAAGGACTTATTTAATTTTGTTTTTGAATTATGATCAGAATGTTGCAATGTAGTTGTAATTGATCTTTATTTTGTTTCTCTAGGATTTATAGTTTCCTCTTTGGGAGCTTTATTGAAACTTTGGTTTATGATATTATGTTACTCAGTTTGAGTCTTTCTCATTTTTTGCAAATTGTTGGCATGTGTGGTGTAATGTGACATTTGTAAACTGCCATATCCCGAGGGGTTCCTTGGCAGATCGTGTAGGGGAGTAGATGCGCTGGTGAATTATTTTGAAAGGGGTTGCAAATGGGACCGGTATGGGATGGTCATTGATCATTCTTCCCCTCATTCTATTATTATTCTTATCAGTATGGAGGAATCCTTAGAGAAGGGCCTCGAGAATATCTTTCCTAATTTTTTATGGTATCCATGAATATCCATCCTTGTAAACCCCATTATGTGAGCCTTATGTTGTATATTATGTGACTGTATGAGGACAGACACACCTATTAGTAAGAGCATCCTCTTTATGAGGACAAGCGCACCCATTGGGAAGAGCATCCTTGCTATTGTTTTGTGTACATGTGAAACTGTAAGTAAATGTGATGTGGCATACCTGTGAACTATGTGTGAAAGTATCAAATGATGCAAAGTTAATATTCCTTGAGACATGGTATGAGTGTCATGATTAAAAGGTAGAATTCTCTCTTAAGGACATATTTTGACAAAATTTGAAACTAATAATTTTGAGATATGATTGGCCATTGAAACAAAAACATTTTCATTTACATCATGAGTGATGTTTATGGTGGTAAGGAATCCTTGATGTGAATTCTAGGATGCTATTGTGTGTGAATATGCTCTTGTGTAATTTTATTGGTTATGTGTGTAATAATTCATAGTTACATGGAGGGTTACATTAGGGTATTGAGGCTATCCTAGATAAATGTTTTACTATGAGAAAACCTTTTTATAAAGTATTTGGATGCTTGATTCATGGGAATGATATCTCTAACATGTAGTTATGATTTAATGTCTTTCTTTCTCCCTCAATTGAAATGATAACTAGTGTATTTAGAAATTTATATGTGTTTCTAGTTTGGGGATTATAGTCTCAAACTTTAATGACTTCTAGGAGGAAGTCTAAGCTAAGGGGAGGGAGATGTAAGGCCCCGCCCCATATGTGAATTATACCACCCTAATTTGTTACATACCTTACCTAAATAGATAGCTAGATTTATTACAAGCGATAAATAAGGTGAGTTTATGTGGCAACAGTATTGTATTTCATTTCTTTACTTTATGTTTTATTGTCATTACCATAAAAGTGTTATGCAGTCATAAATTATGGAATATGAATTGAAAATTATAAATGGTAACCGAAGGAGGGTGTTAACCCTATCAAGGTAAAACCAAAATATATTTATAGATATGCACATATAGATGTGGAAGTGTTGGTTAAAGAAGAATATTATCAATATGCAATTAGTTATTTTGTAATAACATCATTATTATTGGTAAGTCTTTCGCTAGGGTAAATAATAATATAATTTCTAGTTAAGTTTCCACTTAAATGATAATATCATTATTGAATTCAAAAATATTTAATTTAATAACACCAATATCATTAAGTTGTATTAGTTGATCAAAATATAACATTCTTATTGAGATAAGGTTTGGTAGCTAAATAATTAATGACATTGCTAACGTGTATTTAGATGAGCAATAATAATATGCTCATTATACAATTTAATATAGAAATTTACATAAGGAGCTCAAGTAAGAAACAATCATCGTTAATTGTGTTAGCTCCCACCTTAGGGGTTATTTTAATTATTTTAATAATCGAGAAACATGTCAATATCTGCAAATGTAACAACAATCTACTACCTTAAGAAATAAAGAAATTAATTATGGTGGAAATCATCATTGTCCTAAAAAGAGTCAAATCAATAAATGCTCTAGAATTTATGAAATTTTCTTGGATTCTTCTAAGTGGGTTTTCTAAATTATTAACTAAATATTCTATTAGCAAAGTGGTGTAAACCAAATTTGATTTGCATGGTTATGAAAGAAAATATGTTGAATGGTGTAGCAACTATATCTCCTTAAGTCGTAATAGGTGGTCTAGTTTGATTAAATATGAAATTAGTGGTAAGGGAAGTTAAGTAGATAGGCATGGTTATTTGAAATTCAAGATTTTAATTAATTAACTCTCACCAACTTTTGAAAAGTATAGACATCGATTTATACATTTTTTTTCATATATGAACATTTTATCTTGTGCTAAGTAATACTAATCATTATACATGATGTTGAGAAAAATTAGAAGAAATATATATATTTATATATACATATAATGCAAAATTATAATGGGTATCTACTTAACCTATTTTGTAAACTATCCTTTTAACAAATAAAAATAACAATAACGGTAGTAACAATAAGTGTATTAACACCCCAAATCTTATTCATTAAAGGTGCTTTAAGTGTATCCGACTTACAAACCAAATACTTAGTGTATAAATTGCTTTTCCCTTGTCATTGTGTGGGTTGTGTAGTGCTCAATGTGGTTCAGACCGTGCTTTCTAGTAGGTGTAAAACCTAATCTTATCATCTCGACCATTAATGAATGCACGCATTTCCAAATGTGGAAGCCACATATTCAATCTAGAGAGGTTATCGTGCATTTTTTAGAACTCTGGTTGTATAGCTTATCTAAAGGGGCAACTTTATGGAGATACACAATTATATCTCTCATAAATAGAGCTTAGGAAAAACCGATTCGTGAGGGTTTTGAGATTTCTATTGGGTAGGGAAGTCGTACTTGGCTCTTGAAAAAGATCATTAGCCAACAGTCAGTTGGACACATCAAATTCTCCAACTACCCAGTGACACGAAGGCAGATTCAAAGAGTCACATTAATGTTGGTGGATGGGTGGAGAAAAATAAATTAAATTCTAGCAAAGAAGCACATGGACCGAATTAATTGCTATAGTCCAGTTAGGTGGAGGAGGGAAGACACTAATATAGGCAATAGGAGGAGTGTATGGGGGAGATCACTATGGGCACGTGAGCGCAGGATTGGAGAATGTAGGGCATGAGTTAATGTACCATCAAGGATACTTCAAAGTCATGTCTCTTTGGTGGGAGGCTTTCTTCAAATCCTAGCAAAATTAATTGTTATTCTAAACGGAATGACACACGGGTTGGGCTTAACCATCATACACTAAGCTTTGACCGCTTAGTGTGGCTGGTGTGGGCCCACTCAAACCTTCCATTTCTATTTTGTTTTTCGTAGTTCTCCTTGGACCCTTCACGGTGATGGTCAACAGTTAAATTTGAATTTAGATTTTAAATCTGCATCTCCCACTGGCAAGAAGGAGTTATTACATCTACCCGTCTATTTGACTTAAGTGAACAGATGAAGCTTGAAACAATGGTATTTCTACAAGTGGATTTAGATAACTACCTGTGTTGTTGTGTGTGAGCAACACCATTTCTTTGCTCATCAACATAATCCAACAATATCATCTTAACGATATCAACATGTTTGCTGGATGGAGAAGGCAACCCATTCGATAATATTGGAATCTCTAATTCCTTCACAGTAACTCAAATGATCTAATCATCATCTGTGATATTGATATTACATGTTTTTTTATCTGTTGCAATGTTAGAAATGCCCTCCAATTGAAAACAAGCAATTCAATGCGTTAACAAGTATGGAGACACAAATGGCCGATGAAAGTGAAGTTGCTTTACATATTATTACTGAGTTTCCCCACAATCATCAACAAAGAAAATAAGGCATTCAAACCAGCAATCATCATCGTATTGCAAACGTTTGACTGTGGAGGGCGTGTATTGAGCATGATATACCTCTGTAATGTCATATCAAATGCATTTTCTTGTGTAATTTTTTTACCTTGATAATCTACTATGTATATTATATGCAGAAACTAATGACATATGCAAAGATTTCTTAGAATTTTAGTAGGGTGTATCGTGGATCGGCCTATGTAATGCGTTGAGACAATGCTAGTATTTTTTTAGATGATTTAGAGGTAGGTAGGCATGGATGTATGATGCCACATGCATGAGAAGAAAATAAAGGAGTAGAGGGAATATAAGAGGAAGGAGAAGGGGATTAGAGAAGCATACATACCTAGGCGAGGTCAATCGGATATATCAGGAAGGCCTATGGCCTGGAGAGAGCACCTGCATTGCATAAGGGAGGGGGCTCTGTCTAGAATTTCCCATTGAGGAGAGTGCACATCATAATTTGTGATAGAGGGGGGCTCGCGTTCACGTCGCCCCCACAAGATACTAAGTTAAAATACTTTCAACAGTGTTACTATATCCTTCATTTCCTTTAGTGGCAACAACATCTTATTCTATGATTTTAAAAGGAAGTAAAAGATAAGTATCAATAGAAGGTGGAATGGCAAGTTCTCCTTAGTAGAATGTATAGGGTCATATAGAATAAACTTAATTTTAATTCCCCTAGAAAAGCCATGCCTCCGTCTGATCCATTCCCTTTATTACAATGTATAGGGTCATAGAGGGTCTGATCTATATATGATATATCCCTTGCCACGCTAGCTTAAAGAAGATTGATTTTGAGTCTCATTCTCCACTAATTGGAAAAACTAAGAGTGTACATAAATCAGATTAAAGTTGATAGGTTGAGACTTAACATAAATTCATGATATTAGTAGGGTTATACATATGATAGCATATTTGTTGTTGAATGGGTATACATTAGTATGGTTAAGGTTTGCATATATGGAAATATAGATAAGTAGATAAGTGGTTTATGTAGAATCATTGAACAATTTAATTCATTTGATTAACATTTTATTCAAATAAAAATTAGGCAAGTATTTAAGATATCATTATTTTCAAGATAAAATTTTATCTTTTTAATGACAATTAAGAAGTTTATTTGGTAGTGTTGATCATATTTGTCTATCAAAGTTACAATGGACTAATGCTTATTTGATTTTGAAGGATGTATGAAAACATGATTATCATAAAAATAATTTTAATTTGATAATATAATGGTGCTATATAATGTAGTACTAAACCCTATAAAATCTTATACACAATGTCATATCCATCACCATAGTAAAAGATTACATAACTATGCTTATACTGCCATTCATTTCTACGAGGAAGAGTCTAGAGTCTGAACTAATAGAAAGAGGTCTAATCATCAACCTCAAAGAAGTAGTAGTCTATTCATTATAGACTAAGTAGATCTTAGGATCAAGTATACAATAACAATGGTACAAATCTAGTCTAAGGGTTCAACATTGTTTACACTATACCTTACAAGCTATCAACACAATAAAGTATACATGGTCTACATTGCTATTTCAATTTTCTAATCTCTTTATTCATGTTTGTACCTAGTAATATTATATTCAAACATATGATTTAATTTAAATTGTTTGATCAATGTAATAGGGTAATATTATCTACAAGGTTGGGAACACACTACTAGGTTTGAGATTTTTGTTGTCACATCCCTGCACACTCCATATTTTCATTTTTGTACTAAATATTGAATGTCTTGATGTAATTTGAATCGAGGTGAGAACATTAGTATTTGAAAAATACTCATACTCAATGATTTTCACTACTTATATGCTTTCAATGGTAAATGTTATAGAATCAATAATGTTGATTGGCATAATTGATGAGTAAACTAAAAATTATATGACCTAATTGGTTTCTATTTTCATTGATGACATTGTTTTACTTATATGTGTGTTATTTTTTGGACTAACCACATACAAATTCTCTTGTGGTGAAATGTGTTTAAGTTAAAGAGAAATATGTGATCTCATGAGATAGTAAAGGTTGTGGACAAATATCATACATGTAGGTGTAAGTGTGAATAAGGTATAAAGGAATAAAACACTTCTTAATGAAACATTGTATCAAAGATCAAGCTAATAATCTACTGAAATCGTCTCATTGTCTCCTATCTTTAAAGATTTATTAAGCTATTGTGCTCTTAGATTTAAATAACACTATAACTGTTAAAATGATAATCTAAAGAACAAAATGATGTTGATGCAATGATATGAAGCTAATATGATAATGCTAAATGATAAAAGAAACTAATATAGCATGGATTGACATGAAAACTGATAAATGAAGCTACAGGAGGCAACCATGATATGAAAAATAGAATGTTGGATGCTTGGATGCTTGATACTTGATGCTTGAATTCTTGCAGAGTAAAGAGTGCATAAACTTGATAACCTGGATCTGGATTCTTGGTTGAATGAAGCTTTATTTATAGATTTCTTGGCTGTAGAAATGCATAGGGATGGAAAAAAGAGGCTTGGATTCAATCTGGAGGATTGAATGGTGAGAGATGAAGGCAATTGAGAAGATTTTGGAGATTGTCTCTACCCATGAAAACACCAGGCAAGAGAAGAGGAAGGATTGATGGAAGAGGATTGAGAGATAAATTTGCAATTTGTCTTCAATTTGTTTCCATATCTTCCTGTGAAGTTTGAAGGCAATTAATTTTGACATAAATTAGACATAGGATATCTAATTTGATTTTTGAGGAAATATAGAAGAATATTTCTTATGCCTTAATTCAAATATTTTTGATTTATTTAAATTAGCAAAAGAGGGATAAATAATTTAATAGAACAAACTATAGAAGTTGTTTATTAAATTAAAATGGTAGAATATGATAAAGTGTTTGATCTTTATTAAATTAATTTAAGATTGATGTGATAGAATAAAATAGGGAAAAGATAATTAAATCAAACAAAGTATTTAATTTTGTTTATTTAATTAAGATGAGATTGGAAGAATTTAAATGTGAATGTGAACATGAACTATATAAATAAATATTTCTATTTATTCAAACAGTCTAGAGGAATTTAGAATAATTAATCAAATGATTCGTATTTAATTAATCAGATTCTCGAGACCATTTTTAGGTGTATACATTTTGCCCCTCTTTGAAGTGATGTGTTTACGCATTGCTTTGAAGAAAATTTTGCTGCTACTGCCAATATCGATGAAAAAAAATCAGTATGCCCCAGTCATGCCCTAGATATTGATTCTCAGATGATTGCTGATAATATCCCCCCTCGGGAGATAAATTAATGATTTAATGATATTTTAGAAATTTTGACTTTTCATGATGATTTGATGATTTGATGATGAATTGATTAAGAAATAATTTATCTCCCGACATTGATGAAGAAAATTAGCTTGTGGATAAATTTCAATTAATTTTGTAAATAAAATTAATCAAAATAAAAGAAATCCCACAAAAATCCCTTTTCAAAAATCTATATAAGGTCCAAAAGGTCATTTTCATATTCATTTGCACTTTGTACTTTGTGAATTTCAAATATCTAGTGAGAGAGACATTTGAGCCAGCTGGTGCAAGATGCCTATCCCCTACCACACTCATCGTTTCGAGTGTGTGCAACATCACCAACGGCCGACCACCTACGGACATCCGGTATGTACCCGTAATCCACCTCGTATTTCATGCATTCTCGATGTTCGTATATTTTTTGCTTATTCACATGTTTGTCGTAGTTTAGCGCATCAATGTCGTGCTATAGCACTTTGCACTCCAGTGTATTGCTTTCATTAACTGCTTTAGTGCTTTTAGAAAGTAGTGCTTTCGTTATTTTCTCTAGCGCTTTCGTTAGATAGTTTAGATAGTTAGATTTAGCGCTTTGACGCCAGATCTTAGTGCTTATAAATTTCTAGCGCTTTGATGGAATAAATTGGTGCATCTATGATCTATTATAGCACTGTGATTAAAGCAGCACTTTGATGGATTGTTTTAGCGCATCGATGTGCTAAAATAGCACTTTGAGTAAAGTGGCGCTTTGAATGCGTGTTATAGCGCATCAAAGTGTCGAAATAGCACTTTGGATGCCTATTATAGCGCATCGAAATGCCGAAGTAGCGCTTTGGATGCCTATTTTAGCGCATCTGAATGGTAAGGTAGCACTTTTGATTTTTAGCACTTTGGATGCTTGTTTTAGCACATCCATGTCAGATTTGCAGATTTTTGACACAGTTAACCTTGATTTCGTCAATTTTGATCATGTCCATTCTTCGGTTTGGTATGATTTGATTATCCAAATTCCTTAATGACTGATTTTGATGATTAATAAGACTTATTCTCATGATAGGAGAGAAATAATCCTACTTGTGATGATCCTCATGATAGGTGAGGAATGATTTCATATCTGATAAACCTCATGATAGGTGAGGAATGATTTCATATCTGATAAACCTCATGATAGGTGAGGTTAGATAATGTTTGTGATGAACCTCATAATAGGTGAGATTAGATAATGTTTGTGATGAACCTCATGATAGGTGAGGTTTGTTGACGTTTGTTCATGAATTTTGATCGAAATTCATACCAAAGTTTGATTGGACCTGATAGTAGAATGACTTTTGATTTTTGACATAGTGCACTAATTTTAACTTTCCATGGTGATAGGAGTGTCTAGGTAATCTCCAGATGCAAGAGCGGTTTCCCTGGACTATAGATTTGATTGCTCATCTGA
The DNA here is from genome assembly GCA_007115665.2 of Sequoiadendron giganteum. NCBI lineage: Eukaryota > Viridiplantae > Streptophyta > Pinopsida > Cupressales > Cupressaceae > Sequoiadendron > Sequoiadendron giganteum. The sequence continues at coordinate 171,557,513 of CM021107.1, read as the reverse complement.
CTCCTGATGAGATTCAGATCATAGCTCGATGTGGTCTGTCGAGTCTTCTTGATATTCCCCAGATTAGGATTAATTGGGGTCTCCTTACTGCTTTGGCCAAGCGGCGGCACAGTGACCATAACACTTTCCATCTACCCACTGGCAAGATGATAGTCACACCCAAGGATGTGTGGCAGATTTTTCAGATACCATTTATTGGAGAGATCATTGTATATGATTCACATGAGGCTAGTGGGAGAGATGCTCTCCGTAGAGTTTTTCAGGAACAACAAATTGCAGGATCGAGTGTTAGATGGCGGATGATGGCTGATGCCTATAATTCATTACCAGTAGTGCTAGCTGGATTTATTGGAGGTTTCCTTTGTCCTGATCATAGGTCAAAGGGATTCTCTATGGGTTGGGGCCTTATTTTGGAGAGCATGGTCATGCATAGGACCAGATATGCGTGGGGGATGTGTATGCTAGCCCACCTCTATCATGATTTACACTCAGTGGTGTACCTAGGAGTACGCAACCTATCAGCAGGGATGACTTTATTGCAGGTTTGGGCATGGGAGCATTTTCCCATTGCGTGACCATTTCCAGATCTTGACAAACTTGCAAGCAGACCATATGTTTTCCGATATAGAGGATGACTTACCCAGGCTCAGATGGGTAAGTTAGAGAATTGGAGACAAGTTTTGGATGACATGGAGAGTGTTTTTTGGTGACCTTACCTGGACTATGAGTAGTGGGATGAAGATGATACAGTGATCGGGTACCTATGTGACTCCATGTACTTGATTGATAGGACCCCTTTTGTTTTGGAGAGATTTCTATTGCGGCAGGTGTATAGGCAGTATGGCATTGTATAGTGTATGCCTCAGGGGGTAGCTCATTATGCTCGGTGGCGGAGTGATGTAGCAGATTGGGGGACATGCCTATCGTATGAGACACTAGTAGAGGGATACAGGACTTTGCAGCCATTAGACTGAGATATGCGTAGAGATATTGCAGAGGCAGCAGTTATAGGAGAGTAAGCAACATTTTTGGCCTTTCATCCACATCCTTGGATTACCATTCCTGATGAGCCAGCACCTTTACCTGTGGAGGAGGATGTTGCGAGTGAAGAGGATAGTGGGGATGATACTCAGTCGGGCAGCAATACTGAGAGCAGCAATGGGGATAGCAGTAGTGATGACGGGGATGGTCTTCTTGACAAACGTGGTTGATTTCCACTTTTGAATCATGAATTTTTTTGACCTGATTTGATTTGCTATTTTATGGATGATCTTTTATCTAATTTTTTATGATTTTGTAAAAACACAAGCAAATTGTAGAATAATTATTTTAATCTGAACAGATAGTGTATATTCAAGAACCATGAATGGTCCTTATTGATTTTCATGGGTTTGCTTTGACAAATGTACACAATTTAGACAGACTCACTCTTAAGGTCAAATAGGTCATCGTTATACTCAACAACCCACATCTTGAAATTGCGTTGACGCACACAACCGTGTCATCCCCTAGAGGGTGCCCATATTTTTGTCATTTCCAGGTGTGTACTTAGAGTTGGATTTCTTGTCCTCTGAGAAAACGGTCCTTGACAATTATATGGTGAGTGTCTTGGGGACAAATTCTTCCCTCCCCTTGCACCGTGAATATGACAACGTCTAGTTACTGACTCGGTTGGATACTACTCTATGGTTCATAGATAGGGCTTCCGTGCAGTGCGGAAATTGATAAACTCCCTCAGGAGACCTCCCAATCTTTAGAACAAAGATTTTGGGGATGGTTATCTTGCTCACTACCATCAAGTTGGACTTTCATCAAACAATTTTCATTTTGATTAGAGTGGGTTGGAATCCTTGGCTTTAGGCATTCCCACTTAGGTCGTTCCCGTAGGGTGAGTACTTTTCCCCACTACGATAGACCTTCTAAAGGTTTTAACAAAAGTGTAAATTTGCATGAAAATAAGGATGAGTCTAGTGTTTTGATCACCCAGTTAAGGGGAGAGCATAAGCCTATTCACTACACAAGCACATCAGATAAATGATTCGTTTTAAGCCCAAAAGACAAATTTTGCTAATCTATATGAAGATTTTACTTCACAAAAATCATGGTGTCCTTTTTAACTGATATTGCAAAAGTGTGATGGCTACCCTAGGATTGATAAATTTTAAACCAGAAATGGCTACCCTAGGATTGATAAATTTTAAACCAAATGATTATCCTAGGATTGGTTCATTTTAGTCTAACTGTAACAAAATGAAATTTTGGCCGTGGTCGCGTCGGATCCAGATCAAAATTATAGAAATGCTAAAATAGTCAATGAAAGCACCATAGTTTTTACTTGATGCGCTAAAATTGAAAGCATTGAAACATAGTACCGAAGTGCCAAAGTTCTTTACAGAAGCGCTAAATCAACTTTTATGGAGATGGGTAACCGATGAACTGAAACATTTCATGGAAGCACTATAATGGAAAGCGCTAAAACTTTTAATGGATGCACTATAGTATCACAGAAGCGTCGAAACAGAGCACATAAGTGCCATAGTTTTCCATGGATGAGCTATAGTTTTTGACGAAAGTGTTATAGTTTTTGATGGAAGCGCTAAAATGGAACACGTCGGGAACCAGTGTGACACTTTTCAGAAAAATTGATAAAAATATGGGGTTAATGCCCCACGATGGGTGCCGAATTGTAAGTGTGAATAAAGTATAAAGGAATAAAAAAATTCTTAATGAAACATTGTATCAAAGATCAAGCTAATAATCTACTGAAATCGTCTCATTGTCTCCTATCTTCAAAGATTTATTAAGCTATTGTGCTCTTATATTTAAATAACACTATAATTGTTAAAATGACAATCTAAAGAACAGAATGATGCTGATGCAATGATATGAAGCTAATATGATAATTCTAAATGATAAAAGAAACTAATATAGCATGGATTGACATGAAAACTGATAAATGAAGCTACAAGAGGCAGCCATGATATGAAAACTAGAATGCTAGATGCTTGGATGCTTGATGCTTGAATTCCTGTAGAGTAAGAGTGCATAAACTTGATAACCTGGATCTGGATTCTTGGTTGAATGAAGCTTTATTTATAGATTTCCTGGCTGTAGAAATGCACAGGGATGGCAAAGAGAGGCTTGGATTCAATCTATGGGATTGAATGGTGAGAGATGGAGGAAATTGAGAAGATTTTGGAGATTGTCTCTACCCATGAAAACACCAGACAAGAGGAGAGGAAGGATTGATGGAAGAGGATTGAGAGATAAATTTGCAATTTGTCTCCAAATCTTCCCGTGAAGTTTGAAAGCAATTAATTTTGACATATTGTTGACATAAATTAGACATAGGATATCTAATTTGATTTTTGAGGAAATATAGAAGAATATTCCTCATGCCTTAATTTAAATATTTTGGATTTATTTAAATTAGCAAAAGAGGGATAAATAATTTAATAGAACAAACTATAGAAGTTGTTTATTAAATTAAAATGGTAGAATATGATAAAGTGTTTGATCTTTATTAAATTAATTTAAGAGTGATGTGATAGAATAAAATAAGGAAAAGATAATTAAATCAAACAAAGTATTTAATTTCAAATGTTTATTTAATTAAGATGAGATTGGAAGAATTTAAATGTGAATGTGAACATGAACTATATAAATAAATATTTCTATTTATTCAAACAGTAGAGGAATTTAGAATAATTAATCAAATAATTCGTATTGAATTAATCAGATTCTCGAGACCATTTTTAGGTGTATACAGTAGGTACCTATTGATAGGAGTACCACACAAGCTTGTGATTTTCTAAAAAGTCTTCCTATTTACAACACCTCTTATTTATTAATTTAAACTTTTATAAATTAAAAAAAAATACTAAAGCAGACATATTTTTAAAATATTTTTAAAAATATAAAACTACTTGCATAAAAAGTCTTATGACATTGGGCTACATACTTAAGGCCATAAATTTTTCTTCTAAAGTAAATTCTTAAACTCGTTGAATTAACAATTAATCTATGGGTTTTCAACCAGTCTACATGAAGTGGAATTGTCCATTAGGTTCTATACTACCTCAAAAAAGCATGCAGCCAATAAAATATAAAATAAAACTCTATAAACCACTTTACAAGAATATAAAACTAAGAGAAAAAAATTATTATCCCAAATTTGAATTCAAATTGCATTTTATTTTTCCTACTTTAACTATAATTTAGATTTAATAATGAATCTACATAAAAATAAAATATTATTACAATAAAAAAATCAAATACAACGAGTTTCAACAATTCTAATATCGAAATTCAATTACATGCATGTTAATGAAAGGAAAGAGCTAGAGAATATAGCTTCTAACTTTCCAAATCTAAAGAAGATAAGGATAAAATATGACAAAAACAAGAAAATATAATATAAAAAATATCTTATTCTACCTAAGCAATTAAAAAATATATCCAAGTTAATATAATAGGTGCAATTTACTAAGTGAAATTCTATATTATCATGATTTTTAAGATTTATGACCCTATTGTAGATGGACTAGGATAATGAAAAGTTAATATTAAGTTATATAAATAATAATAAAGAATATTTACAAAATATACCTAACAAAATAAATAGAAGTGAATAGAGTAATGTATCATCAAGATTACATAAGACTCAAATATTTACTTGGGAATTTTATGGTTTATTATTTAGAATAAAGTATTCCATACAACAAGTTGCAATATAGAGATTTAATCTACAACATACTTCTACAATTATTATAATGTTACACTATTTTTTTATCCAACTAAATTTGTACAACTTTGACCTCAATGTAACAAATCTTGACTCTTCACATGAGATGATATATATAGAAAAATGAAATCCTAGCCACCTCACTATTTAACCAACCTAAATCATTTCAAGAATCACAAAATTATAATGTTATTTTATGATGTTAGCAAACCACATATATCACAAAGTATAATGTCTCTATGCATAGATATTCACTATGTACATACATAGCCACTTCCACATACCATAAATCAATAATTATTCACATAATAATGTTGGTATGTTCATTGTCCTTTATAGAAACCACTACTAACTCAACAATTGTGGTAGCCCATGTAAAATCATTTTTCTCTTGAATAATTGCAACATTTTATATCAATTTTTGGAAAAATTTCCAACTTTTAGATTGTGCTAGATGAACTTCATAACTTCCACAAGTTTTTATGCATATTTATTCATAATTATAGTAAATAATTTTTTCCATATGTGGTTGTGAATTATTCAAATAACTTGCAACCATTGCCAAAATATCTCTAGATGTAAAACATGTAATGTTGTACCACACCATCACGACATGGGAGCCAATATATATGCTATATTTTAACATCTAAAACTCACCGAATTTCACCACATTACATTCTAAAACAAACTCTTCCTATAAGAATTATTTTTAGGTGAGTAACACATAAGTCTAAAGATTCTCTCACTCTTTATTTACTATAGGAAGATTTATGCTATACAACCCAAAAATGAACTCATGTTTATGGATATTAAAAGCCCATCTTATCCTTACAACACATGAACTTGTAAATACTTACAAGTTTTATCAAAGAACCAATTATATTTACATTAGTTTCATTTTTTTCTATTTGAACTTTCTTTCTCTCACCCATCTCTCTCAAAAAATGAAAGTGGATAAAAATGTGTGTAGTTTGGGCATTGATAAAATTATTTATTATGAAACAAATTGCACCCAATGAATTACATTTCAATATCGTATGACTCTTGGAACCAATAATATTACTAAACTTCTCTAACCAAACTATTCTGCAATCATATATTATAGGCATATTTTTATTCAATTATCGATAGTGCAACTATCTTCTTTTCCTTTCTCATCCAATTAATTTTTTCTACAAATATAAAAAAAAGTTTAATCACTTATTGACCTTCAGTTATCAATATCTCCACCTCAATAAAAATCTATACATGTGTATACAGAAAATGACCTTCCCACATTATTAGGTTGTCATGGTAATTCATAGAATAATTTAATATTTTAATCAAGCACCTAGAAACTCTTTTCACTTGTGTACAATGGTCATAACTTTTATTTTCCATAAACATATGCTTTGAACTCCCAATACTTGAGAAGTGGGCTTCTTTATTATAGGTAGATTGACAAGTGCCCATGTTTGATTTTTAAAAGAGGATTGTAGTCAAGATCCATGGCCTTCTTCCATTTTCCCTGACTAAGAGCCTCTTAAATTGTATCGAGTCTAGTATTATCATCAACTAAACTCAACAATGCAAGATTCAACACATTTCTCACCTATCTTCCTATTCTAACTCCTGATGAGAGATTTGGAAGAGAATATAGATAGGAGTTGTTAATGGAATTTTAGACCTATTTTGGACATTGATGTTGTTGTTGATCTAAAGAATAATGTTCCAAAGGGCCAAGATCATCTTCTTTCTAAGTAGAATATTCATTCTCATTATCTAATTATGAGATAAATCTATGGGAGGTGGTTGTATCTTCCTTATGTGTCAAGAAGTCAAATGATGACTCATCACATGTACCATGTCTCAATTCTCATAAATATTTTATGTCTTATATGATCCATGAGATGATAAGCTTTTGAAGTTGTATTGTACAACCCAAAAAGATACTTTGAAGTATCTTGAAATCAATCTTCTTCCTCTTGCTAAATGAGACATGCACATATGCAGTCCAACCAAATACTCTAATATGAGATAGTGAAGGCTTAAAACCACTCCATATCTCTTTTGGTGTCTTATCTTGCAATATATTTATAGGAGCCTTATTGAGAAGATGAAAAGTGTAAAATTCTTCTACCCAAAATCGATCCTCAAACCAAGCTAAGAAAAGCATGCACCAAGCCAGATCCATGATAGTCCGACTGTGATGGTCTACAATTCTATTTTGTTGTGGTGTATAGGGGTTAGTCAAATGTTATTTGATGTTGTAGACATGAAAAATTGGCATCATGCATTCAATTAGGTCATATTCTTCCATTCATCAAATAAATCAAGTTTATTTGATTAATCTCTAAAGTCCTCCATTTAAATTAAATAAATTCATCTTTAATACTAACATCATCCCCTTTAGCTAAATAAATCAAAATATTTATTTAACTATGTCTAAATCATTTTCCATCTCCTTTTGATTTATTTTAATCAATAAATCTAAATCAAATAGGTCAAATCATCTAATCCCTCATTAAATTAATCCAATCTTGATTAATTTAATCTAAACTCATGTCACATCCTCTAGATTTTCCCACTTGCACAAATAAATCATTTAATTGTTTTATTAAATCTTATAATTTCCCTCAACATGGCATAATACAGAATATTCCCTCAAATTTGAATTCAAATCCAAGTGGACTTAGTCCTTCCAACAAGGCATTTATTTCACCTTACAAGTTCTTTTGCATTGATCCAACTTGCCATTACTCCATTTGACTCTCCCTCCACCTTGTCATTTCAACATTTTCAAATTTTCAAATTTATGCATTTATGGGCACATTCATCAAAACTTTCACATCCTTGGCCCATTCACATGATGACAAATGGCTTCTTCCTATTGGTTGAAGATTAGTCCCACATTCCTCTCATTCTTCATCCATGATCCACAACTTAGAGAAAAGTTAATCTCTTCACATTGAGAGCTAATTTTGTCCACTCCATTTCCATTTGAATCTTGGCATTCATCTAAGCTTATCAAGGATTGGGAAAGGGCTCTCTTCTCACAGCAAGGAGCACCAATCCCCCTATGGTATTGAGGTTTGAGTGGTTTAGTAATAGATTTCATATTCATCTTGCTTTCATGTTCATCTTGTTAGTTTGATAATGTTGTTATTCCCTTTACATTTCTCAATAATTTCATAGGGAAGGCATTTATCTCATTTGTTCAATGTTGGCAAATTTATCTCATAGTTGTCAATCTTTGATCAATGTAGATTTTAGCTTTCACAGATGCCATGAAACTTAAAGAATGCCAAGAACTCCTTTGACGTGAATGCCTCTTTTAATCTAAGTAGAGGAGAAGAAGAGATTGTCTTATCTCTCGTACAACTAACTAGTAGAAGTCTTGAAATTGAGCAAAGGATTCACTCTTCTTCATGAGAAAGCATGCCTAGGTCTCACATAAGAAATCATCCATTAACAACTAAAAGTATTTGCAACCTTGAAAGGAATTATGAAAAGGTCCACAGAGATTTGTATACCCAACCTCAAGATGATCCTTAGCATGGGAGACACTCAACTCAAACTGATCTCAATGTTGTTTGTTTGTAAGACATCGAGGACATAGAGGCAAGAAATGAAAAATATGAAAAGTCTAGTTACCATATCCTTAGAGTTGAATTGATAGAGAGAGTCATTTGAAAGGTGTTGTGGAAATGGAAACAGTATCCCTCTTCTTTTCCTTGCTTGTTTGGGCCCTCCTTGATAAATTAAGCATAATTTTATGTTGATTTAGTGTTGTAATGTATTTGACACATTCACATTAGGTCTAGGGCCCTTGTGAGTTAAATGGACTTAATTGTACTTTATTTAAGGTGTTGTAAAGTGTTGTTCCACACTTTCACACTTTTTTAGGGTTGTCATTATTAATTGGGATTCTTTATGCTTTAATTGGCCTTATTTTGCATTCACATGCCTTAATTAATTCATCTTTTTGAAGATAATCATGACATAAATCAAGATCCAATCATAATTCAAGTGTTTTTAGGTTGTGTGTGTTGAATAGTCTGAATAACTGAGGGGGGGTGAATCAATTATCATAAAACAATTTTCTTGACTTTAATTAATCCAAAGCAATCTTAAATCAATCAGATAATAATTAAAATAGATATGAACATGAAAGCACATAACAACACCATGCATGTAACGAACACCAAAATTTACGTGGAAATCCAAGATGGGAAAAACCACAGAGAATTCTAATTCTCAATTATAAAACATCGGTTAAGGTGACACTTCTCAAGGTGATTTTTACAAGGGCTCATTTCCAAAATGCTTACTGTGGGTAAGGCTCAGTACTAGTGGACTCATTGCTTAGCTATTACAACCAAAAGAAAAAAGGCTCACTGCCAAAAGAAAAAGGCTCACTACGAGAAGAATGATGAAAGGGAATCCACCAATGAAAATAACTGTCACCAACAGTCACACTAGAAGAACCTCACTGTCTACTGCCTCTGGTCGTATACTTTCATGTACTTCACAATATCTAGATTTTTAGATTCAAAGTCACCATACTTGATTTCATTGAACAAAATCAACTTTTACTTATATCATTCCATGCCTTCATAATCTTTGAAGTTGGCCAAACACAATTTGAATTAGGTCACCACAAAAATATTCTCGCAGTGGAAAGGAATGAAATGTGGACCATACAAAACCTCCTCGCTCAAATCAACACGCTACATATTAACCATGATATCTGGAACCAAAGAATGGAATATACACATTATAGTGCAAACAATGTTTTGGAGCATGTTAACCAATGTACAGATCAGTCTGAACCCATAAGAGTGTATCTCATTATGTTGCAAAATGAATGGGACCGAGACAAGCATGACCAAATATAGATCATCATAGCACAACATATGAAGCACACCAATCCGGATCACCAAAGCATCAAAACTAAACCTTAATAAGTCAACCAAGATATTTTGACATCAATGGAAACCATTAATGACAACAATCAATAACATCACATTCCAACAATCTCCCCCTTTGTCATTGATGGAAACATTCATCAACAACAAACCAAACAACTCAATGTCAGCATCAACAACATCAAAGACCTTCTTTTCGTCTCCCCCTTTGACATCAAAGACAAAGGGAAAAAGCTCCCCTTGAAAAACTTACTCTGCTCCCCCTATGAGGAAGCCACCAAGCATTGATCCAGATAAGAGTGAGCATATAATACCCTAGACCAATGCACATCCTAGTGTAAACTATTGTAGACTAGGAGAGGGTAGAACCCCTAACTTCTGTGGCTAGAGATACTCAAAAGTATCTTTGCTCAATGGTTTTGTGAAAATGTCTGCAATCTGCTCTTTTGTAGGTACATATTCAAGTCTTAGCTCATTGTCCAATACCTTCTCTCTCAAGAAGTGATATCTAATGGATATATGTTTCATTATGGAGTGTTGTACCAAATTCTTGGAAATGTTTATTTCACTGGTATTATCACACATAATTGAGATCAGTTCATCAAATGATATGCCAATGACTTTCAGCATTTGTTTCATCCATAGTAACTAAGTACAACATGAGGATGCTACAATGTATTCAGCTTCAGCAGTAGATAAAGATACATAATCTTGTTTCTTGCTTGACCAAGCAACCAACCGAGAGACAAGGAAATAAGCTCCACCACTTGTGATTTGCTTGTTATCAACACACCTGACCCAATCAACATCAGTATAAGTTGTCATTTAAGTGAAATATGAATCCTTTGGATACCATAACCTAATATCTTTTGTACCCTTCAAATATCTAAAGATCCTTTTTACTACAACATGTGATTCCTTTGATTCTTTCTGAAATTTAGCTGCTAAACAAACAACATACATAATTTCTAGTCTAGTAGCAGTCAAATATAACAATCCTCCAATCATTGACCTGTACATACTTGCATCAACTTTCTAGGTGAATCATCTTCTTTTGTCAACTTACATCCAGTAACAATATACTTGGACTGGGAGATGAAAATTCCTTTGTTGTTATGATTTACTTGTAATCCAAGGAAGAAATTTAACTCACCTATCATAGACATTTCAAATTCCTTCCAGATTTCATCTATAATTTTTTTGCACAAATCATCATTTCCTCCAAAGATTATGTCATCAATATAAACAACAACAATCAACATTTGATCTGAGTAAATTTTGTACTATAAATTATTGTTAGCAGATCCCTTTTGAAATCCTTGTCCAATCAAATACTTGTCTAATCTGCCATACTAGGCTCTAGGTGCCTGTCTCAATCTGTATAAACCTTTATTCAACCTACAAGCAACATCCAGGTCATTTCCAAACTTAAATCCCTCTGGTTTCTCAATGTAGACTTCTTCCTTCAGTTCTCCATTTAAGAATGCTGATTTTACATCCATTTGATAGACTTTGAAATCCTTAAAAGCTAAGAATATTTGGATCAATTCCATTTAGGAAACAGGGGTATATGTCTCTTCAAAATCAATACCTTCGATCTGAGTGTAACCTCTGCAAAATAATCTTTCCTTGTTTCTTATTACTTTTCCATTTTCATCTAGCTTGTTCCGGAATACCCACTTTGTTCCAATTAAATTTTTGTCTGTCATTCTAGGAACAAGTTCCTAAGTCTGAGTTTTCTCTATCTAATCAAGATCTTCTTTCATTTCCTTCACCCAATTTTGATCATTGCATGCTTCTTGCATAGTCTTTGGCTCAGTTTTCGAGAGTAAACACATTAATACTTGTTCTTGAGCTGCTTTGCTTCTTGTGATGATTCCTTTATTCTTATCTCCAATAATCTAATTTTTTAAGTGGTTTCTTTGCACATACCTTGGGGTTTTAGTTGTATATGTCGGAGCCTCCTTTGTCTCTTCTTCTTTCTTATCCTTCTTTCCTTTGTCATCTGAGTCATTTGGTTCATATTCAATATGTCTGTCAGGATTTCTTTGAACATCTTCATCCACTTTCACATTCACACTTTCAACTATCTTGTTCAGTCTCTTGTTGTAACACCGGTACACTTTGCTTCTTGTAGAGTAACCCAAAAATATGACTTCATCAACTCTACCATCAAACTTTCCAAGATTGTCCTCATCTCTCCGGATGTAGCATTTACTTCCAAATTTTTTGAAGTACTTTACTGTGGGAGCTCTTCCATGCCATAGCTCATATGATTTCTTTCCATACCTCCTCTAGAATTGTATTTTTTTAAGAGTGTAAACTGTTGTGTGTATCACTTCTCTCCAGTAGACCTCTGGTAAACCTGCTTCCTTGATCATTTTTCTAGCTGATTCTTGAACTATTCGGTTCATTCTTTCCACTACACCATTTTTTTGTGGTGTTCTAGGGGTAGATAGTTGTCTTTTAATGTCGTGTTTCTCACAAAAATTGTTGAATTCATCAAAAGTAAACTCTCCTCTATCAGATCTTAAACACTTGATTCTCCTGTCCACATCATTCTCAACTCCTACCTTGAAAATATTGAATTTTTCTATTTAGCCTTTGATTTTTCTCTTAAAAATGTAACCCAAGTTATTCTGGAATAATCATCTATTAAAAGCATGAAATATCTCTCACCTTGTAAGCTTCTTATTCTGGTTGGACCGCATAGACAACAGATTTAATGTTAAACTTGAAACACAAAGCACCTTTGTGAGAGTACATATTCTTGTCAAAAAAATGAAGTGGAGAGGATCCTTACTTGAGATGCTAATATGGAAATATTTCATTTCCATAATATGACATGGATTTATCTAATTTGTACCAAAAATGGCAGGACAAAGAGTCTTTCAAGGGATTTTAATACTTAGAGAACAACAATAAATTTTATTTTAGTAATCTGACCATCTTGACTGAACTGACCTTAACTGACCTGATCGATCCGGAAGATCTTGATCAACCAACTGATCCGTCGATCCTGATCCTGATCTGATCGACGGAAATGACGACGATGGAGGAAAAGGAAGGACAAGGAAAAGGAGGGATGGAAAAATCCCTTCTCTCCCTCCCTCCCTCTCCTCTCCTCTCCCTATCCTCACTTCCCCTCTTTCCTCTGTCTTCTCCCACTCTCTCTACCTCTCTCTCTCTCTCTCCCTATCCATCTCTACTTCTCCTTCTCACTCTCTCCCTCACTCTCCCTCCCATTATCTCTATGTATACCTCTCTCCCTCTCCCTCTCTCTCTCTCTTCCTCACTCTCCATCTCACTTTGTCCCTCTCTCCCTCTCCCTCTCCCTCTCTCTCCCTCTCTCTCCCTATCCCTTCATCTCTCCCTCCTACTCTCCCTCCCTCTCCATTCCTCTCCCTCAACTCTAAACCTCTCCCTCTCCCTCTCTCTCCCTATCCCTCCCTCTCTCCCTCCCACTCTCCCTCCCTCATTACCACTCTCCTCCCTCTCTCCCACTCTCTACCATTAACCCTTAGGTCTATGTGTGTAAAAATCGGATATCCGATTTGTGAAACTTTGATGTGTAGAGACAAAATCTTACCGTTGTAGAACATGTTTTACAAATCAGATATCCGATTATATCGGATATCGGATTTGTGGATCATAGAAAAACCCTATGTGGCCTATTTTTGTGCATTCCAATGGACCCTATATTCTATTTGCAGCACTTTGTAGGCGACAAACACGGGGTTTTAGATAGGAAGAGACAAAGATCAACTTTTTGGAGCATCTTGTACTCAAATTTTTCATAAGGAATGATTTTTTAGTATTTTTATGACATATAATGGGGAGCAACAGTCGTTGGAAGCAAAAGCGTAAGAGAAAGCTTACAAAAGAACAAATATCAGAATATAGACAAAGAGATAGAGAAGGTCATAGGAAGAAAAGACAAGGTATGTTAAATATTGGTGAACCTGAGCCCTATGGTTTTTCAAGTGAAGAGGAAATTGAATATGTTCAAGGTGAAAATGTAGAACATGATATTGAAATTGGGAATGAAAATGTTCAAATTGATATTGAAAATTTTCAAGGTAAAAATGTTGAAATTGAAGATGTTGAACATGGTATTGAAATTGGGAATGAAAATATTGAAATTGATAATGAAAATGTTGGAATTGAAGATGTTGAACATGATATTGAAATTGGGAATGAAATTATTCGAATTGATATTGAAAATGTTCAAGGTGAAAATGTTTGAAATGAAGATGTTGAACATAATATTGAAGCAAGTGTAAATTATGTTTCACTAGATTACACGAGAAATGAAGAACCTTGTGTGGAAGAAAGACATATTCCAAATTCAAGACCTTCAAGGACCCCTAAATGGTTAATTGAAATTGCTGATAACATTATAAACAATTTTGAAGGAAAGAGGTCAACACGAATTGCTCGGTTGTGGGCTAGAATACTTTTCAACCAATATTTTAGTGATAAGACATTGACCGAGCAATGCCAATTTTTTGTTCAATTGCTAAAGATGCAAAAGATGAGACCTTTACTAGCCAAATTGAAGATTCGTGTGAAAAAGAGGTCCGAAAAAAATTCTATTATTGTCAAAAATCTTTTTAATGCTCTCAAGTCTATTGGAAAAAATAACAAGGAAAAAGATAAGAGAGCTGCTCGAAGAGTCATTACAACCGCCCTAGTAAGCCATCAATTGAAAAAGGCTCGCTTTATGAGACAAAATTGTATTGATTTTGAATTAAATTGTAAAACTTTGGATAGAGCACTTGCAAGAAGAGAAAGAATAGATGATCCTCTTCAAAATGATACATGGGATTTTGCTGGGAGGCTTCCACGTGTTGATAAGAAGCTAACTGATAATGTAAAGCAAGCAATTCAACACTTTTGGCATGATAGCTCTAGAGTATCACCCAATGCAAAGGATGTTTTAAAGTTAAGAATTGGCATTTGAGACCGTACACTGCATCCTAAACATTTCTTGGAATCAAGCCAAACAATGTTGCTCAACAAATTTATTCAAACACATCCAAATATGGAAATCTCGCAAAGAACTTTTTAAGGTTTGAAGCCATTTTATTGTGTGCCTCTTAAGATTCGTAATACTTGTTGCAAATACCATGTGGAGTTTTCAATGTACCATGAACTATTATGCTATATCCGTTCTACTTTGCATACTAATGAAATGTTGCAAGAGTGTGGTGCAATGCATCTTCCAAAATCATCAAGGGACTTGCTAGATATATTTTTATGTTCTAGGGATGATGGTTCCTTTTTCTATAGAAATGACTGTTTAAATGCGAAGTGCTCACAATGTGGTGGCTTGTCAAAGTTTGTTCAATGTTTTCATGAGGGTTCCGAACATGAATTTGGAAAGAATCTTGTTGAGAAAAAGAGATATGAGATAGTCAAATATACTTTGCAGAGTGGAGGTGAAGGTTCTAGATGTGAGTTGGTTACAAAAGAATGCAGTGTTGCTGATTTTATTTCAGATTTTAAAGACAATATTTTCTACAAATATGCAAGGCATAGTCATAGGTCTCAGTGGTTGGATCAACAATTCAGGATATGTAAAGACTCTTTTCCGATTGGCACTATTATATCAGTTGTTGATTTTTCTAAAAACTACATATTGCAACCACAAAATGAGGTACAAGCTCAATATTATAATTCCATTCAGATTGCTATTTTTTTCCACATAACGTTTAGACATGCACATGATAGTACATAGGAGGATCAAAAGATAATTAGAGAGTATCATTTTTATATGAGTGATGATAGATCTCACTCGTCCGAATATGTCCAACATTGTTTCGAGAATTTTTTTGAGTTCTTGCAGGAGCATGATATAGCACTGGGCTGACATCTCATTTGGTCAAATAACTGCACAAGTCAATTCAAGAATGCTAGTATGTTTTATTGGTTGAGTAGAATGCATGTAGAAAAGGGTTTACCTAATATTTGGAGTTTTTTGAAGCTGGGCATGGGAAAGGGGATCATGATGGAGCAGGTGCATGTGTAAAGAGAGCTCTAGTTAAGGAGCAATTGAATATTTCAAGAGAAAAATTCAGTGATGCACATTCTATCATTGATTGGTGTAGTTTAGCATTATCACAAGGAGGGACACTTGATTCAACAATGCAAAAAAAAATTTGGTTGGTTGAGGAGGGTACAGTGGGAGGAAAATTGGATTGTCATACAATCAAAGATTATTCAAAGATGCATTCATTTTGAAGCTTAGATGCAAGCACATGGACCATTTGGACATGACAGTTGGCTTGTTTTTGTCATAATTATATTTAGTGCGAGTGGGTGGATACATGGGTTCCACAGTATCTAACTCCTTTATCTCAAACTATATCCATGAAAAATTACACAATGCAAAGTTCACTTGATTACGACCGGCTTTTAGATCTACTACATCCAGGACATGTTTTTGCAGTTGTTGCACTGTAAGGGAATGAAGAGAGATCAGAATATTGGTTGGCTCGATGTGTGCGGGTAAAGGACAAGCTAACAGAATCGATGGAAGATGATGATGGGTTCGTGTATCCTACAGGTTCAGTTGTGGTTGCAGGAACTTGGTTGTGAACATACATGATTAGAAAGAATGGTATACCTGCATTTGAAGACTATGAGAAACACAAAACCATTCTCATGTATTCAAACCTTGTTATAGCAACATATGTTAAGTTGTTGAAGCATCATGCCAAACCAAAGACAAAAAAACTATAGAAACTTAGTAATGTTGATCATAAAGCAATATTGGATACTCTTAAGCAAAGATATGACCCTTCAAGCACACTTGAATAGAATATTCAAAAATGGAAGGTACACTGCTTAAGCATATTTTTTGTTGTGACAATATAGATTTATCATTTGAAAAATTTTGCGATATTCCTGGCACGATTAATCATGGACCTGCTGCAACAATAGCCAGCTTTGATCCTTTCAAAGAGGTATGCGCCAGATTACAATAATATAGATTGGTTATTCAAAGCATCTTTTATAGTTTGCATTACCAATTCATCATCATTCAGGTTGTTTAGATTAATATAGATTTTTTAGTCTAAGCATCTTTTTTGTTGTGACAATATAGATTTATCATTTCACAAATTTTACGATATTCCTATCATGATTGATCGTGGACCTACTGCAACAATAGGGAGCTCTAATTCAGCTCCAAATGATTCGACGTATTTGGGTGCAAAAGAGGACCATAAATAGTGTAAACGTACCCATCCATATGTTTTGGAATAGTGTGTTTGGTCGTATGGGTTCGAGAATGAAAGTTGTGCCACTTTGCAACTTTACACCATTTGCATTTGGCAACTTTTCTCTCAACTGAAAACTCATCACCACGGGAAAACGCCTTCGAGATAGAAAAAACCTAGAGAGGTTATTGTAGATGGTCCCAACATGATCCCATATCATCAGATGAAGAGTCTGTTAGATAATGGTTTCCGAAGAATAGTCCGTCAAATATTGTTGTCTTTTAGCACTTTAGACTCTTAAGAGAAATCGTCGGTCCAATGCAGCTTGGAGTGATTCGACGTGTTTGGGTGCAAAAGAGGACCATACCTAGCATAAACGTACCCATCCAGATGTGTTGGAATAGTTTTTTTGGTCGTACAAGTTCAAGTATGAAACTTGCACCACTTTGCAACTTTACACTGCTTGCATCTGGCAACTTTTCCCTCAATTGAAAACTCATCACCACGGGAAAACGCCTTCGAGATAGAAAAAACCGAGAGAGGTTATTGTAGATGGTCCCAACATGATCTCATATCATCAGACAAAGAGTTTGTAAGCATCATGGTTTCCAAGGAATATTCTGTCAAATATTGTTGCCTTTTGGCACTTTGGACTCTTAAGGGAAATCGTCAGTCCAATGTAGCTCGGAGTGATTTGACGTATTTGGGTGCAAAAGAGGACCATACCTAGCGTAAACATACCCATCCAAATGTGTTGGAACAGTCCGTTTGGTTGTACGAGTTCAAGTATGAAAGTTGCACCACTTTGCAACTTTACACCATTTGTATTTGACAATTTTTCTCTCAACTGAAAACTCATCACTATGGGAAAACGCCTTCAAGATAGAAAAAACCGAGAGAGGTTATTGTAGATGGTCCCAAAAAAATCCCATATCATTAGACGAACAATCTGTATGCATCACGGTTTTCGAGGAATAGTCCGTCAAAGATTGCTGCCTTTTAGCACTTTTGACTCTTAAGGGAAATCGTCGATCCAATGCATCTCAGAGTGATTCGGCGTATTTGAGTGCAAAAGAGGACCATACCTAGCATAAACGTACCCATCTGGATGTGTTGGAACAGTCCATTTGGTCGTACGAGTTCGAGTATGAAAGTTGCACCACTTTGCAACTTTACACTACTTGCATCTGGTAACTTTTCCCTCAACTGAAAAACTCATCACCATGGGAAAACACCTTCTAGATAGAAAAAACCGAGAGAGGTTATTATAGATGGTCCCAACACAATTCCATATCATCAAACAAAGAGTTTGTAAGCGTCGTGGTTTCTAAGGAATAGTCTGTCAAATATTGCTACCTTTTAGCACTTTGGACTCTTAAGGGAAATTGTCGGTCCAATGCAGCTCAAAGTGATTCGGCATATTTGGGTGCAAAAAAGGACCATACTTAGTGTAAACATACCCATCTAGACATGTTGGAACAGTTCGTTTGGTCGTACGAGTTCGAGAATGAACGTTGCACCACTTTGCAACTTTACACCTCTGTAGAGATTTAGGGATGTCCTCTTCAGATCACTCTATTCTGAATAGGTTTGTGGAGCTACCAATGTTAAATCCAAGTTGATTGACTTCGAGAAAATTTGATTCCTTGAATGTAACTCCCAAGATGAAGGAATACCATTAAGAGCCAACATGGTCAAATCTTTGTCATCAACAATATGACCAATGGTAGAGAGTTGATCTCTCAATTCAGAAATCTTCATGAAGTAGGTGATGAAAAATTCTCTTTCCACCATCTTAACATGATGAAGTTGTTGCTTCAAGGCTAGAGAAAAACTTGTGTTGTTGATCTCATACATCTCCTTCAAAGTCTTAAGTATTTCTCTCGTTGTCTTCAACTTAGAGATGATAGGAACAATATGGTTCTTCACGGAATCAACTAACATCTTCTTTGCCTTGATATTTCTTCCTCGATTGAACTTTCTCTTCCTCATCTGTAGGTTCGGGAAATTTTCTCTCCACACTCAACCAATTCGTTTTCCTCCAAAGTGAGCATAATTTTGAATCTCCACGAAGTGAAGTTTGATGCTCCTTCGAGTCTATCCTCAATTTTAAGACCATTCACCATTTTGACTAAGATAGAGATAGACAAAAAAAAAGGGAATAGAGGTATCACTGCAATAACTGGTCCCAACACAATCTTTTTAAAACTTGCTCTGATGCCATGTTAGTGTTTTAATGATCAGATAATACAACTGAAAGCACTCAAAAAATGCAACACATAAGACAATAAACACAGCAAGAAATTTGCTTACAACTCAGGCCCAGCTCATGGCTGAATTTGATACAATGAATAATAGCACCTCTCCTAGATGCAAAGATACAATAAAATATGCTTCTCCTTGAAATCGGCCTGCTGCTGCAAGATGAAGCATTGCTGCTCAAGTGCGAGCTTTTGCTTGGAATGTGAATTATGCTGAATAAACTTGATTGAGGAAATGAACAAACATCACCTTGTATTTATACAAAATAAGGTGACTCTTCAAGGAGGTTGGTCTCTCTTGAAAATAATAAATTACAAAATAATATCAAGGAAGGTCGGCCTCATCCATTTAAATAAAATGAGTATAAATTAAATAGTCATAGGCTATCATTTAATTTATTACAACTTAATGTGATTGCTATCATGTATGAAAAATGTGGTGCCATAGACAAGGTAGTGGACTATTTTGAAAAAAAACTTCAAAGAAATGTGGTCTCATAGAATTCAATGACAAACAAATGCAATTGACAACTGCTCATAGTTTTTAGTTATATAATGTGAAGTAATGATTTGAGTTTGAAAGATGTGTAATGCAATGTAATCAGTGATATAAATATAAACTACATTATATAACCATTCTTTTTTATGCTATTGTAAATTGATATTTAACCATTGCTCAAGATAAAACTTTCAAAAAGTTTAATCATGCACATGGGGAACAAATTAAATTTCGATTGTCAACTTCTATATATCAAATTATCCAATAATAAAGTGTATTTCCATATACAAAAATGGCATCGACGCCAACTCAAACAAAGTTTTACAAAATTTGGCATATGCCATCTCAATATGTATTCAAAATTTACATGCCAAAATGTCTATCTTATCCTAAACTACTGGTGGATCATCAAAATGGAGCCTCTTTGAAGCACTCGTTGGCTTTGAAGGTAGCTACACAAGAAAAATTCAAACCACAATTGAGATTTGTTATACTATATAATTTAAAATTGAATAATTAACATCAAAATCAATATACATTGAATTTTAATTGAACTCTAAAATTGAAATCTTGATTACATGAAATATACGTCTCTTCAAAGGGTTAGGAGTCTTAGAATATACCAAACCAACATTTGAAATTCCAATCTATATATGTGAACAAAAACATAAAATTGATCCAAGTTAGCATACGATTATTAGTAATAGGAACATATTTACCAAACACAAAATAAAATAAACACATACCTCTTTAGGTTGATCTTTTTCTTTATCTCCTCTAGGTTTTTCGATACCTCCTCCTTGAGGTGTTTCAACACCTACTCCTTGATGTGTTCCAATACCTACTTATTTAGGCAGTGTGTCCTTTGTCAACAAATCTGTATAGCTCATAAGTGCCTGTACATAAAATTGACAAGTACATATGAAACTACCAATCTATGTTGATGTATGTATAATCAATATAAGATCTTAAAAATCTTAATTCAATCCAATTTGAGTTCAATTACCTTCCCCTTATCTAACTTTGCACCTCCATCGTCTCGATGAGGCTACACCTCACTCGCACTAGGTATTTCCTACAAGAGGAAAATAAGATAAGCATATAAGTTATTATATAATTTCATTAATGACAATTTAAATGACAAGCAAGCATATAATATAAAATTTAAATGAGTGAGTGTGAAAATATATATTGTGTGTGTGTCCAAGCCAAATGAAATGGCTCTAAGGGTGCTATCAGTCACCCATGTGAGCTCCTCCTCGGACATCAATTGTTAAATAGACCATGTAAATAAATATTACTACTTGATATTATCTCTTTTTAATATTCATTTAAAAACAAATGCAAGTTATGAAATTACAACTTAAACCTTACCTGTGTCACTATTCCAACATTCCCCTCTCTAGCAGGAGAGGACTCTATAGGGTGCGCTCCATTCCCCTATGATTGATCTATAATGTCCAAATCATGGAGGTCATAATCAGAAGTGTCCAAGGGATGCTCAGTGGGCTATACAAGAGGACCCAATCATATCTGGCGGCACATAGTGCAAGTATGTTGCACACAAATATGTGGACCTGAGGAGAATGATGCACTAGCACTCGAGCCTTCACCAACATCACCAGAATGTGGCTGAGCTACTGTAGAAGCATGAAAAACCAAATGACCACTCAAAGAGTGAATAGCCTGAATAGTCTGTGTGGCTGCATCCTAGATAATCTTTGGATGATATATTGGAGGTGGAAAAGGAAGGGGAGGAAGGGGAGAATTTGGGCATGGGACTACCCTAACTGCCCCTGGTCTATCCTGAGACATGCCTCCATCGATGCCCTGGAAGGGTTTAATGTCAAAGTAATTGACATGATGCCCTAACACAAACTCAACATATAATTTTTTAATAAAGTAAAATGGTATATCAAAATTATTGTTCGGTGGTTTATCAAAAACC
Organism: Sequoiadendron giganteum; assembly: GCA_007115665.2. Classification (NCBI taxonomy): domain Eukaryota; kingdom Viridiplantae; phylum Streptophyta; class Pinopsida; order Cupressales; family Cupressaceae; genus Sequoiadendron; species Sequoiadendron giganteum. The sequence goes on along the minus strand of CM021107.1, from coordinate 171,535,931 downwards.
ATACACCAACGATCCCAAAAGTTAGCTACAATGTCCCTATGGATGCACCATTTTATAGAAATTTTTGTTTTATTAACATTGACTGGCAAACTGGTGTAGGGGTCAATGAATAAAGAGGCTATTTGGGCTTTGGTTATTTGGAGATCTTTCACATCATCGTAAGACAATCCACATCCATAATATTTCCTCATGTCTTCTCACCACGAATGAAAGGAATTATGTTGGGTGGAGAGGGTTTCTATTTTTTTTATTATTTCCTTCAATGTGTTTGTCATATCTCTCAATCGAGGGATTGCCTTATAAACTTCACAAATGCCCTCAATTGCCCCAATTTTTCACCAATTAAGTCTTCAATTGGTGGTTGCGGAGGTGGTGGAGCATTTGGCTACAGAGGTGTTGGAGCGTTTGGCATTTGTGGATTTTCATTCTCAGCCATAATACTTGATTAAAGTTAAAAAACTAATTAATCTAATTGAAATTACACAATATAAATGAAATTATTGTAAAAAAGCCCTACTTTTTCACTTTAATCCATAACAAACTCTAATTTTTTATTACAATACATCAAAAACACTAGTTTTTAATCAAAATCCATTTAGAAACATTAATTTTTAATAAAAATTCAATGGAAACTCTAGTTTTTGATAAAAATCAATAGAAAACCCTATTTTTGATAAAAATCAATAGAAAACCCTATTTTTGATAAAAAAATCAATAGAAAACCCTATTTTTGATAATAAAAAAATTCATAAAAACTATTTCAAATTATGAGAATCTACTTGAAAAATCGATTACAACATTTAAAAACCCAAATATTTACCTTTGAAATCGGATATCTGATAGAAGCGGATATCGAATTTTCGGTTTTCCTTGTGCGCCCGCGTGCAAACAGTGAAAAATGAAGTTATAAGAGTCGGCTAGCTTTTATATAATGTTTCCAAAAATTGGATATCCGATTTGTAGAAACTAGGTTTGGGCTTTGGCTTGGCTAATTGTACTAACACCCGAACCTAGAAAAGTCAACTCGGCAATTCCGCATTTTTGAGTCGATCCAAAACGTGATTTTTTTCTCATTGCCACTTTTTGGCCCATCATGATCCTGCACATACTCTCATATAGATGTCAATGTCTAGTCTATTAAACAAGAAAAAATCAAGTATGTAAATCATTAATCTTTTAGGGAGTTTAACTCACTAAATTTAAAAAGATAGGTATTATTGAGCAAGAATGAAATTAATGATAAACATATCTCCTTGCTTATACCCTTCTACAAAAAAAACTAATATGTTTAAATTGTCTCTTACAAGGTAAATTTTTTTATTTTGATATCAAATCTATATTTTTATTGTTATCAAGCATCTAGAAAACATATCATATGCTTTTCTTCATCTGGGAGTTACATGTAAGACACCTTGAACTTTAGATTTATTACTTTTTTCAATAAGATGAATAACATGTTTACTTTTATTTCTATAGAATAATTGGCTATATGTTTTACTTATCATGATACGTGCTTTAAAACTATGAGAACTTGTCTTTCATCCTAGAAATTCACTTTGTGCAGCTTGATTCAATCAACAAAATATATTTAATTGTAATTCTTTATCTTTTTTAGAGTACTATTTGTAAATAATAAATTTTGAGTCCAAAAAGATCTGAAAAAGAAATATTATGAATTGAGAGACTCAATGAAGTCATAAGAACCTTAAATTGAAGAATGATCACATTGCTCACTATTATGTCCTTTCTTAACATACAACAATTGGTTATTGATGTGCATTATTCATGTTACAAAATCATTAATTTTTCATTTTATGCATCTTCAAAATGTAAGTAACTTCCTCATTAGGAGCATAATCTAATGTTTATTTCTTACCTATTACACATCTTTCAATTTTATATAAGATTTATAAGCATCATTTAAATATTGAATGTGTATCAACACATTTTAATCAACTAAAAGTGTGATTGACATTAATTGCTATAAGATTTCTTCATTCTATCTCCTATATATCAACAATAAGGTCTTAACCTTTTTTAACATCATTCACATTCAAAAGATCTCAAAACATACATATTTGTACAACCTTGAACATGAGAATTTCCTTTTAATTAATCTTTACTCCTAAATAATTTTATTTTTTTTAACAATTATTTATCTATAAATATTAAGTTTGTTAATGTTATATTTTTTAAACTCTTCCAATTTTATAAACTTTAAACTTTGTAATTGATTAATCAAAAAATACATTAATTTAAATAAGTGAAAAATATTTTTATGAAAAAATATAAATTAATTAAATTTGAAATAATACAATTCTAAAAATTATTTTATTTAACTATCTGACAAGAATCTATATTATAAATGTTGGTTTAGATGTACTTTTATAATTTACATCTCTACAATCTTTTAGAATTTACCTTTGAAAATATAAATTGTATTGTTATTTTAATTTAAAATCTTTATTAATCATTCAATCTATTCACAATTGGATGGCAGAAATGAACACAACAAACGTTTCATGCTATGGAGAGGGAGCATTTTGAAATGAATGCATGTAAAAAAAAGTTCAAAATTTAGAGAGCCATATTTGTTTAAGATAACTTCCACACAACTGATGCCATCAAATGCATTATTATTGATACATTCTTGTTTAACAACTTTGTGAATCCTCTCAACTAATCTCAAATCTTCATCGTAAACAGAAAAATTGTGAGACTTGCATATGTAAATTGAAAGGATGGATAATAGTGACCATGTAATTATATTTAAAAATATAAAGAAACAAAAAATTTGTGAGACTTGCATATGTAAAGTGAAAGGATGGATAATAGTGGTCATGTAATTATAGTTAAAAATATAAAGAAATTCCAAACAATAGCACAGTGTGTTGAGAGTGCTCAAAGGAATCTATATAACTACATACGTTTTTTTCTGAATTTCACTATGAATATAATTGGATTGTTTGTTATTCGAATAATTGCTAATGTCTTACTGCACATTAATGGAGATACAAAATAGAAGATAAAATGGGGGAAGTAATTAAGGGGAAGTAGCAAGTTGCATCTTATTACATGTATACCAACATGGATATAGGAAAGATAAATCCTTGCATATGTCATTAGTTTCTGCTAATATACAAGGTAAAAAAATTGCACAAGAAAATGCATTTGATATGATATCACAGAGGTATATCATGCTCAATACACGCCCTCTACAGTCAAACATTTGCAATAGGATGATTATTGTTGGTTTGAATGCCTGATTTTCTCTATTGATGATTGTGGGGCAACCCACTAATAACATGTAAGCAACTTCACTTTCATCGGCCATTTGTGTCTCCATACTTGTTAAAGCAATGTCTCCAAGAATTGCTTGTGTCTCCATTTTTGTCTTCTGTGGGGAACATAATTATGGTTTGGATTCACGCATTGTTTTTGGTTCATAGTGTTGATTGTTAAGGGAAACATGCATTTAGTAGAATCACATCATGCTGAAATGGCAAAATAAATGAATTATTTGATCCGTCACTTTATTTAAAGAACATGCAGGATTCGAATTCACGCATGTCAAGGGTGTTTGCATAGAGAGTCTTAAAACTGTTCAAATCTATGTTATGCATGTACCACTATCATAGCGACCTATGAGACCAGATTTCTACTTCTCATGTTTCACTATTTAAAAGCACGCTTGTTCTTTTCCCTGCATTTTCTATTTCTCTCCATGACACTGACTTCAAAATTTCCTTTAGTTAGTCGTCCTTGTGATTGTAAGGATTTCTGTCAATGATCAGTTTTTAAGCACGGCCTTTGAAATTTTGGTAACTGTGTACTGGTTCTTTGACTCTGATTTTAAATATTTATATCCTAAATTGTTGTGAATTGAATCTCGTTTAGTTCGTTCTGATTCTCATTTTTAATTTTTCCTTGGAATGTTCTCTTGTCTGCTTTGGATTTATTTCTATTGCAAAGTATCACAAGTTGGCATAAATTTGAGTTCTCTCGTCTATATTAGTGTGTAAACATAATATCATTATGTATTCATAGGTTGACCTAAGCTTAGTAAAATATCAATCTCTACCATAATTTGATCTCTACGTTACTAAAAAGTCAATGGATATGCCATGTTCAAAAGAGAATGTTAGTCCTAGATTAGCTATATAAAAGTTTAAGAATTTAATTTAGGAGGTATGGTTGTCATAAATTTATGAAATTAGTTTTAAGATTTCAACTTATAATTTAATAGGAGAGTAATATGGGATTAATTTTATACTGAATCATGTGAATGAAATTTTACTCTATGCAAATAAAAACAATATGTTTGACAATGTTTTGAAATGGAGGGTAAATTTAATCTTTCCATGATTAATTATGTTTGACAAGGAAAATAAAAGAGATTTTTTTTAATTAGTAAATATTATATTAAATTTAATTCATAATATTTGGAAACCTATATAAAATACCTATGCCAAATCAATTTATGGAGGTAAAGGCTATAATTGCACCTTGATTGGATAACTTAGGTTGATTGATTGCTTAATCAATCTCACTAAAATACACTTGATATATGTGCTAGAATACTCATAGTGATCTTAAGATTGCTTGATTGAGTTTCATGTGGGAACTGACGAGTAGTGTACCTTTTACCGTGGCATGAAGGATGTAGAAAAAGTGGTGGTATTTTCCTTTAGGCTTGCTAAATTCTTTTAGATAGCCACCAAACCGTTTGTCTGCCAGTAGGTTTGTGTTCGTTCTAGCTATTGATGGATTAAAGACATTCATGCTATTGAATATTCAAATTAACATAGATAATTATTACTGCACAACTATAAGATGTACACACTTGCTAAATATCTATTCGTTGTTTCGTATGGTTGTATCAAAGGAAGGTTTTCATAATGAGGAAACAACCTTTTATTGTCGTCTTGATGAACCAGTATTTATTTATGTCTTTTATCTAGGAAATTTCTATTACAAGTATCCTCTATTATTCTTTTATTTTGAAATCTTTTATGTTGAAGTAATAGTTAATGTTCTATTGCTATATTGTTAAGGTATACGATTAATGACATCATTATTTATAAATATGTTGTACTATTATCTAAACTTGTGATATAAGAGTGTTGAGTATATTTGCTTAGTCATCCTTAAATAGTGTATGTGATACATAGTGTATAGTATTAATTCACTTACATAGATTATTTGGCTGATTACAATATGATATACATAGAGGGTGTTAATAATGGGATAAATCCCCCTATAAGCCTATCCTACCACTTCACCTTATAGTGAGAGTCATCATAGTTTAATCATTAATGTTTATTCGTTGTATGTATTAAAGCGTTGTGAAACCATTGGTGAGTTAAACCTAGATGGTAACTAGAGTTGGTGAAAACTCGGGTTGTTTTAGAAAATTCTTGAGAAAACCCATGTGTTGGTTTAGTCTCAATCCTTGACCTTGAACTATTGTTTCCTATTTTTTTTACCATGAGGAGAGGTGTTAGTGGCTTTTGACTAGAGTTGATGCTAAACCATCATTGTAACTTGGCAGTTATATCCCTTTGTTATCCAACCATGGGTGAGATGGTTGAAGTCCAATTGTTGAACTACGATGCCTTTGTGAAATATATATGGGTGATCCCACAATAGTGGTTTACAATTTTTGGCCAAACTAGACATTAAAATTATTATTTTTAACTAAATCTTCACATTCTGTCACCTATAGCGACTAAACCATGAGGAATTTGAAGATGATGCAAATTAGAGTCTCATCGCATTTTGTCTGTAGATTCTAAAAATATTTTTTTCAAAATTTTTGGAATCAGATTGCACTTCTTTTTCCATCTCCCACAAAAACTAGTTTTTTCATAAAACAACATTTTTTAAAAGTGACGCTCACCGTATACAACATAATTTTTTTTGTATTAAGGATAAAATTCTAATTTTTTCGAATTTAGATTTGTAAGTACGATATCTAGCACTTTCATTTGATCTCATAATTTTTTATTGAATATTTTTTCCTTAATCAAGTTTCGAAGTCAAACCAATTGCAATTTAGACATAGGCAGACTGTATACAACATAAATTTTTTTGTATGTATCGAAATTCAATTTTATTTTTTAATGGATCAAGGAAATCCCAAGCACGAACATATTTTTAAAATTTTATTTTGATAATCTGCTATTTTTCCACATGTGCAAAATAGAGAGATTGTTTTTGGTGAAAAACCTATGTTTAATAAAACTAAAAAAACACATACATAATAAAACCAAAACATATTAAAATTATATTCGTTGGATAGCTCATTTCGAGGACTACCATCTTCTAGTTGGGTCTGTGAAGTCTAGTCCATTTTCATCCTCAACCCAAGCTTCGAAGGGAAAAAATTTGGAAGCTTTTTGTGAGGGAGGGTGGGAAGGTGGGAAAAGAGGGTTTCGCTCGAACCCTGGTTCAGGCGAACCAGGGTTTGTGCAAACCCCCTTTCCACAATGGAAAAAATATTTTCCACATTCAAAGGGGTTCGATCAAACCTTGGTTCGAACAAACCCCCCTCAAAAATGATATTTTTTTAGTGGGTCATTTTTTGGAAATTTTCCTTCCTCATTCGAATTGTAAACCACTTTTGTGGGTTCACCCATATGTAGGCAAGGTCGTCTGAGACGAGCCCCTAAGGACTAGGTCTTGCCCCTAGGATTTGTTATCTTATTATTCTTGTGATTGCTACTGATATATATATGTTATTGTTGACATGTGCCTTATTTAATGTTTCAAGTTCATTTTTGGTTGGTGTTACTATTTAAGTCTGCCTCGGAGATGTGGATTCCATGTCTCCTATCGAACTGACCATGATGTTCTAAACAATTTAGTTATCTAACTAAAATAAATAAATTATAGTTTATAATCGGTCAAAAGTTGTATGCCTTCTTATAGTGCCTACTTTGGTAGCAAACTTTGAGAGTTTTGCAAGCATAAGTGAACAAAATTTGATAGTTGGGTTTTGTCCTTAACTATTTTTTGAGTGATAAATTTAGGGCACTACACCTATCCTTTCCTATTGTATTACTTGAATGTGTGTTGGTTCTCCCTTTGCAATGTTTCTTTCTCTTGGTGGTGATTTTGTTCTATTTCAAAACCCTAAGTTCTAGCCCATACCCTAACCATGAGCTTAGAACCCTATTTTTCCTTGTTTAGATTGTGACTATGCTTGTTTATTTGTTTTATCTCTCCATTTCTTTAGGTTTAAAGGTTTCTTAGGTTTTGAGCCCTATTTTGGGTATTTTCCTTTTCTCTCCTTTGTTGGGCTTTGACCACATAACCTCTCTTTGGTCACTTTGGGTCGTGGACACTAAATAAAACAAAGGACTTGGAACCAAGGTTCCAAGACCATTCCCCAATATCTAGCTCTTGTGCTCACCTTTCCTGCTTCCATTCATTTCCTTATCAACATGTCTTCCATCCCAAGTCTCAAACATTAGGTGGAACCAAGAACTTGGAACTAGAAATGCAAGTTTGTGCTTCCACCTACTTCTCGTGAACCACTTGCAATGAACTCCCATAACCTCATTCAATTCATGGTTCTCACGTTCACCTTTCCCACTTCTCCGGGTGATCCCACAATATTGGTTTACAATTTTTGGGCAAACTGGACACTAAAATGATTTTTTAAAACTAAATCTTCACTTTCGGGCTCTTATAGCGGCTAAATTGTGAGGAATTTGAAGATGATGCAAACTAGTGATTTGTGATGTTTTGTCTATAGATTCTAAATATATTTTTTTCAAAAGTTTTGGAATTAGATTGCACTTCTTTTTCCATCTCCTTTGAAAACTAACTTTTTTTAAAAACAACATTTTTAAGAAGTGATACTCACCGTATACAACATAAATTTTTTGGTATGAAGGATAAAATTCTAATTTATTCAAATTTAGATTTGTAACTATGATATCTAGCACTTTCATTTGGTTTCATAGTGTTTTATTAAATATTTTTTCTTTAATCAAGATTCAAAGTCAAACCAATTACAATTCAGACATAGGTGGACTGTATACAACATAACTTTTTCTATATGTATCGAAATTCAATTTATTTTTTTAATGGATCAAGGACATCAATACCCAGCCCAAACATATTTTTAATTTTTTTTTTGATAATCTGCTATTTTTCCACATGTGTAGAACAAAGAACTTGATTTTCAGTGAAAAACCTATGTTTAATTAAACTAAAAAAACAAATACATAATAAAACCAAAACATATTAAAATTATATTCATTGGATAGCTCATTCCAAGGACTACCATAATCATTTGAAATAAATTTTAAATGAATTCATTTGAACCCCCAAAAGATAAATCAAAACTGATTTTTTATCAGCATTTTGATAGGTGTAAAGGAGACTCCGTTGTAGGTATGGTTTAAAACTAGCGGGGTTCTATCTAAGGGGGTTTGATCTAAGGTGGTTTGATCAAACCCTCTTCAATTAGAATCTTTAAAATAGAATTTTTTAAGGCTTAAATCATTATATTTTCTAAAAATATGTGATTTCAGCAAAAATCAGAATCTCTCAGAAATTGTAAACCAGCTTTGCGGGATCACCCCTCCTTATACTCATTTTTTCACTACTTCAGGTTTCAAATATGAGACAAAACCAAGGACTTGGAACCAGTATTCCAAGTCCATGTTTCCATTTGCCTCTCACAACTAACTTATAATAAGTCATAACTCACACTTCCATTATTCTCAACCAAGTCTTAGAACCCGATTGGAACTTAGAACCTAGTTCCAAATTTTTGGTTCTTTCTATGACCATTCCATAATAAAATTTCCTCATTTTTCTTTTTAGACTTGAAAACCTAATGGGAACTTGGAACCAAGTTCCACATTCTTGGTTCGTCTCAACTCCCACCTTCTATGCATCTTTAGATTGTGACCCACTTCTTTTCAGATCTCAAAACTCAATAGGAACTTGAGACTTAGTTACAATTTACTGATTCAACCTATGATCCAAAACCCATAGAATTATAAGGTAAGTTCTAGGTTATAGTTAAAACATGAATACCAGACCTAACATAGAGGGGAAAGTGTTGGAAAATGGTCAATTCTCCCCTTGGGATTCATGACATGGACTAACTGCCTCCCATGGATCCGTTAACTTTGGCAGTTGTATCAGGCATTAAAAGGTCAATCTTTTAGTGCAACGACAACCATGGGGCCAACAATTGGTACCAGAGCCAAAGGTGACAGGTTCAAATCCCCTTAGGTAACATTGAGGAGGATATTGTTGGCAAATGATCAATGCTCCCCTCAAGATTCATGACATGGACGAATCACCTCCCATGGATCCGTTAATTAGTGGTTGTATCGAGCATTAAAAGGTCAATCTTTTGGTGCAACGAAAACAATGGGGCCAACAAAAAATACTAAAATTCAATGGTAATAATATCTAGTTCCCTAAATCTTATGAGGATATTTTGGTAGGTTTTCTAGGATTGAAAGCATCTCTTTAAAATCTAGCACACATTGAAACCTAGAGAAAATGGTAAAAATTTTTAAAATGGAGATTTAATAGTCTCTCTTTTTTTGTGCAAGATGACTAATAAGGTTACTAATAATACTACTAAGAAGTTAGAGAAAATCCCTGCTATGATGAAATATAGATTCCAAGGAGTTCCTAAGGTGTCTAAGATCACCTCTATAGTGCAATACATTTTTTATACAAACCTAGTTCATATTGACTTTAAAGAGGATTTCATTAAAAGTAATTTTGAAGAAGAGACTACTTCCCAATCCCAAATTATAGGTGACTCTAGTCTAGCTCACATAGCTAGATTCCTAGCCACTCTTCAGTGCTTGTAACTAATCTTAGCATGTGCAACTCACTAAAACCTTAACACCAAGGATTTGAGATATTAGGATGGAAACATTGTTCTTGACATAACCCTATATCTTATATCACATGTCTTTAGTCTTCCCTTCAATACTTTGTTAAAGACTCTAAAGGAATTTGAAGAGAAAGAAGAGAAAAGTGTAAGGCATCTGAATAATTATTGGTTATCAAAGACAATGAAATCCTTCACCAAAGTAACAAAGAACCTCACTAGGGAAGATTTCCATGGAGAGATAGGGGACATTATCATTGTCCTAAGTAGATTAATGAGAAAATGAGAGTATTGGGCATGTACCACACCTAGATGTATGAGTACCTTTATGTTATCCTAAAAGATAAGGAATATTTTGACTAGGCCTAAATGGTTAGTGATAACATCCATGAATAGTTAATTAATGTTCATGTAACCAATAATTTTTATGACTTCATATGTTGTCTACTTGCTAGAAAGACAAGCCACGTTCTTGGGTTTGACAATAGAGGGTATTTTGGGTGAATTTGATGGAGAAAAGAGAGTATAGGCAAATTATACTCAGTTGAAACTCAAAGAGTCTTGAAAGAATTTTGAAAGGGTGAGTGATGCATTCATTTACTTGATTATCAACAAGATATTAGGGGATAATTCCATCAAAATTTTAGATGAAGCCAAGAAGCTAATATCAAAATGGGGACACTGGTTCATTCAATTTCCCAAGTACACATACATTAGAATCATTATTTTTTTGAACACCATTTTTTCTTCCTAGATTTTATAGTAATAAGGTCGTATTATTAGAATTCACCAAAAAAAATTTGTAAATTAATAGAAAATTCATAGAAAAACATAAGCCTAGGGTCTAATTTCGTTTTGTTTTTAGATTCTACATATGTCATAATATATTTATGTGCCAAAGCATGTAAGAAAGAGCTCTCTTATTTTAACTTAAGGTTATATGAAAAATGGATAAGGTATGACCCTAATGGGAAAGTTAAAAAAAATTGGGCCAGACTACAAACATCAAGCTACTATAGAAGAGTTTTGGGTTGACTATCATAAAAAAAAATGAGATCAACAAGAGGGAATTTTGTAGGATCACCGTCAAGAAGATAAAAGATACAAGAATTGGATAGGATCTCCTAGAAAGCATAACTGGTGATAGAAATATTCTTACTCCAACCTACGAGTTATAAATATTGACAATATGCCTCTCCCACTCATCAATTGGGCTACGAAAAAGGTGAATAATTTGGAAAAGATCAGTAATAATGTGGAAATTTATACTCAGTTGGATGCAATTCCAAAAAGACTAGATTAAAAAATGGGAAAGGAAAAAAAAAGAAAAAGGAAGAAAATGAGTGAACCTCCTCCAATCTATAAGATAGAGAAGGTTGAGTCAACAAAAGAGCTCCTATAGAAGGTTGACAAAGCCCTTGAAAAGGCCAAGAAAATAAAGGAAGCTACAGAATTAGGTGTAATAGTAGGTTTAGGGGTAGAACCACTATAATAATCTCTTTCAAGTCAACCCAAAGTTTTCATTCCTACACCATCATTATAAACAAATCGATTGGGGAGACCTAAATTCAATGTTTTATCATATCCAAAGAACAACTTTAGATAGGAGAGGAAAATTTACAAACTCCCTTATCCCCTATAAGAATGATCAGATCATAGGACAAAATAATTTATGTTGAGTCTAAAGAAGATAACTTAGAGCATAAATGAGAGAAAGAAAATATTACAAAAATTCCATAAAGAAGTCCTTCATAATAGAGTCTTGTGCATTCTCCTCTTCCTTATCCTTCACAAAAGACTCTTGTACCATCTCCCCCTCATTCCCCTCCTAAATAGTTTATTTTTGAACAAAATTCTCTCATCTCTTCATCACCACAGTGGCAAGGCACCATGGACTCAACATTCCAGAATGTTCCCACTAGTCTAAGTTAGCTCCAGTTGGATTTTGATGCTAGAAGGAGAACTACATAGGTAGAGCCCTTAGATTTGGTAACAATACAAGTGATGGCTAGTCAAGCAAGACTAAAAAATAAGGCTCAAGTCTTTTTGACAATAAGGATGAACCAGAGAAAATATAGGATTACAAAAATTACAACTCCTATCATTGATAAGGACATTGTTGATGCAGTCAACAATTGAGAATCCATAGGGTTACATCAATTGTTGTAGCAAGTTCACTTCTCTATTTAAATACAAAACACATAAATGGAGAACACAAGAAATATGAAATATGAAATATTATTCATTCTAGAATGCTTGCAATAATAATGGCTTACAAAAGCTTGCACATTCTCCAAATTATGTCAATCCAACAAGACCAACCTTTTATGCATCCATTTTCTACTTCAAAATCTTCTTTTTGTACTATCACAAAAAACCCATCACATTTTCCATATCACTTCTATTGTATTACAATGAATTTTCTCGAATGGTTTCTAGGTTTTGTGATCCACCTTCCCAACTTTCCAAAACATTTTGAAATTTTTAATTTTGTTTAGAAATGCAAAATATATGCATTTTTTTTAGACTGGTTCTCACAGTCACAAGTTCTAGAAATATCTCTCTCCTAGTCCAACCTTTTGAATACCCATGACTTGTTCCTTGGTGTGGGTTTTTCCCTTCTTAGCATGTGCATTCAATGAAAATTAAAAAATTTCCTTCCCTCCTTACAATCCACTCACACAACCTACCCAACACCCTGCATCAAATCTTGCAACAAAATGCAAATTCAAAATTTTAAAGTAGAGTTACAGAGCATATTAAATGCCCACTCCAAGCTGGGTGTGAGATTTTCCTTTCTATAAAATTAACACCTTTGAATAATTTTTAAAAAATTACAAAAAAAATAATTAAACAATTTGATTTTCTCACAATCTATCACCAAATTCTACTATGCTGGAGGAGTTGAGAATTTTCACCATTTGCGCCTACAGCAAAAAAGTTGAAACAAAATATAAACATTAAAATTTAAAATATTCTTGGTTGTGGAGGATTTCCCATGCACTTGGATGCTCTTGCATCAAACAACCTGGGTAAGAGAAATGTTTCATGAGTGGGAATTCATGAACATTTGAAGATCCTATGTTTGTTCTTCATCCATTTTTCTTCTCATTGTTTCGACATATCTACTCGCTATTTTTCTTTCCTCTCATGGATTTGTATCCACCACAAACCATCCTCCTCCTCCACTGTTTCTCTCCTTTCCAAACCTCTTTCATGAGGCCCAACCTGCTAAATTTGACCACCTCTAGCAAATTCCCTCATCATACATATCAACACCTACAATAAACACATACAAATCTACCTCTACAACTTCATGGAAATCATAAAATACAAACAAATTTACCTCCTCTTTCTTCACTGCAATATTTTCAGTGTTATCTTTAGCTGCAACCTTTATCACATCCTTCAATACATGATTTTTTCATCTACCCATCTACTCCCTCCGTCATCTTCATGTCTTCAACCACTGTAACATCTTCAACAACATCTTCACACAAACATGTTGCATACAAATTTGTGTCTTCATTTATTTTCTTCCCATCTATTTGCAACTTCATATCTATCTCAACAACAAACAAACCCCCATCTATTTCCTCTTCATACAATTTTGAAAAATTATAATTTACTTCTCCACTTAATAATCTTTCTATTCCTCTTATCTCCTCTCTCAATAAGAGACCTTCACCAATTTCCTCATCAAAGATGGGACTGTCAAAGAGCCCCCTTTTGCACCTCCACCTATCTCACTTTCTTTACTCACAAAAAAATAAAAATCATAATTATCAAATTGTACCTCATTTATTTTTATTGTCCCAATTTCTTCTCTTTTGTCTTCTATTGCACCTTCAACTCTTCACTCTTGACTATCTCACCTTCCTATAGTAGCTCCAATCTATCCAACCTTGCATTTATATCCATGATCATCTAGTCAATTCTCCTCTTTTGATACTTGCTCAATCCTTCCCATATCATAGGCTTCTTTCTCATGCATATACCCATTTCTCACTACTACCATACATCACACACTCTGCAAAACAATTTCTCACAACACGCTACCCTCTACCCAACAAAGACTCTAGAAGATGCTTCCTCTATGCACTCTCTCTCAGTGGAGGAATTCTATACCTTCTACCCAGATTTATCTTTGCTGGAGGATATAGTCACATACCCTATTTCATGCCTTCAACAAACATACTTTCTCACAACTCTCTCTCTTGTAGCTCCATCACTTCACTCTTCACCAAAACAAGCTCCTAGAACAAACTCATATTCAACACATCTCACACCCAAACAAGATCAACCTACTCTGATACTATTTGATGCAGTCAACAATTGAGAATCCACATGATTGTCAATTGTTGCAGCAAGTTCATTTCTCTATTAAAAAAAAACACATAAATGGAGAGCACAAGAAATATGAAATATGATATTATTCATTCCAAAATTCTTGCAACAATAATTTTTTACAAAATCTTCCATGTTCTCCAAACTATGTCAATCCAACAACACCAACCTTATATGCATCCATTTTCTAGTCAAAGAGCTTCTTTTCGTATTGCCACAAAAAAAACCCATCACATTTTTCCTATCATTTTTGTTTCATTACAATGAATTTTCTCGAATGGTTTCTGGGTTTTGTGCTCCTCCTTTCTAGCTTTCCAAAATATTTTGAATTTTTAAATTTCATTCAAAAAGAGAAATTTATGCATGTTTTTATGAGATTGGTTCTCATAGTCACAACTTCTAGCAATCTCTCTCTCCTAGTTCAACCTTCTGAATGCCCATGACTCCTTCCTTGGTGTGTTTTATTCCCTTCTTGGCATATGCATTTAATGACAATTTAAAAATTTCCTTCCCACCTTACAATCCACTCACACCACTTCCCCAACATCTTGCATCCCATCTTGCAACAAAATGCAAATTTAATTTTTAAAGTGGAGTTACGGAGCATATTAAATGCCCAGACCAAGCTTGAGTATTGGAAGTTTGTATGGATGCACTCCTAATCCATAAAATCTTAGCAAAATATATTCTTCCATTAAATACCAATCAACCAATTGTATTTCTTTTCCTAGTTGAATGCAATTTCTACATGACATAGGCAATCTAGGCATTAGAGTATTTGTAATTTCTTGATACAATGGAGCCAAAAAGTAGTCTACAAAATTATTGTAGTTCCTTCGAGAATCATGCATCCTTATCTTAGTGGTCAATTCATATAATGGAGCCATTTTCTTTTCCTTAGCATTACTATAGGGTTGAATCTGAAGCTTGTTGGTCTGAAACATTCCTCTAAATTTGAATAGAAAAAGATAGCACAAGTAGGTTGTGAACCTAAATGTCTTGGTGGAACTTGCTTTAATCATTAAAAATTGTTTATGCATGGTTTCTACAAAAAGTTGAATAAAATTATATTTGACATGTTGAACACCATAATGGATATTATATACCATTTCAAGGAGACTTGCACCCATTTCCAAATTTCTATCCAGACCAAGGCAAAATGATAGCATGGAAATAGTATCTTGAACCCATGGTTTAAAAATATCCAAACCATAAGGAGGCTTATGATCACCTTTCAATTTATTTCTATCCTAAACTATTTTATTTAAGAAAGCATTTTTCTCCCTTTCTTCCATTGCTTCATAATCACTAGAAAGCTTTTCTAGGTCAATGTGGATGTTTCCAAATTCTTCGGTTGTAAACCCCAACACTTTTCCAAATTCTTCAACATTAATGGATACCAATTCTTCTTTGCTATCTTTATTAACAATTGCTCTTTTGTTATCATCATAATTTTGGGCATAGACCATGATAAATTTTGGGCAAGGGAAAACCTCAGGCAACATCATGTGCCCTGATCCAGTTACCCACGGTGCACTGATACTATTAACTTGTATTTTATTTGTATCCTTATTCTAAGATGAAAATCTAAGTTCTGAGGTACGCCTACCATAGATTTTAGGATCATAAATATCATGGTACCCATAAGTGAAACATGGGGTTTTAAGCAATCTTGCATAATGTATTTTTTTATCAGAAATTGCTCTAGTGGTATTGGTGGTAGACATGCTTATACAATGTGAAGTTGTGAAATTTGAATTCCCTAATACCTATTAGTCCTCCTTAATTTTTCTTAATTCTTAAGTCTCTAAACCCAAACTTCAAAGTTTGACAAAATAAGATTTTAAGAAATGTCATTTATGATGAAATGTAGCCATAGGAATTCTTTCACTTACCTGGATTCTAAATCCTAACTCTGGAAAAGATTAATGCTGACAGTCATGGAAACTGGAATGACTTTGTTGGAAATGGAACTGTGGAATCCAAAATAAGGTGGTGCACTACAGTGAGCAATCTGAAGACTGAAATCTCCTCGTGTGCTGACCCTCTAACTTGAAAAAAAATCACTTGATACTTAGCAGTAAAAAGTGCTTTTTTTCTCAAAATTAGAACATTAAAGTGAATGAAACATCTTAGGTCTACATGTTGCAAATTCTTAACTATTGATCTTTCTAAATATAATGGTTATAAGGTGATTCTGGAGGTTTAAGTTCACAAGGCTATCGCTCTGTGCATTTCATTCTGGAATGCAACTACAACATCAAATGTTCATCGAAAGGTTGAAACTTGAGTAATTTATGATGTTAACTTAAAACAATAAACATGAAACATGTGTTTTAAAGTTTTTTTAAACTTTAGTGCACTAGGATTGACATCAAGGCCAAGGGGCCGGTAACTTAACATTGCAAAAGACTTAAAAAAATGAATAATTATATCAGGAACCGGGGGAGAAGGTCAACGCCAAATTAGAAATCAATAAAGAAAACTTTTAGTGTTTATAATTATTTTTGTCAATTTGATGGAAAATTTCTTTTTTCATTTGTATTGCTTTATGTTTTACTTTTAAATCTGCATGCAGTTATTTCTTAAATAGATATACCGCAAAAATAAACCACACTTTGATTTTATGATCAATGCAAATTGTAGAAATTTGTGTGACAAGATCCATATTATAGCCTACATTACATCCATAAATAAATTTGAAATCCCATACTCGTAGTCCTTCCCCCATTCCTAACAAAATTCAATACCATCGACCTAACAATTCTTCATCGATGGAACCCCCATCACAAACCCACCAATGGCCCGATGAAAATAACTCACAACCTAGTATCGGTATAACAATACTCTATCGAGCTGACTCATAAGGTGCTCTCCCTGATATACTGATAGAGTCAACAAAAGTAAGCACATCGCTCTAACACATAAACATCGGTGGAATGAATGATTGCACTCCCCCGATGGCCCGATATAAGCATGAATTATCAAGTGCATATTGCATAAAGTATATTACTTAATTTCTTAAAGGAAAAAAACTAATTTGAATTTATTAAGAGACACTGAAGTTCTAAACTCAAAAAATACCTCTTTACTATAAGAGTAAATGAATAACGAATAATAACACAACTCAACCATTTATTTTATTGTAACTGAATTTCAATGTCAGATTATTACATATCTTTTTAAAGACGAGTAGTTGTAGAGAAGGCAAGCTCCTGCTTTGTATAAATAACTTATGTCAGTGTGTCACTTTACATAAAAAATTTAATAATTTATTCCAAGTTGTTTCTCATGATAATGGATTACAAATTGATTCCAATTTCCAAGCTTCTGCTGGTGACAACTTAATACAAATGGAACTCTAAAAATAAATGCATGATTCCAAGTTTTTGTTGGTGAAAATGTAGTACAAATGTGGCTCTAAAAATAAATGTAAGGGATTTTCCAACTGGGAAAGGCAGTTCCAATCATTCTGGGGAAATGGGAGCTGTGAAGATATAAAATGTACTTATCCCCTTTGAGAACAAGAGTCATGCAAAAGATGTAATACAAATGTGTCTCTAAAATTAAATGCATGGGGCTTCGTAGGCGAACCATGTTAGGGAATAGGGAGTTGTGAAGATACAAGAGGAGTAGTAAATTTGCTCTCATCTTTTGCACGCAACTTCCATGCATTGGTATAGCACTTATTCCATCAGAGCTCCTCATCCTGGTTCAAAACTTGTCTGAGAAGTCAAGTTAACCAAATCAACTTCTTTCCAATTCCACCCATTCTGAACTTAAAGGAAATTCATCTTTTACTGATTACTCTATAACTACATAACTGTAGGCAGCAGAATTTATAGTATCCCCAATAATACCGCATCATCTTCTTCCGAAATCCTTATTAACCCTAGAAAATGAAAACCCTTATGAAAATATCCACTATTCACTATTCCTATTTATGGGCCACCAATGCTGCTACCAACTTGGGTATAATGATAATCATGATTCCTGTACAATTAAAATCTTTAATTTGATTGACGTCTTGCTACATACAAATTGTACCTCAAGCTGACAAGCTGTCAAAATCACTAGTGCCACTCAAACGATATGAAATCATTACAAATATTTTTCATTAGAGTTATGAGTTATCCAAGAAATTTCTTCAGATGTTCATATCACATATGGCAGTAATCATCGCCACTGCTAGCACTAGCAGTACAACAACCACACTTTCTTCAAAAATATTGATAATTTCAATTAAATGAAATGTACAACGTCGAGGCATTGAAAAGATAGAATGAGTGACATGAGCGATGAGCCTTGATCTCGCCACATGTCCGCATCTAATGGTTCTAGTGTTATTCTAGAGGTTTCAATTCACAAGTCTAGTGCTTTAGATATTTACTTTTGAAATACAACTACATCCATCTATCAAAAATTCATTGAAACGGTCGTGGTTAGATTGATTTGCATTGAAATCTAGCTACAGATATGGAATATCCTTCACACTATTATAAATTATTTTATAAGGCTGATAATTCAACCTTGTTTGGCCTATACATCCTTTGTGTAAAACATTCTTCCTAGGTGGTCCCTCTTTTAAAATAAACATTTAATTCACTACTCGAATCTTGGTACGGTCTCCATAAGGTTGCAGGAGATTTTGCTACAAGTAGGGGTTGTTGTGCTCATTTTTCTCAAATTGGTTTAGCACTCTCGAGAAACATCAAGGGGCAATGGAGACTCCTTTATTTCAGAATTCCACGAAGCAGCAGAATGCTTTCCATGGTGAAATCACTGAGAAATGACTAAAAGGGGTAATGGTGTCCAAGCACCCACTGGTGCTCTAGGCGATGAGGGTGTTTTAGGATAAAACAATTTGTTGGCTACCCACAAGCTCAAGGGGAATTCAGTAATACCCGCCATGTTTTTGGCAATGCTCCTATACATGGGTGTCTCGAAAGCTTGAGGGAAGAAGGTATGCCAAATTATTTTTCAACACTCTATATTGGAAAATATTGACGAGGCACCAGACAACATTGACGGAAATTTCATGACACCTCTACCGTTGCACTACTACAAGACTCATGTGAATGAATGCTCAGTACCAAATTTTCCCTTTGTGCGCTTGCTGGACCATGTAGCTCTTAAAAACTAGTGGGGGAAAATTGACAGGTGTATTGACTTTCTTCTGTGTGCGGCTGACATTGTCAAAGACAGGGTCGAAGGGTTGGGTGAAGGAATTTGCGGTGGCCAAAGCTCTCGATGGGGAAAGGTGGTCTTCGGATGAGGAGGATTGGGAGCTGGGAACTGGTGAAGAATGGGTAGCAAATGACACCAGGAGCTGGGAGGAATCATGAGCAAACCATCCTTCCCATAGTGCTTGTGGTGGTGATTGTCCGATGATTCTGAATGCAACAAAGCCAAGAAGACTAGTGAGGTTGGCTGCAACAATGCATAATCTGGTGTCTATGGAAGGTTGTTTTGGTTTGTGATAGTTTGTTTGTAGTCCGTACTCCGTATAAGTGTCCATGTCATTATGTTAAATATTTGGGTCTTTAATTTTTTTTGGAAATGAGGGAATGTACAAACTCTTTTTGATTAATATAGGGTGTTGCCCCATATAGCAGCTATTTAACTATAAAAAAAACATGTGCTTAAGAGGCTCCTTTAGTATTTCCTTAATATTTTGCACCAATTTTTATTAGTGATTCAGTAACACTAGTTCCTTAATATTTCCTTAATATTTCACACCTTGCTATAGTTCCTTCGACAGTTCTGATCGTTCCTTAATATTATTTTGGTTGTTATTACTAAATGATTTAATAAGTAATAAAATATCAACCATTGATTTATGGAAATCTAATGGTTCTAGTGTTATTCTGGAGGTTTCAATTCACAAGCCTAGTGCTTCAGAGATTTACTTCCAGAATGCAACTAGAACCGTCCATCAAAAATTCATCGAACGGTCATAGATTATATTAATTTCCACTAACATCTAGCTTCAGAAATAATAAATATGTTTACAATTGTTCGCATTTCGAACTTTTTATGAAGGAATTTGAATGTATAGAAAAAATGTCCCAAAATTTGATATTTTCACCAACCAAACTGATTTTTTATTAGCATATCCATTTATTTTGCCACTGAAATTTTTTATTAGTTTGAGATTATGTTTAATTTACCAATGAAAATATTTATTTTTCTTTGAAAAAAGGTTTTATTCGCCAACATTTTTTTAATTTTTTTTTAAAATAAGGTTAATTTGCCAACAAATTTTTTTTTGGTTTGAAAAAAGGTTTTAATCGCCAATGAAAAATATTTTATTTGTTGAAAAAAAATTGCAATTTGCCACGATTTTCCATAGACTTCTAGCGATTATTAAAAGATTTACCAATTGGGATTTTTTTCCTGAAAAACGAAAAAAATCGCCAATAAAATTAATATTTTTATCAGGAAGTATACAAGATTCGCCAAGATTTTACACCTTCGTCGAGGGGAGGTTTCTTAAAGTTTTCCCTGGTTAGGATGTTTTTCATTTTGGTAGTGATTGTAGATGCAAGGGACGGAGGTAGGGCCTTGTTTGTGCAAGCCCTAGCCTAATATCTCAATGTATTGGGCTAGAATTGATAGGTAGAGGTACGGTTTTGATAGTTGGTGAATTTGTGGATGTTTCAATTGATAAAACCTGTTGTTTTAGACTCCATGTGATTTTTCTAAAGCCTTGGAATGAATATTGATGATTTGGGAAAGGAAAATAACATACTTTCTTTGTAAAAGAGGCTTAATTGGACTTAAGGGCAGCATAGCAGTCAATTTTAGAAGGTGATGTTCTAAAAAATGTCTATGCAAAAATTTGATATGTTAAGGAAGGGCATAAAGGGTATTCTAAATGGTAACCAATTCATGGGTTTACAACATTCTCTATAAGATATGCTGAAAATTCACTATTTGGAGGGCTACTAGGTAATATGAAGGATTTGTGAATAAGACACCAAGTTAGGGTTTCTAAATTTAGAAGTTGGTTGAATTTTGATCAAATTGGCAACCTCCACCCCTAATCTACATCATTTTACTTAGGGTGAATGGGTCCTCACTTGCACCTAGGACCTAAATTTAAATTATGTTTTTGGTGGTTTTTCAATGATTTAAAATGTGTGTTCAAATGTTGGCTTGTGATATTTGAATTTCAAGAATTAATGTTAAGAATTGTATAAACAACAGGGCATTTCACTATGTTTCATCCTTTGCAATTTTGATGAGAGAATTCATATAACAAGTTTATGAGATCAAGAGCATTCAAGAGCATTTCAAGGCATTCAAAGGTAGAATTATTGAAGATTATTGCAACACTCAAGATTCCATTATCATGTGAAATATTTATCGTATCATGCATATTGTTTGAATTGATATGGTGATGTAGAGTTCAATATCTATAAAAGGAATTGTTTCAAATCAAGTTTCATGATCAAGATCTATATCCATTGTGGCCACTTCATGCTAGTTGCAGATTTGCAATCCAAGGTTCAAACGAAGGTTTGGTGAGTTGTTACATAGTTTTTTTCATTCATCATTCCTTCATTCTTTTTTATTTCATTACAAGGTTTAATTACCATAATGAAGCCTGACCAAGGCAAAACCTCATTCACCTAACAAACAACATTTTTCTCTCTTTGATGTGTCATTGCAGATTTTAGGTTGAAGATCCTTTGAAGAGAAAAATTGAAGAAAGTTGCTAAGTTGACAAAGTTTCAAGAAAGGTTGTCATATCATTAAAAAACTCTAAAAAATTTATTTATGACTATCTGACAATGAGAATCGAGAATTTGGGAGTGCAAACACAACATAAGAGAACCCAAAAATAGATTTTAGAGAACCCTAGCCAAGACCCATTTTTCATAGGGTGAATGAGTCCTCATTGAGCTTCAAAAGGTGACTTTTGGTGAAAGGTACACATTTTTTTCCCCTTCCCATATTTTCCTTTTGACTAGTGTTTATGTCAAATATAATTCTTGTTCTTCATTTGCATTTTATAGCTTTCTTTTTGCAGTTTATTTGATGGTTTTGATCTTCTCTCCAAAGTGTTATTTACCTTATACCCCCATCCTTGCATATATAGGAAATTGGCTAATTCATACCTTGATTTGACTCAAATTTTGGTTGATAGTCACTTCATTGTTTGGATATCATTTTGTTGAATGAAATTAGAGAAATAGGTCCATCATACCCCCATTTCCATTATCCTAGATCACAGTGGAACCTTCATTATCTCTACGTTTCATTTTGGCGAACCCCACATGAGTCCTAATGCGACTAATATGCTAGCTAACCTATGAAATATTCTTAAGAGTAAACATGAGATATAAATGTTATGTGGCCTCGTTGACCTCCTTAACGGGACCTTCAAATATCAAAAGAATGATAATATATATACCTCAGTCAAATTTATTGAAGCTAAACCTCATACGGGCCAAACCAAAATGCCCCTTGATATTGATTTCTCTCAAAAAGAGATAATAAAACATGAACCCAATGGTCCTCTTTACATAGCTAGAAGAATCAATGACAAGCCTACCAATGGGATATTAATTGATCTCGTATGTGTAGAGAATGTGATCACTAAAGAATTCCTATTTGTGCATATCAAGATACATATGAAATACCGAAAGCATGGATCAAAACACATAATCATTTTTCTTTCCCTATGATTGGCTCAATAAATATCCCTCTAAAATTTAGATTGAAAATATCAAATGTCTCATTCGTCATCATCCCATCATCAGACCAATTTTATGTGAAATTAGGCTATCCATGGCTTTGCTCCATGAAGGCCATCCCATCAGTTTTTCATAAATGTTTAAATTTTCCCTTTGGAAATGAGATCTTTACTATGCATCATAGTGGCTTTAATCATGTGTCTTCCCATGGGAACTTTTCATTGGATTTCTTTTGGATCGAGCCTATTTAACCTATTATACCCCATGAGGGCTTATTTTTCAAAGCATATCAAAATTTTAAGGAAAAGTGTATATCAGAGTTATCCCTTGGAAATATGCCTCAACCCATGATTGAGCCACCCATCCTTAATGAAACCATGATTGAACCAAAAGCCCTTCCAAATATCCAAGAGCAGCCTATTACAAATCCTCCACCCATTTCATATAAGAGACCAAGAGACAATCAAAAACAACCCTATTGTGCCTTATAAAATAAAAAGAGTTTACAAAGCCAAAGAGAAAGTGGTTGAACAACCTCCTATGGTTCCTTTCGTTCACCCCCTAAGGGAAGAAAACAATCCTATGGTTGACAAAACCACTCCTACACAATCATAAATTTAAAATAGAATGAGAAGAAATTGAAATGCTAGAGAGCATAGGCATAGCTGTTGTGTTATTTCTGGAATGTTACAAACTAAATAAGAAAAGAATAACATAGAAAATCAAAATCTGAACTTTCCTGAAGAAATGCATGATGATTCTATACCTTTTCCATAACATAAACAAGAACATTCCAAAGAAATTTTCATTCGACCTCCTGTTGTGATTAATTTAGATGATGATATTGATATTGCAAAGGTCAATGAATAAGTGCATAATGAGTTGAATTCATTGTTCTCCTCTTCCATGAGCACTTGATAATTCTACTAATAAGAGTGTTGAACTTGGTGTGTATCCTAGTTTGGCACTTGATGTTGTCCCTTTGGCTAGTTTTCCACCTTTCGTAATACCAAACAAGATTGGGATGAAAATGACCATCTAATAGGTTGACTCGCATGTGCCTTACTAGTCTTTTGCATTATTTTCTTTTCATGTTTCTTTATGTGATTGTATGTGTGTAATGTGATCCCTCGTACTATTATGTTTGATGTATCTCTCTTTTTGTGCATTCCTCTATTTGTATCTACATTCTTCTCTATGTTGAAAACAATTTATCTTTTCTTTGTCTCATTTTTTCCTTTTGGGGATGATGCAAGGTGTTGAGATATTTAGGTCTCTTCCATGTTGACCCAAAAGGCTTTTTATTTGTTTTCGCTCTCTTGTGTCATTCTTCCAATTCTATGAGTATTTAGGGAATGATGACATTTATGAGCTCTATAACAACATGGTATCAAAGATATACTAACCTCAAATCCATGGATCCCTTATGTATTTTTAGGGGGATCCTGTCCTTCCTTTTTCATGGAATAGCTTCATTTTGAAAACATATGACTTGGCATAGGGATTTTTGAGTAAGATCTCATGTCTTACGATTGAACATTGACTAATTTAAAGAAATTTCTCACAAGAATGGTGTTAGAAACCAATTTAAAGTGGGGGATACATCAATAATATATTTCAACATTTCTCATTTTTCATGGTGTGAATTTCTTTATTCTTGTGATGCATCCTTTTCTTTGTGGTGTCATGGGGTTTGACTTCCTCCAAGACTGCAATGTTTCTTAGTGTACAAATTTCCTCTTAGTGGTGATGTGACACACTGCATTCCTTAAGTTGCAAATCTTTTACTACTGACTTGTCCTCTCTTGGAGACATTAGGCATGATGTTCCCTAAGAAGAACGACTTACACAAACTAAGAAAAATCCCTTTGAATAAAAACTTTTACTAGAATGATTATTCATAAGTGTTTAACATAGCACAACTTGTTAACCTTGTGAACCTTAAAATCCTCAATTCAAGGCCACCAAGCATAACACACCTTTCTTACCTATGGAGCCTTGCCTTGATCATAGGTGTTTAACGTAATGCAACTTGTTAAGCCCTATGAAGCTTAAACTTTAAATTCAAGGCCACCTAGCATAACACACCTTGCTTTCTTGTGGAGCCTTGCCTTGTGGTGCCTTATTGAAGTTTTCAAGAGGATAGCTTTGGTATGGTATGGGATCCTAATATGATTCTCTCATTCTCCACCCTTTTGGGATACTCACCTAGTGGACAACTCAAGGTTCCACTACCCTAAAGTGAGAACAAAACAAAAACAAAACCGAAATATTAGATGTGTTCCATGCCGATTAGACCGTCTAGGCTTGATCTTCCTAGTCTTTGATGTTGTATGATCTTCCTAGTCTTTGATGTTGTATGATTATGTATCTTTGTCATTTATGCATACATAAGTGTCTTGAATATCTAATTTAGTGTGAGTTTGTGCTTGTGCTCATCCTTGCACTAAAGTGGGGGTTGAATGTAGCATAGGAAAAAGTACTCCTTTTTCACACTTAATTTGGGAATGAATAATATTAAATAAAATGAGCTTAATGATGCCTTAATTTACTATTGTAATATGTATGTTACATATTCACATTAATTTTAGGGCCCTTTTAATTAAAATGAACTTAATTGTGCCTTATTTTTGGTGTTGTAAGTTGTACCTTTACACTTTCATACTAATCCAGGGCTTCATTAATTATTTGAGGTTAATTTTCCTTAATTGGCCCCTTTAGCTAAAATCCAAGCCTAATTAATTGCAATTTCTAAGGGATAAAACTCAACATTCATAAATACCATAACATAAGGTTTAACATTGAGCAATGTGTGTCCTAGGAAAGTGGCCTAGGACCCATTCGCCATAGGGCTAATGGGTCCTCACTTGCACATAGGACCTAGATTCAAATTATGTTTTTGGTGGGTTTTCAATGATTTCAAATGTATATTCAGATGTCAACTTGTGATATTTGAATTTTGGGATTTAATGTTAAGAATTGTATAAATAAGGTCATTTCACTATGTTTCATCCCTAGAAATTTTGATGAGAGAATTCCTATAACAATTTTATGAGATCAAGAGCACTCAAGAGAATTTCAAGGCATTCAAAGGCATAATTATTGAAGATTATTGCAGCAATCAAGATTCCATTATCATTTCAAAGATTTATCGCATCATGCATGTTGTTCGAGATAATATGTTGATGTAGAGTTTAAGATCTATCAAAGGCATTGTTTCAAATCAAGTTTCACGATCAAGATCTATATCCATTGAGGCCACTTCATGCTAGTTGTACGAGATTTGCAATCCAAGGTTCAAACAAAGGTTTGGTGAGTTGTTACATAGATTTGTTCATTCATAATTCTTTCATGCTTTTATATTTTATTACAAGGTTTAATTACCAAAATGGGGATTGACCAAGGAAAAACCCCATTCACCTAAAAAACCAATATTTTTCTCTCTTTGATGTGTGATTACAAATTTTAGGTTGAAGATCCTTTGAAGAGAAAATTTGAAGAAAGTTGCAAAGCTATCAAAGTTGCAAGAAAAGTTGTCATATCATGGAAACTCTTCTACAAAATTTATTTCTGGCTATCTGATAGTGAGAATCTAGAATCTAGGAGTGTAGGCACAACATAAGAGAACCCAAAAACAGATTTTAGAGAACTCTAGCTAGGACCCATTCGCCATAGGGTGAATGAGTCCTTAGTGAGCTTCAAAATGTGACTTTTGGTGAAAGGTACACATTGGTTTCCCCTTTCTAGATCTGCCTTTTTATTATTTTTTCTATGAGATTTGATTAATGTTCTTCATTTACATTTTATAGCTTTCTTTTTGGAGTTTGTTTGATGAGTTTTATCTTTCTCTCCAAAGTGTTATTTAGATTATACCCCCATCCTTGCATAGATAGGAAATTGGTTGATTCATACCTTGATTTGACTCACCTTTTGGTTGATAGTCACTTCATTGTTTGGATCTCATTTCCTTGAGTGAAATTAGAGAAATAGGCCCATAATACCCCCTTTTCCATTATCCCATTGTGGTGGAACCTTCATTATCTCTACGTTTCAGCAATGATGATTTTTTCAATTTTAACTTTTCTTTTGATTAGTGCATCAAAATAAATGACGCGGAAAGAAAATTTTGGGTTAAAATTAATGATAAAGTTGTATATAAGTTTCTTGTTGATGTTGTTAAAAATATCTAACAATATTTGTATC
>CM021107.1:171422717-171508705 GCA_007115665.2 Sequoiadendron giganteum | reverse complement strand
GATCATCTCATGCTAAACTCCAAATGCATCATTGCACTATCATGGAGTTCTCAAGCATATGACCAATACACCCAACACACAAAGAACTACTAGACTATCATCAAAAGCTCCAATCATCTGAATCAAGAGCTTATCATGACATCATGATCTACACATCCCCCTTAGGAGATACCATGATCCAAGTGAACATACCATGGTCTCAAGAGTAATGCATCATGCCAAAACTCTAATGCATAAGCAAGAGTATAACATGACATGAAACAACTCTAAACCAACATCACCTATCAAGCACCACCAAAACCTCATCCAAAGACTCCAAAAATCCTCCATGGTTTCAAGACATTGCACATATTCAAATAGTTTCCATGCAAATGTGAAAGAAACCTTCTGCAACAACATGATCTAATAGTCCCTCCTAGTAACATCTGCAACACCAAAGAATATTAT
This sequence comes from Sequoiadendron giganteum, assembly GCA_007115665.2. Taxonomy (NCBI): domain Eukaryota; kingdom Viridiplantae; phylum Streptophyta; class Pinopsida; order Cupressales; family Cupressaceae; genus Sequoiadendron; species Sequoiadendron giganteum. The sequence continues at coordinate 171,508,258 of CM021107.1, read as the reverse complement.
TCACCACCAAGTGATGAATCCACAGTCATTGCTAAAGCTTCCATTGAATTGTGACACTCGAGCTCTCCAAGCATCATGACCAAACATCTGCTAATCTGAAAATCCTTTAGGTTCACACAAGAACATGTCCATCTGACAAAAATACCAAGTGGCACCAAGATCTCCAAACCAAGCAAAAAACACCATCGTTGTAAAAATCTTACACAAACCTGTGTATCCAAGCTATCCATGTCATCGTGATACATATGCTATAGGTCCCCATAACTAACTATTCAAGTAATCAACACCATCCATCCTCACATCTTTGAGCAACCACACCAATGCACAAGTACCACAGACAAGGCCAACTAACAAGTCTGCACCATCACATAAACAAATCTAGCAGATATAGACAATCCACTTCTGAGTTGTCTCACAAAAAACATGTAGGTAAAGACAACCCACAACATTGCACAACTCATAGATCCATTCAATAGAAACATAAAAAACCATCATGTCGCATTGGAAGCTACAAACTAAAGTCTCAAAGAGAATAACCATGTAGACAATCATGACTCAAACACTAGATCAAGCTCAGATCTGATTCACCAATCATGTCCACAATGAGCACCATAGTCTAGGAACCCAACAAGCAACACCACAAGAATGTTGAGTGAAAAATCACATACCAACACTCACATGCAAAGGAGGCATCATACCTCCTCAAACCATGCTAAACTACAACTATCTCATCTAGTCACACCCCAAAATCTAGGGTCTAGAAAATAGCTTAACAACAGCTCCACATTACCACAAGTTTTTCTTGACCATGTAAAACATGCAAAACCATAGAGCCATGCAAGTGCAAACCATCCTTAAAAGGAAACAACAGTTTAGGAACTCCAGACCCATTTCAATCCAACTCCAAAACCACCAACATGCACATGCATTTGAGAGAGACAAGCTATTTCAGAAGCTTCTAGATCATCCAATGATCAACTCCATAGCCTTCATGCATTTGGGGTAACATAAGACTGTGCCTTCCAATACCAGGAAAAACACCTAGCATAAGCACACTACTCCATGATTGAACAACAACCCAAACTTCTCCATATCACCAGGAAGCCTCTCACATAGACACCCAATATGAAAGCTTGTTGCAACACCATCATAGAGACAATAATATTCCACCCCATGCATGAGGGTTATAGTGTTGCCAACTCACGAGCTTTAAGTCACATCTATTCAATATGACCAACTCAAGTTTCTCCATCCTCCCCATGCTTCATAATGTGTGTTGTCTCTTGGAACTCAACAAAAAAGAGCAAGAATTTCTACTCATCAAAGGATCAATTCATCAGTCTATTCCTTCAGATTTCCTCAAGCCTGTCACACTAAGAAATCTTCACAGAAGGAATACCCAAAACCAAAAACACCAGGAATTCATAAATGCATCAACATGCAAGCCACATGCGAGTCCATGCAAGTACATGCAACTCATAAACCTACACATGCAAGCAAAAAGAAAATCCCAAAAGGGAGCTCTGATACCACTTGTTGGGAAATATCAACCATCTCAGAAAGAAACATCCGAGATCAATAGTGCCTTCAATAATTTTAATTTCTTCAAATCACCTCAAAGACACGTACTACTATGCCATAAAGTGGAAACAAACAATTCAATTCCCACATTAATCCTTAGAGATAAGTGAATGCTAATTAAATTAGTTCCAAACAACACCATTCACAGATTCAACAAACATAACCAACAACCATGAAAGATGAAATGGAAGACATGAACACATAGATATACGCGGGGAAAACCCTTTCGGTTAAAAAACCCCACACTCCAAAATCCCAGATCACCATTGTATTATTCAACAACAAAATATAGTTACAATACAATATCAGGCTCACGACCTTTACATAGTTTATATCTTGTTCCATTCTAGAGAATATCTGATAGCATAACCCATTGTGACCACCTCTCTTAGCAAGAGACATCTCATTCAGCTACATAGCCTCATGACTTGACCATCGGCCTCTCGACCTCTCGATCACACAGCCGCTTGACCTTCACCTTCTGCAAGATTCATCTCTTGGCCGCTTTGGTTACTGTCGCGCTCTTCGTACATGGCTCTAATCCAAGAGAGACTTTTTCTCTCTCTCTGACTGTTCAACTACTGCACCCCTTTAGGATTACACCTCAAGTCACACACCATTATCCAACATTTCTGACCATTGGATAAGAAATTGAACAAATCTCCAGCATCAAACTTAGGGTTATCCACCTAACACCATGCCGCCCAGTCAAAGAGACATTTTTTACCATTTCACCAAGTTCACCGAGCACATGGGCCCACATGCCATATGTCCACGTCATCTCCACCTGTTGGCCTTTGACACGATCCACCATCCTATCAAGTCCCACATCCATCGGTAGTTAGAAACCAACCATCGCTTTCCAACTATCAACTCTGCTTCATATAACGCTTGTCGTGGTGAGGGGTCCACCAAGACACACGTACACCGCTTGTGCAATTTCAGAGAATCAAGAAGGGAATCTACAATATTCACAAGTCTCTCAAAAAATACTTAAATATTTAACTCCCAACACTCCAAGTGTTCCCCACATCCATCAGCATCCAAGTCACTATATCACTGAAAAACCAAACTTGAAAACCTCATGTTGGAGATTGTGAAATTCCTCGAACCCATGACATGCCGATAACGAGGTCACCAATTTGGGAGAAAACCAAACTTCAGAACCTCAAGGCGTAGGTTGCAAAGTTCTCAAAATCTGCGACACACCAACAACAAAGGGAAAAGCCTTCACTTCACAGTCGCTAAGTCGGGAGGTTGAGAAACTTTAGAACCCCATGACTTCAGTTAGAAAAACTTGAAAACCAACTACTTAACTCAAGACGATAATGGAGGAAAACACAACTACTCCAGGAAGTCAATCAAGCCAGTAACTTTGAGTCACATTTCTCAACAGTTTCCAAGGATGGCTTGAAATGTAGATTGAATAGAAATACTATAATGCAGTATACATTGTAACCGTTTGTCTGTGGAAGTTGAACTGAACCATTTCTTGTTGGTTGAGAAGAAATATAAAATGTTGAACATTCTGTAATGAGGAGAGGTGAGATCGAATTAGGGTTATGTTTTCAGATTCTCTCCAAAATGGAACATGATTTAAATCTCCTATAAAGGCTTAGAGCCTGTAATTGTATTTGTAACTATACTTTTTTTGCTGAATAATACAATGACAATCTGGGCTTTTGGAATGTGGGGTTTTTTACTTGAAAGGGCTTTCCACATGTAAATATTGTGTGTTCATGTTGTTTGTTTCATCTTTCACGGTAATTGGTTTTATTTGTTGAATCTATTAATGGTGTTGTTGGAACTGGTTTAATTAGCATTAACTTTTCTCTAAGGTTCAATGTGGGAAATGAGCTATGTTTGTTTCCACTTAGTGGCATAGTAGTATATGTCTTTGAGGTGATCTAAGAAAATAAAATCTACCAAAGGCACTACTGATCTTGGATGTTTCTTTCTAAGATAACCAAAATTTCCCAACAAGTGGTATCAGAGCCTTCTTCTGGGATTTGATTCGTCCTAGTGTGTTGTTGGTTCTAGGTATTCCTTTTGTGAAGATTTCTTAGTGTGGCAGGCTTGAGGAAATCTAAAGGAATCGAATGATGAATTAATCCTTTTGTGAGTAGAAATTCTTGCTCTTTTGTTTGAGTTCCAAGAGACAAAACACAGTATGAAGGATGGGGAAGATGGAGAAACTTGAGTTGGTCATATTGAAATGATGTGACATGAAGCTCATGAGTTGGCAACAGTATAATCCTGATGCATGGGGTGGAATATTATTTACTCTATGGTTGTGTTGCAACAAAGCTTTCATATTGGGTGTCTGTGTGTTTGGCTCCCTAATGATATGGAGAAGCTTTTGTTGTTGCTTAGCCATGGAGAAATGTGCTTATGTTGGGTGTTTTGTCTTGGTATTGGAAGACAAAGCTTTATGTAACCTTGATTGCATGAAGTCTATGGATTTGATGATTGGATGATCTGAAAGCTCTTGTAATAGCTTGTCTCCCTCGGGTGCATGTACATGTTGGTGGTTAAGGAGTTGGCTTGAGATGGGCCTGGAGTTTTTGACTGCCTTTTTTCCTCTCATGGATGTTTTGTACCTGCATAGTTTAGAATCATTCTTTTGGATTTTTAAGCCTTCCAGATGTGAAGTGGGTATGGATGTGCATGGGAGTTTTATCAAACATAGTGGTTTTTTAGGTTTTCCACGGTCAAGAAAAACTTGTGAATCTATGGAGTTGTTGTTAAGCTAATTTTTGGACCTTGGTCTTTTGGGGTGGTACTAGATGAGGTAGTTGCAGCTCTGCATGCATGATTTGTGCGTGGTATGAGGAGGTGAGTTGCTTTCTCTACATGGGAATTTTGGTATGTGAATTTTCACTCAACATTCTTGTGGTGATGCTTGGTGGTTTCCTTGACTATGGTGCTCATTGTGGACGTGATTGGAAAATTGGATTTGAACTTGATCTAGTGTTTGAGTCATGATTATCTACGTGGTTATTCTCTTTGAGATCTCAATTTTGTAGTTTCTAGTGTGATCGTGAGTTTGCATGGTGTATTGACTAGATCTACAAGTTATGTAGTTGTGTAGGTGTGTAAATCCTATTGATTGTAGTGGGATAACTCAGAAGTGAATGGTCTATATCCATGAGGCTGATTCAATGTTGATGCAGACTTGTTAGCTGACCTTGTCTGTGGTCACTTGTGCATTGGTGTGGTTTTTTTGAGATGAGAGGATGGATGGTGTTGAGTATCTGAATATTCAGCTATGGGGACTTGTAGCATTTGTGTCATGATGTCATGGATAGCTTGGATACATTGATTTGTGTAAGCTTTCAACAGTGATGGTAATCTATGATTGGTTTGAAGATCTTGGTTCTACTTGGTATTGTTGTCAGATGGATATGTTGATGTGTGGACCTGAAGGATTTTCAAATTAGTAGATGTTTGGTCATGATGCTTGGAGATCTTGGTTTCCATGATTCAGTGGGAGCTTTAGCAATGATTGTGGATTCATCACTTAGTGGTGAATGATCTTCTTTAGTGTTGCAGATGTTACTAGGAGGAACTCTTAGATCATGTTGTTGCAGAAGGGTTCTTTTGCATTTGCATAGAAAATAGTTGAAGATGTGCAACATCTTAGAACCATGGAGGACTCTTGGAGTCTTTGGTTGAGGTGTTTGTGGTTCTTGATAGGTGATGCTGGTTTAGAGTTTGTTTTCCTAATGTCATAATAGACTCTTGGTTGTGCATTAGAGTTTTGGCATAATGTTTTTCTCTTTAGACCATGTTATGTTCACCCGGAGAATGAGATCTCCTAAGGGGGATGGTAAGATCATGATGTCATGATAAGTTCCTGATTCAAATGATTGGAGCTTTGACAGTGGTCTGGTAATTCTTTGTGTATTGAGTGCATTGGTCATATTCTTGACAACTTCATGATAGTGCAAGTGATGCATTTGGAATTTAGCATGGAGTGATTGTTAGTAGGTGCCCTTGGATACATGGAGAATAAGGTGAGGTTGTATTTCTCTTGAGATGAGATAAGTATACTGAGATGGTTACTCTTGGTGAGATTTTAGTAGAAAGTTTGAGGAGCCTACACCTTGGTTGGATGTGAGTTCAATAGAGACCGATGAGGGGATTACTCTTGGAGAAGTCATGATGAATCGGTTACCTAGGAGGAGCATTCTCATTACCCACTCTTGGTCTACTCGGAAAATTATCATTTGAAAGGTATTTCCCATTATGGCTTTCAGATGTGTTATGTTCGTGCTTTGATTCTCATGAAATGAGTTGATTCATGATTATTGGTTTTGGATATTGATTTGAGGATTGGTTTAACATGTGTCTATATGCTTTCTTTTATGGATATGGATCTTGAGCTTTGTAGTTATTTTTGAAGGATTCATTTGAAGGATGTTTAGCATGGTCATCTCCTTGTATATTTTTCATGCTTTTTTTGATGGGCTATTAGGAGATGGTTTATGGGCTGATTTCCTAAGGTGGGAATTGGAATAGTTTGACCTTATTTGAGAGGCTTACATCCATGTTGATTACATGATATATATATATATATATTATGTTTGATCTTGGAGATTGAATGGTTTGGGTGTTGTTATGCTGGTCTCTTTGGGGTGTTGTGGAGGATATCATGCTTGACATAGTTGGAATTTAGAGGTATGTGTAGTTGGATTTTCTATAGGTATATGATGTGTATATTTTCTCTCTGTGGCCTTGGTTATGGAGACTTGTGGTGAGAGTTATTCTTTATAGGTTTTTCATATCATTGTGGATGGTTCCTTGATACTACATGTTTACACTTTATTTTTTATGCTATTGGTAGACTCATTATGCCTTTTGATCTTTCAGATTGGGCATTACCCATGTAGTGGGAGTTTCTAGATGTGTTTTATCTTCTTCGACTAGTTGGCACATGGAGCTTGTATTTGTTGTTGATGGGTTGGTTGTGGAGTGGCATGATTTATTTGATGTTGATACCTTGGAGGTATGTGTGATTGTATGGATTAGAATTTTTTTTGGGTGCTATTTTTAGTTGTGTGGGTTGATCAGTTGGATGGGAGCAGTCAATGTTCTGGTTGTTGTTCTAACTGGTGTTCTATCTTGTTTTCTAAAGGATGGATTCATGATTTTTTTCTAGTCTGGAGCTTTGAAGTTGATATTACTTTTGTATAGCTTGTGAGAACAATGGAGTGGTGGCAATGTGTTGAAGCCCTTGCCATCAGTTAGTTTTGATTCAAGTGTCTCAAATTAGACTGGCGAATTTTCACCATGGCTTGTTCATTTTCTTTGGAGGATGGCTAGAATCGTTGCCTGAGATGGTGGACATTAAGATGTTGTTACATGTGTCCTAGGTGATATAGAGGATTCGTGCATTGATTGGTAGGAAATGTGTTCTTATGCAAGTTGCAGAATGTTGAGAAATGGTGCCTCAAATGTACTGGTGTTCAGGCCTTTGCATTGTCTAACAAATAGTTGAATATCACTAGGATAAAGTTAGTAGTCTCATCAAAATCCCGTTGGAAGGAAATGTTTATTACTTAAGTCATTGGGTTCCAAGTTTTTCTAACTTAAGTTGTGGGGTTCTAGAGTTTTGAAACCTCCTGACTTAGCGACATTGAGGCTCTCTTTATTGTCGACATATCGTGGGTTTTAAGAACTTCATAACCTCTAATAGAGGTTCTAAAATTTGGTTTTCTAGCGACTTAGTGAATTATTGCAGGCATTAGTGATGGGGTCATTGTAATCCTCATCATTTAACTTATCAATCCAAGGCAGTTTCCATGGATTTATGCAAAAGAGAATGGAGAAAACTTTCTTGGCAGTCTATTCTACAATCAAACTTGCAGAAATCAAATGGAGCACACTTGCATAAAATAAAGTTGCATAAAAGGAAACTAATATAAGGCACACTTGCATGAATTGAAAATGTTAAACTACTTCACACTTTGCTGGAAATGAAAAGCTTGGTTGAATTCAAACTTACTCTAAATTTTTTGGAAATACATTGCTTGAAATGAAACTAGAAACTATCCTATTTCCTCAGGCCAAAAAAAGCATTTCTAATCCCCCTTGATTCCTTGATTACAATGCATTTATAGAATTAAAATATGAGCCTCATAGTTGTGCAACAACTTGCTAGAAAATAGGAAATGTGTCGAGAAAGAAAGGATAAGTCTTCACTCCATTTTACTAAGTCAATCTCTTTTGGTCATCCAAAACAATAATCTTTTCTTTTCAGCCCTTTAAGCTGCTCCAAAAAGGTGTTAGAGTGTTGAAGAAGCCTTCCCTTGACCTCTTCTATCATTAAAACTCTTAAATCTGCTCATATATGCTCTCAACTGCTCATAAATTTAGCGAAACAACTCTCTAGATATTTGCAATTGTCCCTATATTCTCTCAAATTTTGTCCAAGTCACTCCAATTTCTTTTAATGCTTGCAACTGTTGTCCCTTAAATTCTCAACCTCTATCATACTTAGTTCTAAAAATTCTGAAGCATGGAAGAAAATGAATGAACAAATTCTAAAAATTCTGGAGCATGGAAAAAAAGTTCTGGAGCATCGGACTGGTAAAGTTTTCTTTGAAACCACGAACTGGGTTTTTGTGAAATTTAATTTGTTTTTCTGCTTTCTTGTCTTCAAATTTTTATCCAAAAATCTCAAGAACCTAGAGCGTAATTTTCAATATATGATGAAAGCAATTGAAAATCTCTTACTTTCCTCATCATGCTCAGTCTTGATAAACTCCATAATTAAGCAAAATATATGCTTTTATTTAGCTAATATATGAGACATTTTTTTGTCTCATCATCTCCCCCACACCTAAAATGTTGCAGGTCCCTTTGCAACTCATAATGAGCCTTCAAATTCATTTTTTAGTAGTTGCTCTGAGTAGCTCCTAATGCATGAGTTGTAGTTCACTTTCTCCATGTTGCATGCAAATAATTTCTTCGACTTTTGAGAGCTACAACTTGATCCTTCGCAAAGAATAGCAATTCAAATTTATCCATCATTATTTTTGCTTCCATACTATTGAAGTTCTATTGCTGAAACTAGATCCCAAATTTGCAATAACCAGTCATCCATAATGCCAAAATATTTGCAACAGATTTTAAGAGCAACAACTTTTACAAAAAAGTGCATGTTTACAACCTTTGAGAAGAGGAGATAGCTTGTGTAGAGCACTTATTTGCAGAAAAAGAAAAACCTACCCTACTATACTTAATGATGTAGAGAGGTTATAAAAAACCATTAATTGGTTGTGAAAAGTATCTTCCCCTTCTCAAAATATTTTTTCATGCATTAAAATTCTTGAGAGAAGAGAATGAAAAGAAGATGACAATTTTTTTGAAATTCAATGCTTCACATTCCTTTGAAGTGGAATCCTTCTCCATGAATTCCGATTCTAGCAAATACATGGGTTGATTGGAAAGATCTTACAATCCTTCCTTTTGATCTGTTGCATGTATGATTGGAAACAACTCCTTGTTCTTCAAATCTCTGATTGGGTAGCCCTCCTTTGAATTCAAAAATCTGATTGGGCAGCCATTCTTGGACTTTGAAGGTCTCCAATTAAATCTTTTTTTTTGCAAGATTTTGTAATGAAGATAAGATCTCTTCATTGTATTTTGCACCTCTTGCGAGCAATAATCCATCAATTCTTTCCTTAAAGAAATATCCTTTTCTAGGACTTGGAGTGATGGTCCTCCAACTAAGGATATTTTGAAATAGATAGTGGGGTTTCTTTTTAGAGCTAGTATTTTGGGGGGGTTTTGAGAGACAAATCTTTTTTGAGGAACTTCTAAATCTAAAAGGCTACCAAACTAGTTTTTCTAATTCCCTAATGAGACCTATCCCCGACAAAGGTGCCAAAAATGATGGGGTTGTTGTAATCCTCATAATTTAACTTATCAATCCTAGGCAGTGTCCATGGCTATATGCAAAAGAGAATGGAGAAAACTTGCTTGACAGTCTATTCTACAATCAAACTTGCAAAAATCAAATGGATCACACTTGCATAAAAGGAAAGTTGCATGAAAGGAAACTAATATAAGGCACACTTGCATTAATTGAAAATGCTAAACTACTTCACACTTTTCTAGAAATGAAAAGCTTGCTTGAATGCAAATTTACTCTAAAAATTATGGAAATACATTGCTTGAAATGAAACTAGAAACTATCATATTTCCTCAAGCCAAAACAAGCCTTTCTAATCCCCCTTGATTCCTTGATTACAATGCATTTATAGAATTAAAAGATGAACCTCATAGTTGTGCAACAACTTGCTAGAAAATAGGAACATGTGTGGAGAAAGAAAGGATAAGTCTTCACTCCATTTTGCTGAGTCAATCTCTTTTGGTCGTCCAAAAAACTAATCCCTACTTTTTCAGCCCTTTAAACTGTTCCAAAAAGGTGTTAGAGTGTTGAAGAATCCTTCCTTTGACCTCTTCTATTATTAAAACTCTTAAATATGCTCATGTATATGCTCTCAACTACTCATAAATTGGGTTGAAAAACTCTCTAGATATTTGCAACTACCCCTATATTCTCTCAAATTCTATCCAAGTCACTCCAATTTCTTTTAATGCTTGCAACTGTTGTCCCTTAACTGCTCAACTTCTATAATACTTAGTTTTGAAAATTCCGAAGCATGGAAGCAAACGAATGAACAAATTTGAAAAAAATTTCGGAGCATGGAAGTAAAGTTCTGGAGCATCAAACTAGTGAAGTTTTTTCTCAAACCATGAACCGGGTTTTCATGAAATTCAATGGTTTTTTCGCCTTCTTGTCTTCGAATTTCTATCCAAAAATCTCAAGAACCCAGATTGTACTTTTCAAGATATGATGAAATCTTTGACTGCTACAACTGAAAAATCTCTTACTTTCCTCATCATAATCAATCTTGATAAACTCCATAATTAAGAAAAATATATGATTTTATCTGGCTAATATATGACACATTTTTTGTCTCATCATCTCTCCCACACCTAAAATGTTGCAGGTCCCTTTGCAACTCATAACGAGCCTTCAAATTCATTTTTTAGTAGTTGCTCTGGGTAGGTCCTAATGCATGAGTTGTAGTTCACTTTCTCTATGCTGCATGCAAAGAATTTCTTCAACTTTTGAGAGCTACAACTTGATCCTTCGCATAGAATAGCAATTCAAATTTCTCCATCATTATTTTTTCTTCCATACTATTGAAGTTCTAATGCTGAAACTAGATCCCAAAGTTGCAATAACCAGTCATCCATAATGCCAAAATATTTGCAACAGATTTTGAGAGCAACAACTTTTACAAAAAAGTGCATGTTTACAACCTTTGAGAAGAGGAAAAAGCTTGTGTAGAGCACTTATTTGTAGAAAAATAAAAACCTACCCTACTATACTTAATGATGTAGAGAGGTTATACAAAACCATTAACTGGTTGTGAAAAGTATCTTCCCCTTCTCAAAATATTTTTTCATGCATTAAAATTCTTGAGAGAAGAGAATGAAAAGAAGATGACAATTTTTTTAAAATTCAATGCTTCACATTCCTTTGAAGTGGAATCCTTCCCCATGATTTCTGATTCTAGCAAATACATGGGTTGATTGGAAATATCTTGCAATCCTTCCTTTTGATCTGTTGCATGTATGATTGGAAACAACTCCTTGTTCTTCAAATCTCTGATTGGGTAGCCCTCCTTTGAATTCAAAAATTTGATTGGGCAGCCATTCTTGGACTTTGAAGGTCTCCAATTAAATCTTTTTTTTGCAAGCTTTTGTAATGAAGATAAGATCTCTTCATTGTATTTTACACCTCTTGCGAGCAATAATCCATCAATTATTTCCTTAAAGAAATATCCTTTGCTAGGACTTGGAGTGATGGTCCTCCAACTAAGGATATTTTGAAATAGATAGTAGGGTTTCTCTTTAGAGCTGGTATTTTGGGGGGGTTTTGAGAGAAATGTTTTTTGAGGAACTTCTAAATATAAAAGGCTACCAAACTAGTTTTTCTGATTCCCTAATGAGACCTATCCCTGAAAATGGTGCTAAAAATGATGGGGTTGTTGTAATCCTCATCATATAACTTATCAATCCAAGGGAGTGCCCATGGTTGTATGCAAAAGAGAATGGAGAAAACTTGCTTGATAGTCTATTCTACAATCAAACTTGCAAAAATCAAATGGATCACACTTGCATAAAAGGAAAGTTGCATGAAAGGAAACTAATATAAGGCACACTTGCATTAATTGAAAATGCTAAACTACTTCACACTTTTCTAGAAATGAAAAGCTTGCTTGAATGCAAATTTACTCTAAAAATTATGGAAATACATTGCTTGAAATGAAACTAGAAACTATCATATTTCCTCAAGCCAAAACAAGCCTTTCTAATCTCCCTTGATTCCTTGATTACAATGCATTTATAGAATTAAAAGATTAACCTCATAGTTGTGCAACAACTTGCTAGAAAATAGGAACATGTGTGGAGAAAGAAAGGATAAGTCTTCACTCCATTTTGTTGAGTCAATCTCTTTTGGTCGTCCAAAAAAATAATCCCTACTTTTCAGCCCTTTAAACTGTTCCAAAAAGGTGTTAGAGTGTTGAAGAATCCTTCCTTTGACCTCTTCTATTATTAAAACTCTTAAATATGCTCATGTATATGCTCTCAACTACTCATAAATTGGGTTGAAAAACTCTCTAGATATTTGCAACTGTCCCTATATTCTCTCAACTTTTGTCCAAGTCACTCCAATTTCTTTTAATACTTGCAACTGTTGTGCCTTAACTGCTCAACTTCTATCATACTTAGTTTTGAAAATTCCAAAGCATGGAAGCAAATGAATGAACAAATTTCAAAAATTTTGGAGCATGGAAGTAAAGTTCCGGAGCATCAAACTAGTGAAGTTTTTTCTCAAACCATGAACCGGGTTTTCGTGAAATTTAATGGTTTTTTCGCCTTCTTGTCTTCGAATTTCTATCCAAAAATATCAAGAACCTAGATCGTAATTTTCAAGATATGATGAAATCTTTGACTTCTGCAACTGAAAATCTCTTACTTTCCTCATCATAATCAATCTTGATAAACTCCATAATTAAGCAAAATATATGCTTTTATTTGGCTAATAGATGAGACATTTTTGTCTCATCAATTGGTTTGTCTATGGTGACTTGAATTCCATGGTGGAAGTGGGGACCACAACGATGTGATGATATAACTTGATCTATGGTTGCGATAAATTTGATCCTACGACACCCACTAACCCCATGCCTCTTGTGGTGGGTCCCGACAGACTCTTGTGGGATGTGCGGGATTGGTTAGTAGTGATGACGTGACGCCATGTTGGAAGTTGATCGACGGTTGTGGTTATAACAATCCAACAGTGCCTGCTAACTTTGTGCCCCTTATGGGGGTTCCGAGCAACTCTCGCGAGGTGTGCGGAATTGGCTAAGCAGTGTATGTTTGTTGACTCAGTAATTTTTGAAGAGCATCTTGGTGGGACCCGATTGATGCTGAGGTGGAAAGTGATGATTGGTTGTTGATTGTTGATGGATTGAATGGCGTTTAATTGGCAAGTTATGTGGATTTCAGAATAAGTTTGATGGGGCTGTGAGACAGTTTAAACCGTATCGAGATTGTTTGTCTACAACAATCAAATCGGTTGGTTTATAGGCATGGCTTGAAATGTAGATCAAATAGAAATATTGTAATGTGGTATACATTTAACTGTTTGTCTGTGGAAGTTGAACATAACCATTTCTTGTTATTTGAGAATAAATGTTATAAAATGTTGAATGTTCTACAATGAGGAGTGAGGTGAGATCAAAGTAGGGTTATGCTGCCAGATTCTCTCCAGAATTGAATAAGATGTAAATCTCTTGTAAAGGCTTAGAGCCTGTAATTTTATTTGTAACTATACTTTTGTTACTGAATAATATAATGGTGATCTGGGATTTTAGAGTGGGGTTTTTTACTCGAAAGGGTTTTCCCCACGTAAATATTGTGTGTTCATGTTGTCTATTTCATCTTTCATGGTAATTGGTTTTGTTTGTTGAATTTGTTAATGGTGTTGTTGGAACTGGTTTAATTAGCATTAAATTTTCTCTAAGGTTCAATGTGGGAAATGAACTATGTTTGTTTCCGCTTAGTGGCATAGTAGTATGTGTCTTTGAGGAGATGTAAGAAAATAAAAACTATCGAAGGCACTACTGATCTTGGATGTTTTTTTTGAGATGACCAAAATTTATGAACACTTTTTAACCTATGAAATTTTTATAATTTTTTATGTATACTTAGGAATGAGAATCAATGGTCTAAGTTGAAGTTTTCAAACGTTCAAGATCTTGTATTGATATTTATTGGAAATGAATGTCTTCTTCCTCATTTTCGAAGACATTGCTTGAATTGAAAGTTTTCATCATAATCAGCCAAAATTTTGTTTGCACTAAACTTGATGCCATGCCAACATTTGGTTCCTAGAAAAAGTTGAAGATCCTTACACTTTAGAAATTGAGAGTTCATTTTCTTGAAGATCATTGCCAATATTTTAGAAAAATAGATGTAGAAAGTCTCAAGAAGCTATCATTTCCTCTCTATAGCAGTGATGAGGAAGAATTAGACATAGTTCGAGAGTTTGTTGTGTTAGAATTGTTCTTCTTCGGTCAAATTTTTAAATTATCAAGTCAATAATATGAAATAATGATCAAAGACAACAAATAATTATGTAGCATGCTTATAGCGTTGATGCAATGTTGATATCATGTGATGATTAATTGATGTCTGCAAGTGGTAGGTTCTAAATGTGTGCAGTGTTTTTGTGCTCCTAAAGTGCAAGGAAATTGTAAGAATAACCCAACAAACACAAAAATAAAGAAAACACTTGAATTAGGTGATAGGAAGCTAAAACTAGCATAAGGAGCCTCTTAATGTTTCGATTTTCCCACGATGTGCAATTGGTTGTGTGCTCACTTGAAAATCCAACAACATAACAACATTTGAATGAAAAATGGGTGACATAGATAAAAATGGCTAAGTGTGGGATAAATAGATTTAAGGATTATGGATGGAGGGCTAGGATTAGGAGTTGAAGATCAAGGGTTGAGATGCCTTGAGGGATCTCAACCCACAAGGTTATGAAACTTTTCATCACATGGGGAGAACAGAGGATAAGTGGAGGGTACTTGCAAGTACCCTTGGGAAGGATGTGATAAGAGGGAATACTAAATTCCATTTTAATCCTTATGGAAAAGAGAGAAGGAATTTAAATTTCCTTAAAGGACCTTGGAGGAATAAAAATGGAATCAAAAAATTCATATGGGGATGTGGGAAGATAAAAAATGAATTAAAAATTCCTTGGGAGGATAAGAAGCATTGATTGAAGGGTTGAGAAAGAAGTTGATTAGTATAATTAATGAAGGATTATAAGAGGTTTAGGTGGCTAATGGGGATTAGGAGCCCACTTTCAAATTATGTAGGATGTGACACCTTCCTAATCAGTGATTAGGAATATGCACATAATTAATCAAGGATTAAGCAAGGGGGATTAAGATTAGGAGTGGATTATGGAGGATGTGACACGTGAGGAATTAAATAAACTCTTTGAGGTGAATGATAAAGGATAGGTGGTAAAGAGATTTTAGAGGAATTTAGGGATATTAATTTAATAATAGTAATATTATTTAATTAATGTGGATATGAGGATATTTAGACAAAAAAAGATAAATTTGACCAAACACAAGTGGTCAAATTTAGGTGTCTACATTTTCCCCCTTTTTGAGATGGTGTTACGAAGTAGTATCATTTCAAAGAAGATTAAAACATAGAACTAGGGAGAAGATGGTTAGATTAGGGAAGATACCCCAGTCATTCAAAGGAGTGACTAGGAAGAAAGATGATGATTAGGGATTGAGGATGCCCCCTCGAGAGGATATGCAGGTTCAAGAGAACATGGGTGCGCTCTCGAAATGGATAAGATGATGCAAAATGATGGATATAATGCAAAATTAGAGGATGAAGGGATAATGGAAGGAGAAGATGAGAAGCAACCAAGCACATATGGATTCAAGGACAAATATGATGTTGCCTCGATAATTATACAAGCCAAGATAGATGGAGTTTTTTTGATGAGGGAATGATATATCTTGAAACAAAACAAATATTTGGAAGGATACATCCTAATGATGATAATGATGGGACTGTTGTTGATGAGGGAACAATATATCCCAAAACAACACAAGGATGGGGAAGGATACATCATGATGATGATAATGATGGGAGTGTTGTTGATGAGGTAAAAATATATCCTGAAGCAACACAAGGATTGAGAAGGATACATCCTGATGATGATGATGATGGTGGGTATAGATCAAGGCTTGCATCAAAGCTAGAAACTAGACACTTAAATAGTCCTGATTGGTATTACACATCTCAATCTGATTACTAACATTGTTCCTTCCCAAATCACTTTTTTCCAACCAATTAATTAAATAATATGTATTATTTAGTTAAATTCATAAAATTCAACTATTAATTAAATAATTAAACTTTATCAGATTAATTCACCTTCTTCTCAAGAATGTTATCCCATTTAATTAAATAAATCAAATTATTTAATTAAAGCCCCTATGTCCTATCATTTGATTAAATAAATATAATTATTTAAAAAAATGTCATAAATCTCCCCAACTTGCCTAAGTTAATTAATTCTGAATTAATTAACCCTAATCTACCTTGTAATCTCCATTATCCATTTCTCTAGCTTTTAACTCCACTTTGGTCAAATAAACCCGTAGTTTGTTAACCAAGTTGCACATGGAACTCATTTTTTTTTAATTACTAATTAGCCTATTTTCCCTCACAAAGGCATATTCTTTTAGAATATTCCCTCAACTACCCATTCATTAAATTTCCCTCCAAAGGCTTTAAAAGCCTCTTAAAAATTCCTTAAAAGCCTCTTACAAATGCCTTAAATTCCTCTTACGAAGGCATTCAATTCTTCTTACATTTCATCTTGTCTCTTACAAGGGCATTAACCTCTCTTACATCCTCACCAACATTCCCTTACACCCTCAACCATATTCATTCAATTCTCTTACAATCTCACCTACATGCCTTAACTCATCCCTCTTTCCAAGATGTACACACACTTGTGTGAGGCACATATCCCTATTGATTTCATTAGCCTTGTGACACTTTTCACAATGCTATTGATCCTCATTTTTGTCCCACATTGCCCAATTTCTCTCCTTTTTCCAACCCTTGAGTCCTATAAATATAGGGCTTCTTTATGAAGAATGGATCCACTTTGATGAGAGAAAAAGTTATGCTACTCATTTTCATCCATCAATCATCCAATTTATATCATTATCTTTCAAGGAAATTGGAATTTATCATGCTCCAAAACTTCATACATTGTTACTCTACTCAAATTCATCACATAGCTATAGGTTTTCAACATCATATTAGCTTGAGTTCATCATATTTTGTATAAAAAATCACCATCATTCTTCAAGGATCTTGAAGCTTATCAAAATGGGATTGGGAAATGACCACTTTCCACATCAAAGTGACACCAATCCCCCTATGGAATGGAGGTTTGATCTATTTGGATAGGATTACATTCTTTTAAATCTTTTTATTATTGCTTTGTTTCATGTCTTCTTATCTTTGTATGATCAAGAATTTCATAGGGAATGGTTGCTTGTGCTTACTAATGACATTGGAATTATTTGTTTTGTCTTTGTTTAGCTAGGTGTAGATTATCATTCACATTTTGGCATTAGGAGGGCTAACCATTTAAAAATTTAACATTTAGGCTTAGAAATCACGTTTTTGTAGGTCCCAGGAAAGCGACACCATTTTTTGCAACCAGGGAACCGCCTTTGCTTATTGTGACCCTATTTTTGAAAGATACATCACCTTTGATAAAAAATATCACTTTTGATGCTAGGGAGTCGCTTATGATGAATACCATCACTTCTGTCTTTTTCTTTCAGTGTCGCCTTTGATAGACCATTGCTTTTGACTTCTCGGGTTTCTATGATTTTGTAGTGTTCACTAGAACGTCACCTTCATTTCAACATCGTGTCTATAATTCGAACATCGCCTTTGCGCTCTCTGTCCACAATAAAGCGCTGCCTCTATTTTTCACTAGAGCATTGCTTTTGCTAAATAGCACTGCCTTTGAGGAGACATCACCTTTGCTGGTCCAGAGCCGCTTTTGCAGATTGGGAGATTGAAACTTTGAATTGAAAGTTGAAAAGCATATTTATGCTCATTGTAATAGCATAGGACATATTTATACTTTTCATTTTCTATTTTAGGACCAACTAGCTTCATTTTGGGCTTAAAATTAACCATTGCTTTGAATTTTTTTAAGTTGATTAAAATTGAACCTACAAACTTACTAGTCATTGCTATGTTGGACTAAAATTGAACAAAAAAAACTCATACTCAGATTTGGTGCTTGAAACGAAGTCACTATTGCTTTGAGGGATAAAATGAACAAGTGTTTTGAGTGAGTGATCTTGTCTTTGACATGCTTTAACTGTGTATCATCTCCCCTTATGCTTCATACGATCTTGGGTGAAAAGAAACACTCAAAAGTGTAACTTTTTATTTTTCATGTTGAGTCACCTTTAGAGGGCCCGTCTCCCAACTTGTGAGAGGGAATGACACAAGTGCTACTTTATTTTGGTCTGCTATATAAATAATTGTGATTGTTGGGAAAGTCTTCAATCACCTGGTGCAGATGCTCTATACCAAAAAAAGTCTCCCTTAGTATCCTTGTGATGTGTAAAAACCGTTAGATATTTCTAAGGGTTGGGAGGCCTCTTAATTGAGTGAATCATTGCATGTATAGACACCAGTTTATCCTGAAATATTGTCATTAATAACTTTTTTTGTAGTGGCCAGCTTGTCCATCCAATGAGTTTATCAAAGTGGTGCATTGGAACTTAGATTCCAATAAGTTACTTGCCATGTATGATCTTGGTTAAAGTGTAGAGGTTAAGACTTCATTCTTAACATACCTCTACACTGTTTCCTTGATTGCATGTAAAATCATCTCTTCTACTACGAAGGGAATGAGGCAAGTCCACCAAGAAAAATATACCATTGAGATAGGATTGTGTTGCTTGTGAGTCAATTTTAACACATTGCTTGGTTTCAAAACATTGAAACAAATATTGAACAATCATCAAATTTTAAACCCTTTGTATAGGCATGAATTTGTACCCCTAAAACGTACCCCCTTACACTTTAGAAAACCTAAGATGGAGGCTTAATTCCACTTAAGCCCATTGCTCACATTCCACTTAGTGCCTGTTTTGTGTGTTAGTGGGGGCGTATCTGTCGGGGACACCTGCGTGGCACATAGACGTTTGTGGGGTGTGTTTACGTCCTTGGTAGATTCTTGTGACTAGAGACTGCAAAGACGTTACACTTCCTATTGGGAGTCAAAGTGTAACACCCCTCTTCGACTAGCCGACCCGAATATGGTGATTTTTCTTTCTTTCCTTCATATTATTCATCCATTCATCCATTGTTGGGTTAAGTAGAAGTTTGGCAAGACCATTTGAGCATTCTCTCCACTTCATTCATTCATCTTCAAGCTTTGGAGGAGCACTTTACACTCCATAACAAGAATACACTACTCCATCACTTTGATATTCGAGTGTAGGATAAACAACATTGCAATAGAGGCTTGAGTTCCTCTCATGTTCTCCTCCACAAGCCTTGAGTGCTTTGGAGGGAGGTGGTAATATCCTCTTATCTCCTCTATCGTCTTTGGTTGAGTAAGCATGTACTATTTGTACTATCTTTTGTTTACCTAGCTTGTATTCCCTTCTTTATCTTTATTTCTATAGTTACAAACTTGGCTGTCCGTGGAGGTGGAAACACAAAAATGGGGGTTTGATTGAGGCAGGCCCCTAAACAGCCCCAACAATTCCCCCTTTTTTTGTGTCTAGGTGGAGAGATCTTGAAGCAAGTTGGCGAGAGGATTTTTGTACAAAATCATCTCATCACCCTTGCGGTAATATACTTCCTTTATCACATTTGTATTTATGCTTCATTCTTCTTAATCTCATTCTATTGTTCAAGAAACCTCTAAACTAGGCTAGCAGTCCTTCCTGAGGATATAACCTCGTCTCTCTTGTTTTCTGGCCATACGGATGCAAGCACGCCTATGAGATGCCAGTGTGCCACACTGTCATCCCAAAATTGTGCTTCTGTCCTCTAACACAGAGCTACTTGAGACACAAAGTTCACCTTAAAAATTGAATCGTCTAGTCTCCCTTCAACTCTCGAGATTGTAGAGTAATCAAAGGACACATAGTCCTCATCATTCTCATCCCCCCTATCCTAATCTTTCTTGCAACTGAGGTAATTTAGGGAAGCCTTTCCACTCTTGGCCTTTCATGACCCACGACCTTGTAGTGGTTGGTCTCCCTCTCTTACATTTTTGGTGAACCTGATGTGAAGCAACATCTACTCACTTGTCAGTGTTCTGAGTTTTTTCTCTTATACTTGTTGGTCGTAGTACCCTTGTGTATTGTGAAAGTTGATGAGCTTCACAAACCAGTCTATGACCTCTGGGAATATTGTTAGAATAATTTTGCAACACCTTCCGATGGAAAAGATGAAGGTCTCTTCTAGTTTCACTGCCGACCTTTTCTCTGGTTCTATAGTTGGTCTATCCATGTAGGTGTATGTATCGCGAGGAAAATCTAGGTTTCTTGATGAAACTAATCGCATCCCTAACCCTCCTATGTCACTGACCTCCTCATTCATAGATGAGGAATGAGGCCATCCATATCTCCTCTGAGTATGTCATTAGCCTCAACAAAGGGTTGGGTGCGTTAGAAAATCACCTGGAAGGAAACCCGAAACTGGCTAGCGCTGCTAAAGTGATCAGTGAAATAAAATACATGGTAGATAAAGATCAAATAGGCGTGGAGCTCTTGGATAGTCTCACTAGTCTGGCTGAGGCATGTTCCCCTTTGAACCATAGCCACATGCTATGAGGTGGCCTCTTTGGAGAATAAGAGAGACAACTGGAAATGTTGATGCCTCCTACATCCATGTACATGGTTGACGTCGTCCCTTCGGTCAGTGTGTCTGCCGCTTCTGAAAATTCTAAAACTGTCAAAAAAAATAGAAACCCTTTGGGTTTTCGCTTCACCCCTTTTGTCACCTCTGGTGGTGGAGGGTTTGGCGAGATGATTCGTGGAGGCTTTGGTGGTGGAAACTTCAGAAGTAGAGGTGGCCTTGGCGGAGGCGGTTCCAACAGAGTTAATGGTGGTGGCCTTGGAAGTGGCGGTGGCTCCGGGGGAGGTCACATTGGTGGTGGTGGCATCGGTGGTGGCTTTGGCGGTAGTCATGGCGGTGGTCTAAGCGATGGCTCTGGTGGTGGTTCCTGTGGTCCTATGTCCTCTAATGACCCTATTCTGAATACCCTTCTTTAGAACATGGGGAAGATACAAAATCAGTTGACAAACCTTTCCCAAGCCTCGACACAACCTATTTTTCAACCATTCTTCCAACATAGCCCGTTGTCGGTGGTGATCCTAAACACTCCCTTTCCGTAAGGGATGGAGATTCCAAAATTCAAAAAATACAATGGTAAAGGGGACCTGAAGACACATGTGTCCTCCTTTAACTCCTTATGCACAAATTTCTTCCATCACGATGCATTGATGGCAAAACTGTTTCCTCGATCCCTCAAAGATACAACACTAGATTGGTATTGTTCTTTGCCTGATAATTCCATCTTCATGTTAGATCAGTTTGTGAACCAGTTCCTATGACAGTTCCAAGCCAATATCAGACGAAAGATGACCTTCTCAGACCTTGTTCGGTGTAAACAAGGGAAAAATGAGAAGATTATAAAATTTATAGCATAGTACCAAGCACTCTTCTCATAGATATTGTATTAGTTACCCGACTCTGATGTACAAAAGGTCTTCATAGGGAACTTACAAAGGCCTTGGCAAGAGAAGTTCGCCCTCATGAAGTATCCTTATTTCGCACACTTGTGTGCGGCTTTACGAGAGTACCCATAAATGGTAGTTCAGTTTGGGGGTCCTCCCTCGCGCTCCCGTTCTAAAGGGAGATTTGTCGTATCGATCTCTGGAAGAGGTAAAGCTGTTGCGAATGTAGTAGCCATTGTGGATAACAACAGCCTCAGACCCGACTGAATTTTTATGAAGCTATCAAAATATTATTCTTCCATCTTGTAGAAGTTGGTGAAAGCTAAGATCCTTACCCTACCACCCCCTAAACCAATTAGAGAACCGTACCCTAACTCATATGAAGAAAATACATATTGTTAGTACCATCAAGTTAAAAGACACGATGTCGAACGCTACATGCGCCTACGCCATGAGATATAGGTTCGCATCAAGGATGGTACTATTCATCTTGATGGGAGTAAGCAAAACATGAACAAATCAATGGCGAAAGCTAATAGTGACTTGCAGACATACACAGACCCATTTCTGGCACATTCTGCTAACATGATTATCGATCCTTCTGATTATGTTTCTTGCATCGAGGCATATTTTAACATGGTTATTGTTACTCCCTCTCCTTATCTTATGATCGATTCACCAGATGTAACGTTTACTTCGCAATATATGCTAGCAAATGGTAAGCCTTCTCTGCTTTATATTCCTGCTCGCCTCAATGGTAACATTGTGACAGGGGTCTTAGTCGACCCCGTGAGTAGAGTGAATGTCATCACGAAGGAGACATTACTCTTAAATTCCCTACAAAGGGAGGAATATGAAAAAAAAAAATCCATCATCTGTATGCATGACATAATTTCTCTTAAACCTTATGGATCGATAACGTTGTTCATCTTGGTTGGACCTAGGAATGTAGACATGGTCTTTGACGTTATTCCCGAGTCAGACCTATTTAGAGTGAAGCTAGGCATACCTTGGATGGCTTCCATGAATGATATCACCTCCGTAATCCATAAATTCCTTAAGTTTTCCCATGAGGGTGTTGTGCACATGGTGCATGATATTGGATATCAGTTTGTGGTATCTCATGGGGGATACTCGTTGGATCACTTTTAGCCCACTCTCGTTGGTTCGCTCCCACAAAGAATGAACCTACTTTACATGAACTATGTGAAG
Source organism: Sequoiadendron giganteum (assembly GCA_007115665.2). Classification (NCBI taxonomy): domain Eukaryota; kingdom Viridiplantae; phylum Streptophyta; class Pinopsida; order Cupressales; family Cupressaceae; genus Sequoiadendron; species Sequoiadendron giganteum. The sequence goes on along the minus strand of CM021107.1, from coordinate 171,485,531 downwards.
TATAAGACTGGAGGCAAGGGATAGATGAGGTTGACCCTTCCTATAGCTAAGCAGCCCACTACCTCCTCCTCCTGAAAGGTAAGGGAGAAGCTCGCTCCCTCTTGGGCTGACTCATCTACTCCCCTCACTTGGAAAGAGTATTGGATGAACAAGCCCGAGTTCTACCCGCTGAGTCTAATGATGCCTCATTGGAAAAAGCCCAAGATCAGGATATTAGATCTCCCTAATGGGTTCCCAAGACCTTGGTACTATGTGTATGGCAGAAAGAAAGGCTCACAGAGAGAATTTTCCCCTCGACCTCTTCTTGTTCCCCCAAAATAGAAAAGGGTCCACCTCCAAGGTGCTAGTGTTGATTCCTCCTGTCATTTCTGAACCTGCGCCTTTTGCTCCCATTCAATAGTCTATCCTTCCACTAGAAACAGTTGTGGGAGAAAATCCCATGGTTGAGTAGAATCCTTTCATCCCTTTGCAAGATCCGGCTCTTGGTTTGAAGAGCTGTAGAAACTGCCTTGCACATGAGCACAAGCATCGGTGAAAGGCTCTCCTGGTTGAGCAAGCCTCCTCATAGAAAAAGGAGGAGGAGAAGCTGACACCTCCTACTGTGTCCTCCTCCTTCCCCTCTTCTGTCTCTGATCTATCTAGCTCTGAATCTCTTTCAACTCTCATTTTGAGCGCACACGTGCCTGGAAAGGTGTAGGTGTTTATCGCTCCTTCGGTAGAGCCACCATTGCTGACCTTTGTTCTAGATGTGTCACCTTTCCCAAAGCTCATGGATATGGTTAATACTTCATTCATATCTGCTATGTTTCTTTCCTCCTCTCCTTCAAACCTTCTTGCTTTGTTTACAGGGAGTTCACCTCCTCCTCCTCAGAAGAAGGTAGAGTGTGGTCCCTCCAGCAAGGGAGGATGTAAGAAGAGAACACCTTCTTCGAAGGGTGGCCCCATGCTAACTTGTTATGTCTTAATGATGGAACCAACTCCTGCCTCCCCTGAGTTCGTCACCACTCCCGAGTCTCTCAATGAGCCTAGCAGTGAACCTTAGGTGCGAACTCCTCCATCCATCTAGGTGAAACATGGAACTCTCATTAAGTGTATGTTTAACTCAGTGGATGAATTTTTGACCTTGTCAGCGATCTTCATGAATTCGTTGACCTTAGACCCACAAGAGTTGAGCGATGGAGACCTCACTGGTCCCTCTTCTTAGCCCTTGTTGCGGGACGATCGAATGCTCCCCCCCTTAAGATTACACCATTGCAAGCTCATCATCCTTCCCCCTATGATGATCTAGAGTGGGAAGCTGATGACCTCTTCGTCAACCAGTGTTAGGGGGAGATCCTCTTCTTGATCTTTAGATTAGATGTGTGTGTGTATTGTGATGTGTTCCCCCGTAATCATGTTATACGTGTCTGGATGACGCTCGTCACCCCTGTTGGTGCTTGGATACAGGCATGGTGTTTGTGTTTTAAACCTTCCTCTATATGTATCTCTATTCTTCCATGTTTGTAATAAACTTTCGATAAATTAGGGACGATGAAAAGCATCGGGAGCATTTAGGCCTCCTTCCATGCTCACCCAATTTTTTATTTTTACTTTTTCTTTCATCCATTCTTCTTGATCTAGTTGGGGATTGACGACCTTTTTCCTTGCACCATGGTTACCTATTACATATTTAAATAAATGCAAATCTGACCCCACAAAACCAGATCCCCCTGTGCCCTTTTTTTGTGTTCTCTTTTCCTTTCCTTTCTCTTTATATTTCTCTCTTATTTGCTTGAGTTGTCCCTTCTATGTGTGACAACATTACTTCTACATTGCATGATCTTTATAAAATTCATTCATTTCCAAATGAATCTTTTTCAAAGATCCTTCACACACTTCTTTTTTAGAATTGCATTCTCGACTTGAAACCCTAACGGAACATGATTCCTTCATCATGGTTTCGTAAAGAAAGGACTTGGAAACCCTCCTCTGAAGTGGGAATGGTTTTAGTCTTCCCCTTGCATGGGTGCATCTCCTTCCTTTCGAATTCCTTGTTGAAGTGAACATCTTTCGAAAGGATTCCTTGATGATGAATCGATTCAAGAAAGAAGACGGTAGATTTTAAACAGTTTTTCCCTTGAGTGAACCCCTCCTTTTCACACTGGATTCCCAAGGGACCCCTTCAAAAGCTTTCAACAAGTTCTATGGCGTCTAGCTCAGGAGCAGCTCGGCTAGACCAGTTTCACTTCTTCGTGTCTAGTTAGGGGGCGGCCTGACTAGGCCTAATTTGCATCCTTAAGTCTAGCTTGGGGGCAACCCAACTAGACTTCACTTTTCAAACATCGCGTCCCTTGAGCGGAACCTCCTTCCTTTTGAAGGGTTCTCGAGGGACCCCTTTGAAATTTTTCCAACTCAGCGATGGTCTATGTAACTGTCTGTTCATTGGCCTGCGCGACCGCTTCCTGACATGTTATATTTGTAGGTAAACATCTTACCATTTTTGACTTTATGGAGTCCCCTTTTTCTCGGTCTCCCTCATGTGAGAGTTCTTGGGGGATACCTTCCTTGCAGGTCTGCGGGTTTGTAAGGTGCTCTTCTTGGTTTCGTTCATGTGAGAGTTCTTGAAGGATACCCCTCTTGTAGGACCATGAGCCTGTGAGGCACTTTCATTCTTTAGCTTTATAGTTCTATGGAACTATGAAGTCCTCTCCTACACTTCCGAGATTTCCAGACCGTACTCTGCTTCCTCATCGATTCAGGTATACATCTCTTACCTTGTCACTCTTACTACTCTACTTTACCGAAGAACTCATAAGTACTTGTGCTTGCTAAAGTGGTGGAAAAATGAATAGGCATGAATTTGCACCCCTAATGCAAAATCCCCTTTACCCCCTTACACTTTAGAAAACCTGAGGCAGAGGCTTAATCTCACTTAAGCCCACTGCTCACATTCCACTTGGTGCCTATTTTGTGTGTCGGTGGGGGAGTTTCTGTCAAGGATGCCCATGCGGCGCACAAACATCTGCGCGAAACGCTTACGTCCTTGACAAATTCCTACAGCTGGAGACTGCAGAGATGTTACACTTCCTATTGGGAGTTGAAGTGTAACGCCCCTCTTCGGCTGGCCGACCCAAATATGGTCGTTTTTCATCCTTTCCTTCATATTCTTCATCCATTCATCTATTGTTGGGTTAAGAGAAAGTTTGGAAAGACCATTTGAGCATTCTCTCCACTTGATTCATTCATCTTCAAGCTTTGTAGCAACACTTTACACTCCATTACAACAATCCACTACTCCATCACTCTGATAGTGTGAGTGCAAGACAAACACCATTGTAGCGGAGGCTTGAGTTCCTCTCATTTTCTCTTCCACAAGCCTTGAGCGCTTTGAACGAAGGTGGTAACCTCCTATTATATTCTCTATTGTCTTTGGTTGAGTAAGCATGTATTGTTCGTAGTGTATTTTGTTTACATAGCTTGTATTCCCTTTTTTATCTTTATTTCTATCATTCCAAACTTGGTTGTTCGTGGAGGTGGAAACACCAAAACGGGGGTATAATTGAGGCAAGCCCCTAAATAGCCCCAATATTTCCCCATTTTTCTGTGTCTAGGTGGAGAGATCTTGAAGCAAGCTGGCAAGAGGATTTTTGTATGAAATCATCTTCATCACCCTTGTGATAATATACTTCCTTTATCACATTCATATGTATGCTTCATTATTCTTAATCTCATTCTGCTGCTCAAAAAACCTCTAAACTAGGCTAGCAATCCTTTCCTGAGGATTTAACCTCATCTCTCTACTTTTTTGGTTGTACGGATGTCAGCGCGTTGCGCTGTCATCCCAGAACCTTGCTTCTGTCCTCTAACAAATAGCTACCTGAGACCTAGAGTTGACCTTAAAAAGCAGCTCGTCTAGTCTCCCTTCAACTCTCAAGATTGCAGAGTGATCGAAGGACACATAGTCCTCATCATTCTCATCCCCCCTATCCTAATCTTTTGTGCAACTGAGGTAAGTTAGGGTAGCCTTTCTGCTCTTGGACTTTCATGACCTAGGGCCTTGCAGTGGTTGGTCCCCCTCTCTTACACCCTTTGAAAAAGTGTGAATACCTTTGAAGAGTCCAATATTAATTCTTGTCCCTAAGGATTTTATCTTTAGAGGCTTCTAAATATTTGAACACATATCTTAATTCACACTCTTCAAAGTCAACCTAGGGAAACTATGGCCTTGGCTTCTTGATTTTCACATAACGGACCTTGTAGAATGAAAGGTTGCTTAGACATAGACATTTAGTTTGAAATTTAAGCAAGACAAGTGGATGTGGTAAAAATAAATTCATTAATCAAGATAAAATCACAATTAAACCTCACACATGTTCTTATCTTCATGATTTCTTGCAAGATTAAAGTCCTTAAATGAAGATCCATATTTCATTTTTTGAAAAAAAATACATCATAGTTCAAAGTCTATCAAGAAAATAATCTTGAAGATCTACCGCAACAAGGACATCTTGGTAAGAAATTTTTATACACATCTTTTGAGGGGTGAAGCAGACTTGTATGTCCAATATGAGCCTCTCATTTAAAGCATTGATCTTTTGGGTTTGAGTTACTCATAGGGTAAAGCATGTTCTTTAATATCTTGGTCCAGTAAATAGAGTTATTTTAGGTTCACTTAGGATCAAAAAAACATTCCATCTATCCCCAAAAAATCTATTAAAACCCATCCCACAAACAACTTCTTAGAACTTTGGAAACATCATTATGATAGACTTTGGAAAATCATCTTAAACCAAATCAAAATCAGCTTGTTTGGTTAGGTGTATGGGAATGAATCCTTTCTCACACATTTAGTTAAATTAGCATCCTTTGAACAAATTTTATCCAAAGATCATGACTCTATCCTAGGATTTACAAAGTTCATTATCTAAATCCAATAATCAAAATCAAATCCTAAAGTCTAGTATTACCCAAATTTCTTAGAAGTTCAAACACCCAGATCATTCACGCCTTCATACCATCACCACTTGATCCTAAAAACATCCTAAAGGTTCTTTTTGTACCTAGAAATCAGATCAACAAAAGAAGTGAAGTCCATGAAAACACTCCTAAAAGTTGATCCCAAATTTTATGGTCCAAACAAGATCACAACGCAAGAAGACAATGGAACAAAGTAAGGAAACATCAATCATGAGTGATTTGAGCCTAACTGAATTTGATCCGAGGGCATCTACCAACCCTCTAGATAATCCCCCCCAACTACCTCAAGATTCTCAAGAGGGGGGGTGTGTCAAGTGGAGGATGTCATGAACAACTTCAAAGAGATGTCCCATGATGAGTTTCTCGAATTGGTACAAGATCCAAACACCCACAAACTTGTAAACATAGTCATGAGACTAAATCCCACCCAATACATGTTGTAATTGGCAAAATAAGGGCTAAACTCCCTTCCAATTTTGACATGAGCACCATTGTTGAACAACCTTTGGGGAACATCCTACAAACATCTTTTACACCCTCATTTCAAAGTATAGTCTAGCCCATATCCCAACCATAATCATCATGCATGCCAAGTCAACCCATGAACACCAAATGGAGCTCACTACTTCAAGCCCTTCAAGGGCACCCACTTGTCAACAATGAAAACTTAGAGGCTAACACGATCTTTATTATCTCAAACACCAACACCCCCAAAATTGATCTACATCCATACGTACCACTCATGAATGTAGCACCCACTTTTCATGCCACACCATCCTATACACAAGATACAAAAAGTCATGATCCTAATGTTCCACAAGGTCAAGTGGATCTATCTAGACAAGTGAGCACCCTAGATGATTAATCTTCACTCGTAAAAGGAAAAAAATCACAAATGTATCCATAATTCCCCATCCTAACTCTATCACCTATATTGATCCAAAGTCTAGCCTAAAAACTCACTTCATCAAGCATAGTAACCCAAAATCAAACCAGTCAAAACGATCCATTAAAAATGATCAATCAAATCAATCCATCGAACAAAAATCAAATCAATTCATCCATCGCACCCAATCCAAATCCAAACATGCCACTGACATTGCAACACCAAGTGGCCTCATATCAAGTGTCCCAACCATTAATCGCATTATCAACACAAAATCAAACATCCCAAAATCCAAACTCACAAGGTTTGAACACATAAAATCCACCATCTATCACCCAACCTCTCATCATACAACAACCACCCAAACAACCCCTTAACATATCATCACAACAAAATCCACCACCCCCACCTCAAAATCCAAACATAGCAAATCAGTGCAGCATCACATTGCAAGAAACACAACAAGCATACCAAAAGGAAGTGCAACAATTAAAAGCACAATAAGCACAAGATAAATCACAAGCACAAGCCCAAGCACAAGTGCAAGCATAAGCGCAAGCCTTGCTACAACAAAAAAAACAAGCGCAACAAGTGCAAGCTCAAGAATTGCAACAATAGCAAGCAACACAACAAGCACAAGCACAATACCAAGCACAACAACAAGCACAAACATAGGCCTTACAACAAAAAGCCTATCAACAAGCCCTACAAAAAAATCATGCACAACAACAAAAAACAATGCAACAATAGGCACAACAACAGGTGTTATTAGGACAACAACAACAAAAATCCCAACAACAAGCATTGTTGGCACAACACCAACTGGCATACCAACAAGCATTGCTAGTGCAACAACAAAATATTCAAACCTACACGAATGTGAAGCCAAATGCCTTGAAACATAACACACAAGGAACATACACCACCCCATCATTCACACAATAAACCAACACCCCACACACGTCATATAACACCTTCAACTCATCAACCATACCACCTTAATACATGTATGTTGCACCACCCAATCCACAAGATGATCTTTCCTCAAAATTCAAATTGCTTTTACAATAAATACAAGACATCCAAGCAGGAAATACAAAAAGATCACATGCATGTGACTTATGCCCCTATCCCTTTGATAGGAGCATTTCCATGGTCCTATTCCCACCAGGATTTGAGATACCAAAACTTGATAAATACAGGGAAAAGGAAATCCTGAGGACCACATTAGGGAGTTCCATGTGCATTGTATAGAAGTAGCCTACGATGACTCCTACCTAATGTGGCTCTTTCCACAAAGCTTAGTTGGCTGCGAAATTCAATGGTTTGTCTGCTTACCTCCTGGGATCCAAAAATTCCAAGACATCATAGATTTATTCATAGATCACTTTTCATTCAATCTAGATATCGATGTGAGCTTGGAGGAGCTATCTGACCTAAAAAAAGCTAGGGGATAATCATTTACAAACTTCTTACAGCGATGGAGGTCTAGAGCCAGTGAAAGCAAGTGGTCCATGCTAGAAGAGAAACAAATAGGAACCATCATTTCTAATCTTGAGGGAGAGTTGTCCTTCCAATTGAAAATGCAATATTTCACAACATATGATCAATTAATCCCTAAGGCTCCCAACTTTGAGAGATCCCTCGTAGCACAAGGGCACACACTGATATATAGGGACAATCGGCCATCAACTAGCTATAACAACAAGCCTCACTTTTGGAACAAGAACAAGAATTTCACTAGTGATGGTGTTGTTGATGCAAAAATGGTCATAAGTGCCTCACCAAAAATAAACACCCAATCAACAAACACATGAAAAAACATGCAACCAAACATACAACAAAAAGATCAACCAACAATCAATGTTGTGAATACTCAAAGGGTGTTGCAAAGAAGGAATAATAATGCACCTAGATGAAAATTAACTCCCCTAGGGGAACCTATAGAGGATGTGTTGAAATAGTTGATATAGGCTAACCTTATCACACTCCCAAATTTCTTAAGCTATCAAGAGCCACAAGTCAAACCTCCTAGCTATAGAGAAGATCATTTTTTTGAATTTCACTGATACAAAGGTCATAATACACAAAGCTATTTTAGACTCAAACACCTTTTGAAAGATCTTATTGAACAAGGAGACCTTGAGGTTGGTCAAAATTCTAGAAACCAAGACTTGTAGATCTACAAGACCCCTATGTTTGATCATGGAAAAGCGAAAGATACAAGAAGGCATCAATTTCTAATAACATAAACCATACCCATGATACCATGGTAGCACATATTTATGTTTCCCATCCATTGCAAGAAGAGGAATCATACAAGCATCAAGAAACATTCTTAAAATAGATTCAAGGTCAATCAACAATGTCTGGTGATGGTTCATATCAAAATGGTACCATCTATCTTTCAGATAGCCACATTACCCGTTCGTATGACTCCATAATTGGCCACATTGAAGAGGTTCCAAGGCAACAATAAGTTTTTCAAGCTCCATCCATAGACCTTACAACCTATGATACATCATCCACCCAATGGTCATGTCAAGAAGATAGTCTGGAGGATAAAAAATGTTGTTTCGAACTAAGTCAAGATCAAGATACTATTTCCCTACAACATTTTCATGAGCTACAATCTATAAGTAATATTTGATCAATCACAAGTCATGTTGAAGAGATCAAATCCTTGAGAATTATCATGATTAATGAACATTCTCCAATCCTTCTAGAATTTCAAGGACACACCAAATTCCAGCAATGAGATGCTTTCTTTGGCGGGACATATAGATGTTCTTCATACAAAAAGAAGTATCCCACTCTTGATGTTCCCACACATGAGAAAGAAATGGTCAAGATTCTTGATTATTATAGTGATTGTGCATCATCGAAATCTTATGAATCAACACCAATATCTCTTGAATCAAAATAAAAAAATAAAGATATCATAGAATCATAACGAACAGTTAATATTCCTCAACAACAAGAACCCATAGCAAGATCATGTTTTCATGATAAGTCATATTCAATTTCTATGGATCAGAGGATAAATTATCAGGGCAAAGGAATAGGTATCATTAATACCTTCACAACACCAGGGGAAATCTTGTCTAAAGAAAACCTCAACATAAGGGGCATGCAGGATCTTTATGATGAAAGTAATTTCAACACTACAAAGTTAGGCATATCATGAATCATCGTCCGCCCATCATATCATATCCAAAATGGGACCAACGTAAAAATAAATGTTCCTATCAAAGCAAGGAGAAGATCACTAAAGAAAATGAAGCAACAAAGCAAAGGGGACAAAAAAAATACAAATGGATACAATAATTAAAAAGAAAATCATCCCAATCATACTCCCTTAGTCAAAGAAACTATGGGGAAAGGTCAAAAAGGGAAAGTATATGAAAGATGTCTTCACGTACAAAATTAGGCTTCTCAAGAAAGGAACATATCATATCAAGAAGTTGGTCCCAATTCTACTCAAATCTCCATTTCCACTCATCATCGCTCATATTCCCAAGTTTGGAGAGTCAAAAGTTCCAAACCATCAACCAATCCATCTCATATTCCTTCATGCATGATATCATACACTCCATCCATGATATCCAATTCACACACTGACCATGTGTTGGCAGCCACTCTTCATCATAAGGATTTTGAAGGCAGTTTATCATAATGCGCACAAAAATACAAGGTTAATTTCGGTACTGATAAGATAGATCAAAGTTCTTCAAAGTTGCATTCAAGTGCTTGTATCTTAGCAAAGAAACTTCTTCAAGAAGGATATCGTTGGAACATTATGATAGTGACCTCTACATCAACACCACTAGGTGGTTCAACATGAGGGTAAACTTTTCAAAAAAATCAAAAAATCAAGAAAATAACAAAAAACAAAAATCGTCCTCCAATGAAAACCGCATTGGTGGCACTTTGGTCAAGTAATATGATTAAAAATTGGAAAACATGTGTCATGAGTAGAATCGGGTGTTTATATGGAGCTTTTAAATTTAAATCATCTCATCCCCTTCATAAACAAATCTAGTATTTCCTCCATCTATCTGATCCATCTTTATTTAAGATCTTCCAACATATCTTGATCTTGAAAAAGGTTCGATGCATACTTTGAATTTATTCATAACTAAAATAATTTTGACATGGTCTTTTACCATACATCTCATGTTGTCCTATTATGTGACAATACTCTTCGCATGGTCTTCCAATTGATATCTTGGTTTTTCCATTATGTTATGAAACATTACTAGACACTGGGGGCAGTTTCTTGCACTCTCATTTTCAAATAACTCTTGATCCATGTCTTATATCTCACAACATGATATCACCATAATGATCTAGGTATCATTTAAATCAAAAAATCAAAAATCACTCATAAAATTTGAATATCTAAAGCATCCAAATCACATCAGAAAATCCAAAAACACTTGCAAAATTCATAAAACCTAAAAACATTTATCAAATCAAAAAATCCAAAAACACTCATAAAATCAGAATATCCAAAACATCCAAATCACATCAGAAAAACCAAAAACACTTGCAAAATTCACAAAACCTAAAAACATTTATCAAATCAAAAAATCCAAAAACATTCAGAAATTTGAAAATTCAAAGACATCCAAAAATTGTCAAAAATCCAAAAACAAGTCAAAAACATAATAACCATGTCAAACTACATTATCTCTGAGCTTGAACGTAGGCAAGGCCAATATTTGATGAACCTCTAAGGCATTAGGTTAGGTCCTTTAGGTGTCCATCATAATAAACTGGCAATCCATTTATGTTCATACTTCATCAATAAACGAGTATGTGTTAGTCAAACTACATGGTCTCTGTGTGTATAACGTAGGAAAGGATAATATTTGATCAGCCCCCGAGGCCCCTAGGATAGGTCCTTTAGGTTGGGTCCTTGGTCAAAATCTCAAAAAACATAAAAACATTTGAAAACTTAAAAAATCAAAACATTTGTAAAAAAATTCAAAAATCTAAAAAATAGCCTCAAAACATTGCGAAAACACCAAAAGAATTGAATTATTCCAAAAATGTCCAAAATCACCCATCCCATTTCACTTTCACCCACAATAATCTCATCCATAATAAACTGATCATCACACTCAGCTTTTGGTAAACCAAACAAAAACAAGTACAACAATTAGCAAAAGTAAAATCATTAAATGTAAAAATCAAACTCTTGATCATTCTCAAACATGTCAATTGAACCTTATATCAATAGCCTTTCAAACAACCTATCAACTTGCCACCATCCACTAACATGTTGTAGGATGCATCCTTCCTACAATGGGAATTATCTTTTGCAATCACTTTGGATACTAATCCTAAAAAACCACATCCCTTTGGCTAGAGGTATGGAGAACATTGACTTGTTTGTTCACTTGATCTTTTCTTGTGATTTATCTTATTGCACCCATTCCAATGACCTCTCGATGATGTTAATCAAAATGATCTAGAGAGAAAGGAAATGGGGATTGATCATTATCTTTTGTTTATTGCGCTTGTTGGATATTCTTGTAATATAACCTTGGCGAATACTTGCTTTGTTAGGTATGTATGGAACTTGTGTTTTGGATAGCTTGTTGACTATTAAATTGGGAAATTATGCCTTTTTATGTTTTTTTCTCAGATGTTTGAAGCTTCTGAAGTATATCCCAACAAGTTTTTTCGTATGTCAGGTGTGAATAGGAATACTCCTATCTGTTTTTCAAGTCAAAGTCCATCGCACTAGATACAACGCCATCCTAGTTGTACATACCTTGATGCATCGTATCTATGTGTTTTATCAAACATAAGGAATATTTTTCCATTTATGCCCCAATCCTTGGATAAGAAAAATAAGATGGATGGATTAACCTTTGATTCCGAGAAGATTCAAATAAACCCCTGGTTTGTTAACCAAGTTGTACATGAAATTTATTTCTTTTAATTACTAATTAGCCTATTTTCCCTCATAAAGGCATATTCTCTGAGAATATTCCCTCAACTACCCATTCATTAAATTTACCTTCAAAGGCTTTAAAAGCCTCTTAAAAATGCCTTAAATTCCTCTTACAGAGGCATTCAATTCTTCTTACATGTCATCTTGTCTCTTACAAGGGCATTAACCTCTCTTACATCCTCACCAACATTCCCTTACACTCTCAACCATATTCATTTAATTATCTTACATTCTCTTACAATCTCAGCTACATGCCTTAACTCATCCCTCTTTCCAAGATGTGCACACACTTGTGTGAGGCAAATATCCCTATTTATTTCATTAGCCTTGTGACACTTGTCACAAGGCTATTGATCCTCATTTTAGTCCCACATTTCCCAATTTCACTCCTTCCAACCCTTGAGTCCTATAAATAGAGGGCTTCTTTATGAAGAGTGGATCCACTTTGATGAGATAAAAAGTTATGCTACTCATTTTCATCCATCAATCATCCAATTTCTATCATTATCTTTAAGGGAAATTAGTGTTTATTATGATCCATAACTTCATGCATTGTTACTCTACTCAAATTCATCACATAGCTATAGGTTTTTAACATCATATTTTGCATAAAAAATCACCATTATTCATCAAGGATCTTGAAGCTTATGACAAGGGATTGGGAAATGACCACTTTTCAAATCAAAGTGATACCAATCCCCCTATGGGATGGAGGTTCGATCTATTTGGATAGGATTACATGCTTTTATTTGTTTTTTATTACTTTGTTTCATGTCTTTTTATCTTTGTATGATCAAGAATTTCATAGGGAATGGTTGTTTGTGGTTACTAATGTGACTAACATTATTTGTTTTGTCTTTGTTTAGCTAGGTGTAGATTATCATTCATAGGAACAAGACCATGGACGTGATTGGATGATTTTTGCATGAGTGAATAGATTAGGATTTGTGTGAGATGTGAGATTACTGAAATGAATGAAGATGATGGAGGAAAAGATGCTTAGAATAAAAAATATATATTACCCTAAGAAGATTGAAGAGATGATGAAATGATAAGGATGGATGAAAATATTCTTAGAATAAAAAATCTATATTATCCTAAGAAGATTGAAGAGATGATGAAATGATGAGGATGAAGGAAGTGGAGTGATGAAAACATATAGGATAGATAGATGAGGGGGAGTGATGGAGTAGGAATGAATTAGAAAGATGTAGGGTGAGTGGTTGGGGGATTTTTATAGATGAGAGGATGGGGGATTGAGAAATTTGATGTTATGCATTATGCTTCCTTGTAGTGAGCACTTAATTTGATATAGCATGAGATACTATGCACCAGGGTATGAGGAACCAAGGTGACTCCATATCACATGCATAGGATTGACATAACAAACAAAAGGTTAGTCCAACATCTCATAAAGTCATTAAGGGCTTTGGTGGGTCTGATGTTGGAAAACCAAAACCGTAAGAGGTTTCCCCAGTGCAACAAAAGACCACAGGGATCTTGGTGGGTACTATGCGGGAAAACCAAGAAAACATGATCACACAAAACCAAGATATGCCCCTATTTCAAACAATCAAAGTGCATCATGATATGATGGATTGTGGCGACCTTGAGTAGATATTGTAGGATGCTCAAAAGATAAACAAAATGCAAAAGCACTAGGAAATCATAATAAATCTCAAATATCCTTTGTCATGAGGATGATAGGTGGATGGGATTGATTTGGTCTTATGTGAGGAACAATATATCCTACTAAGACCAAAGATGGATGGGGTTACCGATTATAGGATCAACACAATGTGGGATAATTGAAATAGATTGGGAATTCCAAGGACTGGTCAGTGGATTTTGCTTGTAGGTACTAGCTTGATGGGGACTCTTTGTGACATGAAAAACACAAGGAAACACCCTAAAGGACAAATCTAAGCCTCAGGGGCTCATTGATGATGGCCTTGTGTATGTGAAAGCACAGAGGCAACATACTTTGATAAAAATGTTGTATAATGGAGATGGATGATGCGGGACCTAATTATAAGTAGATACAATGATGTAACCTAGATTAGGACACACGACCGAATGCATGGATAGGGTGATGTTGATCACGTGAAGCTCAAGAATGAAATAATTTTCTAAATCATAAAAAGATGAATTGGGAGGAAGATGGGATAGATTGATGAGAAATGAAAAGCAATAAAAGATTAGCAAGATGTGGGAAATAGATAAGAGTGATGATAGTGGGATGGATGGATCCTATAGCTAGATACCAATGATAAGGAATAAATGATAAATATGGGGAGGTGAAAAGATGCTAGGATGGATGGATAAAGGCGTAATGACTTGGATATAGAAGGGGTTACCAAATGGATAGATGGGAAGATAAGGATGGGGATATGGAAGGTTCATGGGATGAGGGATTTGGAAGTATTAATGAAATAAGGATGTGAGGATAATGGTAGTGGGATGGAAGGGATGATAGGATTTGGATGATGTCTCCAAGGACTATGCCACAAAGTAATAAGAACATTTCCTGGACTCTAGATATGTCATGTGTGATGAGGCAAGAGGTATTGGAGATAGGAGAATAGGTAGATAAGGAAATGATATTGATTAAATAGCATGATGGGTGGAAAAGGGAGGGAGATGGATATGGATAGGATGAAATAGATGGGATTGATGGTTTGGATGAATGGATGGGAAGATAAGGATTTGGAAATTGGAAGGATAAGCATGTGAGGGGATAGTGAGATAAGTATGGGAGATGGATGTGGATAGGATGCATGCATAATGAAGGTAGATGGATGATAGCATGATGGGTGGATAAGGAATATGAGTGTGTGGATAGAGGGAATCTATGCCAAGAGGTGTCCAAAACATGTATATATATATATTTCAAGTTCTACATCAAGATCACAAGGAGGATGCAGGGATTGAGATAAATGGGATATGATATGTGGTATGGGCATGATAGACTAGATGGAGGAGATGAAGGAATGGGGTCCTTAGCATGAATTTTCCCCCAACTGTGGAGAGAAAATGGATGGGGGATTTACACATGATGTCTTTTTATGAGGTTTTCATCATGGTACTTGTCCAAGGCACTTGTTTTCCAAGTTTTCACCACTACACAAATTATTTCTCTTAACTTTAGTTTTTTTATTTTTTTTTGAATTTTTTGTTTGGCATTTTTTTAATTTTTGGGAAAGTGTGTGGATGGATATGGATGATAATATGGATGTGGATAAATGGATTTGGAAGATATGTGATAAGGGGGTAGATGAAGGACTCAAACACCAAGTTCCATACGAGGTAATAAGAGCCCATGATTGAAGTGACTATTGGATGTTGGTACAACCTTATTAGGATGGATGGATTATGCAAGGGAATGGATTAAAGGGATTTGATGGGAGAGGTATGTGATATGATGGATGGGATGTTGGAAAGTGTATGGATGAAATTATGGGAGGTGAGTGTGATGGGGGAATGTTCTTAGGACCAAAATTGGAACATATGGTGGTGGATGTGAAATGATAGGAGGATTATTGGAGGGAGAATGTTGGGATGGTGGATGAGTGAGGATGGTGAATTTCAAGACATAAGGACCCAAAATAGATTTAGGATATGGAGGATGCAAATGATTAAATTTTGCATTAGCAACTTTGGATGTTGTTATGGATTTGTCATTTGAATGCATTGTATATTTTTTCTTTGGGATCCACATGGTTTTGATTTTTGCTTTAGCGGGCCTTTGTGATTGATTACACTTTTGGATGGAATTTTTCCTTATTTCATCATGTCTTTTTGATGGCACATGGTGATATTTAGATTCATGTGGATGTTTGGATTTATGAAATTTTTACTTTGGTATCCAAAGTGCTTTTAATAGCAATGGGATGGGTGTGAGGAGATGGATGATGTGGAAGAACATCAATGAAGTGATAGATGTAGGATTTTGGAGGTGTTGAATAGATGGAGGATGTGGGATGGCCTTCATCGAGGGGTACCTTTTTTTATCCCAATTAGGGAATATGAGAGTGGGATGTTAATTATGGGTGATAGGGATAGGTGATTGATGGATGAGGGGACATCCGAGTAGGATGAGATGGAGTAGGTGATTTTGGGATATAAGGTCCTAAAATGGACGTTGTATATGAAGATGTGTGGTGGTTGATTTTGGGACATAAGAACCAAAAATGGACGTAGTAGATGGAGGGACATAAGGAACCAAAATGGATTTGGAGGATGGGTAATGGTGGATGGAGGGACATAAGGACACAAAATGGATTTGGAGGATGAAGGAGGAATATGAATGGTTGTTTTGAGGTGATATGATGGAGGGGGGATGGTGATAATTGGTTTGGTGGAAAGTGGGAAGAGCCTATTATTATTTTGGAAGAGGCTCTCTTAGGATATACAAAAGTTTTACCAACATTTTTGGATTGTGAGTCTTGAGATATATATCCAACACCTTGTTCACACAAATTTTCTTTGACATGGATGGGATCTAATATACCTTGCTCATAAAGTCCCAAGCCTTTGCTCTGATAGTTCATGATCTTGAGCATTCGATTTATAGTAGGATGCTTGTTATGTTGGAAACATGATGTGGGTACACTATTAGGCGGAGGAGGGTGGGTGATGCATATGGTTTGTTTTTTTGATGCAAGAGAACCACCATGGATGAATGTAAGAGGACAAATGAGATATAGTAGTGGAGTTGGGATAGTTTTGGTAGGTGACGATAAAGGATCATGAGATGGAGTAGATGGGATGGCAGGATATTGATTCTGAGGAGCTATTAGAAATCTGAAATAGATTGAATGATCCAAGGAATTTTTTTAGAGAAAATCAAAGTTACATAAGCTGGAAAAATATAAGAATGCAAACTAAGACTCCAAGAGATTATGCAATATTGATGTGACAATATTGCATTAAGAGCTTCCAAGCTAAAAAGATACAATGAAAAAGATTGCAAGAGGATGCAAGAGTATATTTTCAGCTTGGAAGCTCTTTTAATGCAATATTGTCACATCGACATTGCATAATCTCTTGGAGTGCTAGTTTGCATTATTATGTTTTTCTAGTTTATGTAACTTTGATTTTCTCTTAAAAAGTTCTGTGGGTTATTCAATCTATTTTAGATTTCTAACATGGCATCAAAGTTTTTGTTTTAAGAAATCTAAATTCATAGATTCCTGATTGAGAGATTGAGTTTTCTTGTAAAGATCTTGTAAATTCATGTATGCTCTTCTCTCGCGCTTTAAATGATTTGTAGAATCATAAAGGATTTGTAAAGATCCAATAACCTCCTCATATTGCGTATATATTTTGTGAGATATGGGTGATTGCAACATTTTTGGTTATACTGGAAGCACTTTTTACTATTCCAACATGTCCAGAAGGCTTAAGAAAGTCTAGATTGGCTTTTATTTCATCCGAATTGGAGATCATTTGACATAGTTGCAAATATGGGTTTCAAGCTTAGATTTGGTGAACAAATTTTTACTGAAGCATTTTTGGCCCAAACGAACCTTGTCATTGTGTTCAGAAGGCCCAAAACCCCCTATTCTCATATAAAATTGATCTATTTTAGGCAATTTTTTTTTTTGGAAATTTTTTATTTTGCCAAGGGGGTCATCACTACAAGCTAAATTCAACCATTTTAAAAAAATCATAATTTTTTGCCACGATGTACGTTTTCTACAAACTAGATATCATTGGAAAGCTAGAGATGAGAACTTTCCATCCATAGAGGCATTGAAAAGAAAATTTTCCATTTTCTACTAGATATTGCAAGTTGAAGTTGTTTGGTGCAAATTTCTTCAAAAGACCATAAATTTCACCTTGGTGCTCCGATTTTCGGAAACAAGTAGGCATTGAAAAGGTCTTGGAGAGCACTACACATATATAAGGATATTTTTTACAAATTTTGTGTCGGGTTCATTTTGTATTAGAATATGTAATTTTGTCTATTTTGAGCTTATTGAGCATTATATCTTGGAAAAGGCTTTGTAATTGCACTGAATTATAAAGTGCCAACCTTATAATATTTGGGGGGAGGGTAATCTTTGATACTAGTGAAAATGGTGGGAGTCTCTTGGTGCATTATTTTGATCTGTTTCCTTGTGCTCTCTCATTTTCATGGATCATTTTAAGGTTCCTTTGCTATCCCACCAACGGTAAATACATAACCTGTGGTACTCCGTCTGGTATCAATATCCCCTGCCAGATCTGAGTCAACATAGCCTTTTAAATCTGTATTAGAGCCCTCAAAACATAAATGTTTATCTGGTGTACCTCTGAAATACCTGAGAATCCATTTCACTGCATTCCAATGCTCAATTCCTGGATTACTCATATACCGGCTAACAACTCCTACAACATGTGCAATATCTGGTCTCGTGCATACCATGGCATACATTAAACTACCTACAGCTGAAGCATATGGTACCTTGGACATTTTTTCTTCCTCCTCTTGTGTCTTTGGACACATATCCTTAGTCAATTTTACATGACTGGGCAAAGGTGTGCTGACAGCTTTTGCATTCTCCATATGAAATCTCTGCAACACCTTTTTAACATAATCAACCTGAGATAAAAACAATTTCCTGTTTTTCCTATCTCTTGTAATCTTCATACCAAGGATTTGTTTTGCTGCCCCCAAATCCTTCATAGCAAATGAATTTGCTAACTGTTGTTTTAACTCCTTTATGTGATCCATGTTAGACCCCGCTACAAGCATATCATCAACATATAAACATAAAATAATGTAGCTATCTTCACCTAGCATCTTAAAATAAACACAATGGTCTGAATTACACCTATTGTAACCTTGCTCAGCCATAAAACTATCAAATTTAAGATACCATTGTCGAGGTGCTTGCTTCAAGCCATATAAGCTTTTCTTCAATCTGCACACTAGTTTCTCCTTACCTTTGACCTCAAATCCTTGTGGTTGTTCCATATAAATTTCCTCTTCCAAATCACCATGGAGAAAGGCAGTTTTAACATCAAGCTGTTCTAAATGCAAATCTTCAATAGCCACAATACTTAACACAGTACGAATAGAGGTCATTTTAACAACTGGAGAAAATATTTCATCAAAATCAATACCTTGTTTCTGTGCAAATCCCTTTACAACTAATCTGGATTTAAATCTTTTCTTACCTCCATCCTCCTCTTTCATCCTATAAACCCATTTGTTTGCTAAAGCCTTTTTACCTGCAGGCAACTTGCATAATTCCCAAGTTTGATTTTTCAGCAAGGAGTCCATTTCTTCTTCCATTCCATGCTCCCACTGAACCTTGGTATCCACCTGCATAGCTTCATGATAACATTCTGGTTCACCAGCATCAGTTAATAGAATAGAGTACAAAGAAGGAGAAAATCTTTCTGGAGGTCTACTTAACCTTGAAGATCGCCTAACATTCACTGGAGTTTGTGGTATTTCTTGTTCTTACCTCCATCCTCCTCTTTCATCCTATAAACCCATTTGTTTGCTAAAGCCTTTTTACCTGCAGGCAACTTGCATAATTCCCAAGTCTGATTTTTCAGCAAGGAGTCCATTTCTTCTTCCATTTCCATGCTCCCAGAACCTTGGTATCCACCTGCATAGCTTCATGATAACATTTGGTTCACCAGCATCAGTTAATAGAATAGAGTACAAAGAGGGAGAAAATCTTTCTGGAGGTCTACTTAACCTTGAAGATCGCCTAACATTCACTGGAGTTTGGTAATTCTTGTTCTTACCTCCATCCTCCTCTTTCATCCTATAAACCCATTTGTTTGCTAAAGCCTTTTTACCTGCAGGCAACTTGCATAATTCCCAAGTTTGATTTTTCAGCAAGGAGTCCATTTCTTCTTCCATTCCATGCTCCCACTGAACCTTGGTATCCACCTGCATAGCTTCATGATAACATTCTGGTTCACCAGCATCAGTTAATAGAATAGAGTACAAAGAGGGAGAAAATCTTTCTGGAGGTCTACTTAACCTTGAAGATCGCCTAACATTCACTGGAGTTTGTGGTATTTCTTGTTGTTGCTGTTGCGGAGCATGAGGAACCACTGGAACATTGGTGTTTGTAATATCATCCAGCACTGCATAATCCTGTTCTTTCTTCTCATGCTGCTGCAATAGATCTTTGTACAACATTTTCTCATTGAATATGACATCCCTGCTTCTCACAATTTTCTTATTTTCAAAATCCCAAAGCCTATAACCAAATTCATCTATGCCATATCCAATAAATATACATTTTTTTGATTTTGCATCAAGCTTGGTTCTATTTTCAGAATCTACATGTGCAAATGCTTCATAACTGAAGGTTTTCAGAAAAGAATAACTCACCTTCTTACCTTTCCATGCTTCCTCTGGAATACCACAACCCAAAGGATTAGATGGACCTCTATTAATTAAATAAACAGTAGTGTTTATAGCCTCTGCCCACATGTTTAAAGGCAACCCAGCATGCAATCTCATAGTCCGTGCACGCTCCATTATTGTTCTATTCATGCACTCAGCCACTCCATTTTCCTGTGGAGTCCTTGGAACCGTTTTCTGCCTACGAATACCATTAGAGGAACAATAATCTTCAAACTCTTTGCTGCAATACTCACCACCATTATCAGATCTGAGACATTTCAACTTTTTACCTGTCTCATTCTCAACCAAGCTTCTCCATTTTTTAAAAGTTTCAAATACATCAGATTTCTGCCTAATGAAATAAATCCATACCTTCCTAGTTGCATCATCAATGAATGTGACATAATAATGAGAGCCACCGAGAGAAGATACCTGAGCTGGTCCCCATACATCCGTATGCACAAGCTCCAATTTCTCATCTTTCTTTTGTTTCCCATCCTTGAGAAAACTAACTCTCTTTTGTTTTCCATAAACACAACTTTCACAGAAATCCATATTAACACATTTTAGACCTGGTAAAACATTCTTTGAATGAAGTACTTTCATACCTTTTGCACTCATATGCCCAAGTCTGTTATGCCATAGTGCTGATTCAGAATTCGCAGCAACTATCTGATTTTCTTCCTACTGAACTGCAGCAACTGTTCCTGAACATTGATTTTTATCTGCAATAGCTAAAGTAGAAGGAACAATATGACCTGTACAAAGATATAAGGTGCCCTACTTTACTAAGGCACCTTTTGTAACCTTCCAATTTTTATCACTAAATGTAACAACACAACCTTCATCATCTAGTTGCCCTGCAGAAATTAAATTTCTTTTTAGCTTTGGAACGTGCCTTACCTCATGTAGTAGCCAATGATTCCCATTCTGCAACTTGATCTTGATTCTTCCCTTTCCAACAATCTGACAGGGTTCATTATCTCCCAAATAAACTAGCCCAAAATCCCCTTGGACATAATCAAGAAAATAATTTCTATGGGGCGTAGCATGAAATGAAGCCCCTAATCTAACACCCAAGAATCATCAGCATTATCAAGAGAAAGAATCAAAGCATCCTCATCAGATTTATTACTTACCACATTTGCCTCTTTATTTCCTTCCTGTTTGTCTCCTTCTTTATTTTTTCGAGACCAACAATCTTTCTTTACATGCCCTGACTTACCACAGTACCAGCAATCCCTCTTGTCTCTAGATTGGGACCTTTTGTCCCTTGATTTTCCTCGTGACTTCCCACGACTCCCAAAATTGTTTCGTCTCTCATTTGTTCTGCCCCTGCTTTCTGCATTCAAAACACTGCCTGATGTGGATGTTCCACCTGAGCTTTTCCTACGAATTTCCTCGCTCAAAATAACACCAACAACATCATCAAATTTCAATGTATTTGAACCAGAAACAGAATTGCTAACCGCCATTACCAAGCTATTCCAGCTTTCAGGCAA
Organism: Sequoiadendron giganteum; assembly: GCA_007115665.2. NCBI lineage: Eukaryota > Viridiplantae > Streptophyta > Pinopsida > Cupressales > Cupressaceae > Sequoiadendron > Sequoiadendron giganteum. Next base: position 171,463,863 of record CM021107.1, on the reverse strand, counting down.
AGAACACAAAATCAAAAGAGCCCTAACTTCTTCATCAAAGTTAACTTTTACAGAAGTTAATTGACTGGTAACCGTATTAAATTCATTCAAATGATCAGTAACTGATCCACCTTCTACCATTTTCATATTAAATAAGCGCTTCATAAGAAATACCTTATTCGAAGCGGAAGGCTTTTCATATAACTTTGCTAGGGTTTCCATCAACTCTAGAGTTGTCTTTGCTGTTGTAATATTGAACGCCACCGATTGTGCCAGGCATAAGCAAATACTGCCAAGTGCCTTTCTGTCCAAAATATCCCAGTCCTCATCCGTCATTGCTGTGGGTTTCTTGGTTTTCCCTTCCAATGGCCGCCATAAATCCTTCTGATAGAGATAGTCCTCCATCTGCATCTTCCATAACTGATAGTTCTACCCATTGAACTTATCAACCTTCATCTTACCCTCGTCTGCCATTGCTCCCACTTAACTGTGAGACTCCCACTCAACCGTGAGACTTTCCTGCAAACGATAATCGAAAACAACCCGCTCTGATACCACTTGTTAGGTTTTCAATGGTAGATATCTAAAAGCTAAATGCAGATTTTATCAAATAAACCAGAAGTAAAACACACAGAAAAATAACACAGAGAATTTAACGTGGTTCACCCAATGTGGGCTACATCCACCAAACTGCAACCATCCAATGATATTATTAACCAATGCAAAACCCTATTACAATATCGCGAATAATCGCCTGTTTCTTATGATACTGTAACTCTATCCTAAACCCTTTATAAATTAGGGTTATACAAAATCAGGGTTTTTTTTCCCTTTTTGTGATTTTTTCCCTTTTGTGAGGATAGATGAAGAGTGTACAGTATAGAATGATCAGTCGCCACATATCAACAATCTCCCACTTGGAGACTGATCAGGCTCCACACCTAAACAGAGGGTAATCTTTGATACTAGTGAAAATGGTGGGAGTCTCTTGGTGCATTATTTTGATCTGTTTCCTTGTGCTCTCTCATTTTCATGGATCATTTTAAGGTTCCTTTGCTTACATCATATAATTATTTAGCATGGCATCAAAATGCATGGAGTATTCTAATGATAGAAGGTCACTCTCTATATGTTGAAAATAAGATACTTGAACATATACATGTAGATACAAAGATCAAATGGATGATTGAACATACCAAAGCTCTTGGATGTCTTCGCAGACTTGTTTCTCGAGATTTGTTATTTCAAATTGAATCATGTAATAATTATCATGAAGCTTGGTAAAAATTGAAAATATTGTATGGTACTATAGATGAAGTAATATTCTATCAAAATGATAATGAATTGATGAGCCTTGATCCTAAGAACTTTGACAACATCCAGGACTACATCACTAAGGTTAATGATCTAAGAGAGTAATGCAAATAATGTGGAATTGATAAGGAGGAAATTCAATTGGTCTACAATACAATAAAAAAACTTGGTCCTAATTATGCTTATTTTGTTTCTAGCTTTCATACTCATAGGTTGACTATGGGATTTGCGTATACTACACCTTCATTTGCATCATTTTTTGAGATATTAATACACGAGCAACAAAAGCTTATACCAATGGATCTCATCAAGACTTCTAAATCTTAGGAATTGTTGGTTAGTCAAACTTGAAAGAATCAAAACCAGATAAGAAACAAAAGAAATCAAAGAATAATCCACATTCAAATAAAGAAAAAAATAAATCCTCTTCCTTGGAAAGAGAATTCATCTAAGAAGGAGAAGCCAACTTGTTCATATTACAAGAAGCTTCGACATGATGAACATTCTTGTAATAAGAAGGATATTAATGAATTAAAACATCTTCTTAAGAATAATCAAATTGATCTACCTTCCAGAATTTTTGAGTCAACTTCTTCTTCGAAACAGTCTAAAAAGGACTAGTCATGCTGATTTGGCTTCTACATCAGGAAAGAAAGGACAGTTGTTTGTGCTTTTTCAAGTCATGGATTAGGGAGATGACTTCTAGATTCAGGAGCATCTCATCATATGACATCTTCACAATCTATATTCTCTTCTTTTGAGCCTTGTACTATGTCTCCTATTTTTATGGGAAACAATACATACATGAGTGTAACTGGGAAGGGGTCTATTAGAACTAGGGACAACACTTTCCAAGATGTTTTGTGTTCCTCATTTGACAAACAATCTTATTTCCATATATCGGATTACACATGGTGGAGATGGGAGGAATGTGGAGTTCACTTTTGATTCAATCATCATTCAAGATGTGGAGAGTAGAGAGATTATTGCTATTGGCATGGTTGATCATTCATCTCAGTTGCATACCTTTACAAAATTTTCTTCTAATGGTGACATTGTTCCTTCAAATATTGATCATACTTCTAATGTGAACCATGATTTAGAGGAGACATTTGGCTTCTTGAACTTGGGAGTTCTCACATCAGATCCAGTTCTTGAGCCATGCATTCTATCTCCTCCATTTACTGTTGTAGTTGTTGATTATTGTGTTGCTACAGATATGGCTTCTTGCAATTTAGTACAGTAGGATATTCATTGTCTTTTATATATGGTTACTTTTGATGGCTTCTTGATAGGTATTTCAGACTTGTTTGTGGAGTCTCATATTGTAGATTTGGGAGACATCATTAATAACATTCATCTTTTCTTTGATGAAGATGCTCCTTCAATTGTTGTGAGGGAACACTTTGACCCTCTTGTTCATTCTCTACATGATCATCCCTTGTAGTTTGACCTGAGTCTGGATACTTTTGCATAGCATTTGGAGGAGGCTTCTTTGTCTTTAGAGGAGATATCTTTGTCTTTGGATTATGTTCTAGACATTCATCTCTACTAGATTCTAGATTTTCCTCCTCAACAGTGTGGCCAAGAATTCCTGTTTGGAGTGTGTCAGCTTTCAACATCAACATGGAGACACTTGAACATTTTTCAGAGACATCACACACCATCTATCTTCCCACATTTTCCTTTCAAGAATGGGAATAACTCTTGCATACATTCATGGTTTTTTTTCTTCCTAAGGGGAGGAATGTTGTTTGGTGAGATTAGATCATCTTCAGCATTCAATGTCAAGCTTCTACCATTGCAGGAGACTCGCCATTGAGGGGGGTCTGCCTTGTCTCTCTTCTTCTTCTCTCTTATGGGGGGGTCTTTTTCCTCACATGGGGTTTTGGCCTTCTCATGTATCATTGAGAGATTTTTGTATTTCATGTATATTTTGGGGAGGAGTTTTGTCCTATTGGGTTTTTCTCTTTTTCTCCATTTGTGAGAGATTTATTTTCATTTTTACATGGGTACCTAACATAGCCTCATTTTTCGGGACTGATCATATTTTTCATCCTCGTAAGATGTGATTAATGGGGGTTGTTGGTGTAGGTTTTTATTTTCCCTTAGTACTAAGTTTTTCCTACACTCAATCAAGATTTCTTAGGATAATAAAGTGAGTTTATTACTAGGAGATGGGTGATCCCACAATAGTGGTTTACAATTTTTGGCCAAACTGAACACTGAAATTATTATTTTTAACTAAATCTTCACATTCGGGCACCTATAGCAACTAAACCATGAGGAATTTGAAGATGATGCAAACTAGAGTCTCATCACATTTTGTCTGTAGATTCTAAACATATTTTTTTCAATTTTTTTGGAATAAGATTGCATTTCTTTTTCCATCTCCCACGAAAGCTAGTTTTTTTCAAAAAACAACATTTTTAAAAAGTGGCGCTCACCGTATACAACATAATTTTTTTTGTATGAAGGATAAAATTCTATTTTTTTAAAATTTAGATTTTTAACTACAATATCTAGCACTTTCATTTGGTCTCATAGCTTTGTATTGAATATTTTTTCCTTAATAGAGTTTCAAAGTCAAACCAATTCCAATTCAGACATAGGCGAACTGTATACAACATAAATTTTTATGTATGTATCGAAATTCATATTTTTTTTTAATGGATCAAGGACATCAATACCCAGCACGAACATATTTTTAAAAAAATTATTTTGATAATTTGCTATTTTTCCACATGTGCAAAACAAAGAGCTTGATTTTTCTGGAAAAACCTATGTTTAATAAAACTAAAAAAACACATACATAATAAAACCAAAACATATTAAAATTATATTCGTGGGATAGCTCATTTCGAGTACTACCATAGTAATTTAAAATAAATTTTAAATGAATTCATTTGATCCCCCAAAAGGTAAATCAAAAGTGATTTTTTATCAGCATTTTGATAGGTGTAAAGGAGACTCATTTATAGGTATGGTTTAAAACTAGCGAGGTTCTATCCAAAGGGGTTTGATCTAAGGTAGTTTGATCAAACCCTCTTCAATTGGAATCCTTAAAATGGAAATTTTAAAGGATTAAATCATTATATTTTCTAAAAATATGTGATTTTAGCAAAAATCAGTTCCTCTAAGAAATTGTAAACTAGCTTTGTGGGATCACCCAGATGTGTGTGGTGTCCCCTTCCTTAAAGGGTGGAACCACTTTCCACTTTTGGTGGCATCCTCCACTTTTGGTGGTCCATCTCCACTTTTTTGTGGTTGATTCTTATTGGTTGGATTTTCCACCCACCTCATCTCTTAAGTTATATATAAACTCACTTCCTAGCTTGTATTTGTATACTCTTGCATCTTCTAATAATCTTTTGAATTGTATCCTTTCAGCTTGGATTCTCTTAATGAAATATTGTCATATTGGTATGCATAATCTCCTGGAGTCTTGGTTTGAATTCTTATGTTTTTCTATTTTATGTAACTTTGATTTTCTCTTTAAAAGTTCCTTGGGTTATTCAATCTATTTTAGATTTCTAATAGGAGCGAGTAATAAGGGATCATGAGAGGGATTAGGTGAGATGGTAGGATCTTGATTTGGATGCAAGGATGATAAGGGATAATGATAGGGATTGATTGGGATGGTAGGATCTTCATTTGGATGAGGGGATGTATTGGTATTCTTTGGAACAAGCTCTTGGCATGTTTCAACTTGTGTGGATGTTGTGATGATGGAGGAGTGTTGGATGGACTCCACATATGGGATGGATGGAAGGGTAGAGGAGTCATGGAGTTCATCAGAGTGAATTTGGTTAATGCTATGAGTATGAGAAGGGAACTAGATTGGGGTGTCTTTGATGGGTTGGGTGGATCTAGGAGTAGAAGATGGGGATTCAATGGATTCATTGGTTTGATGGTTTCAATAGTTTGTATGGTGTTAGGAGTGGTATGGAAGAGGGCCTCATCACTAGTGATCATACATGGTGGAGTGGGGTGGCATGGCTCCACAACTTCAATATACATGGATTTGGGGATGTCTTCTTTGTCATGAGTCCTTGGATGAAATAGGGAATGAGATATTTGTGTATTTTAGGCTTAGACAAGGTGATGCGAATAGATGAAGGATTATAAATGGGTGGAGGACTAGGATTAGTGAGGGGATCAATATTAGATGGAGGATAAAGATATGATGGATTGAAGGGAGGATTAAGATATGAGAGAGTGGAAGGTGAAGTGAGATAGGAAGATGTGAGTAGTTGAATGAGATAGGACATGGATGGGGGATCAAAATAAGAAGTAGATGGTAGATTGGGATCCTGGATAGGAGGAGTAGGATTATGGATGGGGATATGGTTTGGAGGATAATGAGATGGTGGGTTTATACTAGGGATGAAGGTGATAGTGTTGTTGTGTGAAGATGGAGGTTGAAATATTTGATAGGTGGGAGAAGATAGAGATATGGATATTGGATGAGAGGGATATGTAGGGGATACATAAGAGGGGGATGTGGATGATGAATAGGAGGGAGAAGGTGATGGTAGAGATAATGGATTTCCCTTGTTAAAGGTAGCATAAGGATCACTAGTGGGTGTGGATGGAGGCATGATGGGATAGCTTGGATGACACTTGGGGAAATATTACTAGTGATGATAGCATCAAGGGGATCTATTTCATACTTGTCTTGATCAAAAAGAATTTCAATGGACCATCTTCAATGTAATCACAATCTCCCTTGACCACTATTTTTGATTGTGTTGAGGGAGGATAAGGATTAATGATTTTGGATTGGATGAATAGGGATGGAAGAGATGGGGTATATGATTAGGAGATAATAAGTGATGATGAAAACATAAATGGAATGGATTAGAAGAACATGGAAAAATGGATCGTAAGATTTATTTTGATATCAAAAGATCTTGGATGTGGATGTACTAGAGCTCAAATTGGGATGTAAATTAAGCTCATATTAGGATTTTATTTAAGCTTAGATTAGGATGGGATTTGAGCTCAAACTAGATGATTGGAAGATATGGTGTGAGAGGATCCTAAGTTCAAGGATGTAGCTAAACTTATGGGATGATTTTTGGATGGATGGAGGATAGTATCCTCTCAACTATTATCAAGATCCTATGTCAAAGATTAGATGGATGGATTCCTGACTTGAGATAGGCTAATTTCTCAAGCAAGAGAAGATATTGATGCAAATTATTCCTCTAGCTTAAGGTGAAATAATTTGGATGAGGGATTACTAACTTGGGATAGGCTAAGTTCCCAAGAAAGTGTGATGATGGATGATTGATTTAGGATTTAGGATCTTGATTAAGTATCGAGGTTGGATTTTGGATTATAGATGATTTGGATGTTGATTAGGATGGGTTTATTTGAATCCTTGCTTAAAGGGGATGATGTTTTGGACAGGTTGATGCTAGTTGAGAAGATGAAAGAGATCATTTGGGTGATGGATATGGAGTAGAAAAATGATTGGATTATGGTTTGGGACTCAAGAAGGTGTAGGCTAATCCTGATAAGAAGGATTGATTCTTTTGATTTTCTATGTGAAAGCATATTCTCACATTCACCTGTGTGGGAATGACCTAGATGGTGTATGAACAAATATAATGGAATCACCCAAGGACATAGCTGATATGCCTATGTGGGATAGCTTAGGTGTATGGATGGTCAATGTATACACTTATGAACAGAGCCCAAACACCTATCAAGATGGTGATAGTATAGAAAAGAATGACATATCTGCCCATGAATAGAGCATATTCACCGATGAAGGATGACGACGGTATGAACAAGAACAATAGATTCACCCAAGAACAAAGTGTATTCACCTATGAATAATTAAAATGGGGATGACAATGCAAATTCCTATCAGCAAAGTGGGTTCTCTCTTGTAGGGAGTGAATATGCCTATTGAGGAAAATTAACTTAAAGGACTGGACTAGACTAGGAAGCACAAACACCCTTTGGAGAGTGCAAACACTTGTCAACAAGGTGGATTCACCTTTGTAGGGAGTGGATATACCTTTGTAGGGATCAAATATGCCTCTGAAGGATAGAGGGACTTAGTGGCAAAGGAAAGACAAAAAAGATCAAACAAAAAATAGTAAGACATGAACAAGGATGGACTCAAGATAATCACTAGTATACCAAAGAAAACATGCCAAAAAACATAAACCTAGATTAATCAAGTGGGTTTGTAAACTCAATGTAGGCTCACCACCCCAAGGGATTAATACTCCATGATACTTGGGTGGAGCACCCTTTCTTGCGAAGGCAGATAGGTAAAGATCCAATTAAACAAGGTCATCAATAGACGCCACGAGCACACCTTCTCTCTCTCCTTGGGAACTATCAAAGTTCACTCAAATATTTCTATCTCAACCTAAGAGAGTGCATAATGAGTAGCTTTGGGGTACGATACACATCCCTTGCACTACACTAAGCCACGACTGACAATAGGTCTTAAGATAGGCTGAAACAAGGTGATCTAGGGAGTCCTCCAAATGTCCGGATGGTTCTTGAGGCACATCCATGAACACTAGCCCATCACAAGCTTGGGTCGAGAACTTTCAGCGACAAAGTTTAGACCAACCCTGTATGCCTAACTTGGAATCACCCAAGTATTAATGCTTTGCTAAACCCGACATGACTGGATTGGGGAATAAATTTTGTTCTCCCCACTTTATATACCCCATTGGTTCACGTGGTTAAGGTCATGCCTTGGGTGATGAAATACTAAGCAGGCATCCTAAAGGGAAGGAAATGGTAGGAATTTATAATCCCTAGTCTCACACGTAGCGCAAGGGGAGAGCATACGTGCAAACTAGAACTCCTAGGTAGACTCACATATGGACTTGTATTGATTCATGGTTTCTAATCCCTAGGCTCTCATGTAGCACAAGGGGACAACATATGCTAATGAACAAATCCCAAACATATTAAATAGATTAATTGACACCTTAAGAAAACCAAATGTGCCTAGTTAGTATGAAAAATACTTACACTTGTCTTCAATTGATCATCCTGCAACAAATACATTATTAGTTTTATCCACTGGTATTAGACAAACAATAACAAGTTGCACAAAAGGATGATTATATGCAAAAAAAAGTGATGAAAACAAGATGAAAGTTAGCCCAAGGGGGGTGGAATACCCAACCCAATCAAAGGGGGGTAGGGGGGGATGAACACGATCCTCTGTATAAGGGCTCTAGGGGTAGAGACCTCAAAGATTTTTTTTTGGAAAAGAAAAGTATAAAGCAATGTAAAAAATTTACCTAAAATTGATGTTTTTTATACTTTTTATGTTTGTTGATGTATAGAGTGAAATTTCTCAAGAATAGAGTGCATACGCCTTTGTAACCTTCACGAATTCACCCCTGTAATTTGTAAATACACCTCTATAGAACTAGCTCAGGATCACCTCTAAATGTTGCAGATATGCCTATGTAGGGTGGTAGCACATATGCCCCTGAACTTCTCATGTTCGCATCTATAGGTAGCAAGTTCGCCTGTGTAGGTTTTGCATTCACCTCTATATTTTTCAGGTTCACCTATGTTTGTTTCACATTCGCCTTTGTAGGAGGCTAGCGTAATTCCCTTTGTATGTTGTGCATTCACCTATCAGCGGAAGGCTAGCGTATTTGCCTCTATATGTTGCAAGTTCGCCTATGTAGGTTGCAAATTTTCCTATGTAGGTTATAGATTCACCTTTGTAGGAGGCTAACGCATTTGCCTCTGTATGTTGCATGTTTTCCTATCAGTGGGAGGCTAGCATATTTTCCTTTATATGTTGCAGGTCCGCATATGTTTTTTTTGTGTTCGCCTCATTAGATTCTAGTCTTAAGTGTGCATAGAATCACCTCTATATAAGGCGGATTCACCTTTGTAGCACTCGCGGATTCGCCTATCTAGAGGCGGGTTCACCTCTATGGAGATCTTGGTTTAAGGCCTCATGGGTTCGCCCCTTAGGTTCACCTATCTAGAGGTGTGTTCTCCTTTGAAGATTTGGTGTCCTGTGGCTAAGTGGAAACACCCATCAACAAAGGTAGATACGCCTCTGTAGAGAGCAGGTTCGCTTGTTTGACGGATTCGCCCATGTACTCCAAAATTTGAACCTGTAAAATCTATAATAACAAGAAAAGATCAATTGGACCCGTGACATGGGTCCCACCTGAGCATGCAAAAAATTGTGCAATGTTTTTGTGCTCCTAAAATGCAAGGAAATTGCAATAATAACCCAACAAACACAAAAATAAAGCAAAACACTCGGATTAGGTGATAAGAAGCTCAAACCAACATACTTCACGCCTCTTATTATATCAATTTTCCCACAATGTGCGATTGGTTGTGTGCTCACTCAAAAATCCAATAGAATAATGACACTTGAATAAAAAATGGGTGAGAGAGATGAAAAAATGGTTGTGTTGGGATAAATAGATTTAAGCATTTTGGATGGAGGGCTAGGATTAGGAGTTGAAGATCAAGACCCACAAGGTGATGACACTTGTCATCACATGGGGAGAAGAGAGTATAGGGTGGAGGGTACTTTCAAGTACCCTTGGGAAGGATGTGATAAGAGGGAATATTAAATTCCCTTTTAATCCTTACGAAAAATAGAGAATGAATTTAAAATTCCTTAAAGGACCTTGGAGGAATAAAAATGGAATTTAAAATCCCTTGGGAGGATGAGAAGCATTGATTGAAGGGTTGACCAAGAGGTAGACTAGGATAATTAATGAAGAATTAGAGGAGGGCTAGGTGGCTAATGGGGATTAGGAGCCCACTTGCAAATTATGTAGGATGTGACAACTTCCTAATCAATGATTATGAATGTGCACATCATTAATCAAAGATTAAGCAAGGGGGATTAAGATTAGGAGTGGATTATGGAGGACGAGACATGTGAGGAATTAAATCTTTGAGGAAAAGGATAAAGGGTAGGTGGTAAAGTATTTAATTGTCTAATTAAATACTTTAGAGATTTTAGAGGAATTTAAGGATATTAATTAAATATTAGAAATATTATTTAATTAATATGTCCATAAGAAGATATTTAGATGAATAGAGATAAATTTGACCAAACGTAAGTGGTCAAATTTAGGTGTCTACACTAAATACACTCAATGATTTCTTGATTCTACATTCTTGATGATAATAATGAATTAGGTTTGTCATTTTATACAACATCCTAGCATGCAATTTAAAATATTTTATATAGTAGCTAGTTACTAATGGATAGTTATGTAGGGAAAATACAAGCCTAATCTTAAAATTTAAAATTAAAAGGGTCATGGGTCTCTTTTGTTCTTTAAGATTTGACTTGCTTTAGTTATTAGAATATGGAAATGACCCAAAATAAAGAACAAAAAGAATGACCATCAAGGCTAGCTGTAAGGCCATATAATTATGGAATTGAGTTATTTGCTTAAGTTTCCACCCAATAATTCCATATTACTAGTCATTACAATTGGTACATACAAGTCAATGTGTCCAAAAGAATGGGGAAAAGTGTTGGCTTACATTTTTCACCATCACAAAGTTTTGGTGTCTTGAAAATGGCCATGGTAAATATATGGATTGTTTCTCAAAATAATCTTTAACTCACAATATTATTGAAATGAGAGAAAAAACAAGATTTCTCTCGAATTAAAATATATTCATTCACATTACACAAAAAACTATTACAAAGTATTGGCTTTATAAGGCCATTTTTCCCATATGAAACTAATTATAGGTATATAACTTCCAAAACCAGATTTATTTATTAAATTGACAATAACATGTTAATTTATTTATTATTAACTAATCTATGTTAAGCACTAATTCCTAACACCCCCCTTTAGTGCTAACATAGGAACCTTTTATTATGTGTTGTAACATATCGATGGTCGGCCTTGATTTTATGCCTGCATCTTCTAAATTGCCCCCCTTTAATGGAAAAAATTCTTAAATTTCAGTTTCTACCTATTTGATTGAAAGAGGGTGAAACCATTCGGTTGAAAGCCTTTATTCCTCAACACCTAACTCTTCAAATCCAAGTTGACATCCTTTATTTCCATATCTTCTATTCTGCGCTTGTGAAAGTTCCTGTGGCACTCACATTCTTGGCATTTCATCACCTCTTCTTCACCTTTGTTCAGATCTGTGTTTTGCTTAAGATCCTTTGTTACTTCACTAGATCCATGTAGAGATTTGTAAAACACTGAACCTTATAAATTAATCTACCAATATTTATATATGTGACTAACCCATTTATGGTTGATATTATGAAGAATAGGCAAATGTTACGGCTGGAACTTAGATGCCTCTTCTTATCATGCCATTTCCTGTGCTCATCTTCTATAGAAAATATTAACATGTCCCATCATCCTTTGTTACTCCTGTCACTTCATAATGAGCCCAGTATGCCAGACAAGATGACAACGCAATAACAAACACCCAATCTTATTCTCGTCTCCTTTTATGCTTAAATGGTGGATAGATATCGTGGCAGATTATTAACGTTCTCGTGAAAGCTCTCCAGGATATAGCGTGGTTCTCATATGTTAACACTTCAATGTGACCATATAGAGAATCTGTCGATTCAAGTGCAACTGATGCCAGCGCTAGTGATAATTACAGATAACACAACATCGAATAGAGGAAGGAAATATAAGGTAATATCGAGTGTGTGATGATAGTCTCCCGTCTACGACAGTATGACCATTGAATGATCTCGTGCCAATAAGAATTAGGAATACACCTATGCCAAGCCCAAAATTTCACCAAGAAATAGATAATATATACATAATAGGATGCCAACAGCAATATGCGATGATAGAAATCAAATAGCCATTCGCAAATACTCCTCCTATCAAAGTTTTGTTAATGAAGCTTCAACAAAAAAATGTTCAATAGACAATAATCGGCAATAAATCACACAATTTTGCACACTGACTACATTTTTTTATAAATCTTCAACCCTTATCTTTAGAAACCATTGGCAGATTTAAAGGTTCAAGGAAACCAAATAGAAACTTATACAGGCTTTTGCGGGACAGTAACAGAAAAAACTAAATTTTCATTTTTGAAAATTTTAGTTGGTTTCTAACATCCGAATATAATCACTTTTTTGCAGTAGATTGGGAATACATAAATTTTTGGAATGACAACAATGAACAAAGTGAAGTGTTAAACAATGGCAAGAATGAACACGGTGGAGAGAAAAAGAAGAAATGTAGATGAATGATGGAGTCAAAAAGGGTTTTGCACATGGTCTACATTGCTCATTTGTTGACAAATGCAAGAATGGTAGAAAATAATAGCAGTTGTATGTGGTCTTCACTACAGTACCATTGTAAACACTACTGTGAGAAAAACAAATGAATGGAGAGAGATCTGAGAGAGGTCTAAGAAGAAACCCGATTTGATACCATATTGAAATGAGAGAGAAAAAATGAGATGTATCTCGAATTAAAATATACATTCACATTACACAAAAAACTATTACAAAGTATTGGCTTTATAAGGCCATTTTTCTCTTATGAAATTAATTATGGGTATATAACTTCCAAAACCAAATTTATTTATTAAATTAACAATAACATGTTAATTTATTTATCATTAACTAATCTATGTTAAGCACTAATTCCTAACAAATATCAACTTGGTAGAATGTAGACTCCTAAAAATTACTTCACCCTTATTTATAGTATTTGAATGCTTTTAAGGATGCTAGTATTTAAAAATTTGTTTAGGGAAGTTGTTGAATTGTTAGGGTCATGTTTTCCTAGGTCAACCCCCTATTCAGATCAGTGTTATGCTTCTAAACAAATGGTCAAAAACAACATTCTCTAGCATTTAAACAACCTATGTGATTTTCAATGTACATTTTGATTATTTTTAAGCTCTAATTTGAAATGTTCGTATATAATGATTTATCTTTGTAATCTCATATGAATTAGTTGCATATTGAATGTTGTTAAATGTCAAGGTTGCTATAAGTTGCACAAACATATACCAAATTAGTTCATAACAGCTATTAGGAAAGGCTAGGATAAATAATTCAAATTTAAAATTTTGAATTTGAGGGATAATACTAAGCACCTCAAGAAAAACCCTAAGTGGCTTGGGAATAATCCTTCAGATTAAAATACAAATCTTGAGGTAGCAAATGAATATATTAAAATAAGGGTTGTGGTACAACTATAGCCCTTAATAAGGGGTAAAGGGACAATTTGCAAGTGTCACAAGGATTTTTCTTTAAAATTGTGAGAAAATCATTTATAACTTATTTTTCCATTCTATTGTTCTATCAATATAAAAATATTTGAAAAATGTGTGGATTAATTTTTTATTATTTTTGAAGTGTTTTCTTTATTTACTAAGGAATAATAGATAAATAAATAAATCAATGTTCTAGGTTAAAAGGGTTGTCATGAAATAAATCTTAATTATTGATTTTTCCAAAAAATATTATAAATGATAAAGAATTTTTTTTTACCTTATATTTATTATTATTTTATTTTACCTTTGTCTTACCCTCAACTTCTCTAAATAAATTGATAATATTTTTTGAAATAAATTAATATTATTTTTTTTGGGTTTTCCAAAAAAAATTAACCATCAAATAATGATGGTGAAAATTGATGACTACCATTAGACAAAGAGATTGGATAGTAATCGATGAAGGCACTCTCAAACGTGCAAGGGACATATTTATTTCATAGAGCTTGGTGTGCATGGCACAAAGGATTACATCTCATAAAATAAGTCTATTAGAAAATTTGAACCACTTGCACAATATATATTTCTAGTGAGGAATATATGATACAATATGATACTATGCATGCTTGAGGTGAAGTTTTAGTAGTGCACAAGAAATATTTTCATTAGAGAATGAGTCGTTGCTCCTATCCATAACATGCCATGTTATGTGGGATCTTGGTAGTTATGGAACAAAGATTAAAAAAAATCTCCAAAGATATTATAGCATTGATATTATTGAAATGCTCTTATTTGAAGGCTAAGGAAGCTTCCAATGAGGAGTTTGTGTTTGGTGGAAATAACCTATTGTTGACCCTATGCCACTTGTATGCTACATAAAAATCCCATTAGGTTGTTTGGTCCATGACACACTCAATGTTTGCTCAAAGTTATGTATTGTCACTACTAATTATTTAAAAAAATAAAATTATTGGTTCTATAAGGTGCATATTACATGGATAATTTTTTGGAGTAATGAATTTTCTCAATGTCTTGTCATTTATGAATTTGTGCAATAATGAAAAATATCAATTTGGTAAACATATAGTTTCTCCTCTAAATATAGACATCAGACGACTATTCAAATGCGATAAATCTTAAGGGAAAAGGTTGCTCCAAGATGAAAATAATCTAAAATTATTTGGTAGATAGATAATGTCTCTAAAATATCATAATTGCAAAAAAAAATTCAAAATATACTATTTTCGCATTAATTCTTATACTAGACTTCTCTATATTGAACAATAATTAGTTAGAGAGCTTTGGAAATTTTCCTATCCCATTCCGTTTCTCTATTGATAACAAATCTCTACAAATTCTACTTATAGATGCTAAATCGTGCTTCTCTCTATATCCTATTTTTAATATTTTATGATATTTGAAATCATCTCTACATGTTCATTTACCCATAGTCTTATATTGTGATCAATATCTTAAACAATTGAAATTATTTTGTTACTCTTCATCTAAAAATGTTGATGATATGTGCAAACTACATAACACCTGCTCACTTTTCTCTTCTCTTCCCGCCCATATGTTTCTTAACATCTTTCAACCTTAATATTTTATCAATGAATTGAATAAAAAATTAGGAGATAAGTCGAGGGTGAGTGCAAGTTTTAACATGAAAAGAAAGAGTGGCAAGGAGAAAAAGGTATAGGTGTATTCACTCATACCACAACAATTTTTGTATACATGTCATATGGAAAATCCTAACATGACTTCTCTTGTGATTAATCTAAAGAGAACTACACTAGAGGATCCCTCTAGAAAACTTTCCTTACAATACCAACACTATGTAAATCTCAACCCAATTAGGATGCCCCTGTATTAAATTACCAAGGAAAAAATAAATTTGACACATTTCATTTTGAATGCTTTGCCATGTATTGATATGAAAAATGTACACTATAAAATTCAATACAACTTCAGCTGCACCCTCTACCTCTTAAGTAATAATAGTTTTCTTTCATGAATTGGATTTATTTCTAAGTATAGTTAAAGTAGGTCTAATAACTTTAGCAAGCTAAAACCAACATTAGTACCTATTGAGGCATTCTTCTCTATTGCATGCATCTCAACAAGATCATCCTAGGACTTCGTCTTATAATTTTCTTGATTTTTTAATCTAAATTTATAGGGATGCTCAAAATGCATGTCTACCTTCATTGAAACATCTAATAAATTGAGTTTTTTATTCTTCTCATCTTCATTTTTATATCCTATAAATTTTCCTTCAACTACATAGAGTTAAATATTTGAGGTGTGTTGGATGTGTATAGAATAGGAGCATATTTCTCATGCTCGTGCATTCAATACGTGATATTTTTATCTAAACTTAATGAGAATTTATATATATTTTTGGTTTGCACTATCAAAAGTGAAAAAATATATTTTTTTGCTTTGAATTTCATACCTTTTATTTGCATAGGATATCCTTATAAAATCAACTTATTTTCACATTATTGCAACTTTGAATTTACTTCTTCCTTATGCTTTAGCTATAATTTCATATTCATGAAAGGGATTTATATACTCTTCACCTAGAGTGGTGACTTTTACCATTTTTTCTTCTTGTCAAGAGTTTTTGTACTCTCATATAAGGGCTTTATGTATTCCTTGTTGAATGTAATGAATTTAATTTGATGCAACTCATACTTCTATTTTCTTGTTGTAGGGAATTTTCTCATTGAAGAACATTCCTAATGATTCTTATCCCTTAGTAAGTTATTTTAGCTCTAAGCTCTCTTATTCTTATTGTCCCTCAAATATTTCATCTTGGTTATTTTGTCTAGTTATGGCTCTGGATCTCTTCATGTTCATGTAATTTGAGAAAGGAATTGAATATTAGATCTCCATTAGAAATATCTTATAGTTAGCATAACAAGCAATAATATCTTCTCCTCTAAAGTTTGATTCTCTACCACCAAAATATTTTCTTCTCTATGAAGGAAAGTGGGTCAGAGATGTCTATCAACATATCCAACCACTACCCTCTAGGTTTTGTTATCGTCACATTTGTTCTTGTTACTATTGGATCCTAAAGAGCTCATCCAACCATACATTAGATATTTAAAGAATCATCCCATGATTCATAAACTAGTGGACATATTAGCTCTAATACCATTTTAATGACCCTAAAACAAATTTTAAGAAGATAAATTTCAAATTTGATTATTTTTAATTAGATCTTACAAAGCCTATAATTTTCCTCCACTTTTACACATTAACATTGATAACATCGATTAAAAAATGAAAGCAATACATGAAAGGTATATTTCAAAACTTTCCTTAGATTAAATGAGTCTGAAACACATTACAATACACTACAATAATAGTGAAAATAACACTAAAATTACACTACTTGAATCCATTTCAACTATAAATTATAAAAACTTAATGATGTTAAGAACCACAATAGTGGAATCTCATTCACAAGCTCTGTGTGAGATTTTATTATAGGAAAAAAGGGGTTTCATCTTCTAACTCATGAAACCAAGGTTTTTCATCCCTAGATTTGGTTACTTCAACACAACTACTTAGAACAATGTTTACAAGAGTTTCAATGTAGAACCAAAATCTCACAATATCTCACAATATCTCATAATATCTCTCATTCATATTATTCAAAATCTCATAATAAATCTCATTCATCTTATTTATGTAGCCTTGGGAGAAGAAAAAAATCATTTTGCACTACTAAGGTCACCCACACCTTGAAATCATTATCATTAATGCCCTTGTGTAGAAATCACCCCCTTTGAGATGTGTAGAGATACATGGAGGAGTGAGGGAATCATTTTATTCTTGATCACTATTATTCTAATAATTAATCCAGTGTCTATTAATTTGAGTGTGTATGGTGAAGAAGAGACTACAATTTTTTTTTTGAAATTGTAACCTAGAGATGACATGTGAGTAATCAAGGTTTGAAACTTAAATCACCCCATTAATTACATAATGGATGCCTTCATATTTCTCCATCTCTAAAAGTGTGTGTGAATATGTTCCTTTGTAATAGATAATGATATCTATGAGAGATTTTGATTTTTTAATTGCAAGGCCAAATCATGTCAATATAATGGTATTTTGGGTCATATAGGGAGGTTGGTAGGAACACATAGAGAAAAAGGTGGGATTTTTAAAGTTTAGGGGTTAAGGGTACCTCATTACTCTTACCACTTGTTGAGGATTTGGGATTGAGAGTATGATATACTAGGTACCCAAATAAGAAGATATCTAAACTTGTGGTCCATAGTAGATAGCATAGTGTAAAGTGTTGGGGATCGAAATTCAGGGGTACCATGGAAAGGTTACTCAGGTAAGGGAAAGGTTGAAACTTTGGCTTTGATAGGTAACTCAATGTAAGGATCAAGAATTTGGAGTTTGGTCAAAATGCATGGAAGTAAGTAAAATTGGGATACTCTAAAAAAGGTAAGGGAAAGAGTGGAGTTTGAGGAAAAGGGATCATGAGATGGAGAACTTTGGCATTCTTATATGAAAGAGGGAAAAAAATTAGGGAAGGGGTGGAAGGTATGACCAAATGGGGAATTCTAATATTCTAAAAAGAATAAAGGAAAAAGTGGTGTTTGGAGGAAAGGCATACCAATAAGGTAAACTATAAAACTCTAATGAGTTGCACACACTTAGAAAATTGAACATACCTCCACACTTAGAAAATTTTGGAACCTTAGAAACCTCTAAACCAATGGAGACATTAAAATAGGAAATATTTCTTTGATACACAAACATAAAGTGCTTGAAAATGGAACATTACAAAATAATATGGATATAATTAATAAGAGAACATAATAGTTAGCAAATTGGTGTCCTTATTTTGGACAACATAAAGCATATATTTTATTTTCATCACAAAAATTTCAATTTCTATAAAAATATAAATCGGTAGATGAATAGTGCAACAACTAATATAATTAACAAAGATGACATACCACCATTGTTGTTTCCTATAGCACAAATATTCAATAAACTATTGTTTGTATATATTTGTTTGATACATCACGTGTAGCTTTATTAAGTGAAAAATACATTAATTTTCTAGTCCTAGTAAAGTACGAGTATCTTGTCCCATCTAGGATTTGATCAAACTACCCAATTTTATGTTTGCCTTAAAATACTTGTTTCCTAGTAAGCAAAAATTGTCATTCTTTTTTAAATCCATAATTTACTTTGTAAAGCATATGCAATTCATAAGTATTCCTTTGTTGTCATTTTCTTCACATTTTGTTCAATTATTTGTGTGATTATAATCAATTTATAATCATGATATGAAGATCATAAACTATTTATATGATTTGATCTAAATATTTTCAAAAATGATGAGAAAAATAAAAAGAATAGCAAATGAGGTAGTTTCCTTCTTTTCAAATTATCCAGAGCTTCCAAGGGTCAACAATCTAGATTTGGAGGAATTCCTACAGGTTATACCTACTATTATCACTGAGGAAGACTTGAAAGAATTAACTAAGACTGTCACTATGAAAGAAGTGAAGGAAGTTGTTTTCTCTTTTGGAGCTTATAAAGCTCCTGGACCTGATGGTTTCCCTCCCAGCTTCTTCCAAGTCTACTGGGAGACTGTGTCTAAGGACCTTTTTAATGCTATTAAAGATTTATTTAGAGTAGGTAGACTCTTGAATCAGATGAATACTACTTTTTTGGCCCTAGTCCCTAAGACAAATGAAGTTGCTTCAATGAATGATTATAGACCTATAAGTCTATGCAACACAACTTATAATATTTGCTCCAAAATCATTGTCAATAGGTTGAAACTTGTCTTAGGAAAAATGATAGCTATTAATAAAAAAGGTTTCGTTTAGGGTAGACATATTTTGGATGCAGCTATCTACACTCATGAAATCCTACACTCTATGGACTAGAGTAAAAATCCAAGTATGGTTTTGAAATTAGACATCTCCAAAGCCTGTGATAGGGTTTCCTGGAATTTTTTATTTGTTGTTTTGGAAAAATTTGGCTTCACTGGCAAATTCCTTAATCTGATAAAAGATTGCGTCACTACTCCTAAGTATTCAATCTTGGTTAATGGTATTTCCCACATTTTTTTCTCTCCTATTAGGGGGCTGAGACAGGGAGACCCCTTATCTCCCTACTTGTTTGTCATTATGGCAGAGGTTCTTGGCCACAACATACAAAAACAACTTAATATTAATTCTCTGAAAGGTTTTTGTGTTTCCTCCTCTTTACCCCCGACGTCACATCAAATTTTTTTTGATGATACCATTCTCATGGGGGAGGCTTTGGTGGTTGAGGCTAAACAGTGGAAAACTATTTTGGACAAATATGCTGAATTATTTGGACAGTGTATAAATTACCAAAAAAGAAAAATTTATTTTTTTAATACTAGCCTGCTTGTGATAAACAAAGTGATAAGGATTTTGGGGTGTTAGGAAGCGGAGTTTCATGCTACTTACTTGGGCCTACCTCTTTTCTCTAGAAATCTGAACAAAAACTATTGGAACTAAATAGTGGAGAAAGTCCAAAAAAAATTGGTTGGCTGGAAAGGAAAATTATTGAGCTTGGCAGGAAAAATTCAGCTTTTGAAAGCTTCTCTTCAAAACATTCTGGTGTATTTTCTTTCAATGTTTAATATACCTATTTATATTGTTGAGAGAATTGAAACAATTCAAAGAATGTTTTTATGGTCAGGAGTGGAGGAAAATAAAAGAATGGCTCTCATCAAATGGGACAAGGTGTGTGACTCAAAGAAAGAAGGAGGGCTGGGAATTAGAAGATTGAAACTGTTCAACAAGGCTTTGGTAGTGAAAATGGGTTGGTTTCTCCTAGAAAATGAAAAATATTGGACTACTATCCTTAAGGCTAAGTATCTCAAGAATAAGGATGCTAGTTGTTTTCTAAGGAAGAGGGAGCTCCCGCATGGGTCTATTTTTTGGAATAATCTCCTTAAGACTAGAGGAGTGTTGACTAGAGGCATCAAAATGAGGATTGGTAATGGGCTAAACATGGATTTATGGGATGATCCCTAGTGTAAACTAAACCCTTTTTCGGCCTCTAGTGATCTCCAACAAATCAGCATAAGATTGAAAAGAGACATTGGTAAAAAAGTCTCTAATTATCTAGTTTGGGAAGGTTTGCAACCTAGATGGAAAAGCTTCAAAGACTACCTAAATAATGTTGTTCTCAGGGGAAGCAGACAACAAAATTGGGATGCCGATATTGACCCGCTAATGAAACAAATAGCAAATCCTGACCTCTTCTCAAGAATTAGAAAGGATGAGTGGATTTGGACAAAAAATGCCAATGGTAGGTTCTCGGTTAAATCTACCTGTGACTCCATGATTCAACAAACGCAGGTTTTAGGATCTTTTCATTGGCTCAAAGTTTGGAAGAAGAATCTTATCCCAAAAATTAATTGCTTCTAGTGGACGGTTATTCAGGGTAAGATCCTCACTATAGACAACCTAAAGAAAAGAGGCTGGTACCTGGTCAATAGATGCAGTCTTTGTAATGAAGAAGAGGAATCTATTATGCATTTTTTTTTTTAATGTTCTTATGCCCAAGAAGTCTAGGGTTTCTTTCTCAATATTCTAAAAGTGGAATGGGTCTTTCCTGCCAATGTCCAAATGTTTGTTGAAGGATGGAGCTTTTCCCCTTTATCCCACAATATTATCTATGATCTATGGGGATAGATTCCCATATTTCTAACTTGAGGCCTATGGAAAGAGTGAAATAGTAGGGTGTTTAGGGATAAGTTGCAAGAACTATTAAGGATCTTTGTTTAATTTTTAAAAGAAAAATTCAGGAAAATGTGGAAAGTTGCATGTACAATCAGGCTAAGAAAAGACCTACATAATAAGAGTTGAGCATAAAACAACAATGAGAGCTTTCTCATGACTTACATAATGTAAACTGGAAAAAACAACTTATTAGAAGGAATATTGTTTGGTTCCCCCCGGAACCAGGATGGGTTAAATGCAACTTTGATGGTTGCTCAAAAGGCAATCCTGGGTGGGCTGCATCGGGTGGATTAATAAGAAATGATAAGGGTGCTCATCTGACTGAATACAAAAAAGGCTTAGGAACGACAATGAACAACTTCGTTGAGGCATTTGTTGTTTGGATAGGAATTAGACTTCTAAAAGAGGAGGGATACAACAAGGTAATTATAGAAGGAGACTCAAAATTGATAGTTGATCATCTCAACAATGGGGTGAATATTCCTTGGGAAATTAGAGATTTGTTGGATGATTACAAAAGTATGTTGCAAGAGATTCAATGTGTTAAAATTTTCCACACCTTGAGGGAAGGCAATAAAATGGTGGATGTGATGGCCAATCTTGGTGTTAATCATAAAATTTTAATAAATTGGGACTTTTATAATTTGCCCAATCATATCAAAGAAGCCCTTTCTACAGATAGACATTGGAAAAATACCCAAGTAAAGGATTATGAGGATGGGAATCTTAATTGTTAAGAAAAGTGTTGGGATGAGAAAGCTTATGAGGATGTGGACCTTGCAGATGAAAGTTGGCAAGTTGAATGATAGGGTGAGAAGGCTTACGAGGATGTGGACCACATGGAGACAAGCTGGCAAGATGACTGGCTAGTGTCGGAGGCACAATGTGAAAGGATTGCCAAATCCCGATAAAAGTAAAGGCCAAATATGGAAAGGACGATCAGACGACAAAAGTTTGTACCTTGATAGGATTGATTTAAATGGGGATTTAAATCACACGGGAAAAATCTTGAGTCCCATCTCCGATGTGATAGATGTATTGGTATGTGTAAGAATAATAAAATAAAGAATAAAATAAGTGTGATCATTGCTAGAAAAGGAGGTGGAGATATCGTTAGAAATGATGATGATAAGCGAAAAGGTGGTAATTGAGGTGTGAGATCTTCTTTCCATCAAAAAAATAACCCTAAGTCATTTTCATTTCAAATGAATAGTCGTCGAATCACCATTAGAACAAAGAGTGTGGATTTACCTATTGCTAGTGTTGAGGACACTGAAGGCAATAGAAGTGATTTCCTTCTCATTCCTAGAAATTGCAATAGACCTGATAGCACCATGGGAGGCCCTAGTAAACGAACTGAACCTCACAAATATGATTCACTTCACAACAATGAGGAGCTCTGGGGTTTATTCAAGCGGGCGGGTTTCACTCTGTATTTTGCTGCTATGGAGGGATATAACAATAGACTTACCTGTAAGTTCGCTAACGCTTGGAGAGATGGCGAAGTGAATCTAGGAGGGCTCTAGTTCAAGGTTGATGTGAAGTTGATTTTGGAAGCGATGGGTCTAGCTTATGAAGGAACAAAGGTTGGTAAGATAAGCAACGGTTTAAGTATCAGGACTATTTTGATAAAAAAATTAAAGGAAAAGAAAAACCAGAAAGGTTACTCTAGGGTTAAATTTTCACCTCCTTATCATAACGTCTGTTTATAGTTATGAAGTATTTTACCCTCGAAGACCGCTACAGTCCGTCCATGGATATCACTTTCCCATCCTCAACCACATAAGACACCAGGAAAAAATCAATCTACCTTTCTTTTTATTCTCTTCACTCAGCCAAAGTCTTAATCATGGGGCTAATACACCATTATGTACCAAGGCCTCATAAGAGCTATTTGTAAATTTGTGCTATCTAAGACTCCTCAAAAAACCCCGTTCTCAAGATGATTGAAGACCCAAAACCCCAAATCTCGATGAAAATTGAGCTTCTTGAAGGCCATCCCCTCCCTACGCTTAAAAAATCCAGTAAGAAACTCCAAAGCCCTGATACTCCTTTATGGAAGGATTTTCTTATGGTTACGCCAAAGAAAAGAAGGGTTGTCTCGATGGAGATGGGGGCTAAAAAGAAGAGGAAGTTACTTCTATGTGAACTCGGGGAAGAGGTGGATGCAATCACAATACCTGATGATAACGAGATGGAAGGCTCTAACACAGGTGGAAGGAGGTCAAAGAGATTGGCAATGGAAGCTTTGAAGGGTCGCGAAAGCAACAAGAATTCATAGAGCCCAGAGGAGAAAATAGTCTGTAAGATAGTGTGGAAAAGAAAGAGGAGGAAGATAATGACTCCTCTACTGAAGAGATTCTGGATAGTCTGGGTGGCGACTTAGATGAGGAGGATGACTCAGATGTGGTTAGTGAGGGTGGTAATGGAAATGAAGATATTACTGAGGAGCAGTAGCATGAGATGGCTCGAGAGGAAGAGGATGAAAATTCCCTAGAAAACCAAGAGAAGGAAGAGAAAACAAGTAGAGAGGACGAAAAGGCTGACGATAACGAGAATGAGAGGATTAAAAATTTGTAGGAGAGGTTGCAAATCCTGGAAAAAAGGATACAAGAGAAAGAGAAGGATAGCAAGCTTTAGGCCCTCGAGAATAAGGTGAAAAATATAATTGAGGAAAGACTACAGGTTCTTGAGAAAGGTTTGCACGAACAAGGAAATGAGAACATAATTCAAAGCTTGGAAGGAGCGATAAAGAATGTGTGCTTGGTGGTTGATGTTGTAATGAAGAAGGCAGTTATGGTCATTGTTTCTGGTATGGGCAAAATCAAAAATCAGCAAAGGAAAAGTGCAGTAGGTGAAGGCATGGATCTCGTTGGCAATATGGAGCCGAAGGAAACAATGAACAAAACGGTTGAAGACCTGATGAGCACATGGAAGCTGATAGAGGAAGCATAATCCAGTTGCTTCATTGTGTTGTTTTTTCTTTTTGTTATGATGATTATTCTACCTTTATTTTCTAGAACTGTTAATACTGGTTATGACTGCTAGTGTCAAAACTTAAATCTCTGTAATTTGTTGTTTATATTTTAAGTGGGGACTCTATGATAGATGTTAGTAGGTATCTTAGATGGATAGGGATGGATGCTACTGATGCTAGGTTAAGGTATTTTGACTACTATGATAGAACTACTATGTTTAATCGTATGGGAATTGGTTAAGCATTTTGTTTGTGGGAGGGAGGAAGTTTGGTGGGCTTCTTGTTTTTGATTTTTCCTTCCACCTGATGTTCTTTTCATGTTGTACTAATTTTTTGGTCAGGGCCCTTACCCTTCTTAACTAATAAAAAACAAATCAATAAAAGGAACCTTTAATTTTCTAAAAATAATATATTAAAAATACAATAAAAACAAAAAATTGAATAACCTATTTAAAGAAGAACTAATAATCTAACATGATTTAACATAAAGATTTGGGTATAAGAACTTAACATAAGGTTCAAGCTATAAGAACTGGACCTAGAATCTTAATCAAAGAGAACTCTCTCGATGTAAGAGAAGCTTAAATGGTGAAAAACCCTGTCAAAGAGAGTAGTGACGATGTGAGAGGGAATCTTCCACGCTGCTTCAACCATGCAATCATCGCCCATCCACACACAAGAATGATTCATAAATAAAGGACTGTAACATGCGAGAGGGTAGAAAATTCCTCAAATGGTTCATAAATAAAGGACTGGTCCAATTGTTCCTCGCCAAGCAGGTTAAGTCTTTGATGATTCCAATTGTTTCTCACCCCAATTGCGTCAAATAATTTCCCACAATGCTTCAACCACACAATCATCGCCCATCCAAACACAAGAATTTTTCAGATCTCAAGGTGCAACTAACTTGTTCGTGCACCATCAGTGTACTAAATATTTGCTTCATTTCTATCCCCTTTCTTTACCATGCATAATGTGTGCTCTATCATGGTTGGTTGAAGGGTTTATTAAAGGGTGGAGAGTTCATTTCCTTTTTCAAGTGAAATATCATGCAATTGAGATTCACTCAATAACCTAGTGCATTTGGATGATCGATTATAGGAATTGAAACATAGTTATTTAGAGAGAAAATGTTAAGAAGTTGTGGGAGTGAGAACAATGGGTGGCAGTGGAAAAACAACCATGGTAGCTCTCTGCAAATATTCTGAAGTCAAAAGTGTGCTTATCAATTTCAAAATGTATTTAGTGTGTTTCTATGCTTTATGGGTTTTTAAGTGAGGACCAAGTTTTGATAAAATTTCTCTCATTTATACTGATTTTTTTTTGGAAATTGATAAGCAGAAAGAGAGTTATGCACCTTTGACTTCAGGATTTCTACAGAAAGCAGCTGCCAAGGCTGCCATCCATTGCTTCACTCTCAGTTTCTTTAACATTATCTAAATAGTAAATAACTGTGTCTTCAACTCTTGTAATTATCATCGATTATAGGATTGTATAGAGAATTGTATCTCATTTTATTTTCACATGCAACTTGGTTCAAGATAAATGTATAAAAGTATATTGGTAACTTTGTTATAGCTCAGAGTACAATCTCCATATCGTAAGGAAGGGGATGAAATGTAACTAAAAGTGAGCAGAAGAATTTGGGGTTTAACTTTGTGTTTTGCAGATGTTTGAGTTTTGGTCTTTTGGAACTGTTTGTTTTTATTGTTGAATTTAATGACAATAGAAAAACGAAAGAAAAAATATTGCAAAAAAAAAAATGAATGAACAATCACACACAAACAACAACACGGGATTTTTATAGCGGTTCATCTTAAAAGACTACATCCACTTTCAACAGGGATTATCTATTTATTAATTCTATATACAATACATAATATTCAAGTAGCAACAAATTTTATAGTTTAGTCTCATCTCCAAAATGGAAAAATCCATCAAAACGGTCAACTTCTAAATTAGCGAATACATGCAAAAAGAAATCCATTTCGAGTGTGAGAGAAACTTTCATCATAATTAGAATATTTGGGCTTCATCGAACCCAAAAATCTCCCACTTGAAGACCAAATATTGCTTGAGATAGCTGCTTAGAGATATCCCTCAATGCAAGCATTTACATTAGCCACAATGAAGATTTTAGCTTCACCAAATTTTGTTCAAGAATGCTTCAGACAAGTCTCCTCCAAAGCACGTTGGATTTAATAGCCTCTATGGATTTTAAGTTTTCCATTTCCTCCCTCACAACCAGAATCAAATCTAAACCTCCACCATGGATCCAATCCAAAATATTTTATGTACACCATCAGTACTATACAAAATGATTCACCATTATGTTATCAAAATCCTCTAGCTTGTAATCAGTAGGCCTTACATCAACAGATCTTTGGCCCCTTTCAGGTGAAATCCTACCATTCTTCTTCATATTTCTTAGTTTCTCCAAAAACCTTTCAGCATCCTCTAGTATAGATTTTTCACCAGCTAAATTTGTGTTGTCGACCCAGAATTTCTCCTCCTCCACATCAATAGACTACATGTCCACAAATCCACCATTCTTGGTAGTATTAGCAACCTCCTCATTTGCCTCTATACCATCCGCCTAGGACTTGAATAATGGATTATCATAAACCATTTATGCCTCGGGCTCGAATAATGGATTATCATAAACTATTTTTGCCTCTCGATTCTCAGCCTCTTCCTCAGGATCGTCTTCACTCTCTTTTTCTTTTTGAGATCCAATTTCCTCAAAAGCCTTATTTCCAGCCTTTCTGAAGTCTTCTTGCATCTCAAAATCCTTGCCTCCCAAATTTTGTGGGGCCTTTTCCCACACATACCTCACCTAGGTAGTGTTCGGGGAATCGGGATCAACCTCACTCATAAGAACTTCAATGGCAAGATCAACAACCAGATAGATAAGAGATTCATCTACTTCCATTGGCACAATTTCATCTAGCTCTATGTCACTGTTCGATTCTATCATGCCAAGAAACTCCTCAATAATAGAATCAACTTCATCATTTAATTCATCCAAAAACATCTGATGAATAGCTCCCACTTCATCATGACTCTCTTCATGGCCATGGCACATAGACATGAGAGCTTGAACCCAATCATCCTAGTTGGGACTCTCTTCCATTTCTACTTCATCCATAGCTCTAGAATCAAACACCCAATCATTTTCCATCTGCTCAATACTTGTCCATGGCTCTAATACCAATTGTTGAATTTAATGACAACAAAAAAATGAAAGAAAAAAGATTCCAGAAAATAAAATGAATGAACAATCACACACAAACAAGAACATAGGATTTTTATAGTGGTTTGTCTTAAAAGACTACATCCACTTTCAACAGGGATTATATATTTATTAATTCCCAATACAATACATAATATTCAAGCAACAATAACTTTTATAATTTAGTCTCATCTCCAAAATGGAAAAATCCATCAAAACGGTCAACTTCTAAATTAGCAAATACGTACAAAAAGACATTTGTTTCAAGTGTGAGAGAAACTGCCAGATCATAGTTAGAATATTTGGACTTCACCGAACCCAACATTTATTTACAAGTGCATGTTATTTTTTGAGGTTTTCGGTACACTTTCCTTGTTTAATTCCAAGCTTTTTTCTGTTAGGTTAGTTGGTAATATTTCTATCATTTGTTCTTAGTATTTTTCCCATTTCCTTATTATGAACTAAGTAATTTAAATAGTTTGTTCAGGTTATGACATTATTTCATTTACTAATCATGGTATCCTTCAATTATGTTGGTTTATGACATTAGCTACCCGACTACCATCAAGAACTATGTACTATTTGAGAAAATTGTATTACTACTTCAAAGGTTATTAGATATTGAAATTTTCTTAGGCTCATGTTTGAATATTTTACCTTGTGTTTGATGACCTTTGTTCAGTAGTTAACTGTACCAAGCAGAGTAGATATTCCTTTACCATCTGGTGTAAAGGCCATTTCATATTAAAAAGGAAAAAATAGAGCAGCCCCGACATTAAATTTGACTTTTGACTTGCCTTTGAAGTAATTTTTTTGTGACAGCTATTCATGTATAGTTTTTTATTTAAAAATTTAATATATATTATTAGAATTTTCAGTGGTTTACTTTAAAAAATTAATGTAGTCTAATATTTTTTAATGAAACAAATATTTTATAATATAAAATAATTAAAATTGTAGTATGGTATTATATTTTTATTTTTTAAAAGTTATTTACGCTAAGTTTTTTAAAAAAATTAAGAAAATTAAAAATATCGATAAACAAGTTTAAGTGGAATCAAGTGTAGTTATAATCTCATATAATTAAGTAACCTAAACAATAAAGTTAGTATTAGGAGGGTCTCTATTTATATTTGGAATTTTTTGGTTGTTTAAAATTGGCTTCCAATTCATAAAAGTATTATTTAAACGTCTTATCCTATCTAACAAGAGGTCGCCATTCATGTTGTTGAGAAGATGTAGAGGAAGAATGTCTTGTCTTGGAGATGGAGACCAACTAGTGTGGCCCACTTGGTGAGTTGGAAACCAATTTATACAACTTCTAGGGGATTGGTTATCCAGCCATCAAAATGCACTATGGGCATTCTGATGGTCGTACCCTCATGTTGCCATTAATTGTCTATCAATGGTTCCGTAATATTTTCTATGTTATAAAGTACTTTTGTTTTTTAGACTGCTTGTGTTTGTTAGATTGTAGGAGACTTGTCAGAAAATGGTACATGTTTGTCAGGGAACTCACCTTGCCTCCCCGAAAGAATAAAATTTAATGACATCCAATGTTTTAAGTCTCCAACTCAATAAAATAAATCATTTAACTCTATAACCCTATATATTGTTTTACTTTTCCTTTATTGTGCAACTCTAGTTTTAATTGTATAATATAATTTATATAGTTTTATATTATATTACATATTATATAAATAATAAAAATATTATATTATATTACATTATATAATATTATAATAATAAATTATATGTTTATATTATAGTATTATACTATATATTAATATATAACTATATTATATATTAATATATAATTATATTATATTTTATAATAGTTTAAATATAATACTTATAAATAATATATATTATATTATATATAAGTACTATATATTTAAACTATTATATACCATCAAAAGATGTTGAGAAGATAGATTTTAAGTGTAATTATGAATATTTTGAGTTTTTGGTCATGCCTTTTGGTCTCACTAATGCTCCAATCACTTTCCAAACATTCATTAATTAGGTATTTAGTAAAAAACTCAAAAAAATTGTATTGGTGTTCTTTGATGATATTTTGATATATATAGTAAAACTTGGAGGAGCATTTGAACCATCTAGATATAGTTTTGGGTATTTTAGAGTGGTAGTATTTCTTTTCAAAGTTATCTTGGAAATACAAGTTTGGTTTGGAAGATATTTTATATTTTGGATATGTCATAAGTTCCAATGGTGTTCATGTGTATAAACAAAAGATCTAAGTCATTCTAGATTGGCCACCTCCCACTAATCTGACATAATTGAAAGAATTCTTAGGATCATGTTGTTATTATAGGAGACTTGTGAAAGGTTTCTTTCATTTGGTTATTCCTTTGACTCATTTTACCAATAAAGGAGATTTTTATGGTCTAAGTATGCTAAACAAACTTCTAACAAATTAAAGGAGGTAATGAGCTCATGCCCTGTACTTGTTATTCCTATTTTTGTATTATCTTTATTTGTTGAATGTGATGCATTGGATAAGTTATTATATATTTTCCCCACTCAAAATGAGTATCTAATTATATTTGATGAAAAAAAATGGAAATAGTTTATTCCAATTATAATAAGGAAATGTTGGCAATTATGCATGCATTGGAAAGGTTTAGACAATACTTGTGGAATATTTATGGTGAAGACTAGTCATAATAGTATTAAATTGTTTTTAAACCAAAAATATTTAAATTATTACCAAAAAATGTGGGTGAGAAAGTTGAAGGATTATGAATTTGACATAGAATACATGAAAGGTAAGAAATTTGTGGTGGTCGATGCACTTTTTAGAAGGCCTACTCTATGCTCGCTCTCCACTATTTCTATTGTTTTGAAAGTTTCCATTATTGCCTAAGTATTTCTAATAATAAATTTTTTACTGATATTATTGATGATGTCGTTGAATATAATAGGTATGTTGTGATGGAGGAGCTTATCCTCTACAAAAACAATTTTTTGGGTGCCTAAGTCTAAAATCAAGGAGAATATTTTGAAAAAAATTCATGATACTCCACTAGCAAGACATCAAGGGTATTATGAACTATATAGGTAGGTACATGAGAGGTTTGCATGAAAATGATTGAATGAGGATGTTCATAAAAATATAATGTTCTGTATGACTTGCTAATGAAATAATTAGGAGAACATTTTTTTCCAATAGGCCTACTTTAACCACAACCAATCCTTGATTAAAAATGGGAGATCTTTCCATGGATTTCATTATAGGTTTTCCCAAGGTGAAAGGTGGAGACTTTATTTATGTTGCATATTTGATACATTGACTAAGTAGGAAAAATTATTATGATTACTTCAGATTTCAAGCATCTTAAGTAGCAAATACATTTTTCAAGGAGATATTTAGATTGCATGGCTTTCCTAAGAACAACATTACTGACAAGGATAACATATTTCTTAGTCCTTTTTTACAAGAATTATTTTAGTTAACAAGTATAAAAATTAAACCAAGTACTAGCTACCATCTACAAATTGATGGTCAAACTGAGATAGTGAATAAGTGGATTGAGGGGTACACTTGATAAATTATTATTGAAATAAACAAGATGCATGGATCAAGTGGTTGCACTTCGGTGAATATTGCTACAACACTTCACAACACATGTCCATTGGAATGTCACCTTTTATAACTCTATGGTTATGATGAAATTTATTTTGCTAACTCATTGATTTTAGATAGTAGGGTACTTGTAGTAGGTGACTTGACTAAACAAATTCAAGAGATATTGAGGGTAATAAAAGATAATTTGTAGTGAGAATAGAATTAAAAAAATAACTGCATAGATAAAAAAAATAGAGAGATCATTTGAGGTGGGAGACTTGGTTTTATTGAGATTGTATCCATATATGCATACTTCTATTAAGAAGAGTAGAGTCAAAATATCAAACCTTAATATTATGGACCTTACAATATTTTGAAGATGATAGGTGAAGTAGCCTATGAGTTGGAGCTTCCATAGTATAGTAGGATTCATAATGTTTTCCATGTGTCTTGCTTGAAAAAGGTTATTAGTCAGCATATTATGCCTTCAGAGGAGTTGACATCCTTAGATGATGAGGGTAGTTGATTCTAATTCTAGAAGAGGTGATGGATACCAGAGTTAATAAATTAAGAAAAAAGAGCATCACAAAATATTTGATTAAATAGAAAAACCTATCAGTTGAAGATGCTACATGGGAAGGACCTGAGATACTTGAGCATCTCCAATTTATTTCCTTGAGAAAAAGTTTAATATTGGCGAGGGAGGAATTTTCATGTCCCTTTTCCAAAAATGTGACAAAATACTAGAGTGGACTTATGGAAATGTTGGGGATCAAGGACCTGAGTTGTTGCTTGACCTATGCCAATAAAATGTTGAGGATGGGGGATTATATATGTGTAACATGTGCCAAAGTGGTAGAATGATATATGAAGCTTTGAAAATCTAAAAGTGAGACACATACAAGGTTTTCATTAGGGCTTTTGAATCGAGGCTAGTAGAGGAAGAAGACTCGACTTGGTATCATGGTAGGAGAAACTTTGAAACTATGAATTGGAATTATTTTAAGTCCTTTAGGTCTAACTTGATATTTAATGTGTAAAATTCAAATTTGGGTCTTGGCACCAATTTAGGATTAGGCTGACTAGTTTTATCTTTTGGGTTTACAACATATAAAACTTTGAAAAAAAATATTGTATCCATCTTAAATGTCAATTTATAATCTTTTGTAGAAATTTGTGTTCAAGTTTCTTCTATGGATGGAAACCTATAGGAGATCACATAGTGGAAAGAAACCCATTGGTTGTTGGAATTAGAGGATGAAACCCCTTTGGTTCTTGAGGGTAAATTATCATTTAGGGATTTCATTAGATCTTCAATATTTGTAGAAAAGTTTAGTTACTCAACATGTGCAAATTGTTTGTTCTAGGTTGCAATGTTGTAGTGAGGATTGTCAAGAGACAGTTTCAAATTTTCATTATTTTCATGGTGTGGGTCTAAGTTTTGTTGTTTCAAAATTTTAATCATTTTTTGTTTCTATTGCAATGACTATCATTATGGTCCCCTACTCTAGAAATTAAATTGAAATCAATATTTAAACTATTTTTGGAGCTTTTGGTTGAATTTGTGCAAGTTTATGTGTGGACTAGCTAGTTTAATTTGTGTTATTTAGGTGTAGTTTTTGGTTAGTTTTATTATTTATGTTTCATATCTTTTGTTTTATTTAATTTTTTTTATTAGAGAAATTACAAATAAATCAAGAAATACAAAATTAAATCTACATTACTAAGGCATACCTCTATCAAAGTCTTTGAAGATAAAACTATTCCAGCAATGTCCACCTTTATTGTGCCATGAATATTAAGAGGAGTTTGATCTGATGTTATCAATTGAAAAAAGAATAATGTTATTTGACCAAGATCTACATAACATTAGTTACATATATATCATTAAAAATAATTTAAAACTTGCCTTAGTGAAAGTTGATATACAAACACTACCACCAAAAGGCATTAATTTTGAAGTTCCAACATGTCCACATGTTTATCATCAAATGCCAATTTTAGGGTTACCACTGATCTATGACAAAATAATGAGTATAATATATAATTATTTTATTAAAAATTACATACCTATGGACTCAACATGGTTGCATAATCAAGATTTGAAGGGCTAATAAATGTAGGATGAATATTTTGACCCTAACATTTTATTACAAGTAATTATGTACATTAATTTTCATTCATAATAGATTATATAGTTAATTATATATTTCAAAATAAAATGTAATAAATTGCATAATCTTAGTGGAAATTACCTATCGATCAATATCAAAGGTTCTATATCAAACAACTCATTAGTCAACACAATATTATCAAATATATAGATACATATCATCCTTGTGAACTTGTCTACCGTACTCCTATAAATATAGAGTGACATCTATAGTGTGTTTATCCTCAACATTCGATGACCCATAGTCATAAACAGATCCATAGATGTGATAAAGGTGAGGTGAGTATCAACAATAAAGGTGAGGTGAGCATCAACACTTGAAAAAATCACCCTCAACACCCTATGAAAAGGGCCTACTATACTATATTAAGGTTTGTGATAGGGAACTAATTTTCTATAAAGTCTCCATCTTGACATTCCTTTACAGTGGAAAGGATCATCAAATATTGAATATTTTGATTATTTAGAGGTCTCAATACATGGTCCTAGGTATGATGTTCCCCCTCTATATCTTGTGCAGAGAATTTTTCTCTACCTTTAAAATCTCACATGTCAAAATAATTTGGGATCTCAATGAGGAAAAAATCACAATTGAGTTTCATAAAAAATATTATGGGACCTCATTATTTTTGTATGGGAGGTGGTAAGAAACCATTCACTACCTATCCCAAAAATTTCTTATTATTCCTTGTTGTTGGCACCAATGAATAGGGAATCTCTTGCAATTTTCATGGAAAGATGCATTGATTCTTAGATCAATATAGAGTGTACACAAATCATATTTAAATTGTTTTTCTCTTTTACTTGTCTATACAAAAAATTTATAGAATAAAATTACCATGCACTCTCCTTATGATTGGACCATATATTAGTTTGGCCACTAACGAAACCTATATGAGAAATGATAGACTCCAATGATGATACAAGGACTCTCTAATGTAAAATAGTTGCACTAGAATTTTTTAATATATCAATCAGCATTTGGTTTTTTTTTGTTGGTTTTAGTTTGACCTAATAAATTTTCTTGTGTGTTGTGAGAAGGTTAACCTTTTCTTGATCTTTAGTAGTGTATTTTTCTTTAGAGTTATATATTAAAAAAATACTATTTATAAAAAGTGAATGATTATTTCTATTTACTTAATTGTTATTTTTTTTAATTTGATAAACTCAAATTTATAAGCTTGCTCCAATCCCAAAGAAACCACTTACAAGGGATTAAAATAGGAATTTGATATCTTTCATGTCTTTAAATTATATCATATGCCTTTAAAGATTAAAGTATATTGTATTCATTTAAACTAATGTTTAAAATATATCATATCTTTAAATTTAAAGTATATTAATTTATTAAAGAGTATAATTATATGAATTATGAAGTACATATCTTTGGCTTCATCTATAAGCAATTAGAAGATTCATATACACACTTTTTGTTTTGGTCTCTCTTTGCAAATCAACTTTCAAAAATATTAGAATAGAAAACATGATCAAGAAAAAAAGGATTGTCTTCCTTGCTAATACAATGGTTATGTAACTAGTGTGATTATCACATTCTCAGTACTCACAAAGAAAATGTAGACGATGTTTTAAAATATTTGTTATGTCAGCAATCTTAGAAACAATAATAATTTTAATGATAAATGCAAAAATCTTAAATTTACTTTAGTAAATTTCTAAATTCATATTAAAAAATAATTCAAAATAATCATATTAAAAATATTATAAAAATTAAAAATAATTATATTATATTTTTAAAATATTATAGATTAATATATATTCTTATAATAAATATTATAAATCATATATATTAATATAAAATAATGATATCCAATACTAACATCAACATTATAAGTGTGTAATAACTAGCACTTGCACATAAAGGAGGTTCAAGGATTACATTGATAGAAAACTATATGCATGTTAATATGTTAGAGAGTATGTATTTGTGCATGCAAATTCTAATTGCATGTGGCTAGATTAAACAATTAATAATAAATATTAACTAATGGAATGAAAAAAACTTAGACAAATCTAGATTTTTTCCTTAAAGAAATTAATTATTCTGATTATGAAATATTTGCTTACAAATTTAAAACATAAAGCAATGCAAATGGAAAAAAGAAGTTGCTATCAAATTGACAAAAAACACTCTAAATAGAAATAGAATGTTTCCATGAATTGTCAAATCACTATTTATTTGGCTTTTATGTAATAAGTGATTATTTACCTGACTATTATGTGATGAGTGAGATTTTGGAAGCTTTTACCTGATATTTTGAAGGATTTTCCATTAAATAGCTGAAACTAATTTCTCCAGAACTCAACCATGAGACTTGTTTATACTCAAATCTCACACTATAAGTAGCCTATCGAACTAATTATTTATTCATTATAAACCAGCTAATTATTATTTATTCATTATAAGCCAGTTTCCAGATGCCTACATCAACATCATTAACTGTATCAGGCAGCGATTAATAGAAGAAAATGAGTATGTTCACCTCTCTGAGATCAAAACCCATTAAACAGGGCAAACTCTTTCAAAATTCAAAAACTCAAGAGATTATCCAAGATTTAATAAAACACTGTATACTACTACTCTGATGTCGATTTGTAATGGGTATCTTGCAGATCTTTAAACAAACTAATCGGCGTAGTGATGTCGATGTTATACTGCATGTAAACCTCTAACCATATTAGGCAAATACGTTTCCTATCAACTAGAGGGAGGCACTCAATGACGTTATGCGCTGCTTTATCAAGCTCACCAAGTTTGTGAAGTATTCCACAGCAGAATTCTCCCATGATTGGAAGCCAGGTTGTGAGAAAATAAATTCGATATACTTTTGAAACTATTATCTTTCCATCTCCTATGGCCTGCATAAAACAGATTATAATGTCGAACATATCTTCACAAAATTCTACATCCTTCGTAAATTCTGGATCGTCACAAAAAGCAATGAATGCGGCTTTCTGTATCTCTCCGTCACAGTGCTCGATAAGTTTTAAGAGCGACTTCATAATTGAGATACGACGAAAAAAGATGGATGATTTGAACTCTTGCAAAAGCACACGCTCGCATACTTCCACAACATCTATGCATGTATTTCCCTCCAGGACGCCCGCTATATATTTCTCCGCAGTTTCCCGGTTTCTTCCTGTGACCTGCCGGCCTGCAATAAGAGAGACCATTTGATTGATCATTCTATCCACAAAAAATATGTGATCATCGTCCTCTTTATCAAGCCTGGCTACTAAATCTGGCAAAAGTTTCAATCCCAGACAAGAGAGCACATTTCGAATTTGAGATTCTTGCTCAGCACTCCAACGAACTGCTTCTAAATATTGCATGCATTTGTTCATGCAGTCATGGAACAACAGTTCAGAAGCAACTGAAAGAATGGCCAGGCATTCCTCAACATTGGAGAGATGCACCCGCTCGCCATACATGAGTTCAATGCATTTTAAATAGTCATCAAAGTTATGACAAGTAGTTACCCTAATTTCGGTAGGTTTACCCCATGACCAGCGCTCTGACATCTTCGCTTTGAAAAACTCCGATTTATCCAGAGTCGCAGAATGGAGATAAACAGGATTTCTTTCGTAGTTTTCCTCATTTGGGCCTCTCAACCACAATTTTACATCTGCAGAGGTTATAGCTCCAAATCGAACCTGAGATTCTTCCATTGCACAAATGGATACAAGCGCAGAACCCCGACGACACTCTGTAAATCGCGAGATCGCTTCTAATGGAAGCATCCCTTTTCTATTAATATCTTCAATGTTTTTTTAATATTTTAATTTCAAAAATCAAAACATTAATAGTAAGTGTTAAATAATTAATTGTTTTATTTTTATTTGGAAAAATATTATTAAATATCTTAATCTAAAAATCAAAACAATTAATAATAAGTATTTAATAATGATATAAATACTTGTTTTATTTTCATAAATAAAAATATTATTTTAATCTTAAAAATATTATTTTAATCTTAAAAATCAAAACAATTAATAATAAGTGTTAAATAATGAATTGAAAAGAATATTGAATAGTTTTGAAAAAAATTTCTAGTTAAGTCTTATAATTTAAATTTTTATAAGTAGTTAATTTTGGTGGGGAGTGCCCACAAAATGATATATATATTATAACATGTATTTTTATAATAAATATTATAAAATGATATATACTAGCACTTGCATCTCAATGAGGTTCAAGGATTATGTCCATAGAAATGCATGTTAATGTGTTAAAGAGTATGTGTTTGTGCATGCATGTGTATAGATGCCATGTGCTACAAATTCTAGTTGTATGTGGCTAGATTAAACAATTAATAATGAATGCTAAATAATGGAATAAAATAAAGTTAGACAAATCTAGATTTTTTCCTTAAAGATATTATCTAATTTTGAAATATTTGCATATAGATTTAAAACACAAAGCAATGCAAATGAAAAGAAATTTGTCATCAAATTAACAAAAAATATTGCAAATGGAAATAGAATGTTCCCATCTAGCTAGAAAATCAATATTTATCTAGATTTTACATGATAAGTGAGATTTTGGAGGCTTTATATTTTGGAGGATTTTTATCATTAAATGGCAGTTGGTTTATCACTAAATGATAGTTAAAACTTTTTTTACAACTCAACAGTGGTTTGTAGATGTGAGACTTGTTTCACGCTCAAATCTCACACTATATGTAGTATATCGAATAATTAATATAAAACAACGATAACTATTATTAATAAATGAAAAATATTAAATTTGTTATTACAATTTAATAAGTTTCTATTTATTCATATTAAAAAAATATTCAAAACAATCTTTAACTTTTTAAACTAAAAATAATTATATTCTATTTATAAAAGGATTATAAAATAACAAATGTTTTATAGTAATATATATATATATATATATATATATATATATATATATATATATATATATAATAAACTAAAATAATTACAAGGCTCTATGGATGGTTGAGCATAGATGGTTATTACAGGCCCATGGTCATTAGAGGTCGCAGTCTGCATGTTTGCAAACCTTTGTTGCATGCTAGCGGGCCTTTTTCTTGGTGTGGGGGTGATGATATCTGCTTTGGGGGGGTCTTTTTTGTGTGAGGGGTCTGGGGTTCTTTTTTCTTCTATTTCCTTTGTTTTTGTTGCTTGATCGGTGCTTGAATAAGGGTTGTAAGGTGATATAAGGTTTTTGTTTCATTTTTTTGGTGATCGATTTAGGTGAAGCATCTGGGAATAAGCCTGCAATGTATTTTTGTGTGTCTTTAGGTGTGAAGTCACCATCTTCCTCAAAGAGGGTTGTTAAAAATAATTTGTTGTATAATGATTCGGGGGTGGGAAGGTTTGCTCCGTTTGGAGGTCCTCAAATCTCAAAAATTAACGAATGCCTAGAGAGGAGCAAAGATCAACCTATTTTGGTGATTCAACTAGAATCAATTACTAAGGATATTGAATATTTTTTAAATCTTTCCTTGATATGCAAATTCATGGGAATGTATGTCTTGCTCCCATTCTTGGAGTTATGGGCTCAATGAACTTGGACGTCAGAGGGTGAAATGGAAGTGATGCTATTGGCAAATAGCTATTTTATAGCATTTTCAACTACATGGCTGATTGCAATAGAGTTTTTGAGGGTGGGCCTTATTTTCACAACTAGATTGGTTTATTCATCAAGACCTAGCACAATAGCTTTAACCTGTCAGAGAAGCTCCCAATTCATGTTCTTGTGTGGGTGCACCTCCCTTGGTTCCCAATTGAGTATTGGTGAAATGCCATCTTGCAAATGGTTGCTTTGCTTTTAGGGAAGCCGATGGGTCCCTCTTAGCAAACACAAGATAGAAATTTAATGAATTTTGCTCACATTTATGTTGATATTGATTTGAGTAACCCTCTTCCAGACTCTTTGGAAATTCGTGTGGGTACATCTTTTTAGATATAGCATCTTGATTATGAGACTCTTCCTTTCTGATGTTGGTTATGCCACAAATATGGTCATTTGCAGAGAAGATGTCCTAGGTCCAGATCTTCAGAGTCTCAGCTTACTCAACCTCCTCACAACCCTCCTAAGGTCGATAAAGGAAAGGTTCTTAAGGCGCTTGTACCTATGGAAAAGATTGAGATGGTGAACTCTCTTCCTTTGGAGAAGATGGTGTCTAATTCAGAAAAATGGAATAAGGCTTCTCCTTCTTTGGGGATTCTCCAAAAAAATCCTAAGAAAGGGGCTCTTGAGAAGCCCTCCAAGGCTAGGAGAAATAAGGATTTAGAGAAATTAAGATGATGGGGGAGATGTTGGTGCAGTCAGGATTTGTTAAGACCCTTGATTCTCAATTTTCCAACCCTAAAAAATGATTATTCTCTCAGGGAATGTAAGGGGCATGAATAGTGGCCCTCAACAAAAATTTGTTTGTGGTTTAGTCCAAAGTCATTCTCCAAATATTCTTTTCATTCAAGAAACTAATTTTTTTGTTGAGAGTATGATTGGTTTGGTGCCTAAACTTTGGTGGAGTGTGCATTGTCAATGTATTGGTGCTCAAGGTAATGTTGGGGAATTATCATGCTTGTGAAATCCTTTGAAGATATGTCCTCTTTGGTGGATGGCCTGCAAGTATTCCATTTTTTGTGGTTGCCTCAAGTTTGGAGACTAGGGAAATTATATTTCTTTCTAATATCTATGCTCCTACGAATATGTCAAGTAAGACACGTCTTTGGCCTCATCTTCGGTTTATTCAAAGTGTTTCCCCTTTATATCCTTGGATTATTTCTGGTGATTTTAATTTTATTACTGATCTACAAGATAAGCGGGGAGGAGTGTTGAGGCTGGAGCCTTTTTCTTTTCTTAACCTTGTGGATAATAGGCCTTGTAATGGTTAGTACACTCAGAATAATAGAAATTACATTGTAAGGATTGTATTACTGAGATGCTAGACAGCTTCCTGGTTTCCTATTTCAAGATTGGTGGGTCATGTTGAACTAGTTCTGAGATTCTTGATTAGAGGGGTTATAATCATTTGTCAGTTAAACTTTCTACGTATCTTGTCTATGTTTCCCAATCCCCCTCTTTTAAGTTTCAACTTATGTGGCTAAGTGAGCCCTCTCTGCAAAACTATATGGTTGATTTGTGGCATCGTGGTAGACCTTCTTATGGTACTGCAATGTTTTATTTTGTTAAGCAATTATAGTATGTGAAGTATTACCTCAAAAGGTGGAATAGATAGTGTTTTGGAAACATCTTTCATGCTAAGGTTGCTTCTCAGGACAATTTGGATGATATTTCTCATGAGATTAAGGGGGTTTTTCCTTTTAGAGGAGTCCCTTTTGGCAGAGGTTCGGACTCTGAAAACTCTAGAGTGTGAGTTGTGGGGGGGAGATTTATTGGAAACAGAAGGAATGAGTGGCTTGGCTTCAAGAAGGAGATAGAAAAACTGTCTTTTTCTTTAATTATGTTAAGGCTAGGAGATATCATAATTCCATCCCTTACCTTATGAATTCCATGGCTGAGCATTTATTTTCTCAGGGAGATATTTATAGATAAGCTTCTAGGTACTTTGTTGCTTTGTTTAGTGAGGATTCTCCTAAAGTATGGGCTGAAGAGAATCATGTCCTAACTTGTATCCCTACTCTTGTCTCATTGGAAATGAATGATTATTTGTTGTGTGGTATTACCCTAGAGGAATTGGAAGCTACTATTTTTCAAATGAACAAGGGGAAAGCTCTGGGCCCGAATAGATTCCATGTTAAATTCTTTTAGGAATTCTGAGACATCATAAAGTTAGATTTTTTAGAGGTGGTGTGGGAATCCCAGAGGAACAAACGGATGCTAAGGCCGATGAACTCTACTTTTCTTTCTCTCATCCCCAAATGTGATGGGGCTAAT
>CM021107.1:171407087-171422617 GCA_007115665.2 Sequoiadendron giganteum | reverse complement strand
ATGAGGGTAAATCCTTCATTTTCTTCTTTATTACACCTGTGCTTATCCAACAATGCATTGCTTGTATTATGAGATTCTAGATTGGTCAACTACCTTTGACTTATTTAGGCATTCCTATTTCTACTAGTACCCTACCTAGGGGCTCTTGGAAAAATATTTTAGATAAGTTTTGTGCGAAGGTGAACCATTGGGCCCATAGGTGCCTCTCTTTCGTCAATCGGGTGCAACTTCTTAAGTTGGTGGTGTAGGTGCTTCCCAATTACATGTGCATGCTTCAGGTGGCTCCTATTGATTTTATTAAGGATTTGGACTCTCTAGGTAGGTAATTTTTATGGGTTGGTTGCTTGATGTCCTTGAAGTGGAACCTGGTGAAGTGGGAAATTATTTGTAGACCAAAACAATATGGTGGCCTCGGGTTGCGACAATCCTCTTTGACTAGTTTTTCGTTGTCTGTCAAGCTTTATTGGAGATGGTGCATTGAATAGGATCATGTTTGGGCCAGGATTATTTCTCACAAATATTTGAGAGGTGTTTTGAAGGAGGAAGTCCTACAGTTTTTGCTTGTGGGGAGAGGTTATGTGATTTGGGACACACTTTAAAAAGTAGCTAAGTTGATCAAGGATGGCTTTCTTTGGATTTGTAATAGGGGGTCTAAGGCTCTCTTCTGGTTTGATTCTTGGGATGGGTTTTCTTTTATCATGTGTGCAAGCATCCTAATCTACAAAATATTTGTCAATGCTTCTTGGAAGTTGGTTTATCCTAGGTGGTGGATTTTAAAACTTCTTATCTCTATTGGCAAGTGGAATTGTCCAGATGAAATGAGACTAGTGAGTGGTCTGTTGGTGGTTAGCTCAAAAATATTCTAGCAAGCAGAGAATGCAGCTCTCTTAGGGAGAGGTATATTTTGGCTTGGATTCTAGACTCCAAGGGGGTTTTCACGTGGTGGCTAGTAGTTATCAGGAGTTGATTTCTCAGAAAGTATGGGGGAATGGAAGTTCCTTGGTGGAAACAAGTTTGGAATAAATTTTGATGGCCTAAGTGAAATTGATTTTTGTGGACTTTATCTTGGAATAGATGTTTAACTTGGGACAATCTTTAGAAGTGAGGATTCTAGGGTCCTTTTGTTTGTGTTCTTTGTGGCTCTAGTGAGGAGGACTAGTCTCACTTGTTCTTTCATTGTCCTTTTTCAATGCTTATCTAGCATTTTTGGTGGGGTATTTGGAAACACCCTTGTGTTCATCCTTCTTCTCTAGTTGAATTTTAGAGTAGTTTGGACAATCCCCTGACTGAGGCTTCTTTCCTCCAAATTGTGTGGTGTATTGGGCCTACTTTCATCCTTTGGAAAATTTGTCTTGAAAGGAATCATACGATTT
This sequence comes from Sequoiadendron giganteum, assembly GCA_007115665.2. Classification (NCBI taxonomy): domain Eukaryota; kingdom Viridiplantae; phylum Streptophyta; class Pinopsida; order Cupressales; family Cupressaceae; genus Sequoiadendron; species Sequoiadendron giganteum. The sequence continues at coordinate 171,421,244 of CM021107.1, read as the reverse complement.
TCTATGGTGGAAATTTGTTGATTCAACAGGTTTGGCAGAGAGTTGTTTGTATGATTCAAGAGACTATAAAAGCCAAATGTGAGTTGTCGTTTCCTTTGGATAGGAGAGATGAGGAGATTGTGAATATTTTGGACCTTCATAGTTTCGATTTTGAATCCTTTTATGTTCAAAGAGGTAGGAAGGCCAAGAAGAAGGTTTAGAGAGTCAGGGGTTGGTATCCTCCTCTGGTGGATGTTTTAAAGATTAACACTGATGGCTCTTTCGAGGGTAATCCTAGGCCTGCTTTGGTTGTTAGACATACTATGTGGTTGTGCTCCATTTTGGATTCAGAGTCTTTTACCCACATCCCTCGAGAGTGGAATAGGGTTGTTGATTGTTTGGCCAAGTGGGCTTCTGAGCATGTTGAAGGTTGGTAGGTTGATGGTTGGGAGCAATTACCCTTAGATTATTGCCAATATTTAGAGAATATTATCTTTGAGGACATGGTGGGTTGATGCTAACTAGTGGTTGGTTTTGTTGTGGATTTGGTTCTTGGTTAGCTATCTATTGGTTTTGTGTTCCTGGTTCTATTTGGGTGCATATTTGGACCCTGATTTCTTTATATTATTGATCTTCTAATAGTAATAAATTTTTACCCTCCTTATTAAAAAAAAAAAAACTAAAACTAAAATATTATATTGGTAAACCCACAAAAGTGGTTTAAAATTCGAGGAAGGAAAAGTTGCAAAAAAAAACCCATGCAAAAAAAAATTGGTTTTTGGTGTTCGAGTGAACCAATTAAATACAAGGTCCCACCATGGCCACCAAAAAACACAAAGAAAACATTTTTTGAAAGGGGGTTCAAATGAACCCTGATTCGAACCCCCTGGTTCGAATGAACCCCCCTTCTCCCACCTTCTCACCCTCTGACCCAAAAAAACTCCATTTTTTTTCCCTTTGAAGCTCGAGTTGAGGATGAAAATAGAGGAGACTTTACAGATCCAACTGGATGATGGTTGTCTTCGGAATGAGCTATCCAACGAATATAATTTTAATATGTTTTGGTTTTATTATGTATTTGTTTTTTAGTTTTATTAAACATAAGTTTTTCACCAAAAATCAAGCTCTATGTTCTGCACATGTGAAAAATAATAGATTATCAAAAAAAAATAAAAAAAATATGGGTGCACTAGATATTGAATTCTTTGATCCAACAAAAAAAAAAAATTGATATATACTAAAAACGTTATGTTGTATACGGTCCGCCTATGTCTGAATTGTAATTGGTTTGATTTTGAAACTTGATTAAGGAAAAAATATTCAATAAAAAACTATGAGACCAATTTGAATCACTAGATATCATAATTACAAATCTAAATTCGAAATAATTATAATTTTATCCTTCATGGAAAAAAAGTTATGTTATATACGGTGAGCGTCACTCCTTAAAAATGTTGTTTGCTAAAAAAACTAGTTTTCAAAGGAGATGGAAAAAGAAGTGAAATCTGATTCCAAAATTTTTGAAAAAAATATATTTAAAATCTACAGACAAAATGTCACAAATCACTAATTTGCATCATCTTCAAATTCCTTACGATTTAGCCGCTATAGGTTCCCGAAAGTGAAGATTTAGTTAGAAAAAATTATTTCAGTATCCAGTTTGACCAAAAATTGTAAACCAATATTGTGGGATCACCCATATATTAGATTTACTTATAATATTTTTTTAAGATTTACTACTAATTTAAGTGTCATATATATACCAATATATAAAACAATAAAATATAGCAAAGTAAATGCTAAAAATATACGATTTAAAATCAAAAAGGAGATGACACATTATATCAAATTCCATGTCTACATGCAATCATCACCCAAAGAATGGTAGGTCAAACTAACTGAATTTGTGCACCATCATTGTACTAAATATTTCCTTCCTTTCCACTCCCTTCTTTATCATGTTTATCTATATTATGGATACTCTTCTAGCATGTTTGGGTAAAGGGTTTGTGAAATTGTGTGGTAGAGAGATTGCTTCATTTTTTTTCCCTGAAATATGGAGCGAGGGTTCACCTTCATCTTCAACCGAAAACTTGCACATTCTAGATTCACCTGAAATTCTAGTGCATTTGGATGTTCGATTATAGGATTTGAAGACATGGGAGAGAATGTTAACAAGCTGGGAGTGAGTGTAACGCATGACAATGGAAAAAAAACCTTGGCAGCTACTCTTTGCAAAGATCCTCAAGTCAAAGGTGTGTAACCTCCTAAATTTTGCTTCTAACCATTTTGATTCTCAATCACATAAATTCAATTCAGTGCATTTCTATATTTATTGTTATCTTTAACAAAGAATATTATTTGAACAATGAGGGAGATATTTTAGATCTATCCTTTCTTAAACCAAGTGTTGTGTGACCGTTGTTCAGTCGTTAACCAAACCACACATAGTAGATATTTCTTTAATATAGAAACATTTGAGATTGGAAACAAGATCTTAGTGGTGAGCCCTCTTTTGATATGCCTTCACTCACGATTTTATTTTTAGACAGTTAGTTTTTGAGATATATTTTGCATGAATTTCTATAATGAAAAAGTAATTTTTGTGCTAAAAAAGGTGAGCAATTTTTAGCTTTAAAGAACTATATGCAAGGTTGTGAACTATTTTAATTTATAGGTTGCAACCTATATAAAATACAATCTCTTTGTGTTGTTATCTGATTTTTTCGATAAAATAATAGACATTTTTAGTTCTTTTGCAAAGCACTCAACTAATCTGATATTTTGATCATTTCTTTTATTTTTCTCTAATGTTCTAATTGTTTTTTATCTATTGGTTGGGATTGTATAGAATCTTCAACCTTGTCTTCCAAAATTTTAGTTCTATTTTAAAGAAAAATATATATTTCTTTAAAAAAATCAATAAAAATGCATAAATACAGCCATATGTCATCAAATTTAATACATGGTGTGGGCTTTTGGACTAGCCAACCTGAAAGTCTTCTATTTGGTTAAATAGGGTAGTCTTGTTTCATTGCTATCAGTAAACGATGGATCATTTTCTCATTTAGTTCTTTTTCATGGGAATCCTTTTCATTAATCAAGCTAGATAGTCCCCTCCCCTTCCTCTAAGAACTTTAGGCTATTCATTCCTCAAACTGCTCTCCGTAGTGCATTTATATGCCCTTTCACTCCTTGTTCTATTATGGAATACAATCTTAAAGGCCCTTGGTGCCTCAACCTTATTTTGTTGGAGTCTTCTCTTCTTCCCATGTTCAATCTATCAGTTGAGACCTTCAATCTATGAAAACCTTACCATCAAATTGCTTGGCCAATGGGTTGCGCCCCCATGCTTATTTTAGCTTTTATTTTTGTTGGGGAAGTGGTGTGGGCCTGTAATATTGATGCTTATGCTAGAAGATGATTCAGTTGAAAGAGTAGTGTGGCTATGCCAAATTTCTAGAGAGAATAGAATATATGACCTCTTGTTTACTGCATGGTGCACTTCTTATTCACAAGTGCAAATTGTTAACAAACACCAAATTAGGATTAGACTTACATATTAAATTCTCAATAAAGAATCCATAAGCCAACTTTGGTCTTTATTCACCAAATGCATTATAGAGACAATGGTGGGAGAATTTGGTAGATGTTACATGTCATTGTGTATTTACCAGTTACTATTACTTTTTATGAATAAATATGTTTTAATGCATGATTATGTTTTTGCACATTTCAATGAATGAATGAGACGAATGAATATGTATTATGCAGTGATTACTTTTAAAATGTTTTGATGATGCAAATGATATGATGTATATGAATTTTATGTTATCAACTAACTTTATGATGCACTAAGTTGGATGCAGGAAAGAATTGAGCCCTCCAATAAGGAGAGGGAGATTAAAACCCAAGAGATGAAATTGGTATGACAACCACTAATGTGCCTACTTGAGCTAACACACACATTTATAGCCTAGGATGGTCAAGCTTAGTCAAGTCAGTATGGGCTTTGAGTTGGTAAGTAAACCTTGGTTATAGTTTTTGTGTGGATAGGAATGCTTGGGTGATTGTTTGTGATTCTCTATGTTTGTTAAGATGATTTGTGTCATGGTTATTAAATCTTTATCTTGAGTGTATGTTCTACTTCATGTATTTAATATATATATGAATGGATAAGTATATATATTAAATATATATATACGATAACTCATGTATATGGTCATATACATGTGTGAGCATGTGTAGGTGAAAATACCTATGTATACTCATATGTGGATACATCATACATATGGGAAATCGAGTGGATATTATATATACATGTTATGTAAATGTGTTTATCGATATATGTATTGTAAGGTATTAGGATAATGATTTATATATATATATTAATATAAATATATATATGTACGTATTAAATTAAATAGTATATACATACATAAATACATACGGATATATTAATATACATATATATATATATATATATATATATATATATATATATATAAATATATGTGTAAAAATTGGAAAATGAATGATTTTAAATAGATATGGAAATGCATATATATTATAATGATAAAGTATTCTAATATATATATATATAAAGCTATATATTGTATGATATAATGAAGTATCAATCGCATATATAATGTGATGGTGTAAACAATGAATAAGATGAATGATACACATAATACAATGCACATATGGTACAAAGGCATCTCATAAGTTAAAACTAAAATATGTGCATATATAATTTTCAACGTCATATTGATGCAATAATAAAAATTTGTTTGATAAAGTAATGCCATGTAATGTAAGCCACACACATGTAGAAATAAAAGGGTGATAGACTAAGTCAAATCTGCCACGATTAGCTAAGGTGGCAAGTGAAACTTGTAATTGTTAAGTAGTGCATATGAAATATGACTGTTAAAATAACAACCTTTCTTAGGTTCCATAATCAGTTCAGTAAGAGGATTGTAAATGCCAAAAATAGAGTAAGTGAGCAAGTGGGAAACTAGAAAGTAATGGCACAACCATTTCTAAGAGCATTTGACTTAGTAAATTAGCATGTGCAATTTGATTTTAACGACTTGGCCAAGCAATAGAAGTTGTATGCAATTTGAATTCCTTATGTGTCAAATGATCAATTCTTTCAGTTGCTAGTAAATTGGAATAAGGAACCCAGTTGCGCCTAATTGATCTACAGAGTATTAGACTTGCATTACAATTCTTCTTTGTTGTTTGAAAGGTGGAAACTCAGGGAAGAAAGGTGGAAACTTGGGGAAGAAATGTGGAAAACACCATAGCTAATTTGTAGTGTGAAGTCTCTCCTTGAATCTATATATATAGGGGTCAAAATTTCTTGGTTTGGGGACAATTTTATGATTTTATTTTTGTTGTTTAGTTGCTGAGATCATTTATGTGAGTTTATTGTGAGATTTGTGAGTGTTTCTTTCTGAGTGAGAGGAGCAATTTCAGTATTAGTGAAGGTAAAATATTGAGAGTTTGAAGGAATTGGATTGGAGATAGGCTAGATTGGAGAGGACAACCAATAGATTTCTTCTTTGGAAGCTTTATTACCATGCATGCTAGTGTTCTTATCCATTCTATTTTCTATTTTAATATCAAGTTTATCGTTGTTTGCAAGTGTTTGTGAAAAATGATGTTTGTTTATTGAATAGAGATTGTATGCATAATGGTTTTGAAATCATATTAATTTGATATGTATATAGCTATCATGCTTAAGTGTTTTTTTGTAGTAAATAAACTATCGAGAAGGAATTATTAAGATGTCCAGGTAATCATATGTTACATTCATGCTTGCTTAAGATTGTGATGTTAGTAATGCAAAGGAGTTGATTTCATGTTAGAAATGTTGGATATGATGTTTTGTGAATTTCATTTGTTTATTTATCCCTTTGGTTACTATAAACCAGTGGTTGGGATTAACCTATATGATCAATTAGATCACTTGAATGTTACATTATTTTTTGAAATGGAATCTTGTTCTGTTTTATTAAGGTGAAACCTAGTCAAGATTTATTCATGGTCATTATAATTTCTAAGTCGAGCGATGGGGTGGGTGAACAAACAACACCACTCAAAGTACTAAGAATTTTTATTTATTATATATATGATAAATCTTTGGCCAAAGTAAGTGTAGTTACCATTGCATACACTTTGTTGATTTCACTGTGAGATAGTATTGCATACCTAGTAGGGAGTGGCATGCAAGTTGGTGGGTATCCACTGTATGGAAACATTAGATATGTAGGACACAACACCATGCTCAGATTGGCACTAAATTAGATGGTTTCCATACCAATATCTTTGTTGAAGGGTAGGGTCATCTTACTGATTAGGTAGATGTGCAAGGGACCGCATTAAGTCTGTGGTTGGTGGAAAAGCATTTGGGTGATGCTCTCCCTCATGCAGTTGGCAACCAAAATTTGTGTGAAACATAAGAATATGAAGATGAGGACAACTTGACCAATATGTTCTTGTACATTAAGCTCTTGTAAGCTACCATTTATAAATATGCTATTGCATCTATTTGGAAAATGTAAATGAAAGATGTATTCAATACTTGGAATCAAATAAAGATACTTTGTTAATGCAATGTGATTTGGAATGGGTTTATTTTAAATATGCATCTATGTTATTGAATTAAAAAAATTATTTTTATATGTTAGAGAACTATATCATTTCTCTTAAATGGATTTAAAACTTAGGTGAAAACAATAGGGTAAACTATGGGCATGTTACATGTGGTATCAAATCCAGGTTCAACACTAGGAACCAAGATTGTGCGACTCAAGATGACTACAAGAAAGTTAGTAATCAGAAATGAGCGCTACTTGAAGGCTAAGAAGGAAAGAGAAGTTATAATTAAAAATATAGAAGGAACCAACTACACTAGAGAGGTATGGCTTGGGGATACCAAAACTTTTAGCAGTTCTATGACATGCATTCATGTAAAGAAAAAGAAATTGTGGGAAGCAACCAAGTTCATACCTCTTGTCTCACCAACTAAATCTGATTCTTACCACTCTCATGGGATATACCCACAAAATGTAGTATTAGTCCACCTCTAATTCAAAGGGATACACGTGTACCTTCATCTCTTGAACTTATAGAACTATTGAATTTGATAGTGAGCTAGAGGGATATGTTCCCTGTAACTATGTATCTAAGAGTGAATTTGAGGGATGTACTCCCCATGAATACTAGGGTGGGTGCAAAAAGATGGGGGGCCAAATTGTGGCCAAAATATAAAAAAACTTTTGATAGGCTATAACGCAAGCACGTTATAATGTGAGTACATTATGGCTTGGTGTGACTGATCCTAAAGCTCAGCCACATCGATCCTGTAACATGCTTGCATTATAATGTGAGCATGTTATAGGTTATTAAAACAAAAAAAGAAAATCAAATTCATTTTTACTGTGACTATTGTTTTTGGTGCCCGCGGCAGAAAACCCTTTTTCTTGTGCACTCATATTTTGGAAGGGTTTTTTTTTGCATTTTCATTATCAATTTGTTGCAATCTCATCACCAAGATGTTGCCACATCAATAGGGAGATCGAATAAGTAAGGATTCTTTTCTTTTTGTTGTGAATTTGTTAGTTTTAGGTTGTTTTTTATATTTATTTATTTAATTTGTAGGAAATAATAATGATCCTAAAAATCCTCTTAATCCTCAACAACTAGAGCAACAAGAACATGAACAAAATCCTCAACAACCACAATAACAATATCCTCCACCAATCCCTCAACATCCTCCTGGCACTCAACAAAATTTAATAGGGGTTATTGAAAATAATAAAAAATATATAGGAGTTAATCAAAAGGTTGAACGATCCAGTAAGTTCAACCATGGAAAGAAGAACACTTGTAGGTTCACTTAAAGAAATGTTAAAACATGTAGATGCAATCAACAAACAATTAAGTGGTTGGAAATATAGGAGGCAAGCGACTAGGAATTTTTACGCAAATAAATTATCATATAAAGAAGTAAAAGATGAAAAAAATACAAAATTACATTTGTGCTCATTATTTACCGACCCATGCACAAATAAAAATATTTCCTATCCATTGGTGCCACCACCAAGGGATTAGGAACTATTTTTGGGATAGGTGGTACATGGTTTTTGAATACCCACCATGCAACAATTATGAAGTCCCACAATATTTCTTGAGGAAACTCTACTATGAGTTCATCTTGAACAAAATCCCCAATTATTTTGATATGAGGGACTTCCAAGGGAGAGGTGGGGGATCAGATCAAGATAGACCTGGTGCATGATAGGATCCTAGGTAGCAAGTGAGATGAGCTCTCGCTAGGCTAGATCATGAGCACATCGTTATCCCTTCCATTGTGAAGGAGAGTGTCGAGGTAGACACTTTACAGGCTATCAACTCTTTGACCCAGAGTGGCATCCAACATGCCAATCCTATAGTACATCGACATCCAATGGATTCTTCGAGTGGTAGGCTTCCACCCCATTCCTATCAGGTTTGCGGGGTGACTTGTTTATAAGACCCCACAAAGACTCAAGAGGCTACTACACAAGATATGTCTATAGCTACGAAGATGGTGAGGGAAAGTGATATTTTGAATGAGGCTTATGGCATCGATACTTAGGTAAATGTTAGCATGTTCATTGAATTTAATTCTTGAAATGCAAGATTAACTAATTTAGTTTTATGATTGTAATAAAATTTTAAGGTCACAGTGTTGATACTGGATACACCGGCCCTCTGCCTGTTTATTACTCCACTGCATCTACCATTGAGGTATGTAACTAGTAACTAATTATAAATTTATTACATGTGAATAGTATTGTTATATGAATGGTATTCTAATATCTGATTTTGGATGTTGAATAGGTTAATATTGGAGGTTTCATGGGAACACCTCCCACTGCCAGTGGAGTTAGACAAACCTACATGCAGGTAATAGAATAAGGAGTTTAACTAATGAATTTTACTTAATAGATTTGTGTAGTTTATATTCATATCGTTGATTACATTGTATTTCTCATCTTTCAAACTCAAAGCATTACTTCACAATCCATAACTAATAACTAGATGTTGATATATGACAAAATTTCAAATATAACATAGTTGTTTAGAAATTCAACATAAGCAATGATGCAATTACTTCACACTGCATAAGTAATAACTAAGAGTAGCTGCCAATTACATTTGCTTGTAATGGCATTCCATGAGATCACTTTTTACTGAGGAATCTTTTCAAACAATTCACTGCCTTGTCTATGTTATGGATGCTTGTAATAAATATATGAAAGCATAATAGTAATCAACAGAATAGAGAAGGCAATGAGTTGTTTGAAAAAATTCCTCAAAGAAATGTGGTCTCATGGTGATGTCTATCACCATGAGACCCAATTTATTTGAGGTATTTTTCCAAAAATCTCACTGCCTTTTCTATGCTACCACATTTTCCATACATGTCTACCAAAGCATTTATCAAATGGTTCACTTCCTTGCTGCTATGGCTAAAAGCCTAAAAAAAGGTGCTTTCCATCAAACTATGGATTCGTGGAAAAAAATCTATCAAAGAATAATAGTAAGCAATAGAATAGACAAGGTAGTGAGGAGTTTTAAAAAATGCCTCAAAGAAATGTGGTCTTATGGTGATGGAATTTCATTCCATCACCATGAGACCACATTTCTTAGAGGCATTTTTTCAAATAGCTCATTGCCTTTTCTATGCTACCACCTTTTCCATACATGTCTACCAAATAATTTTATCAAATAGTTCAATTCCTTGCTGTTATGGCTAAAAGCCTAAAAAAAGGTGCTTTCCAACAAACTATGAATTCTTGGAAAAAAAAACTATGTAAGAATAATAGTAAGCAATAGCATAGACAAGGCATTGATTAGTTTGAAAAAATGCCTTGAAGAAATGTATTATGTGGTATCATGTGATGGAATGCCATTCCATTACCATGAGACCACAATTCTTTGAGGCATATTTTCAAACATCTCACATCATTTTCTATGCTACCACATTTTCCATACATGTTTACCAAAGCATTTGATCAAACTACTTGAACTTCCTTGCTGCTATGGCTAAAAGCCTAAAAAAGGTGCTTTCCAACAAACTATGGATGCTTGGAAAAAATATATCAAAGCATAATAGTAAGCAATAGCATAGACAAGGCAATGAGTAGTTTGAAAAAATGCCTCGAAGAGATGTAGTCTCATGGTGATGGAATGCCATTCCATCACCATGAGACCACATTTCTTTGAGGCATTTTTTTCATTTTTTCAAACAAATCACCACCTTTTCTATGCTACCACATTTTCCATACATTTCTTCCAAAGTATTTTACCAAACTACTCACTTCCTTATTGCTATGGCTAAAATCCTAAAATAGGTGCTTTCTAACAAACTATGGATGCTTGGAAAAAAATATATCAAAGCATAATAATAAGCAATATCATAGTCAAGGCAGTGAGTAGTTTTAAAAAATTCCTTGAAGAAATGTGGTTTCATGACGATGGAATTCCATTCCATCACCACGAGGCCACATTTCTTTGAGGCATTTTTTCAAACAGCTCATTGCCTGAAGAATAGAAACCAAGCCTTTAGCCAAAATTCCCCTCCAAATTATTTTCAAGTTCCTAATCCTCATCCTCAATTTACCAATCCATGGAACCTTCCACCTTTTATTCCACTTGTTCATATCCCCACCCCTTCCTCTTCATGTCATGATCACTCTCCATCTCATAACCAAGATCACACTATACAATCAACCCCATCCCAGCATAATACCATAGAGAAGACAATGATCTGTTTGAAAAAATGCCTCAAAGAAATGTGGTCTCATGGTGATGGAATGCCATGACACATTTGTTTGAAATGACATTCCATCACCATGAGACCACATTTCTTTGAGGCATTTTTTCAAACAAATCATTTCCTTCTCTATGGTATTATGCTAGGATGGGGTGGATTGTAGTGTGGTATGCTACCACAGTTTTCATACATGTCTACCAAAGTATTTTATCAAATGGTTCATCGCCTTGTAGCTATAGATAAAATCCTATAATAGGTTCTTTCAAACAAGCTATGGATAGGGAAAATCGAAAGCATGATAGTCAGAAATATATAGTTCAATAAGTACTCCAAAAAATGTCATGATCTCATACATTATAAGCCATGGCGTGCATCACTATTGTAGTTTCCATGATTGAATAATTTGTTCTTTTATTTTCAGATGTTGGAAGTAGATACACCTCCAAATGTTTATAGGGCTATGGAGATTGATGTTTCTTCTGCTATTGAATCCTCAATGCCTCTCACGGAGGTATGAGAAATATGACTAAATTTCAATTTACATTCATTGTTATAGTTGCTAGTTAGTGAAAAATCAAACCATTATTGATTCATAGTTTAATTTATCTTTGGATGGTTTCTATAGGGATTCAGCATGCCATAGCATGGCCATTTGAATATTTTCCTTGAGGAGAGTGATCATCAAATGGCGGTAAATGATTATTTTGTTAAATATATCATTTTTTATAATGTAATTTCTATATATTAATGTCTTTGCTTGTTATTGTAACAGATAAGGCTTGACCAAGAACTAAACCCTAGGAGGAGCACCAAGAGCACTTCTCAACCTCAGAATAAATGAGTGACAGAACTATCACCATTTGATCGACAAGTAAAGGGCAAGATGTTATTTCAAGAGTGTGGAGAGCAACGACTTTTGATTCCAAAGCCCTTTGTTGTATGCCTATATGGAATTTTTGTACATATTTTGTATTGCATATATTTGAAATTATATGCCTATATGGCATTCTTGTAAGCCTATATGACTATTTTTTATTTATTTTATACTTATATAGACATATATTGATGTATGCCTACATGACTATTTGGTTAATACAAATCTTTTTTATCGATGGTGTCCATATTTGCATTATAAATCCATAGTTCAATAGATATGAGTTACGTGTTTTCAAGTGTATACTTTACAACTTAAGACATATAAAAGTTGTGACTTATGTGTATTCCAATGTATACTTTGTGACTTATGTTTTTTCATGTGTATACCTTGTATTCATGCATATACTTTGTATTAATGTGTATACTATGTATTCATGTTTATACTTCAAGGCTTGCGTGTATTTGACTACTTGTGCTTCACTTATTCACATGTATGCTTGACTTATTCACATGTATACTTATTAATTGGTTAGCCCTAGCATTGCTCGTTTATGTCCTTCATGGTTTGTCTTGAATATTTATTGATTGATGTTAAAAAAAATTATTAGTTGATTCTAAACAACTTCAATATTTTTAGGAATACTAATAGAGTTACAAATTACAAAATTGCACAAATTGAAAAGAAAAGATTAATTGTAAATAAATGCATTGATTATTAACTTGATAATTGCTTAAGAATGAGTATAATATATATATAAAGAGATGGGCCTTCTAGAATGGCAACTTCCAACTAGAAAATAGGCATGCAACTCCATGCAAGATTGCACAACTAAGCAATCATTATCCTAAAAATCTAACAACTAGCAAACATATATAATTAGGCATAATATTCTACACTAACATTTACATAATCAATGGCTTGTTTCCATGCTCGCTCCCCAATTGTCAACCAAACTTTGTCAAGAAACCCCTTTGAAATATTTATATGTCCATCGGATCGATGGATATAAATCTACCCAAAGTATTCCCAATACTTTGAAAGTAGTAATCTACCCAAAATTGCAATGGGAGATAAAGAAAATGAACCCACATAAGCATAACTGAATAAAGAAAAATTCACCCTTCACAACTTGGTGAAACCATTGCCAAACTTAGAAGATCTTAAAGATAAAGAAGAATTATGATCTATATAATATAGAACTAGTACCCACTTTGATCACTACAAAATTTTCAACCATGGGATTATCATGCTTTTTCAAATTTGGTAAGAAAGCTTATTTAAGATCTTTGAGAAATGTACTTCATAGTGCTCCCTTGTTCTTACATATCTCAATTCAGTTTAATTCAAAGAGTTTCATCAAATGCTTTATCTAAAAGAAAAAATCATGTTTTCAATTGGTATTCCATGAGATGTTTCATAAAAAGATTCCAGTATATTTAATCTTTTGATTGGAACAACCCAATTAAGAAAAGGATACATAATCTTCACAACAGTTAAAAAACATAATATTCATAGTAGATCATAAGGGATCGAGCCTCAGACTTCTCAACTATCATGTGAATGTTTATCTTTTCGATTGTTTTGCATGCCATCATAAGGGATCGAGTTGATTGAATGTAGCTCAGAGTGATTCAACGTGTTTGGGTGCAAAAGAGGACCATTTCTAGTGTAAACATACCTATATGGACATGTTGGAACAGTGTTTTTGGTCACAAGAGTTACAGAATGAAAGTTGCACCACTTTGCAACTTTACACTGCTTGCATTTGACACTTTTTCCATCAAGTGAAAATTGGAAACCACCAGAAAATGACTCTGAGATAACAAAAATTGAGAGAGTTTATTGTAGAGGGGCCCAACGTGATCTTGTAGGCTCAGACGGAGAGTTTATAAGCATCACGATTTCTGAGGAACAAGTCATCAAAGATTGTTGCCATTTTGCAATTTGGACCCTTAAGAAATAGAGTCAGTTGAACGTAGCTCAGAGTGATTTGGTATGTTTGGGTGTGAAAGAGGACCATGCCTAGCATAAATGTACCCTTCCAGATGCATTGGAATAGTTTTTTTGGTCACACAAGTTGTAGAATGAAAGTTGCACCACTTTGCAACTATACACTACTTGCATTTGACACTTTTTCGATCAAGTGAAAACTGGACACCATGGGAAAATGACTCTGAGATAACAAAAATTGAGATATATTATTGTACAGGGACCCAACGTAATATTGTAGGCTCAAATAGAGAGTTCATAAGTGTCACATTTTTTGAGTAACATGTTGTCAAATATTGTTGCCCTTTTGCAATTTGGACCCTTACGGGATCGAGTCGGTTGAACGTAGCTCGAAATGATTCGACATGTTTAGGTGTGAAATATGACCATACCTAGTGTAAACATACCCATTCAGACACATTAGAATAGTTTTTTTGGTCACATGAGTTGCAGAACCAAAGTTGCACCACTTTGCAACTTT